>CM052445.1:38901021-39123466 GCA_028533085.1 Varecia variegata | reverse complement strand
ATGCCCAGCTAATTTTTTCTATATATATTTTAGTTGGCCAGATAATTTCTTTGTATTTTTAGTAGAGACGGGGTCTCGCTCTTGCTCAGGCTGGTCTCTAACTCCTGACCTCGAGCGATCCACCCGCCCCGGCCTCCCAGAGTGCTAGGATTACAGGCGTGAGCCACCACGCCCGGCCATAAATGTCTTTATTTCACAGATGTAACCAGGAGTAGAAAGGTAAAGTGATTATACTTAATGTCATTCGTCTGACACTAATCCCAGCCTTTTTCATTTTACCATACGCCATGTGTCTATTTTCCTTGCTGTTCCGTCTCTTCAACTAGAGGATGTGCTCTTAAAGGTAAGGGATGTATCTTCTATGTATTCTAGTGTCTAATATTTTGGGATTCGGGAAATATATGTTGATTATAAATGATCTGCTGAACTGAACTAAAACAATATTAAAAATCCTGACTTTGAATCTTTCCTTGTGACAGTGATACACCTCTGGACAAAGCAATTAATCTCCCACCTGGGTCAGTCTTAGAGGGTATTTATTCATATGCAAGTAAATTCATTCTCCTATGAAAAATAAAAAAAGGCAGTTTGGTTCTTATTTTCCTCTTCTTGACTTTTTGTAGACTTTCATAGACTACATAGACTTTCATAGACTTTCAAAGACTTCACAGACTTTCTCACAAATTAGACTGTATCTTAAAGACAAAAAGCCACAAAGTCCTTAACACGCCAGAAAACCTGAGGATTAACAAGTAAGTCAAAGACAGATATAAACAAAGCCAAATCCACCCCCCTCCCATAAAAAAGCAAAACAGAAACCATTCCCCAGAAGCAAACAGAATTACCGGCTTGCAGATAGGGCTTTTCCAGCAGAGAAGAACACAGTCAATTAGAAATGGATCAAACTAATATATTCAGTTCAAGAAAAGATAACAGAATCAGCATCAACAAAATCCACCATAATTAACATAATTAAGTAGTTTGAGATATATGAGACCAAATGCTTTCTGGCATAAATTAATTCTATTAAATTATGTTATTACAATCTAAGAATAACTTTCTAAATGAATTAGATTGAACAGTGCTGAGTTTTCTTATGGTCTCCATCTTTGGTGCTCCACTGATTCCACTGGAAGCACCTGTGTGGGTCAGTCTCCATCCCTGGGCTTAGGTGGGAAGATTCCTCCATGAATAGTCCAGGGTGATGAGCCAAAGGATAACTAGAATTTCAACCCATCTGGAGAAAGATGTTTCATATGTAACTCAGACACATGTAACTCTAACATTTATCTGCCTGGAGTCGTTTGAAAAGTAGGTTAATATTTTTTTTCTGTTTTCACCTTCATGAACTGTCTAACATTCCAAAATCACATTGGTTTTATATCAGTGCTTTGATGACAACCGAGGTTAACAGTGTCAATGGGATGGAAGTTGCTGCAAAGGACTTTATAGGCAATAAATGCCTTTATTCTGTGGTGTGTGGTCTGCACAAATCCACAGGAAAAAACACTGCCATAAAAATACATATAAGCATCCCATCAGAATATGACAATTCCTAGTAATAAACAAAGAATAAAAATATCTTTCCAATTATTAATTAAAATAGGTAGTATACTATATATTTTACAAATGCTATTCATACACAAAAACAAACATTGTGATTTCTTTCATCTTTGATGAATGAGAGAGACTTGAGAGCTATGAAAAGCACACTGTTTCTGATGTAGCACTTATGTCTCTGAATGTGATAAAAACAAGCATTTTTAAAACCAACAAGTAGGCTATTTCAATATTATAGTCAATGTTGCATTTTTAAACAGATGCATACCAAGTTCATGGATTATCTAGTTCCTTTATTTTCTCTCTTTTTAAAAATCTGCCTGTACTTTAGTCACTTCACCAGAGAAAATACAAATGAAAAAAGAATGAACTAATTGTGATGTCTAAATGAAATTATATTGTTTGTAATACATTTTAGGCACCTGACCTTGTCTCCTCATTTTTTAAGGCCACTTCCAACCCTGAGAGTCATTAAATATTTTTTAGAAATTTATTTTTAATTATTGTGGATACATAATAGTTGTACATATTTATGGGCTATATGTGATGTTCTGATACAGGCATACAGGGTGCAATGATCAAATTAGGGTAACTGGGGTATCCATTACCTCAAGCATTTATCATTTCTTTGTGTTAGAAACATTCTAATAACACTCTTTTAGTTATTTTAAAATATATAATAAATTGTTGTTAACTATAGTCAACCTACTGTGCTACCAACTACTAGGTCTTATTCATTCTATCTAACTATGTCTTTGTCCCTAACTTTTAATGATGTGCTGAATTATTTGTTAGCCTCTTAGCTGTTTTGGTTAAGTAAAGCATAGCAGACCCATTTTAATTGACAGTGACTATCCCAGTTAACTGCAAATGACTGTGACAAGTTACTTTTCTATTAGTATATTTCCATAAAATATGTCTTCATTCTGGGAGAAACCAAATTTGAAATCATAGTTTAGGTAAAGAGAAAAGGTATTTGAAAATCCTGACATGATTGCTGATTCCTTGTTGGAAACACATTAGTTGTAGTTTCAGCAATACTTTCCATTATTAATCTTATTGCTAAATTATTAAAATACTTCTGAGAAAATGGATTAATTCATTAAATCTGACAAGTTCTGTTGGTTTTAGATGGTAGGTGTTTCTGTAAGCACTAGGGCGTCACTCAGTTATGTAGATCCTCAGTAAACATTGCCCTGAACTGTGACATCTGAGGGAAATTCCTGAAAAAGGCAGTGGATTCTTACATGAGGCAGCATATGAAGGAATGTTATTTGCTTGTGATAGCTTGAATATGTCCAGCTTTTAATCTAGGGAATGGGCTAAATGACTTCATGGATTTCTTCAAGATCAAAGACTCAATGACATTTCCCCATAATTAACTCTAATTGGCCTTGTTCAGTGTCAGATATTTCAATTTTCGTATTCTGACCCCTTTACGCTCCATTGCTTATTTTCATATGTCACTCAGATATGAAATGAAACCTTTCTTACTTAGAAAACAATATCTAAATATTGTTTTCTAAGACTCTTGCCAAATCCATGGTTTTGAGAGTCTAAAGCTTGCCCCATGGTTTCTGTTAATTTTAGGAGACATTCACTCATAGAGTCCTGTGTTTTTCTGCCTTTCTTTTATCCCACATCAACCACAAAGGTCAAAATTATTCTCCTGCTTTTTTCAAAGGAAGTCTTGAATGCCTCCCCTCCCTTAAACTTGCATAACTAAGTTCATAAAAGTGCTCAGCAGAACAAAGGAGGCTTCATCTCCTTATATAGCAGTTGGGGGCCACTGCTAGCAAAAAAAAAAAAAAAAGAGAGAGAGAGAGAGAGAGAAATATACCCAGGAATAGAGAAGATGGGGAGAATTGAAGGTCATTGTTGGACGAACAATGTTTTCCTCTGCATATTTTTTAATAAAAATTTATTTAAGTGATAACAGCTGCTCCAATGTTTTTCTAGTCTAATTCAAAGAGGATTACCTCCTAGGGTGCCCAGTCACTTTTGGCAAGACAGCAATTTATTAAACATATGTCCTATTTGACTACATTATCTCTCCTTTCCCAAACATCAGCTGCAAAAGAATCCCCTCCTCATTCCTTTTATAGCCTCTCTCCCTTCCAAATTATCTTAAAAACTTACTCCATGGCTTAACAACCCATCTGGAACCATTTGCATGTAGCCTGCCTGTTTATTAGGAGTCATCTGTGGGCATAATCTCAGTAGCTTCTCCATCTACATTAGCATGTGGTCTGGGAAAAGGGGGAAAAAGTAAAATTCCAACACACCTTTGTCTGGTTGATGCTGACAAGTCCTGCAGTTTCAGCCTGGTCTCTGTTAGGGATAAAGATGCTGCTTTAGCTAAAAGGTAGCATATTGAGACAAATTAGAAAGGTAGGTATCCAGAATAAAGATATTTCCATTGCAATTTTTTTCCTGTACTTATAATCAAATACTCATTAAACCTATGGGACCACCTGGTATTGTTACATTGAATGATACATTCAGTACAGATAATACATCCAGCTGGGAATACTTAAGAAAACTCAAAAGAATGCTTTTTGAAGTTTCTAATAAAAATGGGTTTTAATATTTAAATGAAGAACTGCACAAGACTTGGGTTTAATTGGATGCTGGCCTAAATTAGAATAAACCATAGCTGAATATTTCCTTATCACTTGAGAAATTCTATTGAATGTCTTTTGATTGTTTTCCCAGCCACAGCTGAGTGTAGCAATTTTTTCAGAACATATTTGAGTTTGCAAAACTTTGCTTATAATAGGGTCTTAAACAATTATATGTTTGATTTTAATTAGTAGGACTCTGAAGTAATTATATATTTAAATCTACAGAATGAAGGTCTGGTATTTGGTTAGTTAAATGCTTCCGCAGTGTGACAAATCTATAAATTTATTTTTCTTTTTATTAAGCTTGCATTTACCCTCCTGATGTATTCTCTTTTGTCCTTGGAAGATATCTATTTTCATTGTATTCTGAAATTTGTTTCATCCCCCTTTAATATTTTTTCATTTCACTCAAGGATTTACTTTATTATCTCTTTTCTCTTTTTTCTTCCCTAAGAGCTGCAACATTTTCATGATGTTCTAAATCTTACAGCTTGGAATGGAATATAAATGGAATTCCAAACAAGCAAATGCATAATCCATCACCTTTTTCTGGGGTGGACAGATATCAAAGGAAGTTTATTCTTTGCTTTCAGAGTTTTTACATACACATATTATTTTCACTGAGGCATTTAAAATACTTTATTAAGCTTTAGTGTTTTCTGAGGATCTTAATTTTTTATATGAACGGATATGGTGAGTAAGCAGAATATTTCTCTCTTCCTATATTTCTACTATTGAGCTATTCCAAAGAAATATGTTCCTTTCTCAGAAGAAGCCATATAAGTGTGCTTTATTTGTAGTTCCAGGGCCAGCAGCAAATTATTCAACACTAGAGTTTCAAATAACAGGACCAATGCCCTCATTTTATGGAGGAAGAATTGGCACTTACAGAAGAAAAGTGATGTCTCTAAGTTGACAACAGAGGTTGGTGTTTTTTCAGGTACAACCTGTTGCCCGTTCTCGTTTAGGAATTTTTTCGACATTTACTGAGCATCGACTACATTCCAAAACTGTATAGGAGATCCCATTTTTATACTGTATATATTTCTCCTTGATCTTTATGACTTTGCAAACTTCGGAGCGCATACACTATGTAAAGTACATTGGTAGTTATTGTTTAAATAAATTTTGTTTAAGAAATAGTGGACCTAAGCACACCAAATACATTATAATACTAGTTCACCTAAAAGAAGGACAATAACATAGTAAGTAATAGGATTTGTTATCCCAAGAGTAATGATTCCAGATAAATAGTTTGACACACTTTTCATGCACATTTTCAGAGAAGAAGTCACAATATAAAAGTCAAAAGATTATAGGCTCTGATATCAGAGAGGCCCAGGTTCAAAGCCCATCTCTGTCATCTACTAGTTGTTACTCTTGGCCATGTTACTTGGACCTGGGAGAAATCAACACACAAATAGAAATATATAATATTTAGCATGACTTTGGTGGCACATGTGCAGGATGCTATGAGAGCATGAAAAAGGGGCTCATTGCAAGGCTGGGAGGTGTTGGAGAAGTTGCACTTGACCTTCTACAATTGAGAAATTAATATTCGGACATGTGGTGTAATTTGAAAGGTTCAGAAAAGGTTTCTTGTGCAAAAAATATATCCCTCTATCATCAACCCTTCCTCTCAGGAATTACTAGGGTAAACATTAGGATCTTAGCTTCCACAATGTGATTTACTATATTCTTAATGTAAACACTTTCTTAAATTTTTTCCCTTTTTCAGTTCTAATGACCAGACTCAGGTCATCAAAATCTAGCCAGATGCTCAAGTTTTCTTTGGCAGAAGGAAAGAAAAGAATAGAAGTAATCTTCTCTTAGGAGGACGAAATATCTATGACAATCCTTTGAGGTTGAAAGAGACAGGATTCTTAACATACATCTACCTTCTTCCGTTTATTTTCCCCATTTGACTAAGGAGAAAATGACCTCAAATCTCAATGTATGAGATGTTCCAAAATCTAGGTGTGCTGCAAGCATATAATATTAAACATCACTGGAATAGCCAATACATTGGAGATCCTTATTTCTATGACCTCTTTGAATTGCTAGTGCAAGCTGCCCAAGTAAACTCTAAATTTGAAATTTCCTGCTGTCATAGAATCCAAATTCTAGCCATTTGATGAATAAGGCAGGAAAAGAGAGCTGGATGGTAGTCATTGGGGTATTCAGAATATTTTCTTTAATACTACTGATAAAGGAGATAGATGAAACCAACTATAGATAATTATTTTAAATTTTTTTCCTCATTTTTTGAGATATAATTTACAAATAAAAATTGTACATATTCAAGGTGTACAATGTGATGTTTTGACATATGTATACATTGTAAAATGATTACTGTAATCTAGTTAATTAACATACCCATCATGTCACATTGTTAGTTTTTTGTGTGTGGTAAGAATATTTAGATCCACTCTCAGCAAATTTCAAGTATGTATTACTATTAATTATAGTTACCAAGCTGTACATTAGGTCTCCAAAACTTATTCATCTTATAACTGCAAGTTTGTACCCTTTGACCAACATCTCCCCATTCTTGCTTCCCACACCATTCCCAACCCCTGGTACCCTTCTACTGTTTGTTTCTATGAGTCTGACTTTTTAAAATTCTACATATAAGTGAAATCATGCAGTGTTTGTCTTTCTGTGGCTTGTTTCACTTAACATAATATCTCCCAGGTTCATCCACGTTGTTGCAAATGGCAGAATTTCTTTCTTTTTTAAGGCTGAAAAGATCAATCGATCGTATATATACGAGTTCTGTCTGGAAAGTATTTAGCCATGTAATAGGAAAAATGGAGACATGTATTGAAAATGATACAAGATACAAGAAACATTGTACATAGGACAATGATGCCTCAGTTCCCTTGAAAGTAGGCATCTTCGGACCTCACACAGTTCTCCCAGCATCTCTTAACCCAGCCCGTACACATTCAACATTCTCAGGTGTTCTGCTTGTTGCTGGCCTTCCAGAATGTGGATCACTTTCGACAGATTCTCAACCATCTTTGAAGCATTTGTGCCACAATTTTATTTGCTCTGCACTTGTTGCATTGTCCCTGGAAACCTTCTGAATCTTCCAAATAGTTTCTGTGGAGGAATGTTGAAGCTTACTGCAAAATTTGATGCAGATTAATTGCTCTATTCTCTCTGTCATTTTAAATGCCACGGCCACACATGGTCACTCAGCGGCGTCCAGTGCCCTACTGACTTGTGGAGTGACAGCATCATTGTTCACGCATGTGCATTCTGGTCCACTTGCCTTGGCTCAGGTTACATTGACGTCCCACTAACTGTTCTTGTTATATACTTTCTGGACAGACCTTGTATTTTATATGGACTCTGAGGGAATAAGCCCAGCTTTATGACTATAGCCCTTCTGTTACATCATTTTGCATGCAGTGGGAGGCTCAGCACCTCTTGATTCCTTACAAAGGCAGGCCAAAGGTGTTTGTGTGAACCATATCGTTTTTTCAGTATAAACACCTCCTGGTTCTACTGCCATGACTTCTGTCAAATCTTGGTTGAAGATGTTGGAGATCATGAATTTTCAAATGCTCTGTTCTGTCTTTATTTGTTTCATAGAACTTTCAGAGGAGCAGTGGCTTTGGTTAATGGCCCAAGTTGGAGAAGGAAAACCTCGAGCAGCTGGTCTTGTCTTCAGACCACAGTTTATGGAGCTGAGCCTGAGACAAAAAGCAAAATCCAGGCTGGAAACTAGCAAGGCTGTCCAGTAGCATTTTCATCCGAAGTCAATACTCAGAAGGGGAAATCCAAGTATGAAGCCACAAGATAAAGATAAGGAAAAAGAAGTTTACTCATTCAATGAACATTCATTGAAGTCTTACGTGCTTGGTATGCTAGCACACAAACCTGACAAATATCACTCTCACAGAGGGTACAGCAGACCTGAAGGGGTCTCTGAGCTGGAGAGCATTGCACGGGACATTGGAAGCCCTGGGCAGAGAAATTTGTGATTACAAAGTTTGATTGATGGAGTCCATTCAATCTTCTTAGCATGACTTACAACATGTTTCTTGATCTAGCTCTCATTTAACATTTTAGCCTCAACAATGTCCATGCCTGTTTTTAAAATGAACATTCTAGCCATAATGAGCCAGTTGCTCTTCTGTGACTATACCATACTTTCTCTGGCTTCTGGAATTGTGAACCTGCTCTGCCCTCTGTCTGAATAATTTTATGCTCTCCCCTCCCTCCATCATGCATACTTATTTCCTTGATAAATCCCATTTATTCATTCTTTCTAATTAATATGCCACTTCCCTTGGGAAGTTGTTCCCAATTCCCAGGCCTAGGTAATGTGTC
Source organism: Varecia variegata (assembly GCA_028533085.1). Classification (NCBI taxonomy): domain Eukaryota; kingdom Metazoa; phylum Chordata; class Mammalia; order Primates; family Lemuridae; genus Varecia; species Varecia variegata. The sequence continues at coordinate 39,114,941 of CM052445.1, read as the reverse complement.
TATTCCAAGTGCTTTCATAGCACCCTGTACTTAACGCTGTTACACAAAACACACTGAAATTTAATTTTCTGCTTACTTTCTGTGTTGCCCACAACACTGTAACTCATTAGGGCAGGGAATAATTACTTTACTATTATTTCTTATCAATACTTTACTATTATTTCTCCAGACCTTAACACAGTGACTGGGATATGGCAGGCACTCTAACATATTTGTAAAACATGTGAAGTGATTGACAATATCTGGGAGAAACAACCTTCAGTGAACCAAATGGAGGGTAGAAAAATGTATTATCCCAAATCATTCTGAGTTAACCAGGTGAAGTCTGCTTATTTGTCTGTCTATTTTTATAGCGAAACTTGGAAGGCATGACGTTTATTTAGGGGGAACTTGAGGGACTGTTTTAGAGGCATCTGGCAATCTGGCAAATTGTATTTTCTAAGTATGACTTCAACAATATATATCCTGTCCCATATGCTCTTCATAGAATATAACACTGACAATGTTTTCTCCCCATTAAAACAGGATAAGCATTTGCAACTGCCTTGACCAATAGAATGTGGCAGAAGTGATGCTGTGTGACTTTCGAGTTTAGGTTATAATTAGGGAATATGGAGTCCACCTCAGTTTTTTTTTCCCCCTCTCTCTCACCTTCCTTATTTTTAGAACTCAGCCATCAGGTTGTGTGGAAGACCAGGCCACATGGTGAGGCTGTGTGTGTGTGTGGTGTGAGTGTGTGTGTGTGTGTGTGTGTGTGCACGTGCACACCTGCCAATAGTCCTAGCTCAGGTCTCAGCTGACAGCCAGACTCAGAGGCTCTCAACAAGCCATTAGTGAGTAAGTCCTCAGATGATTCCAGGTGCCAGCCTTTAAGTCTTCCAGCTGAGGCCCAAACATAATAGGGTGCAGGCAAGCTGCCCTGTGGCACCCTATATGAATTCCTGACTCGCTGAAATCATGAGAGATAATAAATGGCTATTGTTGTTTTCAGCCTCTAAATTTTGGGATGCTTTTTATGCAGCAGTAGGTAACAATGCAGGAAGCAAAGTAATTTATCCACCTTTTCATGTTTGTGATGCTGCTTTCTTAGTGCAGCCAGAAAATGCTTTTTCATACACACAAACAAGTCAATACATTAAATTTATATAAAAGAAGAGAAAATTCTAAATACGGTAATTTAAAAAGTGAAGTGATTGAAAATTAACACATATTTTTAACATAAATTAAAATTATAAAGATTAAGAATACAAGTAAAAGAAAATAAAAGTTTTAAAAACTAGACTATGATAGAATTTAAAATCAAAGTTAGAAATAACATAAATAAAAGGAATTAAAAATGTTAAAAATGGGAAACTCACTCCCTGCTTCAGCATTCCCTATTCCTATGTCTTCCTCCCTCCCTCTCTCTCCTCCTTCCTTCCTTCCTATGACAAAGAACCAATTTTTTAAAAAATTCTATCCTTATAAAAAAGAATGCAACATATGAAATTATGCTCAATTTCACTCACAGTTAGACATTAAAATTAAAATTCTAATTATATAAAAGCACATATATACACACATATATAATTTATATATTTTTTTTTTACTAAAAGTCCATACTTCTTATGTCTTTAGTTTTTACCTAATGTCCTATTTCTGTTCCAGAATCCCATCCAGGATACCGAATTACATTTAGTTGGTGTGTCTCTCCTTATGCTACTGTTGGACATGACAGTTTCTCAGACTTTCCTTATTTTGGATGACAGTTTTAAAGAGAACTGTTCAGGTATTTTGTAGGATGGCACTGTATGGAGGAAGGATGCACTTGTGGCCCTGGCTTGACCAAGGCAAATGCATTTCACATAACCAAAATGTTTGTACCCCCATAATATCCTGAATTAAAAAAAAAATTTAAAAAAAGCATGTCCCTTGATTTGGATTTGGCTGATGTTTTACTTATGAGTAAACTGAGGTTATGAGTTTGGGGAAGGGATACCACAGACGCAAAATGCCATTCTCATCACATCGTATCAACGGTGTTCATGATTTATTCCTGTTTATATTAGGCTTGGTGAATGCTACTATGACATAGTGTTGAATGCCACAGTTTTTGCCAGGTTTCTCCACTGTAAAGTTACTGTTTTTCCTCCTTTCCATATTATCCTCTTTATCAGGAAGTCACTTTGTGCAGCCCACACTTACGTTGTTCTCCACCTCCTTGAGGACTGTATATCTACATAAATTTGGAAGTTTTTTTGTTGATTCAAAAGTTTAGAATTTATTCACTTATTTCATCTCATATATTTATCATGCACAACATGTTTTAAAATATATATACACTGTGGAATGGCTCAACAGAGCTAATTATCATCTGCATTACATCACATACTTATTTTTTTGTGGTGAGAACACTTAAAATTTACTCACAGAGATTTTTATGAACAGGATACATTGGTATGAACTATATAGAGTTGAATTCTCTATATAGGAAATACTATTCAATTTATTTGGAATTCTTCTGCATTGGAGTTTGTCTTTTCTCCCTCATTTATTTATATATTTATCCAATAATTTACTTATACCAATAAAGTCTCATAGATATTTATTTTATCTCTGGATTATAATACAATACTACTTTATTTTGTTGCTCAAATTGTTCCAGATTTGGCCATCCTGAAATAAATGAATGAAAAACAGGATACATAAGGATAATAGAAAGCTCTGTTATTGAGGTTCAAAGGTATAGAAGTTTAAAAAAACACATAAATATATGTTTAGTAAAAGTAGCTTAAAAATGGAAAGATAACACACTGTGATAGGTTGAACAATTGCTCCCAAGATATCCAGATCCTAATGTCTTGAACCTGTGAATGTTACTTTATGTGATACGAGAAACTTTTTAGATGTTATTCATTTAAGGATTTTGAGAGAGTAAATTATCCTGGATTATCTGGGTGGACCTTAAATGTAATCACAAGTGTAATTACAATAGGGAAGCAGAGGAAGTTTTATACAGACAAAGAAGGCAATGTGTCCACTGAAGCAGGATTCTACAATGCTGGCTTTGAAGATAAAAGGTGGAGCTAGGATGCAAGGGACATAGCTTTAGAAGTTGGAAAAGGCAAGAAAATGAATTTTCCTCTAGAGCATGGTACTGTTGAAATTTGGTTTGGCCGAGTGAAGACAGTTCAGACTTCTGGACTCCAGAATCATGACAGAATAAGTATCTGTTCTTTTAGGTCACCAGATTTGTGGTAATTTATGACAGCAGCTATAGGAAGTCCTTAAAAGATACGTGAGTTGGCTCTAGCTTCCTACAGAATTGAAGACCCCCCCCCCCCGATTAGTACCCCTCTCTGGGGTGGAGCCCCAAGTGAATGGAGAGCCTGGGGCAGAAACCCCTGGACGCTGCTTCTTCCCAGTCTTTGTCTCACAGTCTAACAACTTGTACTTTTTTGTCAGACCATCTATTTTAAGTGGAGTTTACCTGCCAACTAATTAGAGATTATTAGGCAAAAAAAAAAAAAAAAAAAAAAAATGATTCAAGTCTCTCTGGATGTGTAACTTCAAAGTCTCTAAGGTTGAGCCTCTTGGAAAGCAACAGAACTGAATATACTTAGCAAACATTTCAAATAAAATGAAGATTATCTTAGATAAATTGGCCAAAAAAATCCCGAGTATGAGCAAAATAGAAAATGATTCCTTTGAAAGGATGAAAAACAAATGTCAAAGAGGCTGAAAATATGCTAGCATGTGTGGAATGCTATTAATTTGTTGAACTTTTTTTAGAAATAAGAATTTAAAACAAATGTGTCTCCAAGTTGACCAATGACATTTTTGAAGTATTTATCAAAATAGAAAAATAAAATTAAAAGAATAGGAAAAAAATCTCAGGAGAAGTTAAACTGATCTAGCATAAATAATAAATTTTTATAAAAATGGATTTTAGGTAAAGATGACATTAGAGAGATTACTAAAGAAATGAGTCCATATACTCTCATGTGTGGTATAAAGTAATTCTTATACTTAAAGACTGTAAATGTCTGTGTCACATATCATTCTACTACAGGTGACCTAATGAAAGACCTGTATTTTACTCCAATTATGTGACAAAAAAAGCTTCATCAAGAACACTCTGATAGGCTACCTAAATTCCTTTTTAAGTATCTACCCTGGAAATATAAGGTCTTCCCCAGTGATTTGCAATATACAGATCATCACATATCATTCTTTCAAGCCAATAAGTATTCATTGACTATCTGCTACATGGTGGGCACTAACGGAGCTTCTATCCCCAAGGAACTCTGGGAAGTTGAGGTTTTGTGGACAGTAAGTTTATCTGATCTTTCATCACTACTTCTTATTTTTCACTTATTATTACCTTCAAGCAAAAGGGTCAGATAGAAAGGATAATACTGTTGTCAAAGGAAGCATTTGAATAGGCCACTGAAAACATTTCACCAATACAGTTTGATGGGTTTTGTTTGTTTGTTTTCCTTTTTGGTCTAGTTACATATTTCTTAATGGTCAACATTAGGAGCTGCTTTTCCTAAGCATAACTTAATTATTATATGAACATAATGGATCCACACCTTCCCTCTATATTTTAGCTTTTATCTGATATACATCCTTATGTTTCACATTCATGCTGTTCTGTTGACAGTTTTTTCTACCTATTAATTTACTCACTTTTACTACACTAATTGGTTTCTGCTATAAATCATGAAGCTGGACCAAGATAAGGAATTCGTGTTATATAAAAGTGAGAGTGTAATGGGGACAGTGTGGCCTCATTATTTGGGTCAATTGTAACGGGATCTGATTTTATTTTATTTTATTTTTTGGACTATCTAACTGTAGTTGTATAGCAAGAAAAACTGCAATTCACATAGAGTGTCGCAATTGCTGAAGTGAGGTTATATGTAACAAACTTTGGTCCATTACCCCCTTGGAATTTCATTTCTGGCAGCTATATCATCTGTGCTCCTGTGTACATAGTGGGGACATGGCCAAGGCCCTGGGCATTTAGCAAGCTTGGGTAGAGGCTCATAGTCTGGCCAATTTTTCTGCTGGTCCTCCCTAACCTTAACATAATTAACTGGGCTTTCATCTTTTAGTTTTGAGAAATGGGCCTCAGTCATACTTGTCCATATTGTGTTTACATTGGGGAATCCCACCTAGGACCCCAACTAGTCCTCCATGACCAGTTACTCCTGGTTCTTGGCAATCTTCTGAGGTTTGGACTCCACTCTTGTCTCCGAAGCCCAGGCATTAAGACTAAATGGACTCCAGTTATTTGGTATCAGTCTTCTTTGGTAGTTTCTTCAATCTTCACCCCCTATCTGGTACCAGAGCCATCCAAAGTCTTCCTGAAATGGTTTTCTGTCTGCTGAGAATCTACTCTTACAGTCTTGGCTGTTCAAGACTCTGACTCGTTTTTTGTTGCATCCATTCCTGGTTTTGGTATCAGGGTGATTGATGTTGGCTTCATAAAATGTGTTGGGGAGGATTTCTTCCTTCTCAATGTTGTGGAATAATTTCTGCAGGACAGGTACCAGTTATTCTTTGTAGGTCTGGTAAAATTCAGGTGTGAAACCATCTCATCCAGAATTAATTTTTTTTTTTATTAGGAAGGGTTTTTATTGCTGCTTCAATTTTGGGACTTGATATTGGTCTGTTCAGGAATTCTATTTATTCTTGACTGAGCCTAGGGAGGCTGTGTGTATCTAAGAATTTGTCCATTTCCTCACAATTTTCAAGTTTATGTGCACAGAGGTTTTTATAGTATTCATAGATGGTATTTTGGATTTCCGTGGGATCAGTTATAATTTCTCATTTTTCATTCCTGATTGAGCTTACTAGAGTGTTTTCTTTTTTGCTTCTGGTAATCTAGCAAGAGGTGTGTCAATTTTATGTTTTTCAAGGAACCAACTTTTTGTTTTATTAATCTTCTGTATAGTTTTTTTATTATTGATTTCATTTCGTTCTGCTCTGATCTTCTTTATTTCTTTTCTTCTGCTGGAACCAATATCCCTCATGAATATAGATGCAAAAATTATCAACAAAATCCTAGCAAACCGAATTCAGGTGCTTATCAAAAAATAATCCATCACAACCAAGTGGGCTTCAACCCAGAGATGCAGGGATGGTTCGACATATGCAAATCTATAAATGTAATTCACCACATAAATAGAACTAAAAACAAAGAACATATGATCCTCTCAATAGATGCAGAAGAAGCAAAGGCAATATATGTAACCTAAACATTTGTACCCCCATAATATGATGAAATAGAAAAAAAAAAGCCTGTGACTCTTTGCAACTAACTTTTCTCTACAGAGTGTGGTTAAGAATCTTTCTTCATTACCTATAATATTCACCCCATTGCCAAGCCCAAAGAATGCTATTTCTATGTCCATCAACTGCTATTTTTATATCCACAAATAAAAGACAGGCAACCTTACCAAAAATATCTCTTTATTGGCTTCTTTAAATTTGGTATGCTATTTTATAAAATAAATGTCTGCTAATATCCAACACATTATGTAGTGAAAAGTAAATTGCCCACCTTTCTCTCTTCTGATGGTACTCCTTGAAGAAACCAGAGTTAATAGTCTATCAGGAATAATTATCAACCCCACCTGCATGTCAGAATCACCAGGAGAGTTTTAAAAATACAGATACCTAGTCTGTCTTCAGTGGTGTGCTGCTAAATTTTTAACAACCAGCTCCCTGGGGATAAGGGTATGGGACAGGGTCTAGTTTGTAGCAATTGTTGATTATTCATGAATACTACCATTAAGGACAATTTCAAGCTGCCTACAAGAAATTGTAGAAATTAACTGGCTGTTGGAATTTCTGAAAATCTTATCGGCTCTCGCAGACCACTGCCTCCAGCCCCTCCCCATCCTATCCACTGTAAATGAATCAGAATCTGTGGGGATCAGTCCAAGGTAAATTTGTCTCACAACAAAGTCCTTCTAAGGCAGTGTTTGGCCCCTGGGTTTGTAACCTGCCTCTGCCACTTAATATCTCTGTAACCTTGGGAGACTTACTATGCCTCAATTTTCTCCAACTGTAATATGGTGATATTCATTGACCCTACCTTACAGGGTAATTATGAAGATTAAATGAATTTCTGTAAAGCCCTCAATGCCCGGCATGTAGCTATTATTTTTCTCTCAGAGCTCAGTTTCTTCCTCTTAACTAAGCTGCTTGGAGAAGACTGTCTAAACTCGAATGGTAATTTTTGCATATTGGGTTATCCAAAACAGCTCAAGGATTTGTATTGGAAAGAATTTAAGATGAGCCTAGATTAAGAATTCAGACAGAGGACAAATAAGAATTTTAATTAAAATGACAATTAAAATTCTTAGAATATTTTATTTCTTTCCTTGCTCCAGGCTGGAATGAAGAGGTTAGGCAACATTTGATCAGCTTGAAATATTTCCTGTGGACTTTACCCCAATATTATGAATCTAGTTTAAAAATGCATGCTGATTTGGCCTTGTGCATTACACAAAGGCACATTCCTTTAAAGAAGCTGACCTCCACAGAGTAAAAACAGGCTTGAGCTTTGATGAATACTGAAAGCATAAATCAGTCCCTTGAAATGAATTTCTAAAGAAGAGCTTAAGGGTTCAGATCCGTTTCTCATATCATTAAAAAAACCTGCTCTCTTAAGGAAACCCCATTCACTTTAAATCATAGAAATTTAGAGCTGGAAGGCACCTTAGAGATCATTTCTTATTCACCTAAAAGGAAAGAACTTGTTTCTAGCTAGATCTGAGGTTTAATAAGCAAGTTCTGAATGAGCCCCTGGCATTTCCTCAAATGTTCATAGATCTCAGTTTTTCCCTCCCTCAACTGAGCCTTAAACATTTGCTGAAAGTTCCTGTTAACCATACTTTGCCAGGTCACTCTAAACAAAGGGAGACCTACTAAACAAGAAAAGACAGGAACAATAATAGAAGGTTACTTCTAAATGATGGCATTGGATTAGCTTAGAAATATGTCCTTTTGCAGCAACACAATGTTTGCAAATATAAGTAGGATTCAACTGTGAAGCAAGTTGTGGTCCATGTTAAGTGATAATGAAAGATCCATCTTGTACAGATAATCTGTATTCTCACAGCTCTTTGCTTATGGAAAACTGTTTACAGTGGAAAAAGTAAAATACCAGTAAGATACAATTACTGTGTAGGCTGCCCAAAAGAGTAGCAATTATGTTCCAAGCTTTGGACATTTTCCTCTGTGGTTCAGAAATATGGAGTTTCATCTTTTAAAAAAATGTTTTAGAATTCTACATATGACGTGTGATATCAAGGAGGAAAGGGAAGAAAGCCAGTATTTTTTAAAGTTCTTGTTTCACACAGGACACAGCAAGTAGTTCTTCCCATATGTTCTCCTGTGAAACATCATGACAACTGTGGAAGTTGGGTTTCATAATATGTTCAAGTCCTGGGATGAATACTTAGCAAAACTGTTTTGCACAGCTGTATCTGACTGCAAATGTCTTGGTCAATCTTAGTAGATGCATGATGCTTATGGAAGTAAAGGATGAATGCAGTGTTTCTATAAGAGTGCTTACCTGTGTAGGTGTCTGCCTTGTGCATTCTTCTGTAGGCTCCACTGAGAATAGAAACACTGTCTTATTCATCTCTATATGACAAGCATTATCCCCTGGTGCATTGAGGAATACTCTTGGTTTGTAATAACTGGAAAGATTCCAACATTAACATATGGTTACATAATTATAGGCCCTATCAGACTTCCGACAGAATTTTCAAATGTCTTGTCAATAGGAAATTAAGTAGGACTTAACATACTATCCCATTTTGGCAATTAGTAGTTGCTAAATGAACATTAGTTTTCTTCTTCCTCTCTGTGCAGTCCTGGAGGTGGGACAAGAGAATGTGTGAGGAGGGGTATGTTGAAGTATGTTATGTGTTCTGGGGTTCTTGAGTATATGTGGAGGTTTACTACAATGGCAATAGTACAATTAGTGTCAAACTGAATGCCTTAGGAATCAAATGTGCTAATGAGGACTGGTATACGTCATTCAAGTACCATTTATATCAATGTCTTTATGAGGAAATTCACTGACTCTCAAATAATTTACAACAAACCTTTGGACTAACACTACTCTGTATTTGTCTGAACAGTATAGGCCTCATTTAAATTCAAGCAGTTTCAGTTTAAATACATTGAAATGATTCAGGAAGTTAAGGTTTTGTGAGGAAATCCTGACTAATTTTATCTTTCCATAATCGCTATTTAATATTCATGAGTTAATATTTTCTTGGCACAAATTTACATAAGAAATATTATCTATTAATATGTTAATATACACTATATCTTCTGTGAAAAGTGGGTTTGGTGAACTTGCCACTAGATAATACTAATCTTAAATTTTTGCTTAAAAACCATGTAGAAAGTCTCTGCACAAAGATGTTTATAATTTCAAAAAATGCATGTTGTGACCAGTCAAGAGTCCAAAACAAGTAAGAAAAACTCAGCTTCCTCTACTGTAAGAACCCAAATTGTGTGTTTCACAGGTCAGGTGGAAACAGAATGTCTATAGGTGGTAAGTCCCACCTCAGAGTATCAGCAGGGGAGATTTTAGATCCACAGGGAAGCTGGAAAATATATCCAGGGAAGGTTCTCATTGACACTCCTTTAAAGCTTCAGGGATTTCTTTGAAGTATGTGAGGCTTAAAAATCTCCTTCCTTTAAATGCCCACTGGAATACTGGGACTGATTGAACTCAGATGAAACCAGAGCCCCTACCTTTTTCTCCCCGCTCAGTTCTCCCAGACAGAATTCTTGGTGCTCTAAGTATGTGTTGAAGTGGCTAAATGTAGCTTTTGGATGATGAGAAAACTACAGATTTCCTTTTGGATGATCAAGATGTGGGAAGGAGCTATTGGAGGCGTTCAAAACAAAACAACACAAAACTCAGACAAAACCTCAAATCAGGAGAAAAGGAAGCAATCAACCTCCTGACCTTGAAGAACCCCATGAAAATCTGCCTACTCAGATTTTGCTAGTTCATTTAAAATCTTGTTTGTGCCCTGTCTTAATCGGCTCAGACTCTTTTTTTAAAACATCTTTTATCTTTATTTTTTAGCAAGTTTCATATTCCTGAGTTTGTGATCACTTGCACTGTTAGTTTTTCTAATGTCAGTTATTGTTTGGGGGTGAACAGCAGGAGATGCTTTGAGGCTCCCTGAAAGTAGTGATTGTTTCTAGTTCCAGACTTTAAAGTGAATTCTGGCAACCAGATGGATGTTGAGAGATGAGAGTGAGGAGCTACAGTCTGTAAGAACTGGAGAAGCTCTGTGGTGGGAGCAGCCCAGGGAAAGAGGTCTTGGGACAGAAAAAGAAGTTGGGGACTGGATTAGGTATTTATCTCTCAAAGTGCTCCTAAATGAGATGGCTTGCCTGGCCCATACAAGGGGTAGACATAGGTTAGAATTTTAAAGAGAATCCAGAAATTTTGAGGTGGTAAAGGAGAGAAGATCCAGGTCAAAAATAGACTGGTGTTCATGTGATCAAAGACAGCCACAACCAAAGAGTCTTCCAAGCAAAGTTTCTCTCTGCAAATTATCTTCCCTCTTGGACTCTAATTTCTCACCCATATATGTTCATGAATTTTACTTCATATATTCATTTTAAGAGCAACTTAAAAGTTTTCATCATATGATAATACCTCTCTTACACATCACCATCCACCTTGTAATAAGGTAACTGGATGATCTCCCTTATTCTGGACTGTGTGCTGCTATGGGCAGGTACCATGTCCCACTTGTCTGTGGCATTCCAGTGCTTGCAACATACTGGGCACTGAAATAAAGTGTTACACTGATGTGAGGGTGTTGCTGAAGTTGAGCTATAACCTCTGACAGAAAAACCAAGACCTTTGATCAAGATAGGGAGGAAGGGAATATGCTGTTATATTTCACACCCCTTCTCCAAAATAGAACATAATTTCACTAATCTTACTTTATAAACTGTGTGTCTTCTCTCAGACCATAACTGACCATAACTGAATATTCTTCTTTTACGTCAGGTATGATTGAAAATATAAACACTGAAGATAAAAATGTAGCTGGAAAAGGCTGACAAGGGGTATAAAGGAAGGCCCCAAAGTATTTGTACAGCAGTTTATCAGACATGAATGCCAAGTGTTTAGAAGCAGGTGGTGCCTGCAGCTGATAAAAAGTATGGTCAATAATTAACAACCCAGGAAAGAAAAGAAAGGTCTACAAGTGTCTGCAGAGAAGCAAAGGGCAAGTTAGAATTAATGGGACTTCCAGGGGTAGTTGAATTAGATTGATCTTATTCTAGTTAGACAATCTTCAGATTTTCTCATTGGAAAAAACACTTAAACACATTACATATTGGAATAGAAATGCTATACATTTCTCAGTAATTATCTAATGATAAAGTCGATAGGATCATTGCACTGATTTATCTAGCTACTGTGATAAGAACATTGATTTTTCATGGTCATGGTTTAAGAATATAATATAGCTACTTCCTTTTCCTGGGAAAATACAATAATATTCAAAAATTCAAACCTAATACTGTTATTGATGAAAAGATAGTTATGTGCCTTAAAAAGAATTCATTTCAGAGCCTCTTTTGATAGCAAATTTCCTTTGTGTATTTAAAGGAGCATTCCTATTGTACAAATTTTCAGAAAGACCTTAATTCATACTTGCAGAATTTCCACAAATATTTGCTTGCTGCTTATTCAAAGGATTTACATTAGGGAGGTAGAATCAGAGAGAGGAAAGATTACTTAGTAGCCATAAGATCTTAGGCATCTTATTTACCTGCTCTACTGTGATCTAATCTGTAAAAGGAGATTTATAATTCTGCTACATGCCACTTTATAGGTCGATAATTCTACATGAGAGACAAAGTTTCCTGAATAATAAAATTCTTGTTGCATTATTGTGTGAATATATTTCTATGCACTAGAAGATGACCGTAGCCAAAGAGCAGAAGAGTGTTGCTTACCTGGCTCTAACACATTCTCCCCCTTCTGTGGCTGCTGTCTCTGTGGCAGTCCTGCTCTGCGGTGCAATGAGGAGAAATGGGTAGAACTGTAACAGGATCCTTCCAAGTTCTTTTGCTCCAACAGCGCAGTTGCAAGTATCAGTCATCTTTCAAAAGTTCTTCCCACTCCACTCCCCGGATTCAAACACCTTCATTTCTCCTTAAAGAGAAACGACCAATCCTCTTTAAAGAAAAACTAGTCCCCCAACAAATGAGAATCAACGTATATAGCAAAATATTTTATAATTGATTCATCATCAAAGGAATGTAGGTACTACCACAGCATGCTGTGCTCTTTATTTTTATATCCATTATATCCCATATATGAGTACGGGTAGTTATTCTTTTTATTGATCATTCTTACTGGGTAAGAATTCTCCACACTTTTAGAGGAGGAAATTTATTTTAAGCACAATTTTAGGCCAATAGGAAGTCCTCTACAACTGCGGTCCCCAACGACTGGGGTACCAGTCCTAGGTCTGTTAGGGACCGGGCCGCAGAGCTCCCGGAAGAATTCACACCCCCATCCCCGCCCCCAGGCCGTGGAAAAACTGAACTCCATGAAACTAAGGACGGGGAGGGTGGGCGGCGCACAGCAGGAGGTGAGCGGGGTTGAGCAAGTGAAGAATCTTCATCTGTTTTACAGCTTTACAGCCGCTCCCCATCGCTGGCATCACGGCCTGAGCTCCCCCACCCCCACCCCCACCCCCAATCAATGGAAAAATTGTCTTCCATGAAACCGGCCCCTGGTGCCAAAACAGTTGGGGGCTGCTGCTCTACAATTCATGTGGCTTGTCAAAAAACTTAATATTGTTGGGAAAAAAGAGAGAACAAATGAGTGGCCACATACAACCACTGTTCACAATGTCTGGAAAACCAGCCCCCCTCTTTGGCAAAGTGACCTCTCTCTCCAGGACTCTACTCCAAACGCTTAGCCTTAGCAAAATGTGCTTTTGCATACTTACCTCTAGGGATTCAGTGTATATTAAATTAGACATTATCTCACGTTATTTTAAATTTTTGATTTCCATATCTGTCTCCTACACTTCTCTGAATTTGTAGGGAGATTTGGTGCCATGAATAAGTGAATAAATGATTAGACACCATAAACAACTAGAAAAGAAATGGCTAAGAGAAGGAATTAGCAGAGATGATTTACTCCAAGAATGAATGGGGAAAATGTGAGAACAAGATAGAGGAAGAATAGAAAAAGGGTAAAATAAAAACTAGAAAAGAAGATTTTTTAAAAATTTCAACAGGTTTATGGGGTACAAGTGGAGTTTTGTTACAGGATACATTGTATAGTGAAGTCTGGGCTGTGTACCCATCACCCGAATAATGTACATTGTACCTAATAGGTAATTTTTCATCTTTCACCCTCATCTCAAACACCCCCCTTTTGAGTCTCCAATGTCCATTATACCACTGTGTATAACTATATGTAGCCATGGCTCAGCTCCTACTTATAAGTGAGAACATGCAGTATTTGGTTTTCCCTTCCTGAGATACTTCAGTCAGGGTAATGGTCTCCAGTTCCATCCAAGATGCTGCAAAAGACATTATTTCGTTCTTTGTAATGGCTGAGTAGTTTGCCATGAGGTATATATATGTATCACATTTTCTTTACCCACTCATCAGTTGATGGGCTCTTAGGTTGATTCCATAGTTTTGTGATTGTAAATTGTGCTGCGATAAACATATGAGTGCAGGTATCTTTTTGATATAATGATTTATTTCTAGGAAAAACATGATAGACAAGATAGGGAAAAATTTATATTAGTATGCCTGAAGTCAATAGGGTAAAATGTCCATTTTCAGTCAAGAAGAATTCAATAAAAAGTACTTCAGTAAAAATCAATACAGTAATTACAAAATATGTGCTCATTTTAATTGGTAAAACAATGCAAAGATATCTTTAAAAACTTATTTTTTTCCTCATTCCTTCTATTCCCAGTTGTTCCAAACTAACATTTTATGCGTGTTAGATGTTAAATTTATATGACTTTCTCAGTGCTCATGCAAACCTAAATACATGTACAGGATCTTGTTTGTTTGCTCTTTTACAAAATCAGCATCATACTGTATCCATTCACATGCAAGTTATTGATAAATCTTTGACATCCTCATAGGTAAGTAGATACTGACCTAAGTCTTTTTCTTTCATTTCTTTTTATTTTTTTCTTCCTTTTGCTTTTTCCTTTCCTTTTTCTTTCCCTTCTCTTCCCTTTCATTCTACAGATGTAACTCTTTTCTTCAAGAGTTACATCTGTAGAACGGATACTACAAAATCCATTTTACTATTTCTGTGTCAATGATATTTATTTGTTTCTAGGGTTTTTTTCTTTTTCTTTTTTTTTCCTTTGTCTCCACAAAAATTATTGAAACAATCAGCCTTGTATTTATTGTTATGTGAAGGTGCTTTTTGTTTCTGTAGGGTAGATATTCCAAAGTGAAATTACTTGGTTGAAAGTTATGGATATTTAGAATATTAACAGCAATTGCCAGACCTCTTAACATTAGCTTATGATGAGAAGCTTGGGCAACTTGAAGCTTGGGCAGCTCGTATTCCCAGTAATAAAATACGAGAGTGTCCATTTTTTCATCTATTCATCAGTTCAGAGTGTCATAAATCTATTTTATTTTTTCTGATATGGGTGGAAAAATGCCACTTCAGTTTCCACTTTTCTACGTATTAGTGAAACTAAGCATCTTTTCACATTTATTGGCCAACTGAACTGCATCTTCTGTAAAAGTCACAGCTTTTGCCCATTTTTCTTTCATTATGTTCAAGTTAGAGGTGTTCTTTTTGCTTATGGTGTGTAGAAACCCTTCATTATATGCAAATGTTTTTCTAGTTAACCATTTTTATTTTGACTTTGTTTATAGTGAATTTGCTATATAGCATGTTTTAATTTTATGAAGTCAATATGTCTCTTTTTAAAATTTATGGCTTAAGACAATTCTGTTTTGCATAGGAAAGTTCCTTCTGCCTTAAAGTTCTGAAAAATCTTAATATTCTAATTTTTATAAACTTCAAAAACATTTTTGCATTTAAATTTTATCCATCTGGAATTCATTTTGGCATATGGTATGAGGTAGATGATCTAGCTTGTTTTCTTCCAGACAGATAGCCAATTATGCCAGGATCATTTATTAATAAACTAATCATTTCCCACTGAATCTAAATGCCACTTTTATGGATTTATTTCTGATCTATTTTGTTCCATAAACCTATTTGTCTGTTTTTGTGTCAGTGACAGAATGTTTTGATTAAGGTGGCTTTGTAATAAATTTAAATATCTGGAAAGGTATATATTTACCTTACCACTTTTCTTTGTTCATAATTTTCTTTTCTATCATCTTTAAACTTTAAAACAATTTATCCATTTCTCCTCCAAAATAATAGAATAATCAAAATAGAAATTGTATTAATAAATTAATATTTTTCAAATTGAATTTTTGGCAACAGCTTCAACTTTTTATAAGCATTATTTGGACATTTGTGCATTCATTAGAATGTTTTTGCTTGCTTTTTTTTTTGAAGGCTGGTCAAGTGAAGCAGTGGGAGTGGAGAAGGATTTGCTTTCTTAAATGACTTTCTAATGTTGATTCCCTCCCAACCTATTTTTTAATTTAGTTTTAATTTTTACTATGAAGGACATTATGTATACAATCATAATACACTGGTTAGTGAATTACCACAATAGTATCATCAGTTTTTTAAATTTCTGTCATTCCGTTAGGTTTAGCGATATTTATTTGTTATCTTAGCTTGTGTTTCCTTGATTACTATTGAGGTTGGGCAGTTTTCATAATTTCATTGGCCAGCTGGTTATGGTTTTTTGGTGAATTGACTATTCAAGTCTATTTGGTCGTCTCTTCAATATTGATTTATAGTAACTCTTTGGTTTGTTTACGAGTCTTTTGTTGGTTATAAGTATTACTGATATCTTTTTCAATTCTCTAACTTGCTTGTTTTCTTCTTTTTTACAGTATAGGTCTTTCAAGGGAGGTTCTTAATTTCACTGTAATCTAATTTATCAATTTCTTTATCATTAGGACTTTTTAAATTCAGTTGGAACTACTTCAAGGTCCTGAAGATGCATGCAAACATTTTCCTATAGTAGCTTTGTTTGGCATTTCACATTTAAATCTTCGATCCACCTACCATTTATTTGTTAAATATTAAATTACACATGAATGTAATTTCATTTCTTCCTGGTTAGATAGGCAGTTGACCTAGAACACCTTCCTGAAAACCTGTCCTTTTCCCCAGTGCTCTTCAGTGTCATCTTTACCACAGATAAAATGACCATGTATGTCTGGAATCCTTTCTGGACTCTTTATTTGGTTGTGTCGGTTGACTTGTCTCCCCTTCTGGGAATGTCACACTGTTCCAGTGACTGCAGCCATATCTCTAGTGAGTAAGTACCCCCACTTTGTTCTTCATCCTGGTTATTCTTTGTCTTTGCATTTTATTATGGTGTTTAGGTTGCCAATTTCTACCAAAAAAGAAGCCACAAAAAACCAAACTATAGCCCGGGCACGATGGCTCACGCCTGTAAACCTAGCACTCTGAGAGGCTGAGGCGGGAAGATCGCTTGAGCTCAGGAGTTTGAGACCAGCTTGAGCAACAGCGAGACCCTGTCTCTCTCTACTAAAAATAGAAAAATTAGCCAGGCATGGTGGCACATGCCTGTAGTCCCAGCTACTCGGGAGACTGAGGGAGGGGATGGCTTGAGCCCAGGAGTGTGAGGTTGCTGTGAGCTAGGCTGACACCACGGCGCTCTAGCCCGGGAGACAGAGTGAGACTGTCTCAAAAAAAAGCCATAAAAACCCCACTGAACTGTAGAAATTTGAATCCATTAGACAAATTTTGGAAGAATTGATACCTTTATGACAATGAGTTTTCCAATTTATGAAAATGATGATTATTCTCCATTTATTTCAGTCTTTTAAAATTTCTCTCAATAATGTTTTATAATCTGTTGATTCCTAGGTATTTGATATTTTCACATGATTGTAAATGCCATTTTAAAAAATATTTTACAATTATTTGTCTATTATATGGAAACAAAGTTTACTTTTGTATATTGACATGTGTATTCAAAACTCTTGCTAATATTAATTCTAATAATTTATCTGTTTGCTTACAAATTTTTCTATGTATACAATCATATTGTAAATGGGATGTGTGTGACTACTTCAGATAAGAGAACTATGGAAGACTTCCTCAGTGATAGAACACTTAGAAGAAACTTTGCTTCTACATTTTAAGACTCTCAAAATAGAGGCCAGAATGTCCTTGAAAAATAGGAATCACATCATGTGATGTACTTAACTGTACACCTACTTGCGTATTTATCATTCATTTTTCCCTCCCCATTTCTCTGCATTTGCTGGCTTGGTAAAATTTTCATTCTTTTCTTTTTAGCTGATTTTCAGTTTGGAAGTTCTACTATACTTTTAAATTTTGAAAACTGTATAAACCCATGTAACCACCACCACAATGAAGACATAGAACATTTCCATCATCCCCCCAAAATTTACTCATGTTCCTTTGCATTTAAGCTCCTGACCCCTGGCCCCAGGTAACCAGTAACCACTAATTTGTTATCTGTCACTATGGATTAGTTTTGCATATTATAAACTTTTTTTTAAAATTTATTTAATGTTTAATTATTATGGGTACATAATAGTTGTGTATCTTTATAGGGTACATGTGACATTTAGATACAGGCATACAATGTGTATTAATCAAGCCAGGGTAATTGGGCTATCCATCACCAATAGGCATTTATCATTTTTTTGTGTGTTGAGAACATTCCAATTCCACCCTTTTAGTTATTTTAAAATATATTCTAACTTTTGTTTATTATAGTCACTTTGATGTGCTATCAAATATAGTTCATTCGAACTATATTTTTGCACCCATTAACCATCCTCACTTTATTCCCCCTCCCTGCTGTCCTTCCCAGCTTCCTGTTACCATCATTCTACTCTCTGTCTCCATGAGAGCAATTGTTTTTAGTATTTAACTCCCATGTATGAGTGAGCACATGTGAGATTTGTTTTTCTGTGCTTGGCTTACAGGTATTGTCATTGTTCAACTGATTTTTGGTTCTCCTGAAGGTGCTTCCCTGTGTGGATAGTTGTTGAATTTGGTGTTTGTGTGGAGGGACGATCATTGGAGCTTTCTATTTGGCCACCTTGCAAAACCTCCTTTCCATATAAAGTTTTATATAAATAAAATCCTTTAGTATATACTCTTTTGGTTCTCATTTATTTTGCTTGGCATAGAAATTTTGAGATTAAGCTATCTTGTTGCACGTGTCAGTAGTTCATTCTTTTTTTTATTGTAGTGCATTATACAATTGTATGGATACACCACAGTTTATTCTTTCATCTTTTGATGGACATTTGGATTGATCCATCTTTTGACTATTATGAATAAAGTTTCTATTAAAATTTGTGTCAAGCCTTTGAATAAACACATTTTCCTCTTTGATAAAAACCTAAATGCATAGTTTCTAGGTCAAAACATTCTCCAGTGTGATTGTACCATTTTACACTGCCATGAATTATCTATTGATAGAGTTTCAGTTGCTCCATAATCACACCAACAGTTGGTATTGTCAGTCTTTAGAACAATTAGAACGGGCTTGGAGTAGTATCCCATTTTTGTTTTAATTAGCATTTCCTAATGACTGATAATATTCAGGTACTCATTAGCCATATATGTGTTTTCTTTTGAGAAGTGTCTGTTTAAATATTTTGCCCATGTTGTTTTTTAATTGGGTTGTTTATCTTTTTTAGTGAGTTTAAGAGTTCTTTATATAATATATTCTAGATACAAATCTTTTGTCAGATATGTGTATCACAGAAAGTTTTCCCAGTCTTTGGTTTGGCTTCTCTATTTTCCTAGTGGTGTTTTTAAGGAGCAAAAGTTTTAATTTTTTCTAAATTCCAATTAATCACTTTTTTACAAATAGTTCTTTTTTTGTGTCCTATTTAAGAAATCTTGGCCTGCCTCAAAGTTTCAAAGGTTTTCTCTGTGTTTTCTTCTAGAAGTTTTATAGTTTTAAAGTTAATACGTGGATTTATATTTCATTTGGAATTTATTTTCATATATCATGTGAAGTAATAGTCAAAATTCATTTTTTTCTGCACTGATATCAGGTAGTTCAGTACCATTTGTTGAAAAAAGTAATTTTTTTCTCATCAAATACCTTGGTGCTTTTGTCAACAAACAAATTAAAAAACCAACCAATCAACAAGGCAAACAAAAACCCCAAACTGAGCATATACTCGTGGATCTATATTTGGATTCTCCATTGTGTTCTATTTATTTATATGCCTATTTTTGTACAACTTCCACATTGTCTTGACAATGGTAGCTTTATATAGAAAGTCTTGAAATTAGGTTTTGTAGGCTGTTACTATGAGATTAAAGTAGATACAGATAGATAATGGCAGTTCTGAAATAGTCTTGTTGGCTCCCTCAGGAATCTGTGTCATTCACGTCACAATGAGTTCAGCCATGGACATTGTTAATGGCCACTAAGAGACTGAAACTTGTGGGTGGGCTTGTTCTGCTGGTGCCATTTAGTACCTGAATACAGTACTGAATATAGTCATAGCCTCAATCCCCTTTATTGCAGTCTTTATTCCATTGAATTTCTGAATTTGGGAGTTAAAATTTATACCTTAAAATGTTGTTTCTCAATATTTAAATAGATTAGATAGAATTTTTTATTATGGTGAATGCCTTGACTTTGTAGCTATTTCTTTCAACAACACCATCCAGAAAGATGGTGATACTGGGCATGATTTTGTCTATGAGCCTGATATAAATTTAAGGTTCTCAACCATGACAGACAACCTTATTGCAAACTGCCTTGCACACAATTTTTTTGGTTTGCACAAAGCAGATTGCTAAAGTTAGATTTTGAGGTCTAAATTTGTTCTGTTTCTAAAACACCTAGTTCTGGAAATCACTTCAGATGCATGAGCTTTTGCCTAAGTTTCCTCAAATTAATATGGTTGCCTATTTTTATTTACTTTCACTCCTATTCTGCTTTGTGGCATTTGTAGTTCCTTTCTAGATCCTTTAAGGCCTAACCTGAAAGAGATGGAGCACTTACATATAGCTCTCATACAATGTCAAATTCCTCTGTAATCCAATACAAAGCAAGTGAGGGAAATGGATTATCATGCATTAACTATTTGTTTACTAATTTTTGCCTCTCTTCATTAGCCTGGCTTTTTAATTTTCATTAAGCTCATCCTGATTTCATTAAGATTCTGGTTTGCTTACTGAGTTGCCTTATAATTTGTATGAATTATACAAATTCTGTGAATCTGTTATTTGTTATAATCGTCTGTCTCCTTTAAATTGATTGCCATCCCACTGTCATGAGCACCATCTGTGGAGTCAGGAGGTTTAGGGTTTTCTCCCTGTCCTGCTTTTAACTAGTTGTGTGACCCTGTATAAAACACTTATCCTTTCCAGGATTCAGGTTGTGTTGGTCTAGATGGTCTTTGAGATCCATTATAGCTCCAATATCTCAGGATTATAAATTGACTAAAGTGCTTCAGTGGAAATTTCAGTCTCCAAATGGATTCCTTTAATAAACTCTATATGATTGTTTGGTATCTATGCCAAATGCATTCTGCATGGGTATATCATACAAATTATGTCAAATAGGTTATTTTAAAGAGTACAAGGCCAGTACATTTATAACAGCCAGCTTGACAGATGACAAATGATGCCTATATTGTATCAGTAAAGGAGAAAGAAATTCATGTTGTTTTACTAAAACATTGCCATTGTGTTTATTGCCTATCTAGAGTAAAACAAAAACTATTTTGTCACATTATTGTTTTTCTAGATGAGAATATTTTGCAATGTGTGCTCTCTGAAACTGAGGGAAATTATTTTTCTGGTTTCTGACAAGCCTTTACATGGTCTTTTGTTGGTTCGAGAAATCGTTGCCTTAGAGCCATTAACCCTCACATCTACTAGAAATCATATTTCTTACATTTTAGAACTCCTTTGGAGTAAGTTTTACGTAGGCTGAGTGAGTCATCATGGATGCTGCCGGTTTAGCCAGCAAAATTGCATATGATAGAGAAAAAAGAGTTTATAGCCTCCCAGCTTCTTACTTTTTAGATAAGAAGCCTTCAAATAAAGTGTTTCTATGAGCCTCCTGGGAGTTTAGATTCCTTTTGTAGGATGTCACCGCCAAGAATAATTGAAACTCTGCTTTCTTTGGTAAGGTTGGCCCCTATTTTCAACCTGCTCACATGAACCCTTGACTTTCTTTCTATATGATTCCTTTTCTATATTCTATATTAACACATTAACTGCCACATGAGTTGTATTTAACTCATGCTAGTTTTGAGCCCAGGGTCTCATGAAGCAAAACCTGGGCAAAACCCTGCAGTTGGTTTGTGAAAATCTTTCTTGTTGATGTTCTTACTGTTACAGTTAATATTGACAAATTAATTCTAAAAATGTGGATTAAATGAATAGAAGTCAATAAATTTTATTTTTAGTTAAATTTTTTATTAAATTAGAAAAGTCATTTTGTTTTTGAACTTTTTAATCTATTTTCATAATAAAACACTGTGGCCCCAAGGAAAAAAAATTTTTTTTTCAAATGTGATAGTCAATGCGCTAATACAATTCAGAGCACTTTAGTAGTCAGGGTTCACTGTATTATTTCTTACTTTCTGATAATAGCTATTGTCTATTCATCCCTATTAAGGTCCAGGTATTGCATATTCACATCATACATCAATCTACATCATTAAACCCTTACAACAATTATAAGAATGTTGGCCTTTGAGGAACAGGAATGGTAAGGATCAGCAAGGTTAAGTAGTTTGCCCAAGGGAATACAGTAGGAGGAAGGGTGGGAGAATGATCTCAGCTCTGTGATCACAGAGCTTTTGCTCTTTCACTGCATCTTAGGTATGAAATACAACAGAGCATTGTGACTATTAAAATATTTTCAATCTGAATTTGAAAGTTATTCATTATTCTGTGGTATGAGGTTGGTTATAGACTAGGTAGTGAGACCATGGCTTTGTCTACCAAATTAAAAAAGCTTCCTTCTTCCTAGTCATCTACATCTTTTTTTGACTGATGTATTCTGTTAGAGTTATTTGTACTATGGTTCCTACTATTAGGCTCACCTGCTACAAATAAAGCCACAACTACTCTTAACAATGGCATACATGCAGGACGTGGTCTTTAAATGAGCTTATTCTTACTCCCAGCTATGAATTCCTTCATTAAAAATTCAGCCCCTGATTCTTGGTCACAGTTACAGAATCATAAAATAAGAAGAAATTTTTGAGATTATATGAAAGTAAACTTTCACTTCAAAGAAGGGAAAAATAAGGCCTGGATGATTGAATATTGTTCATATTTATGTAGCTGGGGGAGGTTTTCAGATGTTTAAATTGTTGAAAGAAAAAAGGAAGACTCCCATTACTATGGTTAGGTCCACACAATGCCGGAATTCCAGACTTACATATCCAGTGCCTACTGAAAATCTCCACATGGATATCTAATTGGCACTTTTAACTTGACATAGCCAAAACAGAAATTTTATCCCTATACGCCCAAACTCCACTGATTCTTTAGTCTTTCTAATCCTAGTAAATAACATCTCTATTCTCTCAGTTGCTCAGGTAAAGAAATCTAGGAGTTATACATAGTTTACACTTTATCTCATTTGTTACATCCAGTCCCGTAATGAGTTC
Organism: Varecia variegata; assembly: GCA_028533085.1. Taxonomy (NCBI): domain Eukaryota; kingdom Metazoa; phylum Chordata; class Mammalia; order Primates; family Lemuridae; genus Varecia; species Varecia variegata. Next base: position 39,092,120 of record CM052445.1, on the reverse strand, counting down.
TGTTGATTATACTTCAAATACTCTGACCCCGTTCATCTGTCTTCATTTCCACCTCTACCCTCCTACTCTAATATGCCATAATTTTCATTTGACCTACTGCATTAGCCTCCTCTTTGTCTCCTTGTTCTACTTTTGTCCTCTGAGTTGGCCAATTGTCTTTTTGTTTTCTGATCTCCTGTGCAGCATTGAGCCTCAGAGAACTAAACTTCCCAGCCTCTCTTGCCCTTCTAGGTAGATTCATGCTATAGGAGGCATTGGTAGAAGATTGCTTCTTGTGATGTCTTCTGCACCAGCTGCTTTTTTTTTTTCCTGTGGCTCCACCTCCTGCTAGATACTCCCATCTTCTGTAGACCTAACTTCTCTAGGAGGCCCTTGCCACACTAACGCCAACTGGATGGCTCCAGCTTCTTGGCTCTGCTCACACTACCTCCTCCCTCAGTTCCTTCGGTCCTAGAAGTATTTGTGTCTATGATGAATCTCAGGTTGCTTCATCATACCATGTTTGAACTCTTAGGTCTTCTATTAGCTGTGTATCTGATTCCTATCTAAATCTCCTTTGTTTAAAAGACACAAAGTAATTTCTATTTCTTTACTTGACCCCTATGCAATACATTTTCCATATAGAATCCAGAGAAATCCATTAAAAATGTAACTTGGATCCTGTCACCTCCACCTCCCCTTTTCCTCCCAAACTTAGTTAAATCTTTTAAAAAACTTTTTATCACAATGAAAATAAAATATAAGCTCCTTATACTGGCTTACAAAACCAAGTATATTCTTACGATCAAGTAGATCAAGTTTGTCACTCTTGCCTCATTTATACCATGCTCCCTTTTTTACCCATTGTACTCCAGCTGTGCTGATCTTTGTTTCTTCTTTGAAGAAACCAAGCTGTTCTGGCTTCAGGATTTTGGCACAGACTCTTCCCTTCACCTAGAGTGATCTTCTCTCTGAGCCTCATGTTGGGGCTCCTTCTCATCATTCGGATCTCAGGTTTAATATCAACTCTTCTACAAGACATTTTATCATGCCCACTCTGGTGTTTCATCTTCTCTTTGTCTCTGCTTTTTCCATCTCCTTCTACTCTCACTACCTTTATTTACTCGTATTTCTTAACCTGTGGCTTTTACAGACTCATAACTTCTTCTGTATCATGACTGCTGTTTATTACCTGAGTGACTCTCTCAGTTTCTGCTTCTACCTAGAGTATGTTCTGTATTCTGAGTCCCTGGGAAGAACACCTCGGAGTCCATGGTCACGCACCAATATGGAGCAGTAGGGCTTGGCAAGCTTCTCCGCCTGATGACCCACAGAGGCTGTTGGCTCTCTTCCCACCTAGCCTATTAAAGAAGGCTTTTTGTTCAGAGCCTGATTGCTGGGCCCTGAGCCCACAGTAATTTATGATCATGAATGGGTATTGCAGCTCTCAGAGAGAATGATGCCTTGTCCAATGCAGGGAAAATGTTTAGCAGAGACTCTCATGTGGAAGAAGGAGAAGGCAGTGCTGTTAAGTGCTAGGAAGGGTATAAAAAGAATAACAATCTGTGTTTAGACTCAAAATGGTAGACTAGTCCGTGTGAAGATCAGGAGGGACTGCAGAAGTCCTAGTTTTCTCAGAAAAAGTCTGCTCTCTTCACTACAGAAGTTTATGTGGCTGCAGGAAACCCCACATCCTTCTTAGAGAGGTAGGGCAGAGTAACAGGGAGGTCTCGAATTTTGGGAGACAACGCTCACACTCCAGGATTTTTGTTCTAAACAAGCAGGATCACTAAGAACAAATTGCTTTGATTAAAACATTGTATTTGGCAAATACAGGAGCTGTGCACCTGGTAGGCTATTTAAGGAGAGGTGGTTTCCTAATGTACCAGTCATAGACATGTTACTCTTGTGTAATCCAGAGCTATCTTTAGGGTTTCATTCACAAAACTACTTTGGACACTTTGGAGCTATCTAAAGTCCTCCTGGTACCTGAATTGCACAGTTGCCTTTCCAACTTGTGGTGATGGGACCCCTGAAGAGTTTGGGAGCCTTTTCTTCATCTATACCTGGATTTTCTGGGACGGAACAATAGCAACAGTTCAGTCACCAAAAACGAAACCACTTTAATAAAGTTAAGAAAATATACTGAGCCAAGGAAGAAGGAGTGTATTTTTGTCTTGCCTCGGAAGCAAAAAGAATCGTCGTCTGAGGAGAGCACGTTGGGAGCACTTAGTACAGGAGGCTTTTGAACAAGTTCTTTGAAAGAGGTATAAAGTAAGTGTGGTAGACAGAACTTGTGAATATAATGAGGTATCGCTTCTTTAATGGTGTTATGTTATATAGTATCCCAGTTTGCTAGAGCTGCAGTAACAAAGTACCACAAACTACTAATAGATGGCTTAAACAACAGAAATTTATTGCCCCACAGTTTTGAAGGATATATGCATGAAATCAGGTATGGGTGGGGCCATACACCCTCTGAGAATTTGGACAGAATCCTTCTTTGCCTCTTCCTAGCTTCTGATGGTGGCAGGTTAATATTTGGTGTTCCATGGCTCGTAGTTACATCAGTTCAATCTCTGCCTTGCTCTTCACTTGGTGTTCTTCCTGGGTGTCTTCACATCATCTTCCCTCTCTATGTCTGTCTCTGTGTCCAAATTTCCACTGTTTATAGGGATACCTGCCATATTGGATTAGGGCCCACACTTTTAACCTCATTTTCAACTTGATTGTTCTTTAAAGAACCAATTTCCAAATGAAATCACATTGTTACTAACTCCCTTGACTGGGGGTTAGGACTATAACATATCTCTTTTTGGGGGGGATACAATTCAATCCATAAAAGATTGGGTATAATATAAGGTATAATTGACCTTAAAAAGGGAGATTATCCAGGTGGGCCCAATATAATCACACGATCGTCTAAAAGCAGAGAACCTTCTCTGGCTGGTGGCAAAAGAGGAAATCAGAGAGATTCAAAGCATGAATGGGATTTTATGGCTGTTTCTGGCTTGAAGGTGGAGAGGGACATGAATCTAGGAATGTGGGCAGCCTCTAGGAACAAAGGGTGGACTCTAGTTGGCAGCCAGCAAAGAAAGGATCTCAGAGCAAGAGCTGCAAGGAAATGAGTTATGAGCAACCTGAATGATTTTGAAAGTGAATTTTTCCTCTGAGCCTTCAGATAAGAGCCCAGCCAAATCAACATCTTGATTTCAAGCTATGCAGAAAACCCAGTCGCATCCAACCTGGACTTTTGACTATGATATAATAAATGCATGTTGTTTTAAGTCACCAAGTTTGTAACAATTTTTTCTATAGACAACTAAGACAGAAGAATACAGAGTGCCAAAAGCTCCTCTCTAGAGTTGATGCTAAGGATTCAGACAGAGCTGCTGACACAGTCAGATTTTGGGGACAGATTATGACTAACAGTAGAAAAAGATTCTGGCAGCTGCTGAGAGTTAAGGGACAATTCCATGAATTTTCTGTGCTGTTAATGGGCACCTGAAGTTACCCTTGAGCCCTGCTAAAAGCTGCTTCCTGGTAGTGCCAGAATGAGCATATCAGTAGGAGCTGTCACTGAAAGCAATGGGTGTAGGCCAGAAGAGACCTTTTTAATTGGAAACTTCTAGGTTCTTATATTATTACTCCTAGAAATCAGAGATTGCCACATTAGGTAAATACAGTCCCTGACAACCAACCTGGAGTTTAGGGCAAAATTTAGGAGACAGTGGGGGAACTCGAGTTCCAAACAGGGACAAGAGAAGAAGCCCTATCGTATGAACTTGACACACACAGGAGAGCTCAACATACACCTGTAGCTTTGGGGAACAGAGATCCTCAAGGGATTACTTGGGACAATCTGGTTAACATGCAAGGTGCGGCCAGACTAAGGGTGGGATGAAGCTCCTGTACATGGTAGGGCTTGTTCATCCACTGAAAGCCTGGCTAGGGCTCAGACAAGCAGCACTGAAATCTTCAATACTCACCCTTAAGCAGTAGCTCAAACATGTGGGAGGTGAACTGAGATGGTTACAGACCCAGAAATCCTGGATGAAATCTTGTATTGGTGCAGGATCTTTGAATTGAATCTGATACTCATTTTTTTACCTTCCTAGGGAAGTGTTTGGGCCTTGAACAGGAGCACAAACATGCCATTTCCTTAGATCCTTCATCTAATGTCTAAATCAGTATTTGCCGTGAATTTGGTATATTTCATCAGTTACTTACTGAGAAGAATCTAGCATGAGTAACTGCTTAAATAAAATGTGAAGGTTATATACTCTATTGTGAAATAGAATTCGGCTTTTTATTTATACTCGGTTTAAAATTATGTAGCAGTAACTCAGGCAGTAAGCATGATGTGAAGGAAATAGCCTGTTAAGAACTGCTCAATCTCGGCTTCTGTAATTCTCTCCCTGTGGCTGGGGTCATTGGTCCCTCAGCACAATGGGCCTGGGCCCAGTACCAGGGCACAGCCTGATCATGGCTAAGTTAGGTTTAAGGGCTGCTAACTCAGCATCACTCCCTGTAACTGCTCAGCTAGTCCTGTCCTTGGCCCCCAGAATCTGTTCCTAGACACTGCACCGCCCCACCCCGATAGGCAGGTTTAGGTTCTGAGTGCCTATCCAGTTACAATCATTCAAACCTAGCCCGCTCTGTGAGGCTGGGAGTCTTTTCCTGGCCAGCCTGCAGTGGCTGATCCTTTCTCTGAATCTCCTTAGTTCTTAGAATCTGTTCTTCAACATCTAGCATAACTTACTTATCTAGATATTTATGTTTTTATCTCAACTCATGGACATTTTAGAGCTATGAGAGATCTAGGCATGCATATCTAGTGTAATCTCATTTTCAGAATATGGAACTGGCTTAGAGATTAACTATTAGGCTAAAATCATATCAAGGAAGAGCCAAGACTAGAATTGTATCAAACCAAACTCCTGGTTTTCTGTTATTCTATGTATAGTGATGCCATAATTATTTGAATTCTTACTAGAGTGTCAGTCCCCAAAGGGACCTATCTCTTTCCTCTAAGGATACCTGTCCCTATTGTAGATAATACATATTGATGTCACTGATGAGAAACTTATTCATGGGTATTTTAGCCATTAAAGGTCACAGGGATTATGGCTACCCTTCTTTATACAGTGAGCACTGACATTAGTTATACAAGTTGTTAATTTTACTGACTTGATATAGATATTGTCCAAATTTTAGCTTTTTTGTAAGTAAAATGGGAACCAAACCTGTAATAAAATTCCGTATAGGTAGTAAGTTTGACAGAGGAATAGCATTAGCAAAAATGTATTTCTTTAAATATAACAGGGATGTCTAAAACATTACATATCAATTTTATCATCTTCAATTTTATTGAGAATAAACACATACTTAAACTACAAATGCTAATGTAAGTACAAGAGATTTGATAATGGGATAGAATTTTTTTATTATGGGATAGAATTTGATAATGAGACAGAATTTTTATTAATATTTTTTATTATATGACTATGAGGCATTGTGACCCTACATTTACTGATGAATATAGTACACAAAAGTAACGTGCATGTAAATGTTTCCGTAGCATGTCAGCTATGTAAAATATATATTGTTATTTGCTATAGTCTGGTAATGAAATCTATTAATATTAATAAATTTAGTCAAAAATCTATATTTGTCATACTTCAAATTGCTGGTGTTCATTGATTAGAAAAGTTATTTCCTGGGTGCCATTGTTCAAGATAAAAATGTAATAAAGTTGACATACATATTTACTTAAAGGAATTTGAGTTAACTGTGCATGAATTGAATTTTTCCTGGTAAGTCACTAGTGTCCGTTCTGCATCAAGGAACAGAATTTCAATCAACAGTACCCTTTTTCCTTTTACCTTTAAAAAATGACTACTATTGTACCAGAGTTTCCTATAGGAAACATATTAAGCAGTTTTCCAATATACTTTACTGAATTTGGCAACATACATTAAAATGTTACAGTGTTCCTTTGTGAGATTTCTGCTGGCTCATCAGTTGGGTCATGGCATGAAAGACTGTAAAGAAAATTGCAATAAGCAATAATCAAAAAGTAGCTGCATGGGTCAACTCTGGTATTTGATGAGGAGTATTTGAGAGGATTTGTGGAGTGTCCTTCAGGGTCCTTGAGTTAGGAGTCACAGGCTCGCGGAGCACGGAGGAGATTCTGTCACAGACATGTCAGTGATTCAAACAGTGGGTGAGTGTGTCAGAAGGGGGATAACCGCTCCCCAATCTGGCCTCCGGCAACAAGACCTCATCTTTGGCAAGTCTGGCAGTGATGCTGGGCACGTTTTCTTTGTACTGATGTTCAATCTAATCTCAACCAATGCTATTTAATAAATTATCTGGAATTGGTTTAATCAGCTATGCCATTTTTTTAATGGTGTGCTAACTTTTATGTAACAAAGGGCAGAAGAAAGCAAAGCAGTTCTTTTGAATGTGCTTGGATTCGACTTGAAAGTTTCTGGAGAATACGTAAGAAATGAACAATGTAGTTGTGGGGCACCGGGGGATAAAATATGTGGGGACAGGAGTGGGAACAAGACGTTTTTCTATATACTTTTTATATAGTTTGATTTTTAAGTCGTGAATATATTATCTACTCAAAAATAAAATAACAAAGATTTTTTAAAAGTCCTTGTTAGAAAAAGGTATATGACTTATTTGGGGAAAAACAACTGTCGAAATGTACCAGTCCTCAGTGATTGACTCCCAATAGCATGGAACCACCCTGCTATTTGATGGGGCGTAGAATATAATTTATGAGTGTCCTTCAGGACAGAGCGTCCTCTTTTCCTCCTTCTTCCTAGCTCTCCAAGCTAGGGCTGAGGATATGCACAAAGAACCTACAACCTGACAGAGTCCCCTCTCTTATCAGTTATGTCATTTAAAAGTCAACTTATCAATAGAATTGAACACCCTGCAGTGACCCTCTACAGTGTCTTAAAAGGCAAATGTCCCTTTCAGGTCTGTAGCCAGTATGCACAACCAGAGCCAGGCCCGCTTCCCAGATAAGGCTACGCAGGCAGAACCTGCGGCTACTCCTGGCCAAGGAGGCTGGGGGGCAGCTTTTCCTTGAGGCCATGCAGGGCATGGTATTATGTGCGGCGTGTTGCCATGAAAATAAAACCTGAAGCATACACATTTTTTGAAAATAGTCTGTAACCATACAGAATGAACCATAAAAGAACAAGAATTTCCTTCTAAGGAGAACAAACGTTTTTAAGTTTTCTTTTTTTAGTCCAGTAATTAGGTTGCCCATATGAGAAATTTCTCATTTAATTTATAAATTTAGTAGAGCTATAAAATGACATAAAATGAAAAATTGTAAATTAAACTCTACTGTTCTAGATGAAAAGAGAGGCCTGTGGACTGAAGGTGATCCATCCAGAGGAGGTTATTGCTTGAGCTAGTTCCTGGGAATCCTCCCAGGCTCCTGATTTTGCTCTCCCTTGGCAGAAATGATTGCTGGGATTTTTCTCTTGTGTTGTTTTCCCGCCACGGGAAACCCTCCTTCTCTTCCTTCATTCCTTTCCAGTAAGGTGAATGTTCACTTCTGGCCCTCATGGCTGACCTCCTTTTTTTCCCACTCTCATTGCACTTATGGACAGTTTCCTGCTGCTTAATACTTTGCTAATATCTAATCATTCCATGTTTATTAGTTTTGCCTCCCAAGTTAAATTTGTACCCTTGAAAACAGGGCTTTGAGTCTTACACAGTTATTATTTTCCTTACATCAGTGGTTCTCAAACAGCAGGTTCATTTACTACTCATTTTATTTAAGTTCTTAAAATTTGAAACAAATTTTTAGAAATCCAAAAATGTTCATTAAAAAGGGAGCCCATGAAAGCACTACGATTCTTTGAAAGGGTGGCGGGTGGAGCATGACATAGATAAATTGTCAAACCACAACTTTACAGCACCTTACATAGCACACCGGTCAGGCATCTATTGGAATGTGATGGCCAATTGATAATTTGCTTGTAAAATTCAGGTTGTTTCACTTTCCAAATATAACTAATTAATTGTCTTACAAAAATAAAAAAAAATCCTTTACTGTTATTTTAGTTTCTCTTGGTTCAAACTGAAAAAAAAAAAAAAAAAAGAAACAACAAAAAAAATCTCAACTAAACCTTACTTGAAAGGCTTTATGGAGCAGGCCAATATATTCTACAATGCTAAATAAAATAATTGATAACAGATGGCCAGCTAAGCTCTACCAGCTGTAATCATAAAGACAAAGAGAACTTTCATGGTCAAGGTTAGGGTCTTGAACATACTTTTGATGTGAATGGAAGCTTTGTAAGGCTATGGAATAAGAATACAATGGAATACTATGTCAGCAGAATGATATCAAATGCTGGGAAAGCTAAAAACTGTAGCAATTTTTAAATTAAAAAAAGTACCATACATTTCTTACAATAAATCCTTCCATTATTTTCCACTTTTTATTCATAGATGTAAAGATTTACATAATTAAAGAGAAGAATAATTTTCTTTAATGATTATGAGATGGTTGATGGCCAGAGATAAGGCAAAATTATTTGGGGGAAGAATAATGTGGTCTTAAAGTCATGACATGGGCTGTTTAGTTATTCTGTAATGTTTCTTTGTAAAGAGTGAATATTTTATTTATAAATTTATTTTAATGCAACATTTACTTCTTAAAACCATGTTACAGACAGTGAGGCTAAAGATTAAACTCAATAGATACTTGATTTGCCAAGTTACATAGTCACACAGTTGGAAGAAATAAAAAAATGTACCATAAACATATCAGATAGATAGGTGTTGACTCCCTGTTTTAAAATAGCGGAGTAGGAGTATCTATAAGGACTTTGGTGAGGTTCTCCAGTATTTGACAAGAACCGTGGTTTCCATGTTACTAGTATTTATGTTGTAACTATCCATGGATTTGATATATTTTTTCCTCCTACCCTTAATGTTGGTGTGGGGGAAAGTCCAAAGGAAGAGTGGCTGCACTTATCTTCCTACTACAAATAATGTTCTGTTTCTCCCCTTCAGTTTATTGCTACTCTTTTTAAAAGATTAATATGTTGTGCCATATAGGCATTGCTCTCTGGTTCCTTGAAGTATTATAATATTAAATAACAGCAGCAAACATTCACATAGAGCTTGTGTCAGGTGGTGGTGTCACCACTTTAAATATGCTAACTCACGTGATGCTCATGTCAGCTCTTTAAGGTGAGCACTATCATTCGCTCCATTTTACAGATGCAGCACTGAGGCAGAGAGAGACAGTGAAGAATCTGCCCATGGTCACACTGCTAACAAGGATGTGTCAGGATGCAAACCTGGGTAGCCCCGCTCCGCAGTTAATTAGGCTGCCTCCCACTCAAGGTTTCCTTGATCTCTTAATTACCACATGCAATAATTTTTTCCAGTTCTCCTGTCACTTAGCATCTTGGTGTTACTTGACATGGTTGATATTCCCATGACTTCTGCGGCTGTGAAGTTGCTTAGCTCTCCTGCCTGTCTGCTTTTTTGGTGGATTTTATTATACTGTTTATATTTTTTGTGTCATATTTTTGTACATTTACCAAAGCTCTGTCCTCATTCTTCTTAATTATTTTCTTTCTCTACGATCATTCTTTTGGAAATCTTATCAATTACAGCTTTGTTTAAATGATTCTCACGTATCTGTCACCGTCCCCAACTTCTGCCTGGATTATTTGCTACATCTGTCTTTTTCTTCTGCAATCTTTCATAGGTACTTTAAGGACAACAGGCCCCCAAATTGATTATCCCCATTATGCACTCCTCCCCAAGTCTGTTCTTCACTCTGAGTTTGCACCTCACTTCACTTAATGGTAGCACCTTCCTTCCATCCACTTGGAGCTATCCTCTGAAGTGCCTTTCCTCCTTACTTCTTGGATACAGCCAGTCATAGGGAATTCTACTAAGAAAGAAGAGTTTGAGAAGAGGGTAGACATGTTGTTGGCATGTTAGGGAATGGCGAGTACCCTAAAGGGTCAAAGGAAGAAAGGACAAAGCAAAGAAAGAAGGATTAGACTAAGCTGATTGAGTAAAGTTTATTGAACTTTGAAAGGAAGTGTTTGTTCTATGGGGCCACACTGTGTTATTGACTAACTGGCTTTGTCAATAGGCTTCTTATCTATAGGGCAGCCTGACTTTGGGGAATATATTGAAGTGAAATGTGATCTTTAATTTTCATTCCCACAATTCCAAGACCTCAGCATTATCAGAACTTCTAGACACCATGAGACTCTCAGAGATGGATTGACACCAATCAAAACACCATAAGCCAATCTTGGGAACTAGAAGTAGAAATTAAGGCTGGGGGAGGAGCCTTTTCAGTGTGTATGTCCCCTATGCAGGACACTACCCCACGCATCAAGACACTTTGGAAGTGAATCCAGTCATCAGAGTACCTTGTGAGCCTGAAGAGAGAGTAAGGAGAGAAAGTAGCCTGGAAGTGGAGAGGCTGGTTCCTCCCACCCGCTTCACCCCAAAAGCTAATGAATTAGCACCTTTCCTGCCAGCATCCAGTGAACAGTACCCACCTCTCCTGCACCTTGCCAGACACACCTGCCAAAGGTCACTTTTGTGACCTCTGTTCCACATCTTCATGCTGGCCATCTGCTTTCATGCACACATTCTTAGGTAGGTTAGTATCATTGGTAAGCTAGAGGCAAGAAGACAGTTCCTAGGATATAGCAAGTAGTCTCTCTTCTCTTATTGTTATGATCAAGTTTTTCCTCAATTTAGGGAGGTAGGATCTAGGCAAATAAATGAAGTTTTACTGAGTCAAAATAAGCAAGTCCTTTACTTTGAACAGAAAATCTGTATTGCTCAATTAGGTCAGTGACCTGACCTTAGCAGGGGCCTCCAGGTGAGGGTTCTGGACAGATTTTGCAGGTGTTGGACTTAACACAGGGCAGTCTGGGAAGATCTGTAAGTATCTGGAGAGCTGAATGAGGGGCAAAGACCCTGAGGGGGATGCTCTGGTTTCTGTTTTCTTCCTGTTCATTAAATAGGAGGACACAAAGTATAAGCTAGCCACAGAGGGCGAGATTTTCTTTTCCTCCTACTTGGCTGAGACAAAGGAAAGGAAAATGACCCAGGGGAATTACTCCGAGAAATCCTGTTTAGACACCTAAATACCAGGGAAGATTTGAAAGTTTCCTGGGGTTTTCTACTTCAAGACGTTTGCTTTTTATTTTGATAAAACCAGAGTAAGTAATGTGTTTTCTAAAAATGCTCCATTCCTTTGTATTTTTTTTTTTAGGAGGCTGATTTGCTGGAAAATGGAACAAGTCTCCCCTCCTCACAAAACAGATATAAAACAGAGAACATCGTGGGTCAGGCACCTCTAAGGAGTTCTCGCTCCTCGTGAATATTTTAGGGGCTTACGGCATGAAAGTTGAAGACCAGATTATACCTCTGTGATGGAAAATATTTTGATATATTATTTCTCTTTGTTTTATTATGTCTTTGTTTTGGTTTCTTCACTATGGTTATTTTATACTTAGTCTGTTTTATGAATTAAGACTTGGCAATTTGTCAATGAAAAGAAACCATACACTGCCAAAGAAAGGGAGAGGGGAGAAAATAGAATTAGTAAAACACAGAAATCTGAACAGATGATGACCATATTTTCTGCGTGAAAAATCAGTACACGTGGTCTGACCAGTGACTGTCTATATGGGGACAATAACATTAATATTTTATATGCACAGTATTCCTAACAACTTTTCATGAATAGTTGCTAGTACCATGCAGGCCTTGGAATAAGGAATGTGTATTTGCAATGCCTTGGAGAGGAGTAGACCCTTCAGCTCTTGCTCTCAAAGGGATATTAGCAGAGAAAGGATATTTGTCCCTCCATTCCTGTGAAAGCATCATCAGGCTTATCCGTAAGGTCACCAAGAGTGCAAAACTGCATATCCTATTTCACATTACCTGTACATTTAAAAGTTGACTAAAATCGGGCATGATTCTTACTGAATCACTATGCTTCTTTCTATCTGAAAGAAATTCATGCAGAACTATATATTTAAAAATAGGCAAATGGGGAGCAAAGAGTATTTTTAGGGGTATGAAACTACTCTTAAGGATACTATAATGGTGGATCATGTCCAGACCGATTTGTCCAAACCGATAGAGTTTATGCCACCAGGAGTGAGCCCTGTCGTAAACTATGGACTCAGGGTGATAATGATGTGTCAATGTGGGTTCGTCACTTGCAGCAAGTGTACCACTCTGGCAGGCAATGTTGACCATGGGAGAGGCTGTGCATGTGGGAGAGTGGGAGGGGGCAAATGGGAAATCTCCGTACCTTCTTCTCAATTTTGCCGTGAACCTAAAACTGCTCTAAAAAAATAAAGTCTTTATTATATAAAAAAAAGTGTGTGTTTTTCTACAAGCAGATTTCTTAACTATAGGTTCTCAGTTCCTTTCATGCTTTTATGGGCTTGTGTACCTTTTGTGTTCCAGTGGTTGGAGACATTTTTATGACAATAAAAAGTATTTCCATAAACAGTAGTCTTGTAAAACTGTTCTTTCTCTGATTTGCATGACAACTTCAACTTTTATCCTGTCTGTATTGGAAAAGACTAGAGTGATATTGAATGATTAAGAATTGTGTTTTAGATTTTCTCTCTCTATATGTGGAAGCCACATGCTCATATTTTTACTCTTTTTATTTGAAGCCATTACAAGCTGTTCAACGCATAAAAACATAGAACAGTATGGAGATGGGAGGCTTAGGTTTTGTGAACATGAAGAAAAACATCCTTTGGTATATCTTCTTTTAAACTGTCATCTGGAGTTCATTTCTCGGGGAATATTTTGGCTTTGGTGTTTTAATAGGTCTGGAAGTCATTTTGGAAGTGCCAGTTTCCTCATTCATTTTCCTGAATCCATGCCCTTGTCCACAGTCAGAACACTGATGAAAATTGAATGGCAACGCTGGTCTATGGGGAGGAAAAAGGACTCTCTTACTCTTTGATCCCTGTCCTTTATTTCCCAATGCTCTTCTACAGGGGAGCTAACATCCTCTCTCTGCCAATCCAAGTTATTAGAGGGCAAGGAGGAACATTAGTAGTAATAAGATGTATAAGTTGTCCCAAGCTGAAGCCAGAATTTATAAATGACATATTGGTCTCCAGGGTGAGGAATTCATAACTCACGCAAGCCCCAGAGAACTAAAACAATACGGACTAAAAAAATTCAATTCCCACACCATAATATGTTTCCCAGCTGCCCCTGTGTTCAGCCAAGAAATTTCACATGCACTCTGCCTCTCCACCCCCTACCCCTGTCCCCAAATCCCTGCATCATGGAAATTCTTGCCACGTTTGGGCTTCCAACCTCAAATATCACCACAAGCTGCACTTCCTGCCAGAAAGTAAATTGGTAGGTTGTAATGTTCCTTCTCCATTTATTACCAAGTAAATGGATTTGGGAGCCCTGTTTTGTTAAGTAGCAATGTCTGGCCTTGTCTCAAAAGAGCACTCTTTACTCCACTCTAGCAGCTGTGCTTAAAAGTAAGCAATTGTTCCTTCCTTATAGATAGCTTCCAAAATGCTTCACCCAGGTGTCAGCACACATTACGCTCTCTTAGACATTCCCTATTAAGTATTAGGACACACAACTCTTGCTCTCATTTCTCCTTTACTGCTCTTTGTGTTGCGCTCTTGTGAAGTTCCTGATGTAAAAATAGGCCTTCTCATTGACTCAAAGGGTGGACTTATGCATACAAAGAACTTTGAGAATCTTGGCTAAATGTCATAACATGAAGTCCAAGCCAGTACTATGACCCAGGGCTGAATGAGCCTGTGCAGGACACTGTTTAAGAAAGGGCTCTAGTGTCTGGCTGTTTGAGTGTGAGTCCTGGCTTTGCCACTCACATTACCTGTGCATCTTGGGACCATTGTTATATTTAACTTCTCTTTGTTTCAAATGCATCAAGTATAAACTGGAAGCATGAATAGTACTTACCTAATAAGATTATTCAAAGCACCACATGAGATGCAGGCAAGAGTTTTAGAATAGTCCTCATCATGTGCCAGTTTTTATTTTTAAATTACCCATCTTCCCACTTGCTGCCATCTCTCCTTCCTTTTTATGCTCCTTGAACATATTTGCTGGGTCTTCATACTGCTGACTTCATATACACATGGGATATGGTCTGTACCTATTCTTTCTCTTGTACACAGATGAAAGCCTCATCAAGTGGGCCCTCCACTTAGGATACAATGAAGTAATTCATTTTAAGATGTGAATGATTGAAAATCTCTATCCATGTTCTTTTTTCCATGACTTTGTATTTTAACAGGGCACAGGGTCTTCATTCAAAGGGGGCAGGCTCCAAGATAGGATGTATGTCCACTGGTGGTTGGTGCCAGGATATTTCTGACAACCTTCAAGTCATAGATATGGTCAACCCTCCCTGATTAAAAGTCTAATAATTAAGCTTCCCTACCCACTTAAAACTTGTCATTGTAGTCATCGTTATCATCATTATCATCATCTAAATAAGAAGACAAACTTGTTTGAGCCTCTTTGGCATTTTGCACAGTTTATCTCAATCCTAAAAATATCTGTAAGGTGGATGTTATCATTCCCCTCTTACAGACAAGAGAACCAAGTCTCAGAGAAATTAAACGACTAGGCCAAAGGCACACAAGTGGCAAGTATTTGAGATTTGAGCCAGGTTGAGATGCAGGCCCATCCGCCTCTGAAGGCAGTGCTATAATCACTATACACAGCACTATAGAAATAGAAGGGACAGCAGCCTGGTTTACATCATTCATTCTCCTAGTGTCAGCTGCAAGACTGCAGGCTCAGTGTCTGCATCTACCTGTGACACCCTCTGTTCCTAGCACAGTGCCTTGCACAGAGTAGGGTCCTGCTACATGTTTGTGGGGAGAATAAATGGATGTGTGAATGCATACCTCAACTTTGTATCTTCTTCAACGAATGAGTTGTGACTAATGACTCTGTTGGCAGGATTTTTTTAATTGTCATAAAGGCCCTAGAAGTATTAGAGAGCTAAACTTCCACATCCACTATTTACAAACCATCTTAGCAATGTTAGTAAATCAGAAACAAACCAGTATCTGAATCACATTCATTTACACCTATTGTAGGCCACCAGAATGGCCTACAATAGCAAATAATATCTAACAATTATATGAGTAATTTGACCAGTAAGAACAGTGGTTCTTTTACCCACTTTAGTTTGTAAATTATCTCACTTAGGTGGTCCCTGTTGTCCAAATTAACTGATCTTTGTCAGATTCTTAACTCTCTTTGTGCATTGCTCACCCAACCATAGATAGTGTAGCCTATCTCTTTCAGCTTTACTGTATCCTGAGTGTGGTCTTAACTGGCATCACTTTCAGCATGGTGGGTAGAAATGTATTTCTCATAGCACCGTAAGTCTATTGCAAGCTTCATGGTGAAATCCTATAACTGCTGCTGTGCTGAAAATAGGTCTCATGGTGTCCTACATTTTACTGCCTTATGAACCAAATTACTGAGGAATAATGAAAACAACAATAACCAGAAGCACAGATCCAATAACTACACATTTCTGCTCCAAAGATTAGCTTTTCATTTTTAAACAAAGGAATGACATGTGGTGCATAACTAAGAAATTCCCTTTTCATATTTTAGACTTTCTATTTTTTAAGTTAAAAATGTTATGTAATATTGATAATGTTAAAATACAGTGCCTAGCTGAGATGTTCAAAGGATAGTGCTGCTGTGGCTTTCCTGAGTGGCTTATCACTTCAGAATAACAACAACAAAATGTAACCATGAACTAAAACTCAAGGGCAAAGAACAAGATTTTATGCTCTGGCATAATTTTTTTTAAAAAAAGCACATATTTGGGATTCAAATAAATTGCAAAAGCAAGACAGAAAGCTAATATTGCTCTCTATTTAGAATTCAAAAATAGTTTTGTCACTGTGAGTTAAAATGGCACAAGAAGCAACTGATAATGTGTACAATTGCTTGGGGACATACAAAAACACCCAGCAAAATTAAAAAACATTAATTACATTGTTAAGAATTTCTATGGTATTTTGTTTCTTAGGTTTGTTTTCTTTCAGGAACTTGGTTGTATTCCCAATGAAATGGTTCTAAATCTCTTTAGTAAGTAAGCCCAGTGCATACATATAACAAATTAAAATTGCTCCAAAAAAAAAGATTATTAAAGTCAAATAGGTCTACAATTAGCCAGTAAAGGTGGATACACAAAATCTGTATTTTCTTTTTTCTGAGATATTGGAAGAAAATAATTGCCCTAACTTATTTTTTTTACACCAAAAAAAAAAAAAAATGCTTACTTTACTAGTCTTTGCTTTTGTGCACTGCTGATTGTGCTGATACACGAATTACTTTCCATATATTGATTTTCTGTTGAAATGAGAATCTGCAAGGTGCTCCAAAATGGATGGGCAGGGTCTTAGTGTCTATAAAGTCGTGGATCCTACTGATTCAGAGAAATTTCAGTTTTCAAGCTGTAAGTGCCACACAGAAGGAAGTGGGTCCACACTGCAGACTGAGTGTTGCTAGTGCCTGAGGATTTTATGAGCATGCTGGACAGATACTCTGTTAACCTGAGCATCCCTGAGGTCAGTGAACACCACCTAGGGCTGTGCATCCATCACCAGTGTGACCCACTCAGGCCATCTACACCCTGAATTTGGTCTGTTTTAATGCAACATAGCCACAAAGACACCACGACGTAAGGAACGTGACGTTCATCAGCAGAAAACCTGGCTCCTTTTGAGTTAAGCCACGGGAGGATAATTTCCAAAGGTGAGGAATCAACATCAAGTGCTTTAGCTTTTCTTTTTTATACTAGAGTCCTCTCACTTAGTTCCTCTTACCATTAGGCACACACTCGATTCTTGGTTTTGTCATAGAACAACGATAGGCTAGAGCTTTCGAAAATTTTTTTAAGTACTAAAAGTAAACAGGTCTAAAATACAGAAGTTACAGGCAGAAAATTACAACCTGCATGTACGGTATTAAGGTTTTCCTATTATGCTAACCTGACCTTCTGTTCTAAAGAACATCTTTGAAAGATTCCTCCTTTCCCAGCTTTCTTATTGTATCTCACTGTTTTCAGGAAGTGCCTTTATTCACTTGGCCTCTTTACTGAAGAGTCAAGAAAGGTATTTTAACTCTGCTCCTCTCCTGAGGTCTTTTAATGCTTAGTTTTTAATCTGAGGGGTAAGCCTTTACCCCAGAAGAATGCCAGAACTGGATACATTTTAGGTGAAAGTTGGCTCTGTGTATAAGAAGTAGCTTGGTCCCTAGAGCACGAAAGATCATATTCCCTTAAACTAGAATCATAGCCATATATATCAATTATGTCATTTTTAGTCACAAGGAACAGAAACCTGATTTACTGGCTAAAACACTGAGGAAGTGCATGGGATCTCGTAGCAGAAGCAGGGCAGGCATCAGGAGTGGTTGATCCAGTAGCTCAAAGATGTCATAAAGGATCTAGGTTCTTTCCACGTCTGTCTGCCATTCATGTAAACTTCATGTAAAGCTGGATCCTAAGAGTAATAAAACTTCTGCCACTAAGTAGCAAATGAAGCTACCTGCTTTTTCAATCATTTTGACAGAAGAGAGAGAAAGCATTTCTTTCTATGTCTCTCTCTTACCACTGAGAAGCCTCTGAAAATTGTTGCTTGATGTCTCATTGACCTGATTTGCATCACATGCCTATTCCTGAACCCACGGCTGTTTCCCAGGAAATGCAATGAGCTGCTGGCCTATGCCTGGCTTCCTGATGCTTTTGTGGGTGAAGACATTCCCATGAATGGTTGGAATCAATCCCTTTTGGTGAAGCACAGTGAGAAGTGGTAGAATCAACACTGGACAGTCAATCAAATGTGCATCTTCCCATAAAAAATTAACTACCCACAGAGGCTGATTGAATGGATACTGCATTATGTTTTATATTTTCATAAGACAGCACTCTTGATTTCCTTCTCAAGGGGCTCAGTAAGCATTGTAAATAATGGCTAAGATGGTGTGGAGATATCTTTAGTTTAAGGGCTATCTTGGAACTCTGGGATTCTCAAGGATATTTGAGGGAGAAGGAAAATTCTCATTAGTTTTACACACATATTTACCTGTGGGAGAGATCCCAGGCTGGACCTGTTCAGCTTTAGCTAATTACAGACATGGAAACGTTACTCTTGTGCCTCTTATCACTTCACCAGGTCTTCGGCTTCCCATGCACACAGGTCTGGAGCTTATGGGTTCTTTGAGGCAAGGAGATTTTATATAGAAGTGAGGTTGATAGAGACCAAGTAGAGTCTTGGGGGATCCAATGGATGTCACTCATGCTGGCTGTCGATAGGTATTGATCAACACTAGCTGCTGTCAAAGGGAGGTCCTTACTGAAGACCAGCGGGAAGGACAGCTGGTATACCTGATACCTGGCTCTTTTTTTTTTTTTTTTTTTTTTTTTTTGAGACAGAGTCTCGCTCTGTTGCCCGGGCTAGAGTGAGTGCCATGGCATCAGCCTAGCTCACAGCAACCTCAAACTCCTGGGCTTAAACGATCCTACTGCCTCAGCCTCCCGAATAGCTGGGACTACAGGCATGTGCTACCATGCCCAGCTAATTTTTTTTCCCTATATATATTTTTAGTTGGCCAGATAATTTCTTTCTATTTTTAGTAGAGACGGGGGTCTTGCTCTTGCTCAGGCTGGTCTCGAACTCCTGACCTCGAGCGATCCACCCACCTCGGTCTCCCAGAGTGCTATGATTACAGGCGTGAGCCACTGCGCCTGGCCTACCTGGCTCTTTGGTGCAAACATCACTCATGTGAGTGGAGACTGGGTGGTTTATTGCTCTCACTCTGCATTCATGGTGCTCTTTTCTGGATGTTACCGATGGCCTGGAATGCTGGGTGGAGGCTGGACCATCTCTACTTCCTCCTGATTTGGCTTCAGTCTGCACAGTGAGACCTCTTGTCCGAAGCTCCACCAATCTTCATGTGTTTATTTTTGCCTCCTCAACACAGCCCAGTGAATCCCTTTTAGACTGTTGATTATCACCTGTTCCTCTAAATCAATCGTTTATTCATTGAGTTGTTTCTTTCCTTAAGGGTTTTGCACCTTAAGAGCTGGGGAGAGACTTCCACTTCCAACTTTCTGTTTATACACACATATTGACTGAACTATTTATTTAACCCTCTTTCACACAATCTAGCCATTTTATGTGTTTTAATTTCAAGTTAGTCTCATGATTCTTTGAAAATTACATGCCCTTAGAGGCCTGAGGACTGGAATGTTTTTTACAAGATGAAATAGTAAATCAATATGGTGCCATGGGTCATTTATTTTAGAATACATTAATGGCTTTAAGCCAAACTAGATAGTAGATTAGATGACTTTCAGAGAATTTTTTTATATTTCCTTAGGTAAACATATTATATAAACCTGCTTTGAATTTTAGAGGATTTTTTGAAATCAAAAGGATTCTATGCCTAATTAAAAGGGATGGCCTAATGTGATTTATTTCTTACATCATTATCCTCATATCTAAGACATCACTGATGCACTTTTAATTAATAGAACAACATTTTACATATATAATAACAATAATGACTAGTGTTTAAGTGCTTCTAGAGATTATAGAGTGTTTTCTTATTTTTATCTCAATTATCTTTAGCCTGTGATAGTGGGTATTATTAATATTATTATGTCTATTTCACAGAAAGTTTAAACAATAAGCTGAAGGTCATGCAACATGGTAAAGCCACTGCTTGCACAAAGATAATCTAAGTCCCAAGCCCATACTCTTTCTAGGACCAAGCTATTGGTATTTACCACTGTGAAAGCCCCTCTACTAAAATCTAAATTTTCCCCTAGACTCCAATGAATACTTTTTCTTATTGCCTTGGAAAGAATCTACAGACACTAAGAAAACATTTAGATGCCTTTGAATGAAGTGAAAAAGATGATTTTGCAATCTCGATTCCAAGGAAGAGTGCTAAAAGGGATTTTGTTTTTTTGAAAGGGCTCCCACTGTTACGTAATACGTAGCCTGCTGACTCAGGACGAGATCTATCCCATTTTTGTTAAAAGACAACATTACTCCTTTAAAATTATAGGCAAACTAGTTTCTTAGAGAATTCAAATGTCAATATCTTCTGTAAACACCAAAAGACACACCCAGACACACTCAGAAATAATGTTTTACCAGCTTTCTGGGCATCCCTTAACTCGATCAAGTTGACACATAAAATTATGCTATACAGGTATGCTGTATTATTGTTTCCAATTATTTGCTCCTTTTCCTTTAAGAGTGTCATATATCCCCATCCTTGCCGTGACTCCGAGTAGATGGTTCTTTTCTGTCCCATAGTCAGGATGGACCTTGTGACTTTCTTTGGCCAATAGAAAGATAGATGTGATGTATGCCCTTCCAAACTTAAATATGCTTTGTGGTTTGGTTCAGTCTTTTGCTCTTGCTGTCTGCCATGAGAACAGGACATGCAGATGGGGCTACCCTGTAAGCCAGTGTCCCAGAATGACAAGACAGATGGAACAGAACCACGGAGTACTACTCAGTCATAAAAAGAAATGAAATAATGTCTTTTGCAGCAATTTGAATGGAAATGGAAACCATTATCCTAAGCAAAATATCTCGGGAATGGAAAAAAAAAAAACACTACAGGTACTCTCTAATAATTGGGAACTAATTGGTAGGCACACATGGGCACAAAATGATGTAAAGCTCATTGGAATCCAAGATGGGGGGCGAGTAGGAGAGGGTGAGGAGTAAAAACTTACCTATCGGGTACGATGAATATTATTCTGGTGATGGGCCTATTAAAAGCCCCAACTTAAACATCAAACAAGATATCCATGTAAGAAAAACATTTGTACCCCCTAATGTCTTGAAATAAAAAGAATGTTTATAGTAGTATTGTTTGTATAGAAAAAAAGTGAAAATTCTTGAAATAGATATTAGTAGGAGATTGTTTGAATGACATTTGCTATGTCCAAATAAGGGAATATTATGCTGCCTTTTAAAAGATTGAGGTAGATAAGAACAGACATTTTTAATACATTGATAACCAAAGCAAGTTGTAGAATAATATATACATTTTGATTCCATTATAAAATAGGTATGTGTATCTTATGTGCACATATATGTCAGTGAATTACATGCACACATAATTCATATCAGCATATGCATAGAAAAAATCCGGTAGAATTTACAAACAAAATGTTAACAGGGAAAGGCTGGGAATTATAGGAGACTTTTATGTTCTGCTTGATTCATTTCTCTAGCATTTGAAAGGTTTTACAATACATGCTTTTTTTATCCAGGAATAAAAAAACCTATAAAATTGTGAAAATTTGGTAGATACATAATGACTCATAGGCAAATCTTAGTTGAGCATAGTGGAGAATATATTTCTCTTTGTACCAAGTGACCAATCTGATTATTTGTGGAAGAAAGAATCTAGCAAATTATTATTTTTGCAAAGTATACAACAAATAAATACTTGTCGAGTGAATGAAGAACTAAATAGAGAAAAAATTGATTTGCTTTGGTAGCTAAGAAAGGAAGGGCTCTATAAATTTCTCATAGGATCTAGTAATCACTTCCTCAACACTACCTGAAGAAAGAAATGCTCAAATATCTCTGGCCATTTCTTTTCCCCTCTTACAATTCCTCAAGCTATCCTCAGTGTCCTGAGATCAATGTGGAATCTTTGTATAATATAAGCTATAAACATAACCTATTAGGGAACACAAGCACAGCATTTCATATTGATTAGAAATGAATTATTTCAAGAAGAAATTCCAGAGGAAATTGTCTCTGGAGTCCAATATTCTGAATTATGTCAACCAAGTGGCAGCAACTAAATCAAGTACGACCTTGAAAGGCACTTAAAGATCTATCGTTTTAAATGTGATCGTGCTTAATTGTATAGCACTACTTAAAATACCAACCTTGACAGTTTAAAAAATATCTTGGCCATTAGCTACATTACAAATGTTAGTGAGCTTGAAGATTCATATAACCAATTTAAAATGAGTGGATGGGACCTGAAGATTGGGGTTTGTTTATATGTAAAGAGAGCTTAACAAGATTAGGTCTTACCATTGAAGTTTTAGAACTATTGTCTATTCATATTCCACATGTCCCTGATGCCTTGAGATTTTTTTTTTTCCCCCACAGTCATTGGAACAAGCATAGACACCTGGTCAATTCAGTTTCTCTGTCCAGTGACATTGAGATTTAGAATTGGATTTAGAGATGGTCAGTTCTCTACATATAAGTAGAATTGTAACATCTGAAGACAGGAGTGGTGGTGACTCTGTATTTCTCTGTGTGGATTGAGAGTAGAGAAAGCCTATTAGGTGGGGGGTAGAGAGAGAGAGAGAGATAATGAGAGAGAAGGAGGAGGAAGAGGAAGAGAAGGAGGAGGAGGAGAGGAAGAAAAAGTAGAGGGAAGGAAAAGGAGAGGACGTATAGGAGAAACCATATATACAGAAAGGAGCAGAGATAAAATGCAGTAAGGGAATATTGCTTAGGTTTCTGAGGCATTCACAGTTGCAGTTCCTTTCTGAGTCAAGATCATATTTGTATAACCATTTCTTTCTTTTCCTTAAGCTACTTTGGCATGATTTCTACTGCCTGCAAGGAAAGAGTCCTAATTAGCACCAGAGAGGAAGTAGAAGTGTCTTTGTCCAGCATTATTTCAAATAAGTCTGGAAATCAAATGGTGTCTAGATTGACAGAACACCCCTGTGTTTGCTGGGGTCTCTGCCTCATTTCTGGACTCTGGGTAACTGTGGAGTCTGCCACCCCCAGACTCAGATCATTTTGATTGTTTCATTCTATTAATAACACTTGAGTTTCCACTGAAAGCAGTGGGTACTTGGCACAGAATATTGGAGGTAGAAGGGGCCTTGAAAATTACCTGTACAGCCTCCTCATTTAGCAGATAAGAAAACAGAGGCTCTAAGGGATGAAGAGGTTTATTCAAGGTTACATGATAAATTAGCAGCAAAATCATGACCAGAACCTTCCAACATTAGACTCTTCCCTGTATACTGCCAGCCAAAGTGAACATCTGTGTTGGGCCACAGCCAAGGGAAAAAAAAAAAAAAAACACAGTGCTGTGGGGAAATGGTGATAAACTTCATGAAAAACAGCAATTTTCATCAACTCTCATCTTCTTGGGAGGTGGCCTGGAGTTCTAGCTTTTTCTTGCAGAGTTTTTGGCCCTGCTCCCACAGCAAGAATAGCATTCAACTTCACAGCCTTTATTTCCAGGGTCAGTATAGTAAATAAGATGAAAGCCCCAAGCTTAATTGGAGCTTCTTTTATAAAACAGAATGGAAGGATCATTGAAATGTCAAAACATTTTCCAGTGATCTGGGCAACTTACCTTTCCCTAAAGTAATTGCCAGATTTTTCAGCATGACATTTGCATTGTGGAAGGGCTTGCAGGGAATTAGAAATCACACCAGGCCAGGTTTTCATCCTCTGCAATGATGGAAATAGGGAATTCCCACTGAGGTCTTGCACATATTTTGCTTTCAATTCTTTCAATCATTTTTGGCTTTTAGAGCAGCTTCCAAGCTATTTCATGAACGATATTTTTTTCCTATGTAGAACTTGCTGCCTTAAAATTAAATCAACCCAGAATTCAAATTTCAACGAATTATTGGGACAAATTTATTAGTTTTAAAGAAGTCAAATGAATATTCACTCTCAATAAAATTACTAATCAAACCGACAACAAACCCATATCCGTGATGATGTCTTAATGGATGGTGATTTATATACACTATTCATTTTGCTAATTTCAATTAATGGTAGATAGTGTGTACTTTTAACTAATCATTCCTTTTCTTGTGTATTGAAAGAGGACAGTAAATGTAGTTGAACTCTATTATTTCAGGATTTTATAAATCAGGGCTGTGCTATTTTGAGGTTTGAAATTTAGCTTGTGCTATGGTTTGAATGTGTCCCCCCAACAAAGTTCATATGTTGAAAAGCTAACCCCAAATGCAACAGTGTTGAGAAATGGGACCCCTAAAATGATTAAGTTATGAGTGCTCTTCCCTCTCCGATGGATTAAGTCATTATTGCTGGAGGGTTAGTTAGCAAACGGAAGTGTGTTCCTGATAAAAGGATAAGTTCAGTTCCCTTTCTCTCTTACTCTCTCCTGCTCTCTTGCCCCTCTGCCATCTGTCATGGGACAATGCAGCAAGAAGGCTCTTGCCAGACGTCAGCACTTTGATTTTGGACTTACCAGCCTCCAGAAGTGTAAGAAATAGACTTCTTTTCTTTATAAACTACCCAGTCTGTGGCATTCTGTTATAGCAAAGCTAAACAGCCTAAGACACCTTACTTGACAATCATTTTTAATGTCGAAGTATAAGTGTCAGGGAAAATAGGTAAAATGCTTACCTACCATTAATTGAACGTGCTAGTTACTTTACATGAATTCTCCCATTTCCTTGTCAGAGCCACCCTATCAGATAGGCATTACCATTCATGACTACCCTCCTTTTACAGTTGAGACTACAGAGTCTCCGAGAGATTGAGAGACTTAAGCCCATACAGCTACTCCTTGGCTGGGCTGGAAAGCAAACCCAGGTGTTTCTGACGCTATGGCTTGTGCTTTTGTCTCTGCCAAGATACATCCAGCAAACACTCAGCAGCAGTTTGTTTATTCATTAATTACCTTATTCATCAAACATTTATCAAGTCCCCACAATACATATACCAGACAGGCTCTGGCAGCACAAAGATGAATAAGATCCAGACCCTACTCTGGGGGTGGGAGATGGAGAGAGGTATGCTTGGAAACAGATGATTGCCAAACAGTGTAGCCACCACTGTCACAGAGCTATGTACGCAAACCAACACTATAAGAAACACTTCATTTGCTGATACAAATTTTACTTGTTTCTCCACTGAAGTCATTTTATTGGCATTCTTCAAGTTGCTTTGTGTAATTCAAAATAGT
Source organism: Varecia variegata (assembly GCA_028533085.1). Taxonomy (NCBI): domain Eukaryota; kingdom Metazoa; phylum Chordata; class Mammalia; order Primates; family Lemuridae; genus Varecia; species Varecia variegata. Next base: position 39,067,085 of record CM052445.1, on the reverse strand, counting down.
AGAACTATTTGTTTAATAGCTTTCAGTTCATCAGAATCATGGAGGCTGGATATCTGCCAAGTAGCCCAACACTGGTTAGGTTTTACCTTAGTTATCTACCTTAGTGGTTTCTTGGCCAAACTGACATTTCATCCAAAGGATGACTTAGGTGCAGAGTTTAAGTCAGTCAAGAGAGCTTTTGTCTCTTCCAGGGAAGCAGCACCTTTGCTACATCAGTGTTTCACCATGTGTATTGTTATTTTTTTTTCTTTTTCTTTTTTGATTTCAGAATATTTTGGTGGTACAAACATTTTGGTTACATATAATGCTTTTTGCCTTGCCCAAGCCAATGCCACAAGCATGCCCTTCCCCCATACAATGCACTCCACATTCATCAGTTGTGAGTTTACCTACCCACATCACCCCCTCCCACCTGACCGGCATCATGTGAGCACCTCAGTGTTTATCGGTTAGTACCAATTTGATGGCGAGTACACGTGGTGCTTGTTTTTCCATTCTTGTGATACCTCACTTTGAAGGATGGGCTCAAAAGCTCTAGCCAGGATAATATAAGGGGTGTTAGTTCATCATTGTTTTTTGTAGTTGAGTAGAACTCCATGGTATACATATACCACATCTTATTAATCCACTCATGTATTGATGGGCACTTGGGTTGTTTCCACATCTTTGCAATTGTGAATTGTGCTGCTATAAACATTCGAGTGCAGATGTCTTTAGTATAGAATGTCTTTTTTTCCTTTGGATAGCTGCCTAGTAGTGGGATTGTCGGATCAAATGGTACTTCTATTTTTAGTTCTTTATCTCCAAATTACTTTCCACAGGGGTTGTACTAATTTGAAGTCCCACCAGCAGTGTAAGAGTGTTCCTATCTCTCCACATCCATGCCAACATTTGTTGTTTTGGGACTTTTTGATAAAGGCCATTCTCACTGGAGTTAGGTGATATCTCATTGTGGTTTGGATTTGCATTTCCCTAATGATTAGAGATGTTGAGCACTTTTTTATATGTTTGCTGGCCATTAATCTGTCTACTTTTGAAAAGTTTCAGTTCATGTCCTTTGTCCACTTTTTGATGGGATTATTTGATTTTTTCTTGTTAATTTTCTTAAGTTCTATGTAGATTCTTGTTATCAGCTCTTTATTGGATATGTAGAATGCAAATATTTTCTCCCGTTCTGTAGGCTGTTTATTCATTATAATGATAGTTTCCTTGGCTGTGCAGAAACTTTTTAATTTGATCAGGTCCCATTTGTTTATTTTTGTAGCTGCTGTGATTGCTTTGGGGGCATTCTTCATAAATTCTTTGCCTAGGTCAATGTCTATAAGAGTTTTCTCAACATTTTCTTCTAGAGTTCTTAAGGTTTCACACCTTAGGTTTAAGTCTGTTATCCATTATGAGTTGATTTTTGTGAGAGGTGAGAGGTGGGGATCCAGTTTCAATCTTCTGCATGTAGTTATCCAGTTTTCCCAGCGCCATTTATTGAATAAGGATTCTTTTACCCAATGTACATTTTTGTCTGTTTTGTCAAAGATTAGATGACAATATGAGGATGGTTTTACATCTGGGTTCTCAGTCCTGTTCCAGAGGTCTGTATCTCTGTTCTTGTGCCAGTACCATGCTGTTTTGGTTACTATAGCCTTGTAGTACAGCTTGAAGTCTGGTAGAATGATGCCTCCCAATTTCTTCTTTTTGCTTAAGATTGCTTTGGTTATACAAAGTCTTCTCTGGTTCCATATGAAACATAGAATTATTTTTTCTAAATCTGTAAAGAATGATGATGGTATTTTGATAGGGATTGCATTAATTCTGTAGATCACTTTAGGTAGTATGGACATTTTAACAATATTGATTCTGCCAATCCATGAGCATGGTAGAGTTTTCCATCTGTTTACATCTTCTACAATTTCTTTTCTCAGTATTTTATAGTTCTCTCAATATAGGTCTCCCACCTCCTTCATTAAATAAATTCTTAAATATTTGATTTTCTTTCATGCTATTGTAAAAGGTTCTGGGTGTTTGATTTGATTTTCAGCTTGGCTGTTATTGGTGTATATGAATGCCACTGATTATGTGCATTGATTTTATATGCTGAGACTTTACTGAATTCATTTATCAATTCCAGGAGTCTCTTGGTTGAATCCTTGGGATTTTCTAATGATATGATAATATCATATCATCAGCAAAGAGTGAGAGTTTTATCTCTTCTGCTCCCATTTGGACACCCTTAATTCCCCTCCATTGTCTGCTCTGGTTAAGACTTCCAGCACTATGTTGAATAGAACTGGAGATAGTGGGAAACCTTGTCTGGTTCTAGTTCTAACCAGGACATGTCTGTTATTATTGCAAACATTGTTCTTTGAAACCCCTTAAGAAAGATATAACTTTGCAAGTAAACATTTTCTTCTGATTTTTATTTTTTCCAGAAACACTTATTTAGCTACTTTCAGGTACTCAAAAAGATACTCCATTTCTAGCTTTCAGTACTGCTAGAAGGATTGGTATATGCAAGGGATGAACAATTATTTGAAAGAAACATGTTTTATTTCATTAAGAGTCATTTCGCCATCTATAAATTGGAGATAGCTGCTCTGCACTCTTCATAGGACTGTCAATAGGGTCAAATGATATAATATAGGCAAAATTATTTTGGAAACTCTATCAGATATTGTAGCTGTTGTAAAAGTGAACTCATGTGCTCCAAAGTATATAGATCATACATTGCAAAATATGTGGTTGTGGTTTAGGTGGACTAAAGAATTTCATTTTTGAAATAAATTCTAACTGATTAGACATCTTTGTGGTATGAATGACTTGTTCTAGCATACTTGTTCTATAGATTCCAATGTTGAACTTTCTTATAGCAGGATACTTGCCTTGCCTTTTTAAAGCATATATACTTTAATAAACTAATGCTTTACATAATAATTCTGATTCACTGTAACTAGAATCCATCTTCGTAAGTATGTATTTGATCTTTCTAGAACCCAAGTGTATCTCAAACAATGACAACAAAAACAACCTAAAGGTTTCAGCAGAGCCAAATTAAATGTCTAAAAGCTTTTAAAAACCAAGTCTTTAACTTTCCACAAAGTCAGACCCTGGCTATGAGAATAACACTGGTCAGCAGTATTGTCATAGTCCCCCATCTGTCATACTGTACTTAAACACCATTACAGTTTGATACAGAAAGTGAGTCAGAAGCAAATGATTAAATCTGAGATTTGGCTTGCTGTGAAAATGTCAAATGACCACATAAAAAGAGACAGCTGTAACTGCACCATAAATGTGCTAAAGGAAGGGCAACTGATGATCTTGGGTAGATTAGAGCACCAAGCACAGAGAAATTCATGATGGGGCTGTATCTCTGAATGGAGCTAACCGGTGTTAGTATAAGAAAAGTTACTACTGGAGTCTATGGATTGCCTCTGGGAACATGTTAAATACTTCTTCCAAATTTCAGTTACTATTTCTAAAAGCCATAAAATAAGAGTAAATTTTGCATGGGCCTCCTGAAAAAAGAAAGGAAAACATCCAGTGGGCCTTCGGTATCATAAAATTATCATACAGACTGTATTTGAGAATTATGGGAAAAATAGGATGCAGGGGAAACCTACTCCTTCATTTCCAGATAAATGGCAGAGTCTGGCAATAAAATTTCATTGTTCATGAAGTTAGAGTGCTTTGATATAACAGTTCCAAGAGAGGCGCAGAATGCCACAGATGAGTTCTTCAAACCACAGCCATCATCTATGAAAGTATATTAGGAGCAGGCAAGGATGGAAGGCATGGAGAAGGATACTAGTCTTGAACTCAAAGTTAGGTCTGAGGATGAGCAATACTGCTCATCCTACAAAGGTGGTTTTGCTTCCAAACTTTTTCTTGAGATTTTTATTTTGCTGTCACATTATTTTGAAATTTCACAGACTTCCTTTTTTTTTTCTATCATCATTCTTAGGTTTATAGCCTTTGGTTCTTATTTTATGGATTAAGTTTACAACATTACCTCTTGGAGGGTTTCAATTATTGTTTATTCAAACTTTCTGGCTGCCTACAACATTGTTTCTGTTTTCCCTGAGTTTTATTGATTTTTTTTATTTTATGTTGTTTTTTTAACTTTTTGGATCTCTTTGATTCTCTCACATCAGAGACTTTCCTCAAATGACTTGTGATTCTTGGCTTCTACTCAATTTTAAGAATGAGACAATAAAAGGTTGGTCAATTACCGTGTATAAATGGAAAAAGATTATCAATGAATAGTGGTGGTGTGTGGTGTCAGAACCACCCCCCACACACACCACGCGCACGCACGCACGCACGCACGCACACACACACACACACACACACTTGCTATTACACGTAAGTCTTTTCTCTTGGTTTGGTCAGTTTCCTATCTGAAAGTGTAAACCTTTATACCAGAATTCTGGAGAATGTGAGAAGAAATTTCCATTTACTTAATGCCCATATTTTTAACAATATGTAATACAACAACCCTCCACTCTGCCTGAAGGTGGAGTCTAGAATCTCTCTGATTTAGTCTGCTCAGAGGGTAAACTTCTGTCTTCTATTATGTTTGGAGAGATTTCTAGGTTCTCAATATATTTTGTAAAGATTTTCAATTGATACTCTTGTTTTTAGAGCCCATTTGTTTTCTTCCACTCTCATACAATAGGGTGCCACCAATTCCTGAACTTTCTGTCAATTAGCCTGGCTTTTCCTCACTGGTGGTAGTAAGGTCACCTCTCCCAGGTCTACTTCTTCATTACCTCTTACTCACCAGCTTTCTAGTTTTGAAAGTTATTTTACCACCGTCTTCTTTCCTGTTCTTTTTCTTTGTGGGTTTATGCCCTCAAAAAATCTCTTTGTTATCATCTAGTGGGGTTTGGGAAGGAACTGATAAACATATGTGTTCAATCTGCCATGTGTAACTGGTCTCAGTGTTTTACTTTTAGTGTTGGTTTTTAAAACATCTGGTTGTAAAAGTAATGTATGTTATTGTAGACAATTTGTTAAATTATAAATTATAATAAAAATAACCCAGGAACTCATTTTCTATGGGCAATTAACATTTTGGTTATTTCCTTGAAGTATTTTTTAGAATTGATTTTTACATAGTTGAGACCATTTTGTAGTTATAATTTTATATTCTATTTATTTATTTATTATAGCTTATTATGGGGGTACAGCCATTCTGGTTAAATATATTCTATTTCTTTTAATTTTTACTCAATGTTATACAGATTTTCTGTGTTATTAAAACAATTTGTAAATATTATTTTTATAAACTTAATTATGTTGATTTCAATATACTGCTATTTATTTAGCCATGTGTCTATTACTAGGCACTTGGGACACTTCTTTTTTTATCTTCTTAAAAGAAAAAAAACATTTGGGAATGAAAATCCTTATATAAAGCCTTTATTGTATTTTGAAATATTTCCAAGGACTAAATTCCAGGAGGTGAAATTTTTGAGCTAAAAAGTATGAACATTATTAAGGCCATTAATACATATTAAAGCAATTATTATATATTTTTAGCATTTATTGGAAATTAACTCTAAATCAGCAGAATAGTACTTAGCTATGCCCAATTATCTGGTATTCTCTTGTCTCCTCATGGAGAACCCAAAGGCCAGCTCATGCCACACACACCTGGCTTTGCCTCCATCCCTGTCCTCATGGCCAAGTCTACCTCTCATATTTTCAGGGCTTTAGGGCAGAGAATGAATGGAGGCTCCCAGTTGATAGACCATCACCTTCACTTCCCACACTTGGCTCTGCCCTGGAGTGCATATATTTAGATGTTCCAGTCTCTTTATCAAAGTGACTCCACACTTTAAATAGCCTCATCTTGGGCATTTCTTAGAGTTGGGCATGCTCACACTGGCAATTCAGTCCACTTTTGGGAGAAAAGACTGGGGGGGTCCTTTGGGTAGGGAATTTCAAGATTGCAGGTCCTAGGATGGGGCAGGAAGGGGATGAACTCTAAGTGAGGTACTTCTTGTCCCATGGAGTCTGTCTATGGGAAGAGGGACAATAGTAGTCAGGCCAGAGTGGGGGCCTCTAAAATGCAGGAGCTGCAGTGGTGCATTTGTAAGCTGTGTCTAAAGTGCAGCACTACTGAGGGCCTTTGGCTAACCTGTCTGTACTTTGAAAATAGTATGATGGACCTAGTCAACCTTGGGAATGAAGCAGCAATCTGCCTCCCCTCCAAACATGGCCCAACTGAGCAGGGATGAAGAGGATAGGGAGTGGGTGTGGAGAGGAAAAGGGACAGAGTAGTATCTTGTCCTTTTTTTCAAGAAGGCAACAACAGGTTGATAATTTATCTACCATTATATGTAGTTCTCCTCTATGTGAGTGAAGAATAGACTCCACCAAATATAGTACTGTAGTAGGTTGGATAATACCCAAAGCTATAATATTAAATCCCAATGCCTGGAACTTTTAAATGGTACTTTATTTAGAAAAAGGGTTTTTGCTGAAGCAATTAAGTTAAGGATTTTGAGATGAGGAGATTACCCTGGATTATCTGAGTGGCCCCTAAATGCCGTTGCAAATATCCCTAAAAGAGAGAGGCAGAGGGAGATAATACAGAAGCACAGAGCAGAAGGCAATACGAAGATAGGGCAGAGTGTGATATGGCCATAGACTGAGGAATGTCGACAGCCACTGGAAGCTGCAAGAGCCCAGGAACGGATTCTCCCCTAGTGGCCCCACTGACACCTTGATTTTGGACTTCTGCCTTCATAACTATGAGGGAATAAATTTCTGTTGTTTTAAGCCACCCGGTTTGTGGTAATCTGTTATAGGTATAGGAGACTAATCCAAGGCTATTAAATGAAAACTATCAATATCACCTTCCTCTCAATCCCTAATCCAGGGGTTTCAAAAAACAGACAGTGGAATTCTTAGGTTAAGTTTTGTCTGGCCAAAGATTTTTGTAGAATATCAGGTAAATTTTTTTAATATTCTAGAGTAGGTGTCATTCAGGACAAAGACATGCTGTAATTCCTGGGATTGGTGCATATTGCCACTGATTAGCCCTTCATTTCTACGCCTGTAAGCACCATCATAGATAGAAAAGACCCTCATGTTTTGAAATTAGACCTTGGCTCAACTCTTAGCCCTACCACTGTGATTTGGGCATACTACCTAAGCTGTTACCTTGCAACATGGAAATAAACTTGTCCTCATCCCAGCATCAGAGACAATTTAGAAGGAACCGTGTATCCTCATGAAGCTCTCTCTTGATCAAGTCTGAGCTTCTTATATGTATTCCTTCAATGCAGTCTGGGGCTGCATAAACTCTGGGCACTCAGTAAAGATTGCAGAATGAAGTATGCATGTTTTTCGAATTTTGGATAGCTTGATTCATATTAAAATGTGAATAGTTTAACATGGTCCTTTTTAAACCAAAGGAATAAATCTCGATGGTAGAAATTTATACATTATGGCTAGTAAGTGAGGGTGATGTTTTAGTCAGAATAGCTCAGAGCCATTCAGATGGTCTACAAAACCATTGTATGTGTACTTTTCAGGAACAATTTATTCATAAATCAGCCCTTTTATGACTATTTCTTTCTGTCTCATTAGGCACAAAAGAAAACATGGAGAGGGCAAAAGGAATGCAATTATCAAAATAATGAAAAAAATAGGATTTATCCTTTTATGTTATTGCAGCATAGAAGGTATCACATTTAGAAAAAGGTTTATTTCCCTTTGTGTGGGAGAGAAATCAATTGAAAAACATGAGGGATAAACAATCTCAGTTAAAGATCTTACAGAGTGCAGTAGTGCAGTAGTGAACACTGAAATTTCTGCGAGCAGCGACAGACCATCCCCAACTTACCACGCTGGATTGAGGCCAGCATTCACAGCTGCTCTTTCTCCTCAACTTTGCAGGAGCAGCTTGTTTAAGGAATCAGTCTTCATCTATATTTCTTATGGCGGATATGCTCCTTTTGACTTAGTCTGGAATTCAAATACTTATTGCTAAATATTTTCAAATGCCTACTTTTAAACTTAATCTGTCTTTTAAAAACATTTTATCACTCCTTTTGGAGGATCTGTAGGAGGTTGGGTTGGGTTGCCAAATGATCATAGTGTCAGTAGCTGTTACTACTGTAGGAGCATTATGAGTGATAAAAAATGACTTCCCTGATGTGTGGACCAGATGTGTTGTTGGTGGGAGGTATGACAGTTGGTTTCCTTTGTTTCTTTGTTGTTTTGTGGCAGAGAGAGGATTATAAACAGGTAGATTAAGAAATGGGAAGCAATGAGAAGTTGGAACGTGGTTATCAAGTGGCTGGACAGTTATAAATGTGGAATATTTCTTTAAAAAAGAAGGAAATTTTGGCTGGTGCAAAAAGGGGTAGAACAGAGTCAGCGGTGTTTTGATAAATGTTTAGCAGCCTCTTTCTGGAAAAAGAAAGACCCTGCTTTGTAGTATCTGCTGATGTTTGTTCAGTAAATACTCCCAAGATGGCTGATTTTAAGCTTCCAGTGTGATGTCAACTGGCTCAAAAAATTTCTGAAAATCTAACATTTGGCTGTAGCAAGCTGGTACAAGCTGGATCCAGCACACCATTGGAAGGGTAGGGGCTGAAATGGGCTGTTGTTTTTTTTTTCATACTGGAATTCTTCACTACAAATAGAAGTGGTTTAGTGGTATAGGAAAAGTATTGGCACAGAGTTCTGGGGGATGTTTGGACATTGGTAGGTCAGGAAACTGTGGCAGGATCTATGGCCTGTCTTTGACCTTATGGATGAGTTGTTGCAGATGGTAGCATTCTGAGTGTGTGTTGGTGGATACAGGGTCAATGTTAGTTTTGTGGAACATCTGAGTGGCTCTGAGGACTAACCAGCATGGCATCATAAAGCATGTGTCTCCGTGGCCAGTGACAAAGTATATTGTGCCCTGTCCTTGTAGAACAGGGTACCAGCTTCTTTTTTGCCTCTGGAGATACCAGGAAACACTCATATTCACTGCATCGTTGTTAAGCACTTGTTCAGCTGTGACATAAGACTTCATCTAGCTGCTGTAGGGCTGTAGACCTACACTGGTTTCTGTATCTAGATATGTTTGCAGAAGGGATTCCCTCTTCCTTAGAAAGCTACTTTTACTTCTGAGAAAGGATATTTGTGTGGCAGTCTGCCAGCAAATGGTGAAATGTGAGTGCCAGCACACACTGAAATTCTGAGAGTTTCGCAATTATTCTAGGTGGCAGAGAAAGGTCTTAACATATTCAAGACACACCAGGTTCCTTGGTGTAATGCCCCCATGCCTTGAAGGTGCTATAATTGACCGCATGTGTTAGCTACTATAATTGACTACAGCTGAGATCCATTTATGGGAGAAACAGGGAGGGGAAGAGGTCTTTAGGGCCAATATCCTTGTGGGTACAATGATCTACACTGCTATTTTTGAGTTGTCAATTTTGATAGTGTACCACTATTCAAAGGATTTGGGTTGGTGATGCTCAGGGCAGGGGTGAATAAAATCTTTAGGTTCCACAAGACCATCTGACTCATCAAGCACCAGTCAAGCCTCTTTTGCTTAAACAGGTCTTTTACTGGGGCAAATAAAGAGTTGGATTAGGAGTGTGAATATAAATGATCTAAAATACCTAGTAATTTTGGGATGTCTTTATTCTGGACAACTGCCCTCAGAACTAGCAGCAACTCTTTCAAAGACATTTCTCAGTCTTGGCCTGGAGACAAAACCACCATAGCCAGTTCAGAAGTCACTTGACCAGAGGTGAACAGATGGTAAGGTTAGGAGAATACATTACTCTGTCATGTGGGCAGCTGTCCAGGAAAACAATCCAGGAGTCTCTTCATTAATTTCTGAAAGATATTAGGTACATATGGCAGGTCAGATATCATTGGGGGATATTATACTTTGCTAAGAGTATCTGGGAGGACATCTCCCTCCCATGGCTTTCTGAGGTTGAAGGAACCTGGAGGTCTAGCTCAGTGAATACCTATGATTTGTGGAGCTGATTGGCATTCATCCCTTGAGGTCATGGTGACCTTGGGTTTTAGGATTAAAGAAGAACCCCTGGCATGACTGAAATGTAGACACCAGGATATACTGTGGCTGCCTTGTATTTTGAGGGCAAAGGTGCCAACTCCATGTATGAAACCTCCTAGAGGGTGGGGTGTATATGTGGTCACCTCTGGAGTGATTGGTTCAAGAATTATCATCCAGTGCAATATAGTTATGGGCTTTCAGGGAAGTTTGAGAAGTGTCAGATGATACCAAACTATTGACTTTGCTCTTTATGGGACTATCAGAGGAAATCCTAGTAGGTGGTTGATTCTCCCCAGGGGAAAGAATCCCTTCATTAGAGTCCATGCAAAGGAAATGGCCTTGGGCAGGTGGACATTTGGACCCTGGACCAGGGGCTAGTTCTCTAAATCACCTAATCCCTCAGAGTCCATCATTGTCTTATAGTAGAGGCAAGATACCTCTCTTGATAGTAAAGGTTTTTGGTTTCGCATGCCGTACAATCTCTGTCACAAGTTGTGGCACAAAAGCAGCCACAGACAACATGCAAATGAATGGGCATGGCTGTGTTACAATAGAACTCTACAAAAACAGGAGGGGGATTGAATTTGACCCACAGGCCATAGTTTACCAACCCCTATTCTAGGGGCTAAGTGCAAACAGCTGTGTTGGCTTCTAAGGTGGTTTTCCATTGGTTTGCATGGCCCTGCTGGTTTATTCAAGGGGACTGAGTGGGCTATGTTGAGTGGCATAGTGTGTCTATTTCCTTCTTGGCTTTATTTCAGGTTTTAGTACCCTTCATGATGCTATTGAGAGCAGAAAACTTCAAGAAATGATGACTGATGGTCAATATTAAGTATGACATCCTTCCTGTATTTAAATTCTCTTATGAAAAGTATGAGAACTTGTATCATGGGGGTGGAGGGGGAAGGCCTTTTAAAAGAACTTAATCAGTTCCAGTTTTAGAAGAAAGAACTGATTTTTCTTCCTTTTGAAATTTTCCCCTCTTCTAAAACAATGGACAATAAACTATGTACTTCTGATAAAAAAACAAAACAAAACAGTTTTTGCTCTTGTTTTTTGAGGGTTTTATTAGCAGCAGCCACTAGGTATGTTCTTGACAAGAGATATGGACATCTGCTACCTACTCCTACAATTTCTAAGGGGAAAAAGTCTTCCCACACACTCAGCCAAACTCATCCAAAGGGCAAAATGTCATATTTTGGATGTATGACACCCTCCAAATATTTGGCTCAAGGTTGGACAATTGACTAAAGTGACTGTATTAGTTTTCTGGGGCTGCTGTAATAAAGTATCACAAACTACACGGCTTAAAACAACAGAAAGATATTCCCTCACAGTTCTGGGGGTTAGAAGTCCAAAATTAAGGTGTTGGCAGGGAGCCTTTAAGGGAGGATCCTTCCTTGCCTCTTCCAGCTTCTGGGAGTCCCAAGCCTTCTTTACCTTGTGGTAGCACAACTCTAATCTCTGCCTCTGTTTTCACACAGCCATCTTCCCTCTGGTTTCTGTGTTGAAATTTACCTCTTGTAAGGACATCATTAATAATGGATTAAGGGTCCATCCAATGACCTTACTTAACTTGAGTACATCTGCAAAGACCCTATTTCCAACTAAGTTCACATTCACAGGTGTTGGAGGTTAGGACTTTAATATATTTTTTGGGGGACACAATTCAAATTGATAATAACGATCAAATATTTATGAACCAAGACTAAATACAAAAGAACGAATTGGGCTAACCACACTCCTTGTCTTGGTAATCTGAATTGAAAACAAAATGGGGAACTAATACCTTTGTAACAACCTGGACGGAACTGGAGACCATCCTTCTAAGTTAAGTATTGCAAGAATGGAAAAACAAATACCATTTGTACTCACTATTAAACTGGAACTAATCCATCAGCACTTATATGCACATATCAAGTAATACTCAATGGAAATCAAACAGGTGGGAGGGGGGAAAAGGGGTTGGGTACATTCACACCTAACAGGTACAACGCACATTATCTGGGTGATGGGTGCACCATTGACTCCAACTGTACAAAATCAAGACATGTAACCAAAATGTTTGTACCCTCGTAATATTCTGAAATTAGAAAGAAGGAAATTTAAAAAAAGAAACAAAAAAGGAATTGTTTTTTTGAAGGGATGTTATAGATTAACTGTGGCTAGACAAAAGCATGTGCAAACTGAAATTACGAGGGAACAGAAAAGATATGAAGAGGTGGAGAGAATGAAAGAGAGATGATGTGCAGAGAAACCAGGAATGAAGAGAGACAGATGGAAAGAAAAAGAATAGTTTGCAAAGCATCTCATTTCTTCAACTGAGCATCCCATATTCAACTTCTTTTTCCCCCCAGTGAGATAACCCAAGGGACTTTTTGTTGTTTGAAAACAAAAGAGCAAAACCCTAACAACCCGTTCTTGTTCTACAAGCCTCAGGGAGGTAGGTTTAGGTAGGGAGGTGGGAAAAGGGGAAAGAGGTAAGCAAGGAACAGAAGCTGTCAACTCCTTTATTTCCCATTTAGTTTCTGCCTTGCTGCTAATCCTTTCTTCTCTGCCTTGGATTCTCATAGGCAGCATTTCTTGGTATAATCATACTGACCTTCAAATCCAGCTAGTGCAAAGGATGAGGAAAAGTTCTTATTGATATAGCCCTTGATTAAGTCATGCATCTCTTATTCCCCCAGGCTTAGCTAGAGCAATAGGAAGATAAGTAGAGTAAGTACACATACACACACACACACACATAAACACACACTCCATTTGTTTTGCTTTACAAATTTACTTTCCAGTCTTGACTAAAATTTCCCTTTCAATGCTTATTTTGTACAATATGAATTCTTTGTTGGGTCAATAAAAGACAATGTTATGTAACAACCAAGTATTACACATATTCTGATATACGTCCTTACATTTTTTATACGGGAAGCATTGTCTCAGGTACGCCCTAGACTTGCTATTCAGGGTAGAGAACCCAGCTGCAGGCACAGGGCATACTCTTCCCCACAACTGGAGACTGGTGTCACTCTCAAAGTATCTGCATATATTAATTACTAAGTTAAATATTAATATTAGTGCTAATGTTAATATTTTTAGCACTCTTGCGCAATATTCCATAGAGACACCAAAATAAATTGCACGCAGCCTCAGCTTTTCTTTCCGATCAATAGAAACCACAAAGTTGTTCGGCTTTCCAAGAAGGTGGCTTTAATAGTCTGTTATAATAAAATGTTCCATATCAATCTCCAGAAAATCTAAAAAATTTTCTAGGAATAATTTTAGTTCTCTTTAATGCATTTGCTCTTTGGCACTTTTAAACCTAGTTACAAATGGGAAACATCTTTTTATCTCAAAAGCTTTCAGGATGGAAATGTTTCCCCTTGTTCTCGGAAGATAATCTTTATTCTTGTTTGTGACTTTCATTTTGAAGTAGCAGGGCCAAGCTGAATCCTAAAGTGCGTTTGCTACTTTTGACTTTGCCCAGCAATTTCCATCTAAATGCCTTTATCTTTCAATATTTAACAATAGCTATTTCAGGTGTAAGCGTGTTCCATTTCATTGAGAAGCCTTTTACCAATTGCCAGAATTTCTTTTATGTGAACCTTGACATATCTTACTAGCTCAGTTGTAAAATTTTTACAATCATGTTATCTGTCAGGATCTGAGAATGATATATGAACATTGTCAAGTGAAAGATACATCTTGGGAAACGAACTATATTATGCAGTTGCCTGGCACATTTAAATAAGAAATGCTTTATTTTAACTCAAGGAAAATAGTTTATGTGCTTGATAAATCCAAATTACTTTATAAAAATTCTATATAACACACTGTGAGTAGTTCTCTCATATTTTTAAAAATTTTAATTTAGTTAGACATTATCATAGAAGAAGAAATCAGATGCGGAATCTTCGGGAAGCACATGAATAAAATCAATACAAAAACAAGTATGCCAGCAGTTGCCTTCCTTTTGGGATATTTGGTTTATTCTTTATAAATCTAGATTTTTATGTATTTCCCTTTTATTATTTATTACCTTCAACTTTATTCTTGTGTCAAAGAGAAAGAAACCTATGACAAAATAAAGCCCATACTTTTCTTTCACTAAGTGTTTCATTTAAAAGAAACAGATAAAAAATAAATGAAAAGTAGGTTGTGGTAATTACTGCTATAGAAACTCTCTTTGTTGTTTCTTTATTTTTCAAGCAGATTTGATTTTATTGTATTAAGAGGGAAGGAGTAATCACTGCCTGATTAAATTAACTCAGATACCACTGTCAATTATTTTGTCTTATAATTTTTAAAGTTACTAGAAAATACATCCAGTGCTTGCATCTGAAAAACTAAGCCTGGATAATAAGTCAAGGACTATTTCAAAAATTCCTTTCATTGCAGAATTCATGAATTCTAAGCTTTTTTGTTATTTTCCTTTCATCTGGGGGAAAAACACAATTTCTGTTTAATAAGCAGATGAGCCCAGCTTCCGGAGACAGACTATCTAGTTTCAAGTCTTGGCTCTGCCCTTTAATAGCTTTATGACCAGGGACAAGGTACATAATCTCTCTTTATCTTGGTTTTCTCATGTGTAAAGTGAAATAATAATGTTATTTTTCCGATAGGGTTAGATGAGTGCCTGGCAAAAGTTGGTACTGGGTAAATGTTAGCTCTTACTATTATTTTGTGATGCATAGACAACATGTTCCTCATGGCAAATATTTGATCATGCACACTTACCTGGTAAACTCATTAGTCATCTGTTCCCCACAGGGCCACCATGTCGCATGACATAGAATATAATGTGAATAATACCACCTGGGACACAACACTGTGTTCTGCATGAATGATGTTTCCTTGTGTTGTGTAATTTTGACAACTTGATACACCTGCTTCCATTTGGCACCTGTCACAGCAGACCATGAAGCATTTTGCTGAACTTCCAAATTACATTAAGAAGAGGAATTTCCTCTCTGCATTCTAGAAAAGGAGAGAGAAAACAATCTTCCATTGTAGAAGAAAATAAATGAAAAAAAAATCATGTCTATAGTGACGTGACCAATTTGGATTGAGTAATGTGGCCAGTTTGATATTCTGTAATTCATCTAAAACAGAGAGATTATTCTGGGGAGAACTCAGACTATTGTTTGTGCTGCTCAGGTGATGTAAACTGCTCTTAGGGAATTGGTATAACTAAATGTTTTGGTTTTGTTATCACTGTAATATTTCCATTGGGTGTTCCCTAGTGGATGTTGCTTTCAGAAATGCCTCTTTTATAGGGGAAAGGGTGATAAGATATTTTGTTTCTTATTCTGTAATATAAGGCTTTGACTAAGTGCTCCAGAGTGATGAAGTCAATTGCTGTATTAGCATTTCAGAGCTCACCCGTAGACACCAACACTCAAGAGACATTGATACTCAGTTGGACCAAATTCAAAGAAATACTTTGAATTTTAAGTATGGAAATTGGTGTTTATTTTTGTTTCAAAATGATAACCACTTGCTGCCTTGCCAGAGTTTTGTTTCTTCCAGTCAAAATAATATAGCTCTTAAGAATTCATTTTCTCTACTGAGAAGCAGAACATTAGAAGAAAATGTTCCTTTTTATTTCTTTAGTTTTTGTTTGGTCCCCAAGTTGATCACCGAACCCTAAGGGTAAAGAAATTTAATTCAATCATCATAAATATAGCATGAGGCACATTTAGGAAACTTCCAGTTGATAATCCAATCACATGCTCCTCCTTTTCTGGCCAAAAAGAGACTGTTGCCAACAGTGCAAAGAAAACATTTGAGGTTTCCTTTTTATAGCTTCACATTAATAATAATCACTTGCAAAAATAGATAGTGTTCAAAAGATGAAGTACTTCTCCATATTTCCTCTAAGAATTATGGGATTACTATGTGTAAGTGTTTATAAAAGCTTTAATTAGCACTTTAGGATTTCACATAGCAATCTGTAAATAAATGGTAGATAGAAATTAGAAAAGTATTTTTTAAAACACTTGCTGTGCACAGTATTTTTAATTAAGGCCTAACACCTCATCCTGACTACATTATTTCTAGGAACTTGTGTAACTCTATATCCTAGTTTCTGTTATTCCTTTCCAGGCACAATTTTCTTACAATTTACCTTACCAGCTGCCTTATTCTGCACCAGCTTGTCATTTTCTCTGGGCTGACAATGACTTCTCTCCCAGATTTGAAATTTTTTTCCATTCCTGTCTTTGACCACATCATCATCCAAATCAATAACACTTTTAAATATCTAATGCTCTTGACTTTCCACCACATTTTCCCATTTAAATTATTAGTTGATCGATTAATTTTGGCCTACAACATAAATTTTCTGCCTTCTTTGATCTTGGATTGCTGGAGAAAGTCATACTGATCAGGTGCTCCCAATATTGGTGGCTTCTCACTGTTGATGAGCCCTCAGCAAACCCCGCTAGCCAGTGACTGTAGCTTATAGTCATACTCCTCATAGCTACCATCACAAAAGTTTTTCTCTCTATTCAGACCTGAAAACCCATTCATAGCCCCTTTCTTTTATCTTCACCACGATGAGTAATTGCCATCTGCGAAAAGTCCAATTCATTTCTCAACTCATAACCCCTCAGGTATTTCCCACCTTACATTTTCTCCATATTTTTACCTATCATCTTATTCTTTGTTCTTATAAATTCTTAATTCTTATAATGAAGAAAGAAGGATTATTTTCCTTCTCCAATCTAATGGTTTGTCCTATGGTCACAATTCTATACCTTTTGCAGGACTCACTCCGTTAATTATTTCCTTATTTCCTTTGTTTTACATCTTCAAGCATATTGTTTCCAATGTCTTTTATTCTTTCTGCAAATTAACATACTTTTATCTTCCCTTTAAACTGCTACTTTCTATGTCTTTCCTTTTCAGTAGTGGTCTGTACCCATTACTTCCATTTTTTAATAATCTGCAGATTTCATAAACACTTTTAATCTAATGTCTAGTATTCTACTGGGAGAAATACTCTATTGAAGGTACAATCTCCTAATTATAATGAATGATGTTTAAAAAATACATTTTATATAGATCAGGTCCTTGAATAATGTTGTTTTGTTCAACATTTTTTCATTATAATGTTGATGAGATAAAAAATTGATTCCTGGCTGGGGCCACTGTTTGTGTGGAGTTTGCATATTCTCCCTATGTCTGTGTGAATTTTCTCCCACATCCCAAAGTGGTACATGTTTTGATGTGTCTAAATTGTCCCAGGCTGAGTAAATGAGTGAGTGTGTGTGTGAGTGTGTGTGTGTGTGTGTGTGTGAGTGTGCCCTGCCATAGAATGGCGTCCTGTCCAGAGTTGGTTCCTGCCTGGTGCCCTGAGCTGCTGGGATAGGCTCTGGCCACCAGTGACCCTGAGCTGGAATAAGCAGGCTGGAAAATGAATGAATGATTGAATATAAATTATTGTAAAATAAAAGTTAATAAGGTACATGATAACTGTACAGATGCACACCAATAAACAGCCATGATTGTTCTTGCTTGTTTCTGAACTGCATGGTGGTAGGGGGGCTCTTTACAATTCTCACTTTGCAAATATTCATCCCCTGACTTAAGCCACCACGACCAGGACTTCTGTCCCTCACTGTTTGCCAACAATTGAGCAAACTGTTATCTTCCTTGTTTTTATTAATCTTTCTTAAATGTTTGTGTAGTTCACATTTATTTCAATATTTAATTTTACAGGTGTTTGGGGTCTTTATTTAGAAGTGTGGTGATGTTTTCGTGACAAGAAATCTGCTGCAGGAACTTAACTCTGTGTGTGTCAATTAGACTATGGTAAAACTGGTTTCATCATACTTCTTTGCACTTAAGGTTGTAGCTTCCAAGAACCTCTCAGTGATGTTAACTGAGGACTTACTGTATTATATGTTTATAAACTCTTCGAGGACAGAGACTTTATCTGTCTGGTTCCTCACCATATCTCCTGTCTATCCTGCTGGTGCAGAGTTGGCTCTCAATAACTGTTCATGAGGGACTAGATAACCATCCAATTCAACAGCCCCTCTCAAACCTCATTCTTCCTTAATTTTCCAAGACTCTGACAATGACTTTGTTCAGTATTAATGTTATTGAGTCAGCACATTCTTTGAGGGTCATCTTTGTCATCCTTCATTTCTACTACCATATCTAGTTAGCCCACAATTTCTTGTTCTGCAAACTCATATGTATTTGTTTTCTATTCCGTTTTCATGTCAGCATTCTTAACTGAGTAATTTCAATACCGCCTAACAGTCTCCTAGCTTCCTCCCATGCCTTTTGTCCAATCCGTCCTATTATAGATTGTTTTCCCAGCATAATTATCTGAAACAAAGTTCTAGTCACACAACTCTCGGTGGTATCGGTTGCTTATCCCTAGAATTGTAGCTCTATGGTTAGTCTCCAATTGGTATTCATTGCCTTATCACTTAATAATTTTCTGCATGATCTTTATGCCCCAGTTAAACATTTTTGAAATACACTCCTCAGTTTTTATAAATATAAGTAAATAAAACTATAAGTAAATAAATAAACATAAATATAAATACTTTCTTCATCCAGTTTTTCTGGAATTTCTTCTCTCCTTAGCTATTTAACTCATCTGTCAAGACTTAATTCAAATGCTACCTTTTCCAGTAAGCTCTGTCAGAGCTCCATTTAGGGAGAATTTCCACCTGCAAATCCTCACAACACTTTGGATTCCCTTCATGGCATGCCTCACATTATATGTTTATTAAACATATTTATGTGTGGTTTTGCTTACTAAATTTTATATTATTTGAATACTGGAATCTGGTTGTCATATCTTGTTTTTTTTTAGTGCTTAGCAAAACATCCTTTCTTCTTCAGATTTATTAAGGCAGAATTTAGATGTAGTGAAATCCATTTTAAGTGCAGAGTTTGATGAATTTTGGTAATATGTGCAGTTATCATACCATGATGAAGATATAGAATATTTCTATTACTGTAAAAAATTTCCATATACATCTTTGAAATCTATCCACTTCCTTTAATCCCTAGTGTCAGATGAGTACAGATCTTTCTGGAACTATAGATTTACCTTTTCCAGCAGGTATACAAATAGAAACATGCAGTTTGTAGTTTTTTATGTTTGAGTGATTTCACTTTGTATAATGTTTTTGAGATTCGTCCATGGAATTTTATGTTTTAATTTATTTAATGTATTAATAAGTGCCTTTTATTGCTGAGTATGAATATACCACAATTTATTTATTTATTCACAAGTTGATGGACATTTTTGGTTGTTTCTAGTTTTTGGCTATTACAAATATAGCTGTTATGAACATTCATGTACAAGTTTTGGTATGAACATGTGCTTCATTTCTCTTAGGTGAATAACTAGGAGCACAATAGCTAAAGCACATGGTAGATGTGTGTTTAGAATTTTAAGAAACCTTAAGAACTTTATAAAAAGTTGTGGAGAAGTCTTAATAGAGTATGGTGTCCCTAGGGGCAAAATAGAGGTGTTGTTTAACATCTATGATCAGAAGGCACAAAGAAAAAGCAGGAGGCTGAGAGTGTCAGTATAATAAAATGTCATAATCCTTTGTTGATTTCTGGACCTGAGCCAATTTTCAGATCTGGAACCCATTGACTGAAAGGTGGCCTCATTCCTAGGAGGAAAGTCACAGCAACTCTCTGGCAATTGTATATTGTAATGATTTTCCAAGTCCTTCTCCCCAAAAATCCTATGTCATTTACT
Source organism: Varecia variegata (assembly GCA_028533085.1). Lineage (NCBI taxonomy): Eukaryota > Metazoa > Chordata > Mammalia > Primates > Lemuridae > Varecia > Varecia variegata. The sequence continues at coordinate 39,047,316 of CM052445.1, read as the reverse complement.
CAGATGACTATACACGGAGGATAGGGAAATACCTGGACATTTTGAGGACTACTGGATGCAGGTAGGGGTTCAATTTGATATTTCTGGAACCAAAGCATCCTCACGGCTCACCTAGTAGGGTGGTGGTTTATGAATGTTAGGCAATAAAGGAGTTTTGATTGAGTCCAGTTTGCAATAGATCCACTGAGCCCATGAATTGACTCACTAGTCATTTCCTAAAAGTATAATTGGGATGGACATGTTTGGTAGTTAGAATGGTCCTTTCACTGGGTCTTTGGCCCATTTGGTAAGAGAAAATATAGTGAGGAAGGCCAAATAGAAACCTCTGGAACTGGCCCCACCCATACTGGCCAGTGCATTCTGGTAGAAGGGTGCAGTGAGAGTATGGCAGAGATTTGTGGGGCAGTGATCTCTATCATTTCCTTGTCTTTTTAAATTTGCCAGTCTAGCCCCTTCAGATATGGATAACTCCTGAGGAATATCTGTAGATCACTGCTAGCTCAACCATATAGTAACCCCAATTACAGCTTATTGTGCCAAATGTTTCATTGTTGCTGGAGGAGATAGTTACAGTATCAACTACATGATACTGGGGCATTAAATTGTTGAATATATTTTTGATATTTTTGTAAGAAAAGAAGATCAAAACCAGTTCCTATTCACATGGAATGAACAAAAATATTTATTAACAAGCTTGCTCCACCTAAGGCTGTGTTCATTCATCCTCCCTCTCTCATAATAGGGTATGAAGAAATCTGGATGGTTTGGGTAGCCCACAGAACCTCACATTGATCCATTATGTCAATGACATTATGCTCATTAGGCAGGATGAGCAGGAAGTAGCTAATAGGCTAGAGGACTACATCTGGACCAAAACTATCCTCCTCCTCTCTTCGTCTCAATACAAGTCTTCCCTTCCTGTATTTAAGGCTAATTCATTCACTTACCTACTTAGAAATCTTTTGCTGTTGATTCTTTGCTTATATATTCAATATCTTCCTCTCAAATATATCTTTCTCATCAATTTTGAAGCTCTTCATTAAAACAAATACCAGAAACTTTTCCTTTGTCCCAAATCCCCACTAGCTATTTCACTTTTCTTTTCTTTGTAGCATCTTGATAATGTTTTCTGTACTTGTTTTCATTTCTTTACTCTGCCCTACTCCATAATCAAATTTTTCCAACTTAGGTTCAATCCTCATCATGTAATAAATAAAAGCTATTTCTACAGTCAACAATGACCTCTGCGTTGCAAAATCTGGACCTTTTTTTATTCAATCTTAGTTGGTCTCTCAATGGAATTTGATCATATTTCCAACTTTGAAATCCCCTTGAGGTCCAGATTAGTATAACCAACTGCCTTGTTGATATTTTTACTTGGCAGATTCAAAGTGAACTCTGACTGAACCTATTTAGATCCAAAGTCATGCTCTCTCTGCCAAATCCTGTCTTTTCCTCAGCGGTCAGTGTCTCAGTAGCTCCAGAAACCCCAGAGTTCGTCTGGAAATTTTTCTTTCATTCCCAATATCTGATCTATCACCTAGGGAGGTTCTTTTTCCCTCCTAGTATTTTTCAAATTTGTCCCTTTTCTTCTTCTCTAGTGTCTCTATTCTGGTTTAAGCTACCTTATCTCTCACCTAGATTATTGTTATAGCTTCTTAACGGCCCCGCCCTTATCCCCAGGTGTACTCTTCTTAACTCTGCAGTCAGAGTGATTTTTTTTTTCCTCCAAAGAGAAACCTGATCAGGTCACCCCTTCCATAGAATACTTTAATAATAATAAAAAAAAAGCCACCAACAACAAATATTTTGTGTGGTTTATTTTTTTATTTATTTTTCATTTTTTTAATCTCAGCATATTACAGGGGTACAAATGTTTAGGTTACATATATTGCCTTTGCCCCACCCGAGTCAGAGCTTCAAGCCTGTCCATCCCCCCGATGGTGCGCACTGCACCCATTAGGTGTGTATATACCCATCCCCTCCTGTGCCCTCCCATCTGCCCGACACTCGATGAATGTTACTACTATATGTGCATTTAAGTGCTGTTCACTTAATACCAATTTGATGGTGAGTACATGTGGTGCTTGTTTTTCCATTCTTGTGATACTTCACTTAGTAGAATGGGCTCCAGCTCTATCCAGGATAGTACAAGAGGTGCTAGATCACCACTGTTTTTTGTGGCTGAGTAGAGCTCTATGATATACATATATCACGTTTTCTTAATCCACTCATGTATTGATGGGCACTAACAACAAAAAATATTTAATGTGGACAGACATGCCCTACATGGTCTGTCCTCACTTTTCTCCATCTTCCATTTTAATCTTATACAACTTCCACACCCCATGTTTTACAAAGAGATAACTCTTGCCATTCCATTACCAGTTATGTAGCGAAGCCTTCTCTGGCCACCTCTGCATACCTCCTTATTAAATACTCTCAATATCTGCACACCATTTCTGTTTATTTCACTACAGGTTACTATTTGTCAAACACTATTACAATATATGTAGTTTAAATAACTCTATATTCCTAATAATCCTATGTAAAATAAATACTTTAAAAATTTCCATTTTACATATCAACGAACTGAATACAGAGAGGTTAAGTAACTTGCTCAGAGCCACACAAGCCTATACGTGGCAGTCGGGATCAACCCCAGGCATATAAATCTGAAGTCCATACTTTCAACCACCTTGCTTCTGCTGCCTTAGTGACATTTACCATGGTTACAATTTACATGTATTTGTGAGATTGTTCAAGATTGTCTATTTCCTCACTGCAAGAAAAACTGTTTTGCTCATTACTGTGATAGATAATATGATTGGTAATGAAAGCAGGAAAACAACTGAAAATTATTAAATATCAAATTATTGTATTGACATGAATACATTTTAGATGTTAACTTCCCCTCATGTGTGTGCTCTGCATCAAATTTCATATTGCTATGTTAAATTATTTCAAAAAATTTTGAATGAGCATTGGGCAGAGGTATTTGACATAGATAATAAATATTTTCATGGCATTACAACTTAATAAATTAAGAGTCTACAGTAAAGAGATTGATATTTCAGAAATGTTATGAAAAGTATTCATTTTTCATTCACATTGAAAGTTTCATGAACCAGAAGTCATCTTCCTTTCCTCCAATTAATTATGAATTCAAACTCCTTGTCAAGATATGCCAAGGGGTAGTATAAGAAGGTAACATTTTCCTGACTATAAAATACCATGTGATCATTACATGAAATTTAGAAATACAGAAGATTATTAAGAAGAAATTAAGAATCAATCACTGCTCAATCTGCCAAGGAAAAAGAAACCAGAATTAATATTTTGGTGCATAAATCTTTTAACACCTATATACATATATAGATAGATAATATTTACATATATATGTCAAATACAGAGAAATACATATGTGTATATGTTTGTGGATGAGTACAGTTTTTTATAACTTAACCTTATATCACTAGCGTATTTCACTATTATTAAGCATTGTTCAAAAACATGATATTTAATGACTGAATAATGATATCATTTTTCTCTTCTTAATTTCAGTATTTTCTTTTAAATAATAATTCAATGTTCTTTTATGTATGAATCACTATCCACCTCTCTGAAATTATTCTCATGATGGAGTCTCCAAAGTGGAAAAAGTGAGTCAGAAAGAATGAATTTGTTAAGTCTCTGGATTTATATTGCCTGGTTGCTTCCCAGAAAGGTTGTAGTTAATTATACACTCTTAACAGAAATATTCAAGGGTGCCTAGACAAATATACCTTTACCAGCATAAAATAGTACTTCTGGAAACAAAATCTTTGATAATCAAAAACTTTGATAACCCTCTGCTAATGAATTTTTGGGAAACCAGCAGTCTCATAGTTTGTTCATGTCTGTAAAAATTGCTGCAAACATCATGCAGGAAAATTTGAAAACTCCTGCTAAAATTTAAAATTGCCTTTCTTTTGATAGAAATTTATCTTCCAGGAATGATTCCTCCAGAGATACTGATGCTTGTTATCAAAGTCATGTATACAAAAATATTCATGGCCACCTATTTTGTAAAAGCAAAGCGTTGTAAGCAACTCAACCATCCATCTAGAAGAGGTTGGGTATAGAAATATGGTATAGCCATACCATAGACTACTGGATTTATTAGAGCTCTTTATGTTGAAAATAACAAATGTGACTCAAAGTGGGTTACATTATAAGAAAATAGGTTGATAACTTGAAAGTTCAGAGGGAGAGTGGACTTTAAGGTGGCCTTAACTCCTTGGCTGTCACTGTGCCCAAAGACCTAGTTTCTCTATTTCTGTGAAGACTATCATTGATATTTTGGTGGAGATTGCATTGACTCTATAAATTGCTATGGGTAGTACGGACATTTTAACAGTATTGATTCTTCCAATCCATGAACGTGAGGCATCTTTCCATTTTTCTGTGTCCTCTTCAGTTACTTTCATTATTGTTTGACAGTTTTTATCATAGAGGTCTTTCACTTCTTGGGTTAAGTTTATTCCTAGGTATTCTATTTTATTTGTAGCTATTGTAGATGGGATTACTTTCTTGGTTTCTTTTTCACATTGTTTGCTGTTGCCATATAAAAACACTACTGATTTTTATATGTTGATTTTGTATCCTGCAACTTTATTGAATTTGTTTATCACTTCTAATAGTTTTTTTGTGGAGTCTTTAGTTTTCTCTAGATATAAGATCATATTGGTCATGTGCAGTGGCTCACGCTGTAATCCTAGCACTCTGGGAGGCCGAGGCAGGAGGATCGCTTCAGCTCAGGAGTTCGAGATCAGCCTGAGCAAGAGTGAGACCTCATCTCTATTAAAAAAAATAGAAAGAAATTAACCAGACAAATAAAAATAGAAAAAAAAATTAGCCAGGTGTGGTGGCACTTGCCTGTAGTCCCAGCTACTTGGGAGGCTGAGGCAGGAGGATCGCTTGAGCCCAGGAGTTTGAGGTTGCTGTGAGCTAGACTGATGCCACGGCACTCTAGCCTGGGCAACAGAGTGAGACTCTGTCTCAAAAAAAAAAAAAAAAAAATCATATCATCTGCAAACAAGGATATTTTGAATTCTTCCTTTCCAATTTGGATGCCTTTTATTTCTTTGTCTTGTCTGATTGCTCTAGGTAGAACCTCCAGTACCATGTTGAATAACAGTAGTGAGCATGGGCATCCTTGTCTTGTTCCAGATCTTAGAGAAAAGGCTTTCGGTTTTTCCCCTATTCAGTATAATACTCACTGTGGATCTGTCATACATGGCTTTTATCATGTTCAGGTAAGTTTCCTCTATACCTAGTTTTTTGTGAGGCTTTTATCATGAAGGGATGTTGAATTTTATTGAAAGCTTTTTCAGCATCAGTTGAAATGATCATATGGTTTTTGTCCTTCATTCTGTTGATATGATGTATCACATTGATTGATTTGTGTACGTGGAACCATCCTTGCCTCCTTGGGATGAATCTCACATGATCATGATGAATAATCTTTTTGATGTGTTGCTGTTGATGTGTTTGCTGTTAGCAAAATACTAACTTTGCTAGTATTTTGTTGAGGATTTTTGCATCTATGTTAATCAGAGATATTGTCTTATATTTTTCTTTTTTTGTTGTGTCATTGGTTTTGGTATTAGGGTGATACAGGCCTCATAGAATGAGATTGGGAGTATTCCCTCTTCCTCAATTTTGTGGAATAGTTTCAGTAGGATCCATGTTAGTTCTTCTTTGAATGCTTGATAGAAATCAGCATTAAAGCTATCAGATCCTGGGTTTTTTATTGATGGGAGACTTTTTATTACTGCTTCTATCTTGTTACTTATTATTGTTTTATAATGGTTTTGGATTTCTTCCTAGTTCAATCTTGGTTGGTTATATGTGTCTAGGAATTTATTCATTTTGTCTAGGTTTTCCAATGTATTAGCATATAGTTGCTCATAGTAGTGTCTAGCGATCCTTATTATTTCTGCAGTATCAGTTGTAATGTTTCCTCTTTCTTCTCTTATTTTATTTATTTGGATCATCTCTCTTATTTTTTTCTTTTTTTTTTAAATTCTGGCTAAAGGTTTGTGAATTTTGTTTATCTTTTCAAAAAAACTTTTTGTTTTGTTGGTTTTTTTGTATTTTGTTTCTATTTCATTTATTTCTCCTCTGATCTTTATTATTTCTTCTACTAATTTTGGGTTTGGGTAACTCTTTTTTTACATTCTTGGAAAGGCATTGTTAGGTTGTTTATTTAAAACTTTTGTACTTTTTGATATAGGCACTTATTGCTACAAACTTTCCTCTTATTACTGTATTTTTTTTTTTTTCTGTGTCCCATAGGTTTTGATATGGTGTGTTTTCATTTTCATTTACTTTGAGAAATTGTTAAATTTCCTTCTTAATCTCTTCATTGACCCACTGGTCATTCTAGAGTGTGTTGTTTAATTTCCATGTGTTTGTACATTTTCCAATGATCCTCTTGTTATTGCTTTCTAGTTTTATTCCATTGTGGACAGAGAAAATACTTGGTATGATTTCAATTTTTTTGAATTTTTTGAGACTTGTGTTGTGGCCTAATATATGGTCTATCCTTGAGAATGATCCATGAGCTGAGGAGAAGAAGGTGAATTCTGTAGCTGTTGAATGAAATGTTCTGCAAATATCTATTAGGTCCAAGTGGTCTATAGTGCAGATTAAGTGCAATGCTTCATTGTTAATATTCTGTCTGAATGATCTTTCTGATGTTAAAAGTGGAGTGTGTAATTCTCCAATGTTTATTATATTTAGGTCAATCTCTCTCTTTAGCTCTTACAATATTTGCTTTACATATCTGTGTGCTCCCGTGTTGGGTGCATATATATTAATATTTAGAATTGTTATATCCTTTTGCTGAATGACTACTTTATCATTGTATTAATATAATGACCTTCTTTGTCTCTTTTTCTAGTTTTTGTCTTGAAATCTATTTTATCTAATAGAGGTATAGTTATTCCTGCTCTTTTTTGGTTTCCATTTGCATATTGATTTATTTCATCAATTTTTTTCCTGTAATTCTCTTTTTTCCCTTCTGAGACCATTAATATGCTTCCAAAAGTTGAGTTGAACTGATTCTGGGCTAAAGTTTAAATTAGACTGAGTTCTCTGCTGGTTAGCACAGCTCATAACTCCCATATTTCTTGATAGTGAGGGATTGAGATTTTTGATACTGTCAGCATTTGAGTTAGGAAGGGATTGGGTCTCTGGATGTAAGAATAGTTAGTTATCTCAGCTTCTGGCCACCTGTTAATTGTCTATCAGACTTTGTTTGAAGCTTCCTATTTGGGCAACAGAAAGGGAAACATTTTCAGTTTCTAAGCAGGGTCTATGTCTGTTTTTGTTTGCATAGCACTTGGACTTAGGCAACTATTTGAGTGACCTCACCTAGATTTTTGCAAAATTTCACCAAAACAAAAGGTACTTGATTAAGGAAAACCATGATGCTATAGAAGTTTCAATTAATAAAATGTTTTGTTACTTTAATTTTCTCGTGAACCCCTTTTTTGGTTTCCATTCTTACAGTTAAAATTTCTTCTAATTCATTAGATTTTTTTCCTCAGCAAACCCATTTGAGAATAAATTTGAGAACAGAAGTCTTAATCTAATGGCCAATATTGTTTCAAATTTTACTGTTAATACAAGTCACCTGAATATCCTGTTAAAATATAAATTACAATTTAATAGGTTTGGGGTGTGTTTCAAGATTTTGAATTTTTGACAAAGTTCTTCAAAATATTGATACTGCTGGTTCAATTACCACCTTTGAGTAGCAAAGTAATAAGTGTTTCTTTGGTGGCAGAGCCCCAGCAGTAATGAAAAGTCACTTTATGTAAGTACATCTATATTTATCATAGATCATTGTTCTTGTGGATTCATAGCCTCAGAATGCCAAAGGTGAAAAAGAGCATTAAGAAATAAGATTAACAGTTGTAGGTTCTGGTATATTGACTTCAATAATAGAACCAATTCTTCAACCCCATGTAGCTTTATTGTGCTCTTTCATTCTAAGTTTGTATCAGCCATGTGACTTGCTTTGTTTAATGGGATATTAGCAGATATGACACAAGTGGGGACTTGAAGAGTGCTTATGTATTTGGGTTTTCCCTTGCTTGTTTCACTGTGTTCCTCAGTTTAGCCTTCTGAAGAAGGAGGAAGGCACATGGCTTCATCACCTTGCTGATCCAGTCAACAGTCAACAGACCACCAAACATGTGAGTGACCCCAGTCAACACTGGAAGAACTGCCCAACCCAACTCTGCCCAAATTGTTGACTTGTAAACCAATAAGCTAAAAAAAAAAAATACCTGTTGTTTTAAGCCTATGAGTTTTGGAGTGTTTAGTTATACAGAATTATTGGGGCAATAGATAGTGAACCATCTTGTTTCCATGGAAGAAGGATTTGCATAAAGGGAGGCATAAGAGTACCAAAGAAAATCCTCATGCAATTTTTTCTCCCTAACACTCTAGAGTCCTTGTTTCTCTTTCCAGGTGCTGCTTTAGTCTGACTAAACTTGGTTGTCAAAACTGCATCTAGCATCAGAAAAAAAATGGGTTTAAGTCCTAGTTTATTAACTCTGGATCATTGAACCTCTCTTACCTTTCAATATCATTAGTAGTACTACCTATCACATAGAATTATTGTGAGAGGTGAACTGCGAAAATATGAGTAAAGTGGTTAGCGTAGTGCCTTGTCCATAGGAAATGCACAATAAGTGATAGGCACTAGGAAAAATTAACACAATAAGTGCTAGGCTCTAGGAAAAATTAACAATTAAGGTTTTAGCAAAAATAAGGTTGAGTGCTAATTATACTCCCTGGTAAAGCCTTACTACTTGATAATTAATTTAGAAGGTAAATACAGTATATTTATTAAATACTATTAAGAGACAGTATTTTGCTCCAAATGAGGGAAGAGGAGAGAGAAATATGTTGAACATTTTGCCTTTCTGAGACTTAAGGAAAAAAAAATGCAGGCTATTGAAATGTGTTACTCAATAGAAGGTATTTTTATCACACCACAAATATAGGAGCAACAGAGCTTGCTGTCAATTTCATGTCAATTTTGGCCTCTTTAATCTGTCTTGGTCTCTGGTATTTAATTGTCCAATAAACTATCTCTGTGTTGAACTTACTTTATGGAAAAAATTATATTATTTTTATTTTTACCTAGATTTTATACCGTGATGATTTTCTTTTTCTTCCCTAAAAAGCAGAGTGATGACAGATGTTAGTATTCAGGATGATTTTTAAGAAGCTTTAGTTTTACTGGGTACTGTTCCAGGCAGAGTATGCTGTTCAGATAGTTGTATAACTTTTTCTGAGGGGCCAAAATATTTTACTGTTATGGATAATATTGATTCCATAAACTCAATATCTGAGTCTGGGCTGATAAATCTGTCTTCAAAGGATATTAAATCTTTTCCCAAAAGTTAATTTTATATGCAACATTCTAATCTTGGCAGCTATATCAGCTTTACCATAACTGTTATCCTTAAATTGGACCATAGCTTATTTCAGCTAAAGAATGTAGAATAATTCTTCATTTGAAATGCTATTTGGAAGATTGTTTAACTTGGTAAGTAAGATAGACTTCCAGTGATGTTGGTTAGTAGCTGAGTAAAGCAGAATGACTAAAATGATCCCCACTCTGGGTTACTAGAATCAATTTCCTTGTGTGCCTCTTCTACCCTGTGACCTTTATTTCTGATTTTTCAGGCTGTCGGACACTATACATTTCATGATTTGGAAAAGACAAGTACTTCTCTGTTATTCCCTCAATAACACGTAAAAGAACCTTAGAGGGGGAAAAAATTACTTTTAGAAATAGTAAAAGGGATAAAGTGTTCTTTATGGTTAAAGCTATGGAGAGCTCTGTGTTGAATTTGATTCTGTTGATATATGTTGGGAATTTCTGGAACAATAAGGATTAGTATGAGCCAAGAGAGCTGGAAAGTAGTTTGTCTGATGTTTCATTTATTATTTTCTCTCTGGGACAATTCATTCAGACACTAAGATCCTGAGAGATCATAAATAGGAAAGGTTTATGAGTGACTTGACACGGATGACATGCATCTAGATATTGCAAGCTCAGAAGTTGGGCACTTAAGTCTACTGCACTGCTGGTCATGCTTGAATTCTCTGCGGTATGGAAAATCAGAGTCTTCTCTTGGGTTTTAGGTTTGAGTAGACCAAGGGAAAAAGATAATCAGTTTGGACTATATATATATTGCTCTCAGCAGTACATAAAGAATAATGTTCTGGGAGGGCAAGCAAAAATGATAAATAATGGATTGTAAAATGCAAATCTGGAGAGAGGAGTTTTCTGCCAGGCTTTAATCTTGAAGGGTCCTTAAAGCCTATAAAAAGTATGTAGCTTTCTGTAGTCTTGAACAAGAATGATAAATAGTGTAATTGTCAATATACTGTGTACAGAGGGGAGATGGGGTATGGGAGATAAATAGTTGTAATTTAAAACAACAAGATGGAAACAAAATAAAACCTGAAATAGAAAAAGAAGCTGCAAAGTAGAATGCTGTTTTCTTAGCTTGAGCCAAAGCTAAATCAAGCAGCTATTAATAATTTATTTTTGGAAAATAGAGATAGGCCTTTCATTTGGCTCACATTAAATACAAGGTGCTCTTTATTAGAGAGATAGCTATAGCACTGGCAATAGTCACAGTTCATAAAATCAAAACTAAAAGGCATTTCCAGCAAAGTTTTTCTTAATTTTTTCTTTTAAATTTATTTTTTGAAATGCTCTGGGAGCTCACAGATACCAGAGTAGTATTTCTTCTATTCTTTTTCTAGTTTTCTATTTGTGAAACCCAAGTTTCTAATAGTCTAGATTGGTTAATTACTATTATTATAAATTGTGTTAACTATTGATTGATGACTAATCTTTTGGCAAACATTAGAATTATGATCTCTTAAGAATCAGACATATGTAGTCTACATAACAAAAGGCATAAAAAGATAAATAATGCAGCCTCAGGCTACTGCAATTAGAGGTTTCCTGGCATCCTTTCTCTGTCCAAAGAGAGATCCTTTGCAGATAAGACCTAATGTAGAAATTTTTTTCTTGCCACAAAAGGCAAGAATTAAAAAAAGAAAACAAAACACTTCACATGTCAGAGTGTAACAGGCTACACATACAGGTATCCAGAAATAGAAAAAAAATTCAGAGCAGGGCAAGTGGGGAGAGAAGTCATTCTTAAAATAAAAGTAAATGGCGGTGGCATTTTCTGAATATATTGAAGGAAGCAGTCTTCTTAGCAATAGACTTAATGAGGACATTGCTCTTTGAAATTTGAACTTCGATCAATTCCAGTGAGACTTGGAATTTTTTCTATTTGGTGATAAGGGAAAAGAAATATGAGTGCAATTGTTTCAGTGCAAAGTGGATAGGGACAAGCACAGGTGGGACACAGAAAGATCACCAAGTCAGAAAGATGGAAACATAGACCATCAAGAATATTGTCCTAGCCTCACGAAATCTTCAATAAGTAGGGGTAGAAAGAGATAGTTAGTGATAGAACACAACTTTGGATTGCTTATAGTTTGTTGTATTTACCTTTACTCTTGTCAAATGTATACCTACATACCTACAGTTCTAAATTTTAGAATGCAAGTTTAGTCATTCTCAGTTTAGTCATTCTCAGTTCTTGTCTTCTTACAGTCATACATTAAGGAACTGCAAACATTGCTCTGGATCTGTAGCTGAACCAGCTGGATCCCAACTGGCAAGATTCTGGTAGCTTAGTTTAAATAAATAGCATCACTTTGAGGTACCTCCAAATTCTTTTCCACAGAGGTTGCACTAATTTCCAGTTCCACCAGCAGTTTAAGAGTGTTCCTACCTCTCCATATCCTCACCAGCATTTGTTGCTTTGGGATTTTTTGATAAAGGCCAATCTTACTAGAGTTAGGTGATATCTCATTGTGGTTTTGATTTGCATTTCCCTAATGATTAGAGATGTTAAGGACTTTTTTATATGTTTGTTGGCCATTATTCTGTCTTCTTTTGAAAAGTTTCTGTTCATGGCCTTTGTCCATTTATTGATGGGATTGTTTTATTTTTTTCTTGTTGATTTTTTGAGTTCTAGATAGATTCTTGTTATCAGCCCTTTATTGGATGTGTAGAGAGCAAATATTTTCTCCTATTCTGTAGGTTGTCTGTTCATTCTAATGATAGTTTCCTTGGCTGTACAAAAGCTTTTTAATTTGATCAGGTCCCATTTATTTATTTTTGTAGCTGCTGTGCTTGCTTTGGGAGTCTTCTTCATAAATTCTTTGCCTAGGCCAATGTCTAAAAGAGCCATGCCTACATTTTCCTCTAGGATTCTTAAGGTTTCATGCCTTAGGTTTAAGTCTGTTATCCATCTTGAATTGATTTTTGTAAGAGGTGAGAGGTGGGGATCCAGTTTCAATCTTCTGCATGTAGCTATCCAGTTTTCCCAGCACCATTTATTGAAAAGGAATTCGTTTCCCCCGTGTATATTTTGTCTGCTTTGTCAAAGATTAGATGACAATATGTGGATGGTTTCATCTCTGGATTCTCAGTCCTCTTCCAAAGGTCTATGTCTCTGTTCTTGTGCCAGGATCATGCTGTTTTAGTTACTACAGCCTTGTAGTACAGCTTGAAGTCTGGTAGACTGATACCTCCCAGTTTGTTCTTTTTGCTTAAGATTGCTTTGGCTATACGAGGTCTTCTCTGGTTCCATCCAAGTGTAGAATTATTTTTTTTCTAGATCTGTAAAGAATGATGATGGCACTTTTAGGGATTGCATTAATTCTTTAGATCACTTTAGGTAGTATGGATATTTTAGCAATGTTGATTCTACCAATCCATGAGCAAGGTAGATTTTGCCATCTGTTTACATCTTCTGCAATTTCTTTTCTTAGTGTTTCATAGTTCTGCCTGTATATGTCTCTGACCTCTTTCGTTAAATACATACCTAGGTATTTGATTTTCTTTGAGGCTATTGTAAAAGGTGCTGCATTTTTTATTTGAATTTCAGCTTGACTGTTATTGGTGTATAAGAATGACTTTGATTTGTATGTATTATTAATTTTGTATACTGAGGCTTTACTGAATTCATTTATCAATTCCAGGAGTCTCTTCGTTGAATCCTTGGGGTTTTCTAGATATAATATCATATCATCAGCAAAGAGTGAGAGTTTGATCTCTTCTGCCCCCATTTGGATGCCCTTAATACCCCTCTCTTGTCTAATTGCTCTAGCAAGGACTTCCAGCACTATGTTGAATAGAAGTGGGGATAGTGGGCATCCTTGTCTGGTTCCAGATCTAAGTAGAGAAATAGAAATACAATTTGATCCAGCAATAGCACTATTAGGCATCTACCCAAAAGAACGAAAGACATTCTATAATAAAGACATCTGCACCCGAAAGTTTATGGCAGCACAATTCATTATTGCAAGCATGTGGAAACAACCCAAGTGCCCATCAATTCATGAGTGGATCAATACTATTTGGTAAATGTATACAATGGAATATTACTCAATTTTAAGAAACAATGGTGATCTAGCACCTCTTATATTTTCCTGGATAGAGCTTGAGCCCATCCTCTGAAATGAGGCATCACAAGAATGAAAGAATAGGCACCACATGTACTTGTCATCAAACTGGCACTGACTGATCAACACTTATGTGCTTACACAGTAGTAATATTTTTGGGGGGTAGGGGGCTTGAGGGTGGGTAAACTCATGACGAATGGACGCGGTGAGCATTGTAAGGAGGGAAAGGGCACGTCTCAAATCATGGTTGGAATGTGGCAAAGTCATAACATGTAACCAAAATGTTTGTACCCCCATAATTTCCTGAAATAAGAAAAATAAAAATAAATGAATAAATAAATAGCATCCCTTCTACCATGTCAATGTACTCACTTTCTATCTGGAGGTGATACAGCTATCCCTTGCTATCCATGGGAAATTGGTTCCAGGAGTGTCCCTCCATAACAAAATCCATGAGTGCTCAAGTCCTTTATATAAAAGGGCATAGCATTTGTATATAACCTATGCACATCCCCTTTTATTCTTTAAATCATCTCTAGATTATATGTAATACCAAATATAAGGTAAATGCTATGTATGCAGTTGTTATACTGTATTGTTTTTAAGTTTGTATTACTTTTATTGTTGTATTGTTATTTTTCATTTTTTTATTCAAATATTTCTTATCTGAGGTAGGTTGAATGAATCCATGGATGGGGAACCCACAGATATAGAGGGCTGGCTATATATACATTATACACACATTTAATTAGAGATAACATTTGACTTCAGAAACGGGAGCTAGTATTGTTTCTGGTTGCAAGATACTTAGTTTTGTAGTACTACAAAAAGAATTAAAGTAACTTGCCTGTTTACAATGCTTTATAAGTTATAAGCATTTTGATATTTATTTCACACTGTATTTTATCCTCTTGGGTAGATGCAAATTATTACAAATGAGAAATCTGATTAAGGCAATTTAAATAACGAACTCAGACTATGCTTCTTGTCAAAAGACCTATACTTAAGGTTTTCTCTCTTTAAATCTTATACTCCTGTCACTTTGCCATTCTTTACAATATAAACTATTAGAGAATAGTTTCTAGGTTACAACCAATGTCTTTCTTGGTAAGGGTTTTTTTAACAGATCATTTACCTGAATTTTTCTTTCCCATTGCAATATTTGTCTTAACCACACTCTTGTTTTACACATTATACAGTCATTTTTTGTTTAATAGAAGTCCTTTTATAAGAACATTTATGCTTTCTGTTGTTTAATTAAAAAGCAATAAAGAAGTATAATACTCTTTCAGGAAAATTCAAATGAATATTCTATATTAAGAAATACCAGTTCAAAATTTGCAGTTGCTTGCTTCCAATGTGAAAGTGGTAAAACAGGCATATTCACCTTATAAAAAAGGGATTTCAAAGCCCTTATACATCAAAGTGAATGATGTATAAACAAAAGTCTCTATAACTGTGAGGTGAATAAGATTGAATAAACTGCTTTTTCAGTAATAAAATTGAAAAAGTTGACACATTTGAACTCTGTCATTCTTCACAAGGATTCATTAAGTATAATCTAACAAATTTTTCAAGGTGATCTTGAGTATGAACAAAAGGCTATGCTGTATCAGAGATAAAAGACAGCTATTTCGGTTTTGTTTTGTTTTGCTGGAATATTCTTTGTTTGTAAATGTTATTGAGAAACAAAAATTAAGATAAATACTATGGGTTTTTTTTCAAAGCTATAGTAAATAATCCCAAATTCTCCATATGCCAGTGTTAAAATGGCTGTTGTAGGTAATAGGGATCATTGACCAGATTGTGAAATTATGGAACTGATGAAGAAAAAGAAATAGCATATTGTGCAATCTATTACTCAATTTTATTGATTAGTTTTCCCTCACTCTGTTAACTTTTCTTATGAGAATCTAAATCTGAAACCTCAGAACCAGTTCCTTTCTTCTAGTCCCTGACTTTTGGTTTGCTGATTGTATGAGAATATTATACATTTTCTATTGTTTAATTAGAAAACAATAAAAGAATATATGTGCAAATATATATTCCATAATAGGAAATACATGTTTGTGTGCCCAAAGACTCACTGTACAGAAAAAGTACAAGTTTTTATTGCCTTAGCTGACAACATAATGTGTCATTCTCTTCAGGCTCTACATCTCAAGTTGGCATAACTATTTGTTTTATGGATGGAAGGGTGGGGGGAAGTCCTAGGTTGTGTGGAGACAATGGTCTTTTCTGCCAGATTTCCCTTGTCAAAATTACGGTGAGATCACAGTGTGTGTCAGATTTCCCATCAGAACTGGACAGGAAAGGCGCATGACTGTGGAAAGATCAGATAGTAACTTGACACATCTGTGCTCATGAAGTGTCAAGTTGAGAAGCCAGTAGAAAAAATTGTTGGTTGTCTCAACAAAACAGTCAAGCAAAGGGCAAAAAGGACAAATCAGAGGGAAAATATGATCAATCAAATATTTTTCCCTCAAACAAGGGAGGTTCTAAAAACAACAAGAGACCAGCTGCCCCAGCCCTAAGTGTTCTAACTTAAGGCTGATCTGAGAAGTCTAAGAGCCAATGTAAAACAAACTCAGATCATGTTAGATTTTCTCCTTTTCAGTATAAAATAAGGATGTACTCAAACCAGTTATTTATAACCATAGCTGAAACTTGGTTATATGATTGAATTAAATTTGAATATGTCAGAATTATGGCGTGACTGTTTTCCCTCTGCACTCATATGCTTCTTGATGTTTCTGAGAACAGAGGTCTCTTAATGACCTATATGGAAGTCACTGACCCAAGGCCACCTGCACATCAAGGAACAGCATCTGACAGAGAAAGCCCCCCAATGGTAGAGGACTCCCCAATGGAAGTGACTCCCCAATGGAAGTGACTCCCCAATGGAAGTGACAATGGTGGGCACTAGAAACGCTTTCTGCCATCCCTTCCCTCACCACCACATACCTTACCCTACCTTATTTTTCTTCATAGTGCTCATCACAATCTGAGATAGCATTTATTTATTTGTTTGCTCATTGTCTATTTCCTCCCACTAGAATGTAAATTCTGGAATAAAAAAAGGCTTTATTTTGTTCATTGTTCTGTGTTTAGTGCCCTGGGCACTGGCCTCTTAATAAATAGTTATTGTCAAATGGGCAATCAATATCAGGTAGCCTATAATTTCCTCATCTATTTGAGACTAGATAATCTCTGAGTCCTTCAATGCCAAAATTTCATGGTTCCCTATGGCCAAGGACAAATGTCTACTCAATATATAGTTTAAGAATTAAAGGAAGTAACTTGTTCTTATCCTATTCAGAAAATAAATGTAGGATCCAGTAGATTTCACCTCTGTCAAACATTTATTGGGAACTTTTATTTTCAGCAAGCCTTTTTATTTTTTTTAGGTCTGTTTTTTCTGCTGGAGTCAATTCTTGTTGCTACCTCTGTTGCTAAAGCGACAATAGTACAGATGGACCTCAAAAATGTCTGATGGCCTGATGGCTTATTGTAGAATAGAGAATCTTATACTCACAGAAATCTTTTTATAGATGTTGCAGTCTTTTGGGAAATGAAGGCCATAGGAACTGAATCGATTACTTGAGGGGGAAAAAAAGAATCAATACATAACTACTTAATGTGTCCCAGACTCTGAATTATAGGAAAATTTTTGTTAAAACACAATGAAGTTATACTGTACAATTAAATCACAGGCTAACTCTTTCAGGATTGTTTTTGCCCTAACATCCATCAATAATAACAATATTGTTTAGTTGCAAATGCAATTTTGAAGACTGATGTGAACCGTCTACTTAAACAGGTATAACAATAACCATTAAATTTTCTCATAATCATTTCCATTTTTTTTGTAGACATGGTATCTTGGATAACACCTGATGATAATAACTGAGGAACTGAAATTCTGCAGGCCTAGCTTGATTTCTTTTATGCCTTAGGGAACTAATAAGTATGTAAATTAGACATGAATCATTATAGACACCTGTCAATCCAAAAATATGTGAGCAAAGTAGGCAAAAAATGATTACCTAGGTGATTGGAGAATCTATTAAAATATATTGCTCTCTCTAATTGGATTAAGTTAGCTTCAAGTGATTGGCACATACACCAAGCTGAAGGATTGATGAGCAGGAGGCGATAGCCAGAGGGTGAGGCTAAATTTAAAGAAAGATCAGGAAACCATTTAAGATTGGGTCGGATGACCTTTGAATTACCTTCCAACCAGACACTGTGTGATTTTAAGAAATTGCAACCCATCACTCCGTGATTCCATCCAGCAATAACTTGCCAAGTAACAGTAGGGAACTGAAATATCTGTGATAGAGTGCAAGAGATAATTAACAGATTTTTCCACCTGGATTCTCAACTAGCCCAACTGATGTTTTCCAAGCTTTCCGGGTCTTAAGAGTCACCAGATGAGATTGTTGAAAATACCAAGTCTCAGGCTCCTGTCTGTCTCTGAGCTCTGCAGATTCTGATGAAATGGACACAGTTTGAAACAGAGAGAAAACCCTTCCTGTAATCCTACCAGGAATGATATGACTATAACTTCTTTTTGCAATAGCTATATAAAATGACTCACCCTCTATATGACCATTTCTAATTATCTACAGGGGATAATTGCCTTATCTAGGGGATTATGATTTTAGATTTTAAATTACCAGGGGGCAGAAGTGTGATCACATCTAAATGTGATTTATGATGTTTTTTGTATATGTGTTTTAAATATATACATATTTAACAAGTATTTTAAAAATCATGTATCTTATATAATACATAATGTTATGCATATAAAATATTTATTATATAGAAAATTGCATATGTGTTTGTTTTGAAAACATTAAAAGAGAAAGTGATTTGATGTTTTTTTCTCCTCATTTGTATTGTAACATGAATTCTCAGGAACAGAGGAAGTGGTAAAGTTTTAAAACAGTGTGCAGTTGCTAATAAGATGATTTAGATTACATTCTTAACATTGTTCATCACGGAGGAAACGATTTGCAAAGGATGGGTACACCGACATATAAGTAGCATCATTAAAAATAAAAAAACTTTTATGACATCATGTGCATGAACTGAGATGCTATTTAATTATAGACTCAAATAAATGACGCTTAGGATAATTTTTGGCACGTTTGTATGTGATTACTTTGGAAACAACGTATTTATTTTTGATAACTTTAGAAATTCACTCTTTGCAAAAAGGAAAAAAAGGTTCAGATAGTATGATAGAATCACTAACTGAAACATTTAACTTCTTGGTGATATTCTATAATGAAATCATCACCAGAAAAACACAGGATGATTATTTTTCTCTATAAGAATATTTTGCATTCATAATTCAGCACACTCATTGAAGGGACAAAGACATTTGCACTCACGCAGTTGCATGGGCACAGGGACACACACTACCTGCGCATTGATTATTCTTTGGGTTCCTAGGTGAAGAAATCAACATTTATATATTATAGCTAATGAAAGATGGGCCTTCTTCCTAGACATTTTATAAGTTAAAAATAATGTTGAAATATTTTCAAAAATTGTAGAGAAAATCAATATTTGTAGCTCAAGATGAGAGTAAGGACTAAAGGGGTAGATAAACATCAAAGTCAAGGCATGGGTGTCCTGGGGCATATTCCTCTGTGCTTCAGCTTTTCGCTGGGAAATTTATAATACTTTCTCTGTAGTTACAAAGATTCAATGAGTTCATACATGTAAAGTGCTCAGAAGAGTACCTAGCAGGTAAGATGCCTAATAATAATAGCAGTTATTATCATAAATCTTACAGCAGAAAATGGTCTCAAGGAATCAACTAGCTCAGGCAGCCCTCTCCAACAGTATTATTATTTCAGTTTTAAAAAAAGATGGTGTGCACTCATAAGGAGAAGGTCTAGAATCTACCTTACAAGCCACCTTTTCTTATGTACATTCAATGGAATGCTGCCCTATCTCTTCCCTTTTCAGAAAATAATTTTGGAACATTTTCTGTCATATAGCAGATGCTTAACAAATGTTGACTAGAGAGATGACTGTATGAGCTATCTTTAACAACTTTATCAAGATATAATTGACAAATAAAATTGTATGTATATTTAAAGTATACAATTTAATATTTTGATATATGTATACATTATGAAATGATCATCACAATTAAGCTAATTAACATACCCATCATCTCACAAAGTTATCATTTCCCTCTCCTCCTCCTCCCTCCTTCTTTTTGTGATAACAACGCTAAAGATCTATCCTCTAAGCAAATTTCAAGTATACAATACAGTATTATTAACCGTAGTCACCATGCTGTGTATTAGGTCTCCAGACTTTATTCATCTTGCATAACTGAAACTTCATACTTTTTGACCAACATCATCCCATTTCTCCTACCCACTGTATCCTGGCAACCACTGTTCCCCTCTCTGCTTCTATGATTTTGATGATTTTAGATTCTGCATATAAATGAGATCACGTAGTTCCTGTCTCTCTGTGTCTGGCTTATCTCACTCAGCATAATGTCCCCAGGTTCACCCATATTGTCACAAGTGGCAAGATTTCCTTCCTTTTTAAGCTTGAATCAAATTTAATCATATATATGTATATATAATTATATTTATGTGTGTATACATATATATGTACACACATCAGATTTTTGGAGTGTTCCCACACAATAGTGATTTGTATTCCCCACTGTAGTATCCTCAAACCTTTTTCTTCTTGACCAGCCTGGGGAAATACCCTCTTTAATTTGAGGGCAACCCCTATTTCCCTCAACTTTGAATATCATCAGTAGGCATAGGCTTATGGAGTCAAAAGCAAGAAGTTTTGCACTACACTTCTTCTTTCTACGGTGCTCGTAATGCACATCAATTAAGGAGCACAGAACCTGCTATTTTCTAAAAATGATGAAGCAGGAAAAGAACAGACCTGGGGACAATCGCATGAATTATTATTACTGAATATCATCCAGTCTTGTTAATTTATTTTCTGTTACTGCTTTTCTTCTTTTATTTATTTATTTATGCATTTATTGACAAGTAAAAACTGTATATATTTATGGTGCACAGCATGATGTATTGAAATATATATACATTGTGAAATGGATAAATCAAGCTATTTAACCTATCTATGCATTGTCTTACATACTTACCTTTTTTTGTGTGGGACAAGAACACCTTAAATCTTCCCAATAATTTTCAAGTATATAATCTATGGATATTAATTTTAGTCATCATGGTGTATGATAAATCTCTTGAACTTATTCATCCTAACTAAAATTTTATGTCTTTTCACCAACATCTCCCAACGCCCCCCAGATGTCAGTCTGTGGTAGCCACTGTTCTGCTCTCTGTTTTATCAGTTTGAATTTTTTACACTCCACCTATAAGTGAGATCATGTTGTTTTTATCTTTCTGTGCCTGGCTTGTGTCACTTAGCATAATGTCCTCCAAGTTCATCCATGTGGTTGTATATGACAGGATCTTCTTATTTTCTGTTACAGCTTTCAACCACACACCCCAGCTTCCCAGACTGTAAGTTTTATGACCCAAGAACTTCTGTTATCTTTACCAATATGTATGTAGCAATTTATACAGTGTCTAGCCCAAAGTAGACATTCAAAAATATGTGTTCACTAAATGAATAAACATAATAGGCATTAAATAAATATTTATTTTATTGCTAGTGCTAGGTACATTATTTCACATACAGTAGATGCTTAATAAATATGAATGAATAAACATGAAAAAAAAGTTGACAATGAAATACAGCATCAAAACTTAGAGGGTCATTTCATAACATCTTGAGCCAACTGATCAGTAAGATTAAACAAGGTATGTCATATGTTGAATATGTTGAATATCGAATATGGGTGAATATGCTCCCTGATAACAAATGGAAATCTAGCAAGAAAGACTTCTACTCTCCATTCATATCCCAGTTTCTTCTGGGCCTCCATCAAGACTTTAGTTTTGTCTTTCTGGCAGTGGTCTGGGTTTATATGAAATTTCATTTTGAGGTGGTAGTTGGGGCAGAAGGGAATGGCATGAGACTGGTAAAAAGATTGAAGTTAATTGACCCAGTTATCTGAAGGCTCCAAACAGCAGTACAAACTCAAACAACATGGAGCCTCTCATCTATTTTTACAAAGAAAGAAGCCACAAAGGACTGGTGTATTGATGAGAGTTCTTTTGGAATAAGCATGTAATATTGGAGAGAACATGCTTTGTCATTAAACAAATCTATGACCTAGAAAATTCATTCATTCTTTTTATTCATTGCTGATTTGAGTAACTGAAAATAGGTTAATCATCATTTCATGGTTACCTGAGAAAAGGAACAAGCATAAAAACAGTCCCTCCTGCCACATAGCCTCCTCTTATGTGCTCTGCATATACCTTTGTTAAAGCAATACCATATTATTTAGTAACTGTTTATTCATATATGTGTGAGATGATGGCTTTAGTCTTACTATTTTATCCAAAGTGCGAAACACAGTGCCCAATACTTTATTGAAACTACATATTTTTCTTTTGAGCTCAGATGGCTTAGCAAGCATGCATGTCTTACCAAATAATATTCACCTTCCCCTTTGCCTTTCCCAGTTTCCTTCACTTGTGTGGATTCATGTGGCATCATTTTCTCATTTTAGTACAATTTTGTTAACACCCTCCTCTTGTGTTGCTATTTTCAAATATATTTCCATGTGTTATAGAATTAATAATACAATTATAGACATATTGCTTTATGTCATTATTTTTTAAATACTTTAAGAGAAGAAAGGAGAAGAGATACAGATTTATGCTTTCTTTTACAATTCCCTTTACTAGCATTCTTTATTATTGTATGTGCACTTGTAATAGCAAGTGTGGGCTCACTATTGTTCAGTGCAAAGGACTTTTTTAGTATTTCTTATAAGGCAGGCCTGGGAGTGACACATTCTATCAGTTTTTATTTATATGAACACATCTTTATTTCATCTCGTTTTTGAAAGATAATTTTGCTGTGTAAGACTTTTGGTGAACAACGTTTTTGGTTGACAACACTGTAGCAGTGTGCAGTCTTTTATGTTACCCCTCGCTGGGCACAGCCCTGGGCGTATGAACAGTCACCATGGAATGACAGCCATTTTCGAAGGGCTCTCTTTATCTTTCTCTTTTCCTGATCTCTCTGTCAAGTTGTCTACCTCTACTGTTATCATACTCAGCTGTTAGCTTCTAGTAATGTCCACTAATTGCTCTATTATTTTTGACAATGCCTTGGGGCGTATTATTACTCTGCAATTTGATCTAATTAAATTTGGGCGTCTTTGCAGGGATAGCCTATGAGGTTAGTGTTTGAGGCTTGTTATGATCCCAAGAGAAGCTTCTTAGCTGTTTCTTTTCCTGACTCTTTTTGTTCAGTTACAAACTGTTCTACAGTTTAGCTTGTTACTCTCATGGAGCTACTAGCCTCCTCTTAATTGCTTACCGTCAAAATCTCTATTGTTTTCAACAGCATCCTTTGGCTTGAACTTCCATACACTCTGTTCCAAATAAAATCAGTCCCCTTGGGGAGAGCTGCGGAGCACTCTGTTTTTACAGACTGCCTCTCTTTTTAGAAAAAAACTTCCATCCCACTGCTCTCGAGCTGATGGCAGGGACAGTGGCCCACTTCTCTTGGAGGGACACCATGACATTCTTGTTTTGTGAATGGAGTAGTATCCTCTGTTCTGTTCAGCTTGCCTCTCCCTCTATGAGGGAGCAGAAGCGAGGGTGATCCAGGTCCAGTATTCTTGGCCTGTCATGACTGCGTAGAGCTTCTGCCCTGTGAAATGGGCTGAGTATAGAAATGGAGTCCCAGGCCTCTCAGAAGATTTGCTTGGAATAGAGCTTCTGCAACATGGATCTGGGAGGCATAAAAAAAAAAACTGCTGTTGGGCTGTCCTTCCCATAGAGAAGGGAGCAAAGGTTAGGGTGGAAGGAGGGAGCCCCGTGTCCTTGGCTGCATCTTCCAAGAGTTGAGTTTCCATCAGCTGATTCGAAGCAGGATGAGGATCAGGTCACGGCTCAACCACCCCAAAGTCTCGCTATTCTTACCAAATTTAGTAGGTTCCCTTAGATAATTGTTTCTCCATATGCTGAATGTCCTCAGAACACTTCCCAGAGTGTTTACATGTTTTACATTTATTTATTTAATTTATTTATTTCTCTTTATGGTTTCTACTAATCATGCTTATTCCCTGAGAGAAAGGTCCATGGAACTCCTCACACTGCCATCTGGAAGTCACTTCTCAATACTTTGCATTTTAAAGAGCTTCCAAAGCTCTCGTGATCAGGCTAGTGCTCACTAGGTTAAATGTCTCCTAGTTACCCATTAGAAAAAAACATTTTGTCCTGATTATTAGACAATGTACTGCCACACGCCAGAAAATTGTCACAATAAATATACAAGCTATGATGGCAATCAATATGAAATCTATCTTCAGAGTTCATTATAGCACCTAATAATTTGCACATGTCCCCACATGGACCTTTAAAGATGATGTTTCATCAACAGGAAAAAAACCAAGGTGGCAATAATGTATTTCTAGAGTCCCTGAACTCACCTACTGAATGGACATTTGCACTTGCACTATCTATAAGAGAGAGGATCTTGATTATTATACACATTTAACACAGTGGGAGAAGTGGATTTACTAACATTGAGTCGATACCTTGTCATGCTAGTGGCACTGTATTTGCCTCATACTTTCCATGGGTGTTCATTCCATAGTTCATTCATTGTTATTTTTTGTAGGTAGGTAGAAAAAGCATCTCAAGTGAAGTGTATTCACCTAAAGCAAATGACTAAATTGCTTCATAAAATGACAAAGGTTTTGTTTCTTTAATTTAGCAGGCACGGGAACCACACGTAATCTCTATCGAGTCAGTCATATTTCCAGCATTTTATTTGTTCTGAATCAAACATACAGGGCCGTGTGCTGTTCTGTTTTGTTATTCTATGAACTATAAAAGATTTCATAGTGTTCAGTGAGTATTGAAACACATGCCTACTGAGTGTAAGGTGACCCTAAAAGGTTTGTGACTTTTATCTTTACAGACTTTTTAACGCTTTCTTATTAACTTTTCTCAATAACCATGACACTACTTCCCTCTCAGGAAAATAATGAGCTGCAACTGATATCTGAATATATGACAGGAAAAGATTCAAGGGTAAACTGGAAAAAAAGCATGATCTGTAGCTTTACATTTAGTCTAAAGTGCCACATTGCTAGCCCAACCCCTTTGCTCTCATCTTTTAGTTTACTTTTAAACTTTCCTCCTTTTCTCCCTCCCCCCTCCATCATCATCCAGAACCGTTATCTCAGGATCCTGGGACTCTTCCGCTGTGGCTGGGTTGCTGCTTTTTTTTTTCTCCTGAGAGAAATTAGCACTGCAAGTGACTTACTCTGCTCACACCTGCTACGGAGTTAGAAAGGAGTTACGTTTATGCCATTAATATTCCTCATGGACATCTAGTTGAATCTGGAACACCACCTGAAGAGGCAGATTAGTGAGAAAGAGGTGAAATCCTGAATCTAATGTTACTGATTTCTTGATTTACATGTAAATACTCTTCAGAGAAGTGTGACATTATATATCCTCTTGAAATGATTGAGATACAATTTCTAATGTGAAAACATTTACCTTTGTTTTTAAGTCATATTTATTGAAGTATAATTTGGTTACAGTAAAATTTATCCTTTTTTAAGTGTACAGTTTGTTATTTTCATGGAAAATGTTTTATTTCTTCCTTTCCAATTTTTATTCCTTCTTTTTCTTGCCTTATCACAATGGGTAGGAGCTCTAGTATAAGGATGAATAGAAGCAGTAAGAATAGAGATACTTATATTCCTTTTCTTTCTTTTTAACTTTAATATATTTAGGGTATACAAGTGTTTTTTATTACATGGATAAATTGTATAATGGTGAAGCCAGTGCTTTCAGTGTAGCCGTCACCTAAGTAGTGCACATTGTACCCAATAGGTAGTTTGATCCCTCTCTCCCCTCTCACCCTCCCCCCTTCTGAGTCTCCAAAGTCCATTATATCACTTTGTATGACCATGTATATCCATTGTTTAGCTCCCACTTATAAGTGAGTATATGCAGTGTTTGTTTTTCTGTTCCTGGATTACTTTACTTAGGATGATGGCTTCCAGTTCCATCCAAGTTGCAGCAAAAGGCATTATTTCATCCTTCTCTATGGCTGAGTAGGACTCCATGGTATATATGACCACATTTTTTTATCCACTCCTCAGTTGATGGACACTTAGGTTGAGTCCATATCTTTGCAATTGTCTTGTGATAAACATGTCTGTGCATGTATACCTTTGGTACAATTACTTCTTTTCCTTTGGATAGATATCCAGTAGTAGGATTGCAGGATCAAATGGTAGGTCTACTTTTGGTTCTTTGAAGATTCTCCATACTGTTTTCTATAGAGGTTGTACTAATTTACATTTCCACCAACAGTGTATGAGTGTATTGCTAGTGCTGGATACATTACTTCACATACAGTAGATGCTTAATAAATATTGGATGAATAAACATGAAAAAAAGGTTAGCAATGAAATGAATGAAGCATCATTTTTGACTGGGTTAATTTGAAATCCTTGTCTTCAAGCTCTGAAACTCTTTCTTTTGCTTGATCTAGTCTGTTGTTAAAACTTTCCACTGTATCTTGAAATTAACTAAATGACTCATTTCCACAAGTTCTGTAATTTTTTTTTAAATCTATCTCGTCAGTGAATTTTTCATTCATGTGCTGAATTTTTTTGTTTGTTTCTTTGTGTTGGTTTTCAACTTCCTTATCAATTTCATTGATCTTACTTGTGATTCAAATTTTGAATCCCATATCTGACATTTCAAAAATTTCCTTTTGGTTGGAGTCCATTGCTATAGAGCTAGCAATGGACTGTGATCCTTTGGAAACAGCCTGCTTTTTCATATTGTCAGAGTTCTTATGCTGCTATTCTTTCTCATCTGGAACCTCTTCCCTCCGCTCAAAACAGATACCTTTGTGGTTCACCTGTTCTCCTCTGCTGGGAACTCTGCTGCTCGGTGTATAGAGGAAACGGTGCACTGCCTTTTGTCTCATTCAGGTAGGTACTCACTTTGCTGTTGCTGGCAATTTGGGTTGGTTAGACCTCAGACCCCTGGGAGAGTGTTCAGGTGCCAGCGGTAGTGCACTGGGTTAGGTAATCCAGAGTTCCCAGGCCCCTGGATGGCACGCTTGAGTCCTGGGGGAAACTGAGATGAGGCTGGCAAACTTGCCCTCAAGCCTCACTGAGTTCAGCTGCTGCCTGTGATAGTGAGGGATGGAATTATATCTTGCTCCAAAAGAATGCTCAGGCAGGAGAAGGGCAGTTGCACTGTGAGCCCAGGACAGGAGAGGTAGGTCCCTCTTGCCAAGATTAGCAGACGTAAGCAGCTGTGGGTGGGCTGCACATGCCTCACACCTCCCTCTCTCAGTAATGACAATGGTCTCTGTCCTTCAGGCACAAAAGTGCCCAAATTCTCAGCTTCCATCCTGGCTTAGCTGTAGCAGAGGTTATGGAGGCAGCTCAACCCACTGTGCGCAGGACTACAAGACTGGCTGTGGGCTGTGGTTGAAATGTTCCAATGAGGGAGGTGTGGTTGCACCAGGGACTTGCCTGTAGGGAGAATAGGCCCCTCCCAGGAAAGACAGGCAGCTCAGAGAGAGGACTGCTAGTGCATCCCTCCCTAAGGGGAGGCTTTTGTAGCTTTTGTCCTTGGAGCACTTGCTGTGGCTTTTTAGAGGTAAATGAAAAAGCGCCAAGCTCTGTGGAAGCCTGGGTATGATAGGTGCTCCATCAGAGATGGGGCAGCCATTCTCATGTGCCCTGGCTTAACAATCCCCCATGGACTCCCCCCCCCCCCCAGCCAAGTCTTGAGTGGAAACTGCCTTTTACCCACAGCTGTCTCAGTAGCAGTGGGGCAGAGGGAGGTGGAGGAGAGGGCCCTGAATGGCAGGGCACTGGTGCCCTGGTCCCCGTTTTCCTAAGGGGCCCTCTGATGTGCTACACTCTCCTCTCAGCTGGAAGTGGCCCACCCTGAATGCCCAAGCTCCAGGAGACCCACAGTTTCCCCAGGAACCCGCCGGACCCCTAAGACTGCTGTGGTCCAAGTAAGTGCTAAAGGGCATTGGCTATAGATCTAGTGAAGTGAAGCCCCAGGGGCTGATATTCTTAGGCTGGGACAGTTCCATGAACACTGCTTGTCCATGAAGGGAGGAAAGTAAGCCACACTCTCTGTGCACAACCTGGGCACGCTGAGCAGAGTACTACTGGGGGTGTACTTCCCTGCTGCAAGCTTACAACTGGCTGACCTGCAGCTCATCTATGTCAAAAGCTTGTGCTTGGGAGCACAGGTGGTAGTATTGACAGTATTGGGTGGTTGTAAGAGGAGGGGTTCCCCTCTCCATGTCCCTTCCTGGGATCCGCTGCTGCTTCTGCTCAGGGGCAGGGACAGTCTTCTACGCTATGATCTCCTCTCTGCACTTCCATCTTTACTGGGAGGGGTGCAGACAACTTCGGATCACACGCCTGGGGCTCTCTGGTACAGGAGAGCCTAACAAGCATCCACAGTGCTTCCCAGTAGCCTTGGGACAGCCTGCCCTGTGGCGGGAACACTGCTGCTCCCCTGTGTCTTTCTGTTCCTTTGTGGTTGTCACAGTCCAAGTGGGTGCTGGGCAATGTTCGTGTGAGTCCAGTGACAGGGAGACTGAGAGGCTGTGACTTCCCGGGCAGGACAGAGGCAACTGGCATGTGTGCTGGCAATACGGCACCTGCCATCTCAGCTTGCGTGTGTGGGGGGGAGTGACCCTCGGTGGCTCTGCAGCCCAGTGCTCTGCCCCCAGGAAGCTCTCGGTCTGCTGGTGGCAGCGGTGCTGGGATCCATCGCTCTCTGACAGATTGGAAGCCGGCAGACCGCCACAGTCGTGAGGGGAGGAAAAGTAAACACTCCCATCTACACTTGTCGCCTGGCACCAAATCCCTCAGGAGTTGGTCTCTGCCAAAATCTCGCTCCTTCTTTTTCTTCTCTGCAACTTCCTCATGTGAAATATCCAATAAGGGTAGGGGTCCTGGCTCCTTCCCTCAGCATTTCACCTGTGCTATACTTTTCACCCATAACTTTTTCTCCTATTTGGGATGATTTGAAGACCGACGTCTCTAGTTGGCCATCTTACTCCCTCGCCCTTGTGGCTTCTCTATCTCCTTTTCTTAATAAATGTATTCAATTAAAAGCATGAAGATTATAAAGGATGGCAGAATGATATCAAAAGCTTTAAGTTCTACCTTCATATCTACATAGTTTGAGACACATTTTCCCCTCTACTTTATTGCAGTGAATATCCCAAAGCATAAAAAGTGTTTAACACCAAATAAGAATACCATATTTATGGTATGAAATAAATAGGGTATCGGATTTCTTGATGGTAGTTTACATTTATGTGAATGGAATAGAAAAGGCCTGACACCCAATTAAACTTCATGACCCATAGACAACACTCAAGCATATAGCTCTATAGGTATAACTATTCCTCAGCATTACTTGAATTTTATTACTAGTCACGTATTGTGCATACATTAAAAGTGTTCATGTAATTCTAAATCAAAAGTTAGAAATATTAGATTTTGCTGCAACTATGTTAAAAATAGTTATCTACTTGCACAATTTTAGTCTTTGTGTACCTTGCTTCATAAAATTGCAGTTTTGGGTAATGAAGAAAATATTTTTCACATTATGAATTATTTTATTAGCTTTATGGTTTCAAAATTATCTTTTTATGTGTTTAAATTGTGGGAGTTAATTCATTAGGATGCCTTTGGGTGAACTAATAAAATTAAACCTCTGACTCTGAAGGGCTAAAAGCAGCCTTTAGATGATGGTGATTTTACCAAGAGTGTTTACCTAATCCTCACTGTTTTTTATTTGAAAATTCCTAAAACAATGTAAGTTCAATAAGGAATAATGTGTGTGTATATATATATGAGGGGTGTGTGTGTATATACATGTATAAATATATATGCTTTTCTGTTTCATACTTGTTTGAATTTGACCTTTTTCTTTCCAACTAGAGGTATTTATCACCTCAGGAGGCTATAGATTATAAGAATTAGGAAGGCAAAAATAAGAGTCAGTATTAACTTTTGATTGCCAAAATAGCATCTCGTAGCCCAAAAATGGATAACCGTTCTGGAAGCTATGTTAGAGGGAAAACTTTCTTAAAATGTAAAAGCTTTTTTTTTTTAGCATATTAAGAACAAAACTTGGTGGTCTGAACTGAGATTTTAAGCCATAGGAAATAAGAACTCAACATGTGCCCAGGTTAAAATACAGAGCCCTCGTAATTATGGAGTGTGGAGAAGTATGGGAAGGCAAGAACTTGAGAAAAGTATGAATTTTCTTCCTGGTCCCTCAGGAACACTGGTCCCTTCTCTAGCCCCCATCCTCCAGGCCTTGCCTTGGGTGTGAGCAGTGAAAAGAAAGAAACCACAGGTGGTGACTCAGGGAACTCAAGGCGGAGATGGTGTGTTTAGGCAGGAAAAGGGCCTGAGAGTGTCCTGAGCAAATATCAGCTCTCAAGTGGACCATGTGGAATCCACAAATTCCTCTGTAGCCTGTGTGGGTTATGGAAAACTAGTAAAGATAAAATTAAGCTGATGCTGTAGGGTGGACCCACAGAGCAAAGTTGTGGCTACATGTAAGAAAATCTGCAGTGTTGACTAGAGGAAGGGGAAGGAATATTGGCCAATAGTAAGAAGTGACTGATGTCCTTGGAGGCAGTTGTCATGCTTTGGCCAGGCTGAGGAAGAAAGTCACAACTGACATTAGCCGTTGGCACTTCAGCATTAGAGGCCATGAGCAGACGCCCAGAGCCAGACAGGACAAGGCCTTCATTCAGGCGACAGCATTTGCACCTCTGATCATCTAGTACCATGAGAACATCAGCTTTTTTCCTGTACCCAGTCACTATCTTGGGAGGACACAAGTATGGGAGACCCCTTGAGAAGGAAGAGAGAGCTTAGGAGGGACATTAAACTTTGACCTGGCTCCATTTTTACCCAAAAGAGAATGAGTTTCCTTTAGTTAGAAAGTTTACATCATTCTCCCAACCTTGCCTGCCGTTGGAGGGAAAGGAGCATAGGAACAAAATGAAGTTGTGAACAATAAAGAAAAAGACTTTTTGTTTCTTGCACGTTAGGGTCTCGTGTGAATTTTCATCCTATTTCATGCTTACAAAAGTCCATTTTTCTGAACAGAAAACTTGCTTCATATATATGGTTGGGTGGCTGCTGACCCTCTCAGAGATAGCATTAAGCTGAATGCTTGACATCTTGGCAAATACAAACCCTGTGCTCCACCTCTTAATGTAATACTATCAAATTTGGAGTCAGAAACTCTTTGAAAAAGCTTTGAAATTTGAGTCCAGTGAAAATATATTTTGTGTACTGGGATGGGTCAATTGCAGGCTACATTTTTGAATAGTAAAGCATGTTCTTTACAAGAAAGCAATCCACGTTATTGAGAACAGTTTTTTAAAGTAGACAGACAGTGGAATTTGTATGGCTGTAAGTTAGAGGATTAACTTAAGATGATACAATTGTACAAGCCAATGTCAGTTAAAAATAAAATACTCTCATGCTTTAGGATAATGTTCTTGAATGGGTATATTGTCTGCCCCGAACAAAGCAGGGTTGTTTCCTCTTGAGTGCCAAGGGCTTCTTGCTTCCCTGACATTCAAAATTCATGCCATGAGGCTATTTATAAGCCGGTCTGCGTCAAGAACTTCTGTACTTTGGGAATGAACGTTGTCATTCAAGTTTCAGGCTTTCCTCAATATTCATGCCAGTTTAATTTAACTATTTCAAAAGAAATTAGAGAGGCCAGGTGTGGTAGCTCACGCCTGTCATCCTAGCACTCTGGGAAGCTTGAGCTCAGGAGTTCAAGACGAGCTTGAGCAAGAGCGAGACCCCATCTCTACTTAAAATAGAAAAATTAGCCGGGCATTGTGGCCTGCACTTGTAGTCCCAGCTACTCGGGAGGCTGAGGAAGGAGGATCACTTGAGCCCAGGAGTTTGAGGTTGCTGTGAGCTAGGCTGATCACACAGCACTCTACACAGGGCAACAGAGTGAGACTTTGTCTCAAATATATATACATATATATATATATATATGTATATATATATTTTTTTAAAAAGAAATTAGAAAGGATCTAGGCAAGAGTAATTCAAATATGTTATTTCTTCTTAGGCATAAGTTTAGAACATGAATGAGATGGATTTGGGTTTAGAATTAGGGAAGAATTTCTTGCCTCTTACCAATCATTGACCTATAGCATTGATTCACAAACTGCTGTTATTAGTCCAACTTCACCTGGGAATATGTTATGAGAACTTACTAAAAATGCCAATTCTCAAGCCCCACTTCAGACCTACTGAATCAGAAACTCTGGTGGGTAGGGAGCTTGTGTTTTAACAAGCCCTCCAGGTGATTCTGATACATTCTAAAATTGAAAACCCTTAGCTCATAGAATATTACTAAAGAAATATCACTTTTCCTGAAATCTCTTAACAATAAGAGAAATAACCGCATCTATGAAACACTTTGGTAAAAATATTTTCAAGAACTAGTTGGAGTAAATAATCTATTTAGTATTACTTCATTTAGATGTACCTAAAGTTTAATTACATATTTCTCAAAGCAGTGCCTACAATAGTAGATTCCGTTTGGTAAAGAAAATATATGTAAAATACTTAGGACAGTGCCTAGAACTTGCTTGGCACTTAGCTGAATGCTGTAAAAACATGGTAGCTCTTAATGAACATCTACTTCAGGTAGGCAATGTGCTAGCCAGTTTTATATACATTATCTTGTGTAGATATCTAGTCTTCCTTACAAAGTAAGTAAAGTAACTTCCCAAATACCATGTATTTAGCAGGTGATGGGTCAGCTGTAAGTCTGTTGTTCAACTACAGCCCTATTTCCCTGAGTTAATTTCCTTAAGTGGCACTCTAGTTAGGATGTTCACTAACAACTATGGTAGGATCTTATTTTGAAATACTATTCCCTTAGCAATAATCAGTGTTCAGACAATAGAATGTGTCTGATTAATACAGTGATACACTTTGGAATAAAGACATTGAGGAAGTGGACGATCATTAGCAGCATTTATATTTATAATGTGCTTAAATATCTCTTCTATAACTAAACCTATCTTTGATGTTAAACCCTCTTCATAATGTGAGCACTTTAGTGCTATTACCTTTCCCATGAATCTATTGTAATGTACACCACTTACTCACAGAACAGTTCTCATAACTAGACTGAGAGGAGTGCACAGTATGAATGGTATTTAAGTCAGTAATTGGCTAAGTGAAAATTTTATTACATTATTACAAAAAGGATCTTTCCTCTGAAAACTGGGATTCCATGATATATTATGGTTATGTCAAACATTTTTTGAAAAAGTAGTGATTAATACATTTGAAAAATAATTTGTCATTCTATGTGATGTTAATTGGCATGACAGTGCTATTTGAGTACGGCTCTACATCAATTAAATGCTATCTAATTGCTCATAACAATTAGCTGTAACTGGCAATATCTTGAGGGCTGATATTATGGCAAGAAATAGGGAAGAGCAGAAATTTAGGAGACTTGAATTCAATAAAAAGTGGTAAGTTTTTAGTTCATGGGCTCAGAATTTGAGAGCGCACTGCTATTATTCAACCAAACCATCAAGAGGTCACATAAAACTTCTGGGTCATATAAGACTTCTGCTTTTTCCTGAAACTACAACTAAACCTAGTGTGAAAAACCAATTTTTAAAAGCATAAACAAATAAGGATGACTGTTATGGGTTGAATTGCATCCCTCCAAAAAGACATGTAGAATGTTCTAAGCACCAGAATGTGACCTTATTTGAAAATAGGATCATTGCAGATGTAACTAATTAAGATGAGGTAATACCGGAATAGGTTGTGCCTTTAATCCAGTTTGGCTGGTGTCCTTATAAGAAGGCAGAGACAAAGAGGAAGGACAGCCCTATGTAGATGCAGACACACAGGGAGAACACCATGTGAGGTTGGAGGCGGATATTGGACTGATGTATCAACAAGCCAAGGAAAGCCTGCGGTAGCAGACGCTGGAAGAGGCAAGGAAGAATGCTCCCTTAGAAGTTTCCGAGGGAGCACGGCCCTTTCTAGGTCTATCTCGATGTTCCCTGGTCCTGCGTTCCCAGTGTCAAGAGTGAGTGCTGCTACCGAGTTGAGCCAATGATGGAGTGATCACAAATACAAAGCAATTCCACACAAAGTTTAGTACAGAAAAGGAAGAAATTATACAAAGTGAAAGTAAAGAAGGAAGCTACTCAAGAGAAAACAGTTCCAGAGAGAACAGATCAATCTCCATGGGTGGAGACAGACGTTGAAGCCCCCCAGATGGTCTCATTCTGTCGGCCTGGCCCGGGGGAGGGCTTACAGGAGGCGTGGGATATTACCGAATGATTATCACAAGTTCTGCATTTTCCTGCTCCCCTTCCCCTGATTGGTCCCCAGATTCTCCGCCCCTGGGACCCACCCTCCTGGCCTGCAGAGTTGATTCCTACCTAGCAGCCCTGCCGACAAATTTCTGGTGGTACCCTGTTGAGGCAAGCCTAGGAAACCTCCCCGATGAGGTAACGGGAAAGAAGAAAAAGACCACAAAAAATATGTGACACCGGAAAGCCCTCCAGAGGCATTAATTGATTCAGCAATACCAAGAAAGCCGACATCCAAGTTTACTGCGGGAAAAGTCAAGAAATGATCTGATTTACATTGCCCAATCCCCCACCCCCTCCAGGAACCTGTACTACTAGCAGGGATGAGGGAGCGTGGGCAGAGGATACATGGGCAGCGAGAGAATCGAGCAAGAGGCATGCATGGGATAATCAGACCAGCCCTGGGGGCCTTTGAGTAGAGGGAGATGAGGACTTTGGAGAATTTTCCTGAGTTCTTGGAATGTAGCAGGGTTCTAGCAAGCATTAATGATATTAAAGCCCCAAGAAAGCTAAGCCTGGAGTGAGAAGAGAATGTTCAAGAGTGCTGAGCTATTAATAGTATGGATAAATTCCTTGATATTTTAAATGTTTAATGATATAACTTAATATAATCTAAAGATGCGGAAAGGTGGGAAGGAAGACCAGTTTGTCAACAGTGATATAACAAATAGTTGCATCCTGGCAACAGGGTGATTTGACAGAACTTGGAGAGGAAATCAAATTGGAAGACATTGGTTTCCATGTAAATGTTCTGGTTTAGGGTAGGTTTGCAGAAAGAAGGCACCCAATTAACTCTGGGCTTCGAGAAATAAGGACAATGACACTTGACTACAACCAGGGAATTGTCAGTTAGTTCACTTTAAGACTATAATGAACAAATCACCATATTTTACCCAAATTGGGATGAATGCAAAACCTTTGAAACCTAATTTTAAGTATGAAAATCCTAGCAGCATTTTACAAAGATTTCATCTTTCTGGTTTGTCAGAATTGCTTTAATGACTTGGTATTTTGCTGTATGTTTTACAAACATATGATATGTTTGTAAAAATTTACTTTGTATTTAATTCTTTTCTTATGATGTATTTATTTAATGAGGCACTTTTAGTTTGAAAATAATTGGTTGTCCTAGGCTGTTTTCTCACCTCAAGTTTGAAAACTATAAACGTACTAGTGACTGTAAAATGAATGAACCCAAATTTCCTTTAGTATGTTACTGGAAAAGTCACAGATTATTAATAATTAACCCATTAAGTATAACCCCCTAAGTTAAAATGCCCCAACTAAAACTAAACTTTGTGCTTTTATAAAACGTATTTCTGTTCAATGTAAATACATGTATTATATAACTAATAACTATGTCTATTTTTGATAAAGATCACATGCTTTTAAAAGTTCTTAATTGAGAAAATTATGGAATAATCATATTGATGACTAATTTAAAAGCAATATATTATTCAGGTAATGGTTACACAAAAAGCTCAGGCTTCACCACTATGCAATATATCCATGAAACACTACTGCACTTGGGCCCTTTAAATTTATACAAAAAAGTAGTATAGATGGACATTAATTTTCCATTACTTAAAAAAGGCTAAAACTAAAGCCCTAAACTAATTTTCCCCCAACAATCTTTCAGATGCATGAAGCCAAATAACATGTTAATTAGGACAAAGTAAATATTTCTAATTATGTATGAAAATCTTGTGAATAGGAGAATTCAAATAATGTATACTAAATTTAATCTCAATATTGTTTGTTTTAAAATTATCTATTGTTCTCCCATCTCTCTCTCTCTTAGATGGTCAGAACAATAAATAACATTTTTATGTTTTAAGTTTGATATTACATTTCCCAAAATGAATGGAGTCATTTTAACTGGTAAATGTGTTATTAAATAAACATGTTAGATTTTGAAGAATTGGTACACATAGAAAAAATATCACTGTTTGGTGGTTTATCTTTCCTTCAGAATACAGTTCTAAAACTGACTCTTTTTGTTCACAATGCTCCATTTTCAAACTATGTAGTTTAAAAAAATAAATTTAGGTCAAGGGTTATTTTGAAAATCAAATAGGGTCACTAATTCCCCTACAGAATTATATTAATAGCCAGTTGTGTAGTGAACCAGTTTTCATAAACGTTGACTGGATGGCATATGTTACTTTAATTCGGGTATTGTAATGTTAATGCTTCTTTCAGTTATAAATTATGTATATATCAAAAAGATAGCATTACTTCACCTCCTAATTTGATGTTGCTTTTTTTAAAAACAAATGCATTTCCTTTTACCTCTAGGTAATTTGTGTTCAAATGAGGCTGGACTACATTAATAAGAAATTCAGACTCAAATTTCCATCACCAACTCTTCAGTTTATTGAAAACAATTTAGCTGCAAAAATTTGATAAATATCTATTATATTAAAAGAACCATAACCTACTGAGGTATTACAAAGGTGAAACAAATATATAATCATTTGCATATATGCAAAACCATGATACATTCTAAAAAGAGAATATCAACTTTTCTAACACCAGATTGAAAAAGTTAGAATTGCTTTTTAAAAAATAATTCCTATGAAGATAAATGTTCCAAAAATTTTAGTTGTCAGATTCTATCTTCATCAAATATGAACATAGATGTGCAATTTTCCCAAATAATGATAATGCTTCAATTCAACCCACCATCACTAAATAGGTTATTTTATTGTTTTATAAGTGGGGATGGATTTACTCTGATCAATTTTCACATTCTTATTGGGTATATTCAACTCTTTCCTAGGGTCTCTGTTTCCCTGGTGAAATAGCTGTAATTAAGCATGCAGCACATAGGTGCAGACTAATGATAGCTAGTCCTTATATAGTGCCCACTGTGTGCAGGCACTTTGAAACCCTTTGCACATATTATTATGGTTAATTCTGACAACAACCCACAAAATGAGTACTATTATTATCTCCATTTAGCAGAGATATTAAGTGACTTGCCCTAGGTTCCAAAGCTGTCAAGTAGCAGAGTTCCAGTTCATACCCAGGTAATCTAGTCCTAACATCCGTGCCCTAGATGATAATACTGCAGTCCAAGGTTTTAAGGTAATAGCTCTAAGGAGCTATTCACTCACAGATCCACCATTAAAAATATTAATTATGCTAAATTTGGATAAGCATAGAAGAGGAAGGCAGATGCTACTCTGATTATTATGCAACTAAGGAAACTCACCAAATTCATAATCTTGTATTGTAGAATTTATCCAATGACCTGTTTGCAGGGCCCTCTCATTTGGGGGACACTGACGACAGTAAAAGAGAAAGAAAGGTGTAGCTACAAAGAGTCTCCGAATACTCTCAATTCAAACCATCAAAGTGCCTAAATGTTTTAAGTCAAAACAGAAGAAAACAGTACTTGAGCCTGGATTTTGATCTTGAGCACAGAGGCATTGGAATAAATAACTTATATCATATCTGACAATTCCAACAATTCAACTGTTTTCAGATCCCTCAAATCAATTTAAAAATAAACATAGATAAGGGTTAATCAATAAATATGTTATCTGCTGATTGATCACAGCCATGTGTCTGAAGAATTGAAGCAACTAGCATTATTCTTCTACTTGGATGTGAACACTGCAGGGCAGGGAGAGCAAATACCTTTAGTCACTATGCCAGCTTCAGCAGCTTACTAGGGCTGCCTTGGTGCCCAGAGAGTTGTGTTGTGGAAGTTTCTGAGACTGTGCCCAGTTACCAAAGGGAAGAAGCTGCAGTGGGTTATCAGCAGTCACCAGGCTATTTTTCATCCTGGTTAGAGGATAAAATGTCTTAATTCCAATAATTATGGAAAGAATCCTCCAATTTAATGTGCGGCACTATCTAATTCTCTCTTTACCTCAATTTGCCTTGCAGAGGTGGTCATTATTTACACCTCTCTGCCTCTGCAGTTTGTCCGGACACAATTTGTTCATAATCCATAGTACTTTAAATAAAGATATGGAAGTATAAAACATTTAAATTCACTAGTTCAGAGTAACATCATAAACAATTGAGGAAATATACTTCAAAAACATTATTGCTTTTTGTTGCTCTTCTGAAGTTTTAGCTCTAGAAAAAATATTTTGTTTCTTCAAACAAGCAAAGCACCTCATAATATGAGTGCTCCATGGCACACATACTTTTTTAAATTTTTTTTTATTTCAGCATATTACAGGGGTACAAATGTTTAGGTTA
This sequence comes from Varecia variegata, assembly GCA_028533085.1. Lineage (NCBI taxonomy): Eukaryota > Metazoa > Chordata > Mammalia > Primates > Lemuridae > Varecia > Varecia variegata. The sequence continues at coordinate 39,008,933 of CM052445.1, read as the reverse complement.
CATATATTGCCTTTGCCCCACCCAAATCAGAGCTTCAAGCATGGTGTGCACTGCACCCATTAGGTGTGAATTCACCCATCCCCTCCCCACTCCCATTTGCCCGACACCCGGTGAATGTTACTACTATACATGCACTTAAGTGTTGATCAGTTAATACCAATTTGATGGTGAGTACATGTGGTGCTTGTTTTTCCATTCTTGGGATACTTCACTTAGTAGAATGGGCTCCAGCTCTATCCAGGATAATACAAGAAATGCTAGATCGCCATTGTTTTTTGTGGCTGAGTAGAACTCCGTGGTATACATATACCACATTTTCTTAATCCACTCATGTATTGGTGGGCACTTGGGTTGTTTCCACATCTTTGCAATTGTGAATTATGCTGCAATAAACATTCTAGTGCAGATGTCTTTTTTTATAGAATGTTTTCTGTTCGTTTAGGTAGATATCCAGTAATAGGATTGCTGGATCAAATGGTAGTTCTACTTGTAGCTCTTTGAGGTATCTCCATATTATTTTCCACAGAGGTTGTACTAGTTTGCAGTCCCACCAGCAATGTATGAGTGTTCCTTTCTCTCTACATCCACCCCAACATTTATTGTTTTGGGACTTTTTGATAAAGGCCATTCTCACTGGAGTTAAGTGATATCTCATTGTGGTTTTGATTTGCATTTCCCTGATGATTAGAGATGCTGAGCATTTTTTCATCTGTTTCTTGGCCATTATTCTATCTTCTTTTGAAAAGTTTCTGTTCATGTACTTTTCATGGCACACATACTTAAAAAACAATCACCCATTTGCAATAAAAGGACTGTGCTGGGACCTCATTATTTATACATAATAGCCACGGTGATGACAATTACTCACATAGTTACTTCTGCTTTAACTATTTGAATTTAGTGAGACAATCACCATCCTATGAGTAGGTTTCACTGTCACAGACTTCTTCAAAAGTGTTGTTATTAGAATAACATTAGTGATGAGTTAACTGTTAAAAATAATTCAGCATCTGGGCCTTGGGGTTGCCAAGAACCAGAATGTGCTCTTGGTTTTTGGCTGAAATGCTAGAGCAGATGAAGGAGGACGAGGAAGAAGAGCAGAATCTCATGCTGGCATCAGATGAGTAAGGTGCTAAAATGACTAATGGGATGAAGTTACATACAGTACCTTTAACTCAGCAAACATTTTCATGATAACTCAAAAAGGAAAGAAAAAAGCTCCAGTAATTTTTGAAGTCTAATCTTAAAAGGTGCAGCTGTAGACACTTTAGGCTAGAAATTCAGAACTTTCTCCATCCTATTGAATGTGACTTTGTGAGTGCTATGGTTTGAATATTTGTCCCCTCTAACACTCATGTTGAAATTTAATACCCAATGTGGCAGTATCAAGAGATGGGGCCTTTAAGAGGTGATTGGATCATGGTGGCTGTGCCCTTATGAATGGATTAGTCATTCATGGATTAATGGGTTATCATGGGAGTAGAACTAGTAGCTTTAAAAGAAGAGGAAGAGATACCTGAGATAGCACGTCAGCACACTCAGCCCTCTCGCCGTGTGAAAGCCTGCACTGCCTCTGAAGAAGTTTTAGTTCTGGACTCTGCAGTGAGTCCCCCTGCTCTCACCAGATGCAGTCCCTTGACCTGGGACTTCTCAGCCTCCATAACTGCAAAAAATAAATTTCTTTTCTTATAAATTACCCAGTTTCAGGTATTCTGTTAAAAGCAACAGAAAACAGACTAAGACAATAAGCATATTTGTCAATAGGCAAGAAGAAGTTGTCCAGTTTGAACATAAAGGACAGTCTTGAACTTTGCTGGTTCTCAAAGAAAAGCACAAGTTAGCTCAAATATGCCAGATCTTCAGCAGGCACTATTTGCACTAAAGGCTACTAATTTCCCTGTTTTGTTACAAATTTACAACCATTGCTCCCAGAACACCCTGTAGAGAGGGCTATGGGATTTTGAGCACCATAAGGAATCATTCCTGGGCATTATTTTATCAATGGCAAACACTTGGGAATTACTATCATCATCTGGCTCCTTGGTTTCAACATGTCCTATCAAGTTTCTGTGTCATTACACATGAAATTTCCTCAACTGAAAACACCCTTCTTGCTCTTTTCTTTGATAAAAATTCCATGAATCATTTAAAACTAGACTAATAAAGGCCAACTAAAATAGAGACTTTTCTCCTAAACCTGGCAACTGTTGTCGCCTTCAAGCCACTCCAGGGTTAGAGTCTCTTCTAGTGTCATGTAAACTACAGAGTTGACCCTGAACAACACAGGGGGACTGGGGGGGCTGACCTCCCACACAGTAAATATACACATATAACTTTTGACTCCCCGAAAACTTAATTACTAATAGCCAACTGTTGACCAGAAGCCTTACTGATAACACAATCAACAGATAGTTTTTATGTTATATGTGTTATATACTGTATTTTTACAACAAAGTAAGCTAGAGAAAGGAAAATCTTATTAAGAAAATCATACAGAAGAGAAAATATATTTACTATTCATTAAGTGAAAGTGGATCATCATAAAGGTCTTCATCCTTGTTGTCTTCACATAGAGTAGGCTGAGGAGGAGGAGAGTTTGGTCTTGCTGTCTTGGGAGTGGCAGAAGCAGAAGAGGTAGAGGAGGTGAAAAGAGAGGCAGGAGAGGCAGGTACGCCGTGAAACTTTTTGGAAAAAAATCTACATATAAGTGGTCTCTTGCAGTTCAAACCTGTGTTGTTCAAGGGTTAATTGCATATATATTAGTTGTATTTATGGGTCTGGTACTTGAAAATTGATTTGCTCCAAAGAGAAAGGGGAAAAAAAAGAAATTGCAGAATATTTGAAAATATATTTCTACATGTCATATGAATCTACCATTACACAAAGACTTTAACGATCTTCTTCATACAGATTGTGGTTACTTGTGCTTACAACTTTTCATCATTAGATAAACTACAATGAAAGCTCAAGTTTAAAATGTTTTATTTTCATATTTAATTGTTGCACCAGGCTGGAGTTCTTTCTTGTTTGCAAAGGGGAGAGAAAAACATTTCAGTGTGTTTTTCTGCACTACGTAAGACTATAGCTCTTTTCCCGTTAAACTGTCTTTAAAATATAGGCCAAATTTTCTTTTACATTATAGGGCATGGCATACTTTTAAGTATGCTCTTGCCTTGATGTCCTCAGAGCATTGTTTAGAAAATTACTTTTACTGGCATATTTCCTCTTTCACAGCACCCCTGGGAATATCTCTACATGGAAATGGGAGGGTAATGGCCCAATCTCTTCCTAGAATTCTTAGGGAACAATTTCAAAGATAGATTTAATTAACAAAGAATACCAACTCATACACACATAAATATTTTGTTAGTAAGAGTCTAACTACGTGGTGTCATTGCTATTATTTTCATAGCATTCATGGGTTTTGGGGAGGACTGCAAATCAGACAGTGGTCTGCTGGTCTAAGAGGAGAGTCGCTGAGGCATCATCTTCCTAATGGGCCAGACCAAGTATATTTCTGGTGGTTCTTCATTTTCAGACTTCTAACAAGCTGGTGATTTGCTGTCAAGTGACAAGGCATTGTAGAAAAGCAGCTTAGTTGCTTCCCAGGCAAGTGGTAGTCTTCTCTCCTGTGAAATCTTTTTCTGAGTTTTTTTTTAATTTCAAGGAATATCATATTGGAAGAAACAGTAGTTGGCATTTTATGTATCATTTTACTATTTGCAAAACACATTCTCACATTTAATTCTTATCACATATGAACTAGATGCCATTATCTATCAGGCACATTGAAGTTGGCTATAGAGCTTACTCTTCTTCCAGGAGCAATATCTATACTAACCCCATCCATCCTATTGGAGAATTGCTTTCTTTTTCCATCTCTAGAAGTGTTCCATATGATCCATTTTTTTCATGACTCTGACTCTCTGATTTGGTAGTTGTTAATGGTTGGTTATGTGACCAACCCAATCAAAGTCCTTCCTTGGAGTTTTATTTTTAATATCAAGTGTATTTATGGTGGCAGGTCAATAAGTAGATATAAAGTAAGTCTGGAGCTGGTGACAGCCATTTCCCAAGATTGTGGCATAAGTTTCTTCCAGAGAATGAAATCTGTATGCAGAGAGAGGCTGAGTTAAACTATGGAGAAAGAAAGACCCCACCTGCAGTTTGGTTACATGAGCCAATTAATTATGTGCTCAAGCCATTAATACAACTGAAGCAAGTTGAAACAATACTGATTCTCAGTTTAAACCTGAGAAATTGAAATCATGTAAACATAAGTGGCCTTTCTGAGATGTTAAAATGTGTTCTGTTTTCCCCCTTTTAGAATTGTTTCTATTGAACTGCTCTTTCATTTGTTCCATTAGCATAAACTGAAAGAAGTCATAGAATAAAATCCTCCTTATTTTGACGTAAGGATCTCTCAACCTGCTCTTCATTAATGTGGTACAGTCTTTCCACCTATAGCTGGGGGAAGGTTAGCTGGAAAGTGTTTTCTCACATATCAAGATAAGGAAACGTGTCAACATAAGGGAAAAACATGGATTTCCCCAAATAAAAAGTTGGTAGCTTGAAACATTACACATTTTAAAGCTAATTTTATTTCCCTCTTCATTTGGCTGGCAGAACAAGCAGATATATTTTCAGCTTACCTTTAGCAACTACACAGAACTGTATGGTATACACTTTCTACTGTCCATCTAACCTCTGGTTTTATCAATATTTTGTGCATTTATTCCTTTTGTCATCAAGCATTGATTTCACTCCTTTTGTATCATATGAATTTTTGTAAATAAAAAAGAAAATAAATAAATGAAATAAAATAATGGATAACTATTAATAAATAAATAGTTTGCATTGAAGTGGAGTAGCTTTGGTTTGGCTTTTTCCAAACTTCCACTAAATATTATTGAAATCTCATCGACAGAAACTAACAATAGCACATTAAGTTAAAGATAAGGGAAAGGCCTGTGTGATTTCTTCTTCCTTGGGCCAGAAGAACTTGAATTAATAGTGTATCACTGAGAGGCATATGTTAAGATTCCTAGACAATATGCCATGTGTTTTACTCTCTGAACAGAAGTGCACCATTAAGATAGGAAAGGACTTTGGCCCCTCATGGTCTGCTGCTAATTAGTAGAAATGGTGACTAGGAGAAACACCGAGGTAAAAAATAGTTGCCATATAACTGCTCAGGGTCAATCTTTCTGAGCAAGTCAGCACCAGGAGAACCTGGGTTTCTAATCTCTCTCCCCCTGTCTCCCAACACATGGGGCCATCAGCTGTTCTGTTTCTTAATCCGTTCAGAGGCTACATCAGCCAGTAGGTAGCGAGGGACAGGGGCGTACTGCATCTTTGGATGCTTAGGTACCTAAAGAAGAGTTTCATTGGCTCTGTTCATCTTTTCATATGAGGTTTCTATTGGTCGCTGTCCAGCCTATGTGTTGCAGTTGGATCACAAACTGACCTGGTCCAGTGAGTTAGCCATGTCTGGAGGAAGGACGTAGGACACAGAGCCTCACTATGTGGGCAGTAGGGCATGTGAGCAGGTCGCTCACCTCACTAGAAGGGATGGGGACGACAGACATTTTGAAGATTGACTCGTTCAGCACAGAGGCGTATTTCATTTATTTTCCTTCTTTCTTCCTTTAAATTATGAAAATATTTAAGTGTAAGAATGTATCTCTTTGTGAGTTGTCTATATATTTTATGTTTTCATATTAACTACAGTACACTCATTTCCTAAATACAATGTAATTATTGTTTTAATTTCCTCTTTAACCCACTAGTTTGTAAGAAAGGGTTTTTAAATTTTTAGATGTGTTTTAAAATTACACATTTGCTGTTAATTGCTAGGTATTTTGTTCCATAGTTAGAACATAGTCTGAAAATCTGTACTTTTTAGAATTTTTTGAGGTTCTTTTATGATTTAAATTAGGGTAATTTTGGATAAGTAATACTTACATTTTTCCCCATGATCTTTTACATACTGAGAGTACTATATTGAAATAGTTTGCCTATATTATGTTTTTGTCTATTTCTTTTATAACTCTTTCAGTTTTTGTTCCATATATCTTAATGCAATGTTATTTGTTGCATCTAAGCTTACATTTATCTTACTAAATAAGCTTTTATGAACTTAAAATTATTCTCTTTGGTCCATTTAGTGTGTTTTACAACAAATTATATACTGTATTTTTTTTTTACATACTTTCATTATTTCTTTTATTTTAAACTTCTGAAGCATTTTGTTTTAAGTGCTTCTTTAAAACAACATATATTTGGAATACTTAGAAACTTAATCCTGGTACATGGTTTTCATAATAAACTTTAAAATTTGTTTTCATAACTTAAGAAAATATTAATGAGTATGTACCTAATCCTTGACTAGGTAAATACCCGCTAATGAAAAAAATGATAAAAATCATTACCAAGAAAAGGAGTAATATAGTAGAATACCTAAACTTTAAAAAAAAATGTGTGTTGAAAAACAGATCACAAGCTCCTTGAAAATAGAGAAACCACTGGAAAGTGAGACCAAAACTAAATTAAACTAACACAATTATAAAACATTAGGGTAAAGAAAATGTATATAACTAGAAATGTAGAGAAGAGTGAAAAGAGTGAAGTGTATACTTCATTTTTTCTGGATAACTTTATGGCAATAAATTTGAAAGTATAGATAGAATGGAGAGATATAGAGTATTTCTGAGCAATAGTGCAAAGTCAATATTCCTTCATAGTAATCCATAATTTTGATGTAATTCTTATTGTATACAATTGTAAATTGTTTTTAAATTTCCAATGGAAAAATAAATAGGCAAAAACAATCATGAACCTTTATAAAAATAAGGTTTTTTTTTCTTTGAATGCATTTTCTGTGACAAGAGCAATCTCAACAAAAAGCAAGTGTGCTATACTTATTAGTTACGTGAATGCATGACAGAATACATGTTACTTGCCTTAATCTGGTCTTAAAACATAGTAAAAAGGCACAGTGATTAAAACAAGATGATACCTAATGCCATACCTAAATTCTAGGTATGGACAGCTAATAGAATATGGAATAGGTTTATTTAAATAGAGTATAACAAGTATCTTAAAAGCTAGTACAAATCTCTATATATTATCATGGGAAGGGGTCTATGAATTATGAATAAATGACAAAGCTGTTAAGAGACATTATATAGTACAATAATGACTAATATTAACACATCATTTACCATGTATTGGCCTCTTTTCTGTGTGCTTTTCCAAATTGATACCAAAACAACATTATCAATTTCTCAATTATAGATAGGAAAAAAGAAGCTCAGAGAGGTTAAATTACGTAGGATGAATAAGTCTAGTGATTTAATGTATAGCAGTAGGACTATAGTTAATAATATTGTATTATACATTGAAAATTTGCTATGAGAGTAGATTTTGGGTGGTTTTACTGCATAAAAAAAGACATAACTATGGAAGGTGATGGACATGTTAATTTGCTTACCTGTAGTAATCATTTCACTATAGATATTTATATCAAAATATCATGTTGTACACCTTAAATATATACAATAATAAATAATTTTGAAAACTTCTGGAGGGAGGTATCTCATTAGTCTATGGGTGACACTAATGTTTTTTACTACTACAGGATCAAAATGCGGGAGGAAAGAAAATAACAAAGAGCCCATAGCACTAGTAAGTTTGGGGAAGGAAACTTCACCTCCTTCCCAATTTTGTACAGACCTGGAGATGTGTATTACTAATTTATCTCAGCTGTAAGAGAGGAAGGTTTGAAGAATGAAGAATGAAGACAGGTTTTCTTTACCTTTTGTTTTCTTCTATTCCTTGTTTGAGAATCTAGCAAAGCTATAAATTCTGCCGCCAGGAAAAAAAAATGTACATATGCACATTCATTCAAAAATTGGGGAATAATTTTAGGGATTGAAAGACTTTCCAAAATATACCCAAGATGGCAGGTTAAGAATAACTGATGAAAGGGTTTGTTGGCATCATTAGAATAATGAGGCATTTGTTAGAAGTTCTGAATGTGACAAGGGCTTTCAAGTCAGTTGAGAGAGAAGGCATGAGACAAGATCTGGAAATAAAATCACCGAGTGGTGTCTAGAGCAAGTTGGTTTGTCTGGAATGAAATGTGCAAATGAATAAAACAGAAGACAAAATCAAAAACTTGTAACCAGCACTCTGAACAAGCACAGTTTGCAGGATGCAATTCACAGAGCAAATTCATTTGCTTCTCTCACTGGTCTCGTAGGCTGCTCAGTGAGCTGGATTTTCCCCTGCCCATGCATGAAAAAGGGCAGTTGCAGGACTCTCCAGAATGTATAATAATTCAAAGGCTTAAGATAATTTTTAGTCACAAAATAGTCTCATTTTAGTACTTAAAATTTCCAGTCTTGTATATAGAAGTTAATGCTTCCAACTTCTGCTGTGGGGCGGGGAGGAGGACAGGGAGGGGGACATGGGCTACAGCCTGCATGGGTTCTCTTCCCCCAGCTCACTAACCCTGGTGTCTGATGGCTCTGAAGTTAGAATATGGAGAGCAAGGGGATATAGGGGGATGGGAAAGTTCTTGGTCTCATAAACCATCTTCATAGGTCTCAGCCAGGCAGGTTCAGACCCACTTTTTCACTTAGGGGTGGGGCCCCTGCCTCCTCATTGCTAGAGACCTTTTACTGGCAGTTCCCTGCTGCACATAAGGAACATTTCTCTGGCTCCTAATTTGCTCTCCTTCCATAGTCCCTAGGAATCTTTAGCTTCCCTCTTTAGAGGTCTATTCCTCAGCACATGTCCCCCTCCCTGTCCTCCTCCCCGCCCCACAGCAGAAGTTGGAAGCATTAACTTCTATATACGAGACTGGAAATTTTAAGTACTAAAATGAGACTATTTTGTGACTAAAAATGATCTTAAGCCTTTGAATTATTATACATTCTGGAGAGTCCTGCAACTGCCCTTTTTCATGCATGGGCAGGGGAAAATCCAGCTCACTGAGCAGCCTACGAGACCAGTGTGGCCCTTTCACACACGAGGTCCCTATTCTGACCTTGGGAAGTAGTCCTTTTGCCTTTGCCCTGATGCATTTTTTCAGCTAAACATAGGAGCCCCCTTTCTTACTTCTGCCACTGGTGTAGCCGGCCAGCCTGCCTTTTGCCTTTTGCAATTTTCAGGCAGGATTCAGACTCAAGTTATCAAAATCCCCCAGTTGCATGTGGGACACATTTGAAGCTCTCTGAGTGGTTCCATGGAAGTTGAGGTGATGGAAGCAGCTCACTCCATTCCTGCTTCTGGGTAGTGGTGAATGGCTCACTGCATACTGGCAACTCTGACTACAAGGCCTTTCTCATAAATTCTCTCTGCACCTTTTATATTCTTAGTGAGGAGGAGGTGTTTAGTATTATCTTGAATATCTAAATTTTTGCAATTTCTATTGGTTCATTAATTTATCTCACAACCATTTTTGAATTATTAATATGTATCTATCATCTTAGAATAAAAATTAGACAAAGTTTTAATGTCACAGAAAATAAGAATGTGCATGTATAGATTTACAAACATGAAAAAAATTAAAACATGTATGTATAGTTTTAGACAAAATAATTGTGAGTCAATATATAAGGCTTTTGTTTAACAAATTTAATAAACACTGTTGCTTTTTTTCCAAGCACTTTACAGACTAACTCATTTAGTCCTAATAACAAACAACTTTATTATGCAAGCACTATTATTGTTATCTCCATTTTTAGATTAGTAAACTGAGGCCCAGAGAGGCTAAGTAACTTGTCAAAGGTCACACAGCAGGTAAGTGGCAAAGCCAGGATTCGAACCTAGTTGGTCTGGCTCCAGTATGATTGGTCCTAGCCGTTATGCCATTATGCTCCACTTCTTCGCAAGGTACTGGAAGCCCTCAGGAAATCTAAAAGGAGAAAGTATATTTCTTATCAATCTACATTTCAGTCTGTAATTTTAACCACCCTCTTGCTACCACTCTCAAGTGCTTTGTTTCTCTGTAGCTCTGTCCTCTCACCTGGTAAATCAGATCATGTCAATTCCCTACTTAAAACCTTTCAGTGTGTTTAAATCACCTACCAAGACCACATTTCTTCATCATGGATAAAAAGCCTTTCATGTTGTCATTTCTTTTAATCTCCCAAATTTCATTGTCTGTCATTTTACCACAAACACTCTGCTCTATCATACAAACCTACTTGCCCTGCCCTGAACATGCTAATGCTATTTAATTTTTCTATATCATTCTGTCCACACGGAAATATGTCTTTCATGTATACCCTTACAGTCTTTAATCTACAAATGGATTGATCTTTCTACAAAGCTACCCTTGACCGTCCCATCTATCCATCCATCCATGCATCCTTTCTTCCTTCTTCCCATGCATTCATCACATATTCATCAAGTGCCACAGGTCACAGACAGTGTTCCAGGTTCTGAAATACAATGGTTGCCAAGGCAGATACAAGTCTGCATTCCCTCTATGCTGTTCTCTTCATCCCCAGGAATACATACATTTACTTTCTTAACACATCATTTGGTAATAGTTTGTGTGCATCTATTATTGTCTGAGATTCTCCAGGGACCCCAAGCAGGTCTTTCAAACAGCACTATCTCCATTTCCCCAGGTGCCTATCAGGACTCTTAACACACATTTGATGGTTAAGAGATGGATTACTAAATTAATTAATAAATGCATATATTAATGAGAGGTGAATAGATGAATCTAAGAATAGGGTTCTTGCTACTTTTATATTATTGTTTGATGCATTTAAAAGTTGGTACTGGGGAACTCATAAGGAAGGTGTTTCTGGAGTCTAGGTTCAAGGGTTTAAAGTCTGGACTGATTTTCTGACAGCTTCGGAAATAAATGTGGGGGAGCCAGAAAAGATTTTGCTCAGTTTGGAAAAAATAAATATGATTCTCTCCAGGGCCTAGAGGAATGCAGCCTTTCAGTATTAAGACTGGCTTTGCCATCCAGAAAACTCTTGAATTGATCAAAATTGAAGTTTACAAGAAAGAAGGATAAAATAATGAGAAGAAATTTCAAAGGTTTTTCAAGAATTTGTGGTTTCATTTTTTTTTCCTATTAAAGGCTAGATGCTCTGCTTCTATTTTAAGGGTCTCCAATAAAGGATTTTGAAATTTAAAGATGAAATGAGTAAAACACCCTACCATGCCAAGTTACCCATAATCTTCTCATGAAAAATGAATTGAATATTCAAATAAACTAAAGGGAAAGTATATTTAAGAACTTCTTGTCCTTAGTTAATATGGGTCTGTGTTGACATGTGGGCTAAGTACTGAGATTGACTTTCAACACATATTCTTAAATACATCATCTGGATTAACAGAAAAGTATTAGCAATTCAAAGAAGAAATCTGTAGATTTTGTTATATCCTTTTATGCTTACCTAGCAAAATAAATAAAATAATGATTTCTTTGATGTTACTGTATCAAGGATTAAATTTCCTCTAAGGAAATTATTCATATCCCTTCTACAATATGGTGAAAGCGATGAGTCACCTGCCATTGACCTTCACATGTTTGTGTGTACTTATCTAAACCACACATCTGTTCTTTATTTTCCAATAAAGGGACCATATGCCCCTTGACTCACATATAAGAGCATAATGTTCTAAAACAAACACATTAAAGTTAATTTAGGGGATAAAATGAACTTGGAAGAAGATTCACATTTGATGCTCTAGCTGTAAAAAATGGCAGAATTTATTCCTAAAGGCAAGAGTGACATTTTATCTTTTCTTCCCTAATACTGTGGTGAATAAAACAGTTTAATAAACTAACTGTTTGAGAAAGCTAAAGAATTAGCATCCATTATAGATGACTGTTTAATGAAAAGTTATATAGACATGGTTTTAACCGCTTTGTCTAGGTGCATAGCAAATACCTCAGTCCTCAGAATAAAAATTAAAAAATTTTCTCAGACTTAAGACTTTACCTTTTTAAGCTAGCCAATTGCAGTCTCAGAAAAATATCAGGCCTAGGTTTGAAACTTTAAAAGTCAACAATAATAAAAATAATAATATTTCATATTTGAAAAATCTCTACCCTTTAAAAACTACTTTATTATTTACTTTCACTTGATCCTTATTACAATCTATTAAGATAGAAAGTACTATTCTTATCTTAGCTCTGGGAATGAGGAAACTGAAGCTCAAAGAGTTTAGACTAATTGTCTAAAGTAATAGTGACAACAGAGAAGACAGAACTTGAACTCTTCCAAATATTATGCTGAAAAACACAGTGATAGTTCAGAAAACTGAAATGTAATGGTTTAGGTCATATGAAGATGCTTGTTCTCAACAAAAACAAGACATAATTATTGAGGTATATATCCACTGATATTGTTTATCTACCAGTCTATTTATCTATCTACCTACTTACCTATCTATCATTTCCTTAAAAATTCAACCATAATTCAACCAAACCACAACCAGAGTAGAAGATTTTTACATATTTCTTTTGTAATTTAATGGCTGATATTGACAAAGATAAAAGGTGTTCCTGTGAGGACAATGTGAGTTTCAAAGAAGAGCTGTAGAAAATAACAGTGAAAATAACATGAAAGAAATAATAATAAAATAAACCATATATATGAAAAATCCTATTCTCTAAAGTAGAATTTTTCCTCTTCTTCCCAACCTCATTCTGTCTGGAAATTCCATCACAGCAATTTACTGCTACTATTGAAAGAGTATTTATAAAACTGATTCATGCAGAATTTCATGTTCTAGTTTGCTCACTAATTTAACGAGGGAGTAGATACACCACAGAACTCTGAAATGAAGCATAATTAAGAGATCTTCTGGAAATCTAGGGTGATAGCAAAATCATTCAAGAGTAATAAAGATGAGACTAGCAGTGGAAGAAAAAATTAACCTTGCAAATACAAATTGGAACAATCCTAGCAAATATGATAGCAAACTATTTCTGAGTCACTCACCCAGTCTATTAAGTTAAAAGTAAGTTATATGTAGCAAAAACTGCAGTGGAGATTTATAAATGTGCAATAGCTGTGACTGATGTTATGATGAAGTCCCTTTGATATTGTACCATCCAGAACAGTCTCAAGAATAATCACCCATTTATTAAGCAAGTAAATTATTGAAATTATCTCCAATGTACTTTTAGTGTTAAAAGTATTTTACCATATCCTTATTCATCCATGCTAGTACAAGAAGCTGTCCTAGACTTTGGGATCCAAAATAAATTAAATACAAGCTCTTTCTACAAGGTGTTAGGCAGTAACTTAGGCTCCTTGAATTACTTTTTTGCAGGGGGTGGGATATTTATGAAAAATAAATATGTATTAATGGTAATTACATTAACCAGGGTACTTTATATGCAAGCATGATATTTTATAAAGTTAACTGTACTAGAATGTGTAACAACATCATGTGGAATTCATCTATGAGCTGGACATTTTACTGTCACAGGAAATGACATGGTGACGTGAGTGTAACAAGAATCCGCAAAGGGGCAACAGGTAGTGGGAAGAACATGATAGGTTGGGTGGAAATTCTAGCCCTGAATGATTTAGCCTTACACAAGTTATTTAATTTCTTTAAGCCTAAGGCATTAGCCTAGTTTTGGAATCCTTAATCATAATTGAACTAAGAATCTTAAAATTTATTAACATATGCATTTGAGAGCTAGCACCATCTACACCCACATAGCTTCCTGTCCACCTTGGGAAAATTATACTGTTTAGCTGTCTTCATTAATATAAATTTATAATTCCAGAAAATTTCTTCTCAGGAAGATAAAAGTTGGAAATAACTGTATTGCTTGTTTCAGGAAGCATCCTTCTCCCAAAATAAGACATCTAAATGAACATCAGACATTCAACTTTTTAATAGCTAGCATCAAACTACTCTTCTCCTCATTACTCTTTGAAACCTTGCCTCAAAATCTCCACCGTGCTATGCTCACCAAATCTAAACTGTTTGTTATAGGACAGTCCTTATCCAATACTAATCAAGCTCCCACAATGGAAGATGCACCTTAAACCACACTTCCAGACTTCATAAATATTCCAACTTCACCCTCTGCCCTCTAAGAAGCTACTAAGATTCTATCAAGATAATGATTTTTATCACTTTGGAAAGCAATAAAATCAGCTTTCTGTTGTCAACAGTTTGTTTCAGTGGTATTTTCAGGGAGCTAGAATTCTGTAAGTTCCTAAAAACTAATAGGAAAATTATTGACTTTCAAAATAGGAGATATGAAGGCAACATAAAGAAATGGGCTTTATTGTAATAGAGGAAAGCAAAAGGCCAATTTTACAATGATTTTCACATTTTAAAAAATAACTACAAGTGATAACTATCGTACTATAGGACAGAAGGAAATTAAATTATGCTGCACTAGAAAGAGTGCAGATTACGTTGTACAATAAAATGACATCCATCCCTAGCCTTCCCCTTTTAACTTTGGTGGCAACTTTTAGAATCAGAAAGCATTTAATTGAAACTGACTCCTCGCTGTCATGGATGGCCAAGAGAGAACACTTTATACTCTTATGATAAAAACTAGGATTAAGAAAGATGTTTGTTAAATACTTGGCATAGTGCATGTATCAGTTAGCCTTTGCTGTGTAACAAACCACTCCAAAATTTAGTAGCTTAAAAAGAAAGAAAGATTTGAATGCTCCTCACCCACAAGGATACCTGGGTTTTTGTCTCACAAAAGGCAGGATGAAAGACAGAGCAAGAGGCAAGTTCTGTTTCCAAATGGGATGGAAGTGCTTTTAGAAATACACGAGTTATCCCTTTACAACTGAGCTCATTTTCAAGAGTCCAAGACAGCAATCAGCCACAGCTTTCCCTGATCAAGAAACAGAATTGCAGCTGGAGCCTTTTCCGGTGTCCTTTGGAAGCCTGTAGCTAGCTATTCGTCTTCCACTGGAGGGAGCCGTGATACATGAGCCATGCTCACAGAGGACAATGCCTTCTTCAAATGCTTCTCTTTGTGGGGTAGAGCAAAGCCTCATCTTCCATTTCTACCACATTGTGCCCTTCAATAAAAGAACTTCGTATCTTCCCATCATCATCTGGTGTGTATTTGGTTTGGGGAAAAATGGTGAGGATGGCAAAAGGTATGTGAGGAAGGGGCTATAAGTTTTGTTCTGTCGTCACATGTCACATGGGGACTGGGGCTGGGAGAATAGGAAAACTTCATCACTTTCTTCCATGTCATCACGGTTATCCTTGAAAGCCACACCTTTGTCCATGGCGAGTTTTGGAAGGTCTGAGTCCATGAAGGGATTAGGCATGATTGCTGGAGAAAGCAGGTTTGAACCTGGTGCTTGATTTTCACTCGGAGGAGAATCCTTGGTGGTGAAAAGGAAACAACGATAAGACAATAATGAAGTGAAGACTTAATGACTTGAATTTCTATTTTCTAAACTCTGGGTGATGCTATTTGTGTTTGACACAGAGATGGAAAGCAGCAATGAACTGCAGGGATTAAAAGCATGTTCTCTGGGATCAGATAGCTTGTGTTTGCATCCCAGTGCTACTGCCATTTATAGGATGCGGCACATTCGTCCACAGGAGGCTCACTCATACTGCCAATGCCATAGCACATACTGTCCACTTCCACGTGACACACATAGCCATCCCTCTTCTCTGTGTTTCAGTTTATGTTTCTATAAAATGGGCATTTACTTCAAAATGTTGCAAAGTGGATTAAATCAGGTAGTGTGTAAAGTCCTTAGTGCACTAGCTAATAAAAACTGGTTATGGTTATTAATGGCACTGACTAGTTAACCATTAGACTGAAGCAAGTCTCTATCTATATACATAGGTCTCTGAGATATTTAAGGAATAGAACCAACTATTTCACATAGGTAGGTTTAGAAATTATAGAATGCCTCTTCTTTGCTTTAATTTTACTCTATTCTTACCTATGTTTCAAGGCCATCAAGGTGACATGTGCAAGCTGTCGATAGTTATGTTTTGATGTACACATATACACACACTGAACATTAAATAGACATTCCGAGGCACAAACATTAAATAGACACAAACACAAACAGAAAATAGTCTCTGTATTTGACAAAATAATCTCCTTTATAGGATGATACTTTAAAAGACTCAACCTTCACTCACATACCAGCTAAGAATATTGAACCACACAGCAAAGTTTCTTGTGTGAGATAGTCATACAAAAGCTTTTTATTTGCCTTATATTTTGGGAACTGATAGATAAAATGCAATTTCCAGACTGCACTACTCCAGAAACCAATTGAAAATGGAGAGCAGTTCATTTTGTATATGGTTTTGTTTTTGTAAGCTAAATGTATTTCTATTATCTCTATACAAAAGGCTCAACTCAATGGAAGTAATGTAGCAGATTCAGAATGGCCCAGAATCCATGCACTACTTTCCATAAACCCTGAGGAATGCAGAATAATTTTAACAATCTTAAGTCTCACATAGTCTGAAAGGAATGCATCCTGTGTGCTCAGAGACTGGTTTCAGTCCAGCCCTGAACAATGTGGGTCAGGTGCCCTAAGAGAGCGTCCCCAAATGGCCTGAAGAGGTTACATACATTTATCCAGGCTTGTTAGAGGGCTCAGATCTGCTCTGAAAGAGGTCAACAGGAGCATGGGATATTTAGAGGCAAGAAAATTTCCAAATTATGGAACTTTCAGAAGAGGAAGGACACCTTTGCCCATCTGCCAGTGGACTTCTCATGTCCCTTGTGACTACTACACCAGGCTTTTACACCAAGAAAAGCATCTTAAACAGATAATTCTCTTCATTGTTGCCTGATGGAAGTGAAGCACTTGGATCTCTCAAGACCCACCAATTTTATTTATACCAGAGAATCTTACACAGTGCCTCTGTGACCCATGGGGATCCGTGAATGAGCATTTTTTGAATGATGAAATAATTTATCAAAACCAGTGAACTGGTCTGTGAAGGACTAGGTTTGAGATGCAATCACTTTTTTTAAGCTTCTATTATGTGCCAGTCATTGTGCAAGCACTTTTACACATATGTAGTCTCAACTATCTTCATAAAGTAAGTGCTATTATGTTTATTTCGCATGTGTGAAGCTCAAGTTGTCTAAAATGTGATGTTGGCATGCAAGTTTAGTTGATATTTGCATTCATGCTTCTATCTCAAGACCAGTATTCTTTGTATAAATGAACTATCTCTTACCCTGTTCAGGCTGCTATAACAAAATACCATAAACTAGGTAGCATATAAACAACAGAAATTTATTTCTTACAGTTCTGGAGCTGGGAAGTCCAAGATCAAGGCACCAGCAGATTCAGTGTATATCTCATAGATGATGCTTTCTCCCTGTGTCCTCACCTGGTGGAAGGGACAAGGTACCTCTCTGGGGCCTCTTTTATAAGAGCACTAATCTCATTTATGTTGGCTCCACCTTCATGACCTAATCACCTCACAAAAGTCCCCACCTCCTAATATCATCAGTTTGGAGGGGTTAAATTCAACACCTGAATTTTAGGGGGGCACAAAGAGAACACATTTAAGAAACCAATTTTGGAGGCAGAGAAGAATATGATATTTTATTTCAAAAATCTCTGGCCTTGTAAAGTATAGGAAAATAAATGGAATTTTTTTTTTTTTTTCTGAAATGAGATGCAACTGGCTTTGTGCTCAGTTAAATGTTCATTTTTTAGTGTAAAAAGTTTTCTCCCCCTCTTTTTCTAAACTTCAGCATGGCCAAGTTTTAATTGTTAGAAACCGATTTTACAATTTAGGACAACGTTTAAATAGCCTTTTCAAATTCAAGAAAGAAAGTAAAATACAATTGAGAAGCTCTTGCCGTCAGCCAGGGAGAAGGGTGGGTGGCTCGCGCAGGCAGCCTCCACGACAGGACTTTTCAGCAGCCGTGCTGAAACCGCAGAAACAAACACGACTCCTTCCGACTGGTAATTTCTCCTCTTTGTCTCCTTCCTCGTCTGCATAGATTCTCTTTTTCACTAGAGGCTTTTGAATCCAATGAAGAATGACAAGAGAAAAAAGTGCATTTCAGGTTACAAAGTTCGACTTTTCTAGTCTATTGATTTTGTGATGCCACGTAGATTTGATATCAGCTGTAATTAAGCATCCGCCAATAGTCACAGGGAGGCGTTAGTTCCATGTTTTCAGGGCTGGGTTACTCTAGACTGGTTTCTGGACACCTCTCACTTTTGACTGTTAACTTTGGTGATGTAAGAATGTGAAAAGCCTGTGCTATACCGGAAAGTTCACATAAGAAAAGGATGAATTAAGTGATTTATTTGCTTAATTATATTTTTAGAGTACTTTTATTCTAGGGGTTTAGGAACATGGATTTGAGGCAGGGTTAACAGAAAGTGAAAACTGCTGCTACCATTTTTTAGTTCTGTCAACCTGAGCAAGTTACCAAACTCTCATATTTCCCCATCTATGAAATTGAGACAATGATGCCTACTTCAGGCAGTTATTCAAAAGACTTAGTATACATAAAGTGATAAATTCATGCCTGGCACACGTGTTAGTTATTCTTAAGTATATTCACTTATATCCTGATACACACTTTAGTGTGGAACTAGAGCATTGGAATTCAAGAATTGAATAACATTATTAACGTTTTCATGAGACATATGAAAAAAAATTTTCTCTTTCACCAAACTTTAATTTTCTTTATTTGCACTCTGTTTTACCAAAAGTTGTAACCGTGGGACTTAGAATACAGGACTGGCTCTTCTCTCAGTTTTGATACTGAGAGATATTTGCATTTTGAAATTGTCTGTCATTTCTGTGAGCCTCTCATCCATGCTTTGTCAGCAGTGTGTAGGAGTCAAGGGAAAATTACCACCAACAGTTAGAGATGGTATTCAGGGAGGATTTTTCTGTTAGGCAAGAAAAATTGCCATCTTTGTGGTAGTGCCAGGCTTGAATTTTAAATGATCCTAGCTATAAAGGCGCATGGACGGAAAGATTCCAGAAAATTAGAATTCTTTGCTGTTATGGAAAGTGTTAGGTATCAACAACCCACATAAAAATGGGGAGTGGTTTAAATGCTAGGTAAATTCCCACAAAATGCTTCTTATTTTGACAAAAGGTGTACAAGCATTACCTTTAAGATAGCATTAGAGACTCCACTTCAGGCTAATCTCTTGAAGATGAAAACTCATGCATATGTTTACTTTACGAGCTCACCGATGACAACCGAGTTAAAAAATAATCATTAATTTGGTACAGCTATTGGTGAATGCATCCTGAGAAACATCTATTTTAGCAGTAGGCTCAGCAGTCCAGCTTCTTACATATCCCACAGCTGGGACCAAGCACTGTTGAGTAAAGAGGCCCCAATATGGTGTGATTCCAGGGATATTTAAAGGCCCCTAGCTTATCCAGTTTAGCAATTCCCAGAGTTCTAATCTGAGAATGTCGTGGATTTCAGTTCTATGGATTCTTTTAAGCATGTGTTCTCTTAAAAGAATAGGCTATGAACGTCATTGATCTCTGTGATGCTAAATCTGCTATATATTTCCCTGTCTTCATTTTTGTGACCTCAGAAGCATTTGACAAAACTGACCACCCTCTCTTTCAATACTTCTGTTCTTGTGGCTTCTTTGATACATCTCTCTCTCCCCACCTCTCCCCCTCCCCCTGCTTCCTTCTCTCTTTCTCCGTCCATCTGTCTCTTCCTCTCTCTCTCCATCCTCTTTGGAAACTCTTTCTTCGTTTTCTTTATTGCCTCTATCCAATCATTACATTTTGGAGTTTTGAAGGCTTCTTATTCTCTTCTCTTTTTCTCCATGATCTTATCCAACCTTGTCACTTCAATTACCACTTACTCCCTAATAACTCCTATTTTATCCTAGCCTCCCCCAAAAGCAGAGTGAGACAAAGGCTTGCATGCAGGTAGTTATTTGGAAAGTTATCCCCGGCAGTGGCAGTGAGGCATGCAGGAAATGAGACCAGGAGGGAGGAAAAGCCCGCAGAAAAATGCATTATCGAGGTGACCACCTCTGCAGACAACTGGAACTGGATCCCTCCAAGAGCTTCTAAGCAGCTTTAATAAATGCATCTCCGATGTCTGCCCAGGGGAGAATAACGAGAAATGGGGATTCATCAGCCTCTCTTTCCCGTTGATCAAGGGTGGCACATATGAGTTTACTCTCTTACTTCGGGGATGCATATATATGAGCCTCAGGCAGCAAACAAGAGATTAGGACTAAGAGAGACACTATCAGTTTAGACGTATGAAAATCAGATTGAAACTTGGATAAAACACACCACCTGTAGTTGTAGTAGCTTTCACTGCAGTGAGAGGCAGGGCTGAAATGTTGTAAACGAATGCATAAAGGGGCCTCGTAACACTCCCAAGCATATTTTTCTCTAGCCCAGGCTTTACTGGGCTCCAGATCCATATAACTTCTCAGGCTTAACATGTACTGAACTGATTGATGCTCTTTTCCCAAAAACCTGTACTTCCAAAGTTCTCTGTCTTGAGATATGGTACCTAGTTTCTCATGTCACAAAACCTAGTCATTACTCTTGACATTGCAGTCTCTTTAACTCTCCATATGAATTGATCTCCATTCAACCTCTTGGTGATTTTTCTCCATTTCCACAGCCACTAGTGAATTAATATCTCTTGTGTTAACCTGGATGGCTCTGGAGCCCATTATTCTAAGTTAAGTATCATAAAAATGGAAAAACAAACACCACATGTATTCGCCATTAAATTGCAACTAATCGATCAACACTTATGTGCACATATGGAAATAATATTCATCAGAAATCCAGCAGGTGGGAGGGGGGAGGAGGGATGGATAGATTCATACCTAATGGGTACAATGCACACTATCTGGGGGATGGGCACACTTATAACTTTGACTCAAACTGCACAAAAGCAATTTACATAACCAAAACATCTGTACTCTCAGAAGATTCTGAAATTAAAAAAAAAAAAAAAAGAATGAGTGAAACCTCTTGGGCCATAAAAGAGGTTAGTGCTTTGCAAGTAGAAGGAAGGACAAATGCAAAGACAGGGGCAGTAAAAGGAGAGAGCACTTGCAGTGTGATGCTCCTGCTGGGATTTCAGCTTGGCTGGAGGTGAAATACGCATGAAAGGAGGTTAGAATTTAGCTCCTGGGGAAATAGCCTTGGCCATAGACACATAGTAAATGGTCTTGCATGCCAAGGTGAGAAATTCGAAATAAATTAAATGTGCTTTTTATTGTAAGTTGACTTAGGTAGCTGTGAAGAGATTTATCCAGAATGGGGAGAGACACGTGGCAGGGAATGACAGCAGGGGAGAAGATGTAAGGTTGAAGCATAAGGAATCTGAGGTTCTAGCAGTACATCCCAACGGTAACACAGCTTCTATCATGTAGAAGATTCTCATTAAATATTGAATGAATTAATGAAAAATAAATGAAAAGGCAAGAGTTTTTAGAAGTCAGGTATTTCCAGATGTTCATAATTTGTAACGGCTTCATCTCAAGGTTTAAACCACTCATTCTACTCAACCACAAGATTTCCGAGAGGGATAGTATTTTGCCTAATGAGTATGGCAACATTAAGGAACCAGAATCTGGAACGTAGCTCTTTTCTGCAACACAGCAGTAATTAAGTAAATGAATTAATGTTCTCAAAGCACTTGGGACACTGCTTTGCACAAACTAAGTGCTATACAACTGATAAAAACTGTTTGCTAAGTAAATAAATAATGAAGACTTGGATACAAGACCAGGATAAAAATTGTAAAGTTGTAAATGTTTAAATAAGACCGCAGTTCTGTCTTTCTTAACTGCTTATTTTCCTCTAGTTTTCCCCTGCATTTGCCTCATCCTTTCATTCAAAGTTCCAAATATCTCTGTTAATCAACATTGAAAAAAAGGAAACCAAAAAATCTCACAGAAAAGGATATCCTATACAGGAGAGTACGCAGGAATAGAGGAAGGCAGGAGCTTGTGTCATTTACACATGAAGGGAAGCTCTGTGAGAGAGAATGACCGGAGATGGACAGGTTCAGTTCATTCATTTTGTGTGGGTCACTTTCAAGGAGTTTGGACTTTATGTTAAGAGCAATGAGAAGTCAGTAAAGGGATTTCACAAGAGAGTCATATGCTTACATTTTTGTTTTTTAAATAATCCTTCCAGTTCATAGTAGAGAATAGATTTAAAGGAATCAAGAGCAAATGTTAGGTAGCTATTACTATAGTGGATGTAAGAGATGACAGTGACTTAGTTCACCAGTTTTTCATGGCTGAGTAGAACGCCGTGGTATACATATACCATATTTTATTAATCCACTCATGTATTGATGGGCACTTGGGTTGTTTCTATATCTTTTGCAATTGTGAATTGTGCTGCTATAAACATTCAAGTGCAGGTATCTTTTTTATAGAACGTCTTTTGGGTAAATAGCCAGTAGTGGGATTGCTGGATCAAATGGCAGTTCTGCTTTTAGTTCTTTGATGTATCTCCATGCTACTTTCCATAGAGGTTGTACTAGTTTGTATTCACTCTTTTTTTTTTCACAAACCTGTGTACTTTATTCGAGTCCACTGTAGACAAATATTTTTTTTTTTTTTTTGAAACAGAATCTCACTCTGTTGCCCAGGCTAGAGTGCCGTGGCGTCAGCCTAGCTCACAGCAGGCTTAAACTCCTGGGCTCAAGCAATTCTCCTGCCTCAGCCTCCCAAGTAGCTGGGACTACAGGCATGTGCCAGCATGCCCGGCTAATTTTTTCTATATATATTTTTAGTTGTCCAGCTAATTTCTTTCTATTTTTTTAATAGAGATGGGGTCTCGCTCTTGCTCAGGCTGGTCTTGAACTCCTGAGCTCAAACGATCCACCCGCCTCGGCCTCCCAGAGTGCTAGGATTACAGGCATGAGCCACCGCGCCCGGCCTAGACAAATATTAATACATGTTTTCAAACTGCTGTGTAAAGGGCTGGTATCAAGGGAGCAGGGCCAACAGCACCAGGATGCAGGGCCAGCCACGGAGGGTGGTTGCCTACAAGATCCTTTATCATCTGTGAAATTACTTGGAAGCTCATGACTGAGCCAGCGACCACAAGAATGATGAGCCTAGTGGTCAGAAGGATGTCAAAGCCCAGGGAACAGATGTTCAGGTGCTTGGTGGTGGAGGCCTAGGTCCACTAATCTTTAAAGACCCAGACCAAATGTTACATTCTATGAGGAAACCTATTTTGTAGAGTTGGCTGCTATCTCCTCTGAACACCCACATCATTCCATACATATGTTTATTTTCTAAATGGTATTATATTTTACATGTTTGCAGGTTCCTAATTAGACTCTGAGCTCCTCAAGTTCACAAATCATAACTTCACCATTTTTCTCTGATGGCACTTTGGGAAAAAATATCACCATCAAAACAACAAAGATGAAATATCTAAGAATAAACCCAATGAAAGATGTTCAGACACTATATAAGGAGCAGTTTAGTATTCCGCTAAAGAACATGAAATAACTCAAATTAAATGAAAAGACATTGCTTGCTTTTGCTTTTTGATAGGAAAACAGAACTCTTATTGACAACTTTCTCAAAATTGAACAATAGACTCATTTATAATCAAGCAAAATATCAGCAGGTTTTGAAAAAAAATTTGACAAAAAATAAGATGAAAAATCAACATATGAGAATATCTTGGAATATTTTAACTAGAAAACTAATTAACAAGAAATAATTTTTATAGTTTTAAAAGTGTTATGAAGATACCTTAAAATAACTTCATGCTTGTGTGTGCATAAAAAATCAAAGAAACTAAAAGAAAGTCAGAAATAGACTCATAAATATAATCAAGAATTTGGTAAAGAAGGTACTGAAAATTGTTGAAGAACTGTTAGATTATCCAGGAAGTTCTGTTGGGCCATTTGGGTAGGTCTTTTGAAGCAAAGCTGGAACCCTACTTGAATTTTATTCTAAAATAAATATCAGAAATATAAGTATATAAGTATAAAAAGAGAAATTATAAAAGTACCAGATTATTATTTTATTTTTTAAAAACTTTGGAGTAGAAAAGACTTTTTTCTAAGATACCAAGAGGGAAAAAGTCATAAATTGGACCACATAAAGAA
Organism: Varecia variegata; assembly: GCA_028533085.1. Lineage (NCBI taxonomy): Eukaryota > Metazoa > Chordata > Mammalia > Primates > Lemuridae > Varecia > Varecia variegata. Next base: position 38,984,827 of record CM052445.1, on the reverse strand, counting down.
GTACAATTTTTCTATCGCAAAAAAATTTCATAGTGTCACAAAAAATAACAACTGTGGAAAATATTTGCAAAATATGAAATGTATACAAAACAAATATCACATTTCCTCAATACACAGAGTTCTCACAATAGAAAAATGGACAAAGACTTGGAGCAACACATCACAGAAAAAAATTACAAACAATGAATCACCAGCATATAATGTTAAAATTCACTCATAACTTAATATGCAAATTTAAATAAGACACTTTTTTTCTATTAGATTGGAAATGCTAAAATGTTTTATAGTAGCCAGAGCTGACTAGAAGAAACAAGTACTTTCAAGTCATGTTGAAAGACAATTTGAAAATATCATGATTTCTTGTGATCCAGAAATCCCACTTCCCACTCACAGGAATTTATCTAACTGTTTTATTCCCATAGGTATACAAATATATATGTGCAAAGATGTTCATTGATGCCTAAATCCAGAAGCAACATAAATGTTCATCAGTAGGAAAAGTAATTATACCCATGCATTGTGCTATTTTGCAATTATGATTAGAAATGGGTAGATTTAGCTATTTAAATGGAAAGGTGACCAATATATTGCTTTATAAGGAGAGAATATTGTAAAACAGAAAGGTAGGTCTAGGCAAATAAATGGGATATACAGTTAATGTATATACATATTTGGAAAGATAGGCATGAAACTGTTAATATGGTTAAATCTGGGGAATGACAACTGAGTGGGAAGGGGATAATATCACCTTATGCGCTTCTGCATTGTCTGAATCATTTCATGAACCTAACCAAAGATTCTTTTTTTTTTTTTTTTTTTTTGAGACAGAGTCTCGCTTTGTTGCCCAGGCTAGAGTGAGTGCCGTGGCGTCAGTCTAGCTCACAGCAACCTCAAACTCCTGGGCTCAAGCGATCCTGCTGCCTCAGCCTCCCAAGTAGCTGGGACCACAGGCATGCGCCACCATGCCCAGCTAATTTTTCTATATATATTTTAGTTGGCCAGATAATTTCTTTCTATTTTTAGTAGGGACGGGGTCTCGCTCTTGTGCAGGCTGGTCTCAAACTCCTGACCTCGAGCAATCCACCCGCCTGGGCCTCCCAGAGTGCTAGCCACTGCGCCTGGCCGATTCTTTTTAATTGATTTTAATTTTTTCCTAAAATGGCAACTCTTTTTACCTCTCTCACTTTAGACTGAGACAATTATCCAGAAATAACTTGTTTGTTCTAAGACACTAGGTGTCTTCCTAGTAAGTGATGGATCCAAAAATTGCAATGTTCATGCTCACTGATGTGACAAATCCCTTTTGGGGTTAATTTTTATATTTATAGTTTGCTCTGACAGAAATATTGAAATCTGCATATGCATGTCACAGCTAGCATGATTTTGGCACAAACAGAGGCTCTTGCTGTTACAGTAAAGGATGGATACCTCCAACCGGAGTGGCGGCATGTTGGTGATGAACAACTGCATTTATTTTGGCATTGTGTGCATGATATTTTTCACCCAGTCCTTTGCTTTCTGCACTTCCCTCTCTCTGGGTTTGGCAGAAAAATAGATTTCACAAAGTTACCATTTTCTTAGTAGCTTCCTGGTAAAAATAAGAGGGTGAAAATATTGCCTCTCCATGTGGTCTAATTGCAGAACCTGGAAGTTTGGCTCTAACAGTGCAACTATGGATACAACTAATTAGATGAATGACTCTTGTGACTATCATGTTTGGTCAGAACTTTTGGAAGGTGTGACGGTAACAAATACAAATGAGAAAAAATAATATGGAGGGCATCCTTTCTCTTGTCTTTTTATTCTCCAAGAGCACCATTTTCCAGCGTGTCAGTCAATTCCACTTATTCAAGTCAAAAGAGTGGAGCTCAGCATCCAGCCTCCCCAGTGGGAAGAACAGGGCAAATACTGATAATTTCTAGCCATGTTTTCTACTTTGAATTCCACACCATGAAATAGATAATAATTTTCCCCATGTAGTGGTAATTTTTAAAAACATGATAATTTCTTAAAGATGAATTTAGCAATAATACTTAAACACAGAACCTTGTATATGGTGATTTGTTTACAGCCACATTTTTGCTTGTTGTTTAAATGACAACAGGATGCAGAGGACATAAAAAATTTCAACTTATAATCATAATATTCAGTGTTTCTAATAAAATGGGAAAGACAAAAATGTAGTTGAGCAAAAACTCAGTATTTACAACCCCAAATAGAAAAGTATTTAACTCTGTATTTCCCCAAACACTGAACACAGTAATTCAGCACAGTATATGAACACTCTCAGAATTCAACTCAGCCAATTTAATGGGAGCTCTAATTTGTTCTTAGAAAGTGATACACTATTAATATTTTTTTCCTTTTTTTCTTTTTGAAATTGTGGTTCATAAACTTGTTTATGAGGGAAGTCACCAGTTCTTTTTTATTTTTTGTGACTTCAATGTGAAACCATTAAAAAATAGTTCAGCTACTTACCAGAAAATGAAAGAATTTCAATACTAGAGAATAAGGAGATTGTTTATCTTGCTTTTCTAAGTAGAATTTAGGTAGTTTTATGGAAATTAAATTTTAATTTTATTAAAACATGCATCATGCTCATTAAAAATAATTTAATACAAAAAGTTATAGATAGGATGAAAGTGAGAATCTCTATCTACTCCTTTATTAACTCACCTCCCAGAATTTAAGCTTAGTTACTATTATATATTCTTTTTTTGAGTTATTAAAGAACTTATTAGGCAGTGATTAGTTTTCTTTGCTAAGTTTTTCTATATTTTCATTAGTTTCAAAAGAATTTTTAATTACTTGCTAGAGCATTTTTATGAAATGCTTTCAGATAATTCCAGTGTCTGATTGACCTTGGCTTTGGCATTAGTTGATTGTCTTTTCTTATTTTGATGGGTTACTTTTAATGGTATTGTAGAAATTTTGACAATTATATTAGGAGACTTTAGATACTACTTAAATATTTTTATTTTAATAGGAAGTTATCTGTTTAGGTTTAGCACATAGCTCCAGCTTATTTTGTAGGCTGTAGTTCCAGCAACAATTCAATTTTTTAAGAAGTGTACACCTCAATGGCTTTTAGTATAATCACCGATATATGCAACCATCACCACAGTTAGTTTCAGAACACTTTCATTATGACAAAGATAATCCATGTACCTTTTGGGAATCACCTCTCTGTTTCCCCATTACTCATCCCTAAGCAACCATTAGTCTATTTTCTATGTCTATAGATTTTCCTGTTCAACATTTCACATACATGGATTCATAGAATACATGATCTTTTGTGACTCGCTTCTTTCACTTAGCATAATGTTTTTAAGGTTAATCCATTTTGTAGCACACATGAGTACTTTGTTCCTTTTTATTCCTTTTTCCCATTTTATGAATACACCACATTTTGTTTATCCATTCATCTGGTCATGGACATACAGGTTGTTTTCACCTTTTGGCTACTGCAAATAGTGCTGCTATGAATATTTGTGTGCAAATTTTTATTTGAACACCTGTCTTCAGTTCTTTGGGGTATATACCTAGGAATGGAATTGCTGGGTCATGCAGTGATTTTATGTTTAATTTTTAAGGACCCACGAAACTGTATACCACAGCAGCCACACCATTTCACATGCCCACCAGCAACGCGTGGGGACTCCAATTTCTCCACATTGTTACCAGCGCTTGTTATTTTTTAATTTTTTTTTGTTTTTAAACAATTTAACCTTTAGATCCTTTCCATTGTTACATTTGTCTGTTTGGTTTGATGCCACTGGGGCTCTCATTGGACCCAGCTGGTGCTACCTGGGAAGGAGTAAGGAGTGTCCTCAAACTGGGCTGCCTGGTGCCTCTAGGTGGGGAGGAGAGTCTCTCCCTCTTTCCAGAGGACAGAAACTGCTTCTGGGGGAGATTCTTATTGTAGCTGGGTCCCCTTTGCCAGTGCCGCCCACTCACCCGGTTTCTTGGTAAGGGGGGAATCACAGATCTGCAGGGACAGAGAGGCTGCCCCAGCCAGGCCGCTTGCTGTGGCTCCCCACTGCAGGTGCTGCCTGACTGCCCCGTGTCTGTGTGGGGGAGGAGAGTCTCAGGCCCGATGCACAAGGCGCTGACATGCCTTGGCTGCTTATTTTCAGCACAAGTCTTGGTCACTCCCCCTTGCATACGTTGCCTTGCTTGCCTGGGACTGCTGATGGGACTCCTGTTTGATTCCAAGGTGGAATGGGCCTACTCGGGCTGCCTTTTATTGCTAGGTTGGGTATTTGGCATGCTGGGATTGCATAGCCTTTTTCCTTTGGGTAGAGAGTTGTAAGGCCTTTTGCTACTATGTTTGTCCTCCAGTCTTGGGATCGCTAACCAGCTCACTTTCTTTCTGCGTTTCAGAGTTCTCCTTTGGTTGTCTCTTGTATCTCTAGGCTTTATAGTTGTGCTCAGTTGGGAGGAGCTGGGAGAAATGAATCTACACCCTCTTGTCTGGACTGGAAATCTAATTATCTCTTAATGTATGTGTCTCCTTGACTGAGCTCTGAGCACTTAAGCATAGGGACCATGTCGTACTTGGTGTCTTCAGTGGTTAATTCAGTTCTGACACATGGCAGACACTTAGTAAATAAGTGTTAATGAATTAATATACAAAATTTTCTCTAACTATATTTTATTACAGTGAGCAGGAGATTTCTGTGCTATGTTACTTAGCAGTGACAACAAAACCAGATTAGAGTTGTGTTCAACGCTGTAAAAATGTGACTTTTTCCCTCTGTATTTGGATAGCTGACTTCACATGTGTCCTTGAGTGTGATCTCCACTGCATGCAACTAAAAAGTGTCAGGAAAAGATACCAGCAATGCTGCATGCTGCCATGTCATAAGCATCAGAGGATGTCTGAGTGGGCAAAGAATTTTCTCAATAAATTTTAAAAAATAGTCTATATACCTCTATGCTGCCCGAGGCTTCTCTTAAGAAAAGATCAAATGAAAAATTTTGCTCCTCTAATAATAGGTGAGACTATGAAACCACAAGCATCCCGCATAAGCTGAAGGTTCATTTTATCTTCCTCTATCTTATTTATTTACTACCATGGCTTAATGGAATTCTGGGACAAAAATTAATCTGGGCCAAGATTGTTTAATAGTAGTAATAATGTCTCCCTCTTTAAGGTTGTTTCCTTGTGCCTTGAGCTAGCCACATTACTTTTAGTCCTAATACCCTTTATAAATCTTCCTTCTGTAGGCGCACGAGTTGCAAATTAGAGAAAAGAATTTATATTCGCTAAAGTAACACCACTTGTATCTAATAAAGATTCAATCTCAGGACTCCAAAGTCATCAAACTTTTGTTTGTAGTGTGTCTCTTAGAAGACACAAAATTTCTAAAGGAAAGCATGCAAATGTAGCCCATGACAAAATACAATATGATGAAAAAATTTTTTTCTTTATATCCAAAAGTGTCAAAGACATAGTTGGTTAATGTTATAGGATGTTTTGCTGTGGTGATAATAACAACTGCCTTTTAATAAAATTATGCACAGCTATTAGCTCATTGGACTATAATGGAGAACATTGTTTCCAAAGGCAATAATATCTTATAATACAGTGACTTCTGCCCTGCCCCCTACTGCGTTATTTTCTTTCCTCCAAATTGACAAAGGCTTTCAACAATATGAGGAAATGGTGGAGGGCACAGCTGAATCAAATTTTGAAACAAACAGCCAAAGATAAGTGTGTCACATGAGAACAGCTCTTAATTGTTCTGTGATAATTCTCTCAAAATATAATGATGTTGTTAGAAAGAATGAACTAGTTTCTTGCGGATTAAGAGAAAATCATTTGTAGAAGATGAAAGGGCATCTTGCATTTGAATAGACAGAGAAAAGAACTGCAAGAACATGAAATTACTTTTTCGCCTGATAAGACATTTATCTGTGTTTCTCTCTCCTCATGCTAAATGAGGTCTAGAAGATAGAGTCCTTTGAAAGCAGAAATGGTATTAGGTTGGAATTCGGTTCCAACCACTCAGAAGACAGATATAAATAAGCATTGCAGTGATGCTGGTTACTAATGAAGAGACCTCTTTTGCAAAAATTATCTTAACTAGCTTTTTTTTTTTTTCTGAAAACTGCCCAGGGCTTTTCATCAAAAGCCAAAGCTGCATTCTATATATACAAGAAAATAAGATGTATAAGTAGCCTCCCCTCACTGGGAGAATTTGGAACCTGGAATATATTAGCTCAAATCATGATTCTGGTGTTCACACAGATTTCAAAGCAGATGGTCATGGTACTTTTCCTTTGAAGATAAATCTAAATTCTTACCAATTCACTCACTTTTTTGAACAATTCATATTCCTGTTAGAGGGGGCCTAATAACATAAAATAGGTTCTGCGTTGAACTTATTCTTGAGTTTCCCCCTCTGCGTTTTGTTGCACCCCTCCAGTGTGAAGTCATCAGCACATTTTAATGGTGACCCTTCCACCCTAGGGTCTTTCAATCTTCCACCCTAAATTGGATAGGCAATTGGTGGTGTGTTTGGTGGGAATGTCCTGTTTCTGCATGAAATAGTACAAGTGGCTTTTTAAGTACAGATGGTCTTCAACTTACAATGGTTCAACTTAACGATTTTTCAACTTCACTATGGTGCGAAAGCAATATCTGTTGAGCAGAAGCATACTACAAATTTTGAATTTTGGTCTTTTCCTGGGCTGGCACTATGTAATACGATAGTCTTTCATGATGCTGGGTAGCGGCAGTGAGCTGCAGCTCCCAGTCAGCCACGCAATCATGAGGGTAAACAGCAGACAGTGTATTCTACAGTCTGCTGTATTCAATAAATTATGTGAGATAATGAATACTTTGTTATAAAATAGGCTTTGTGTTAGACAATTTTCCCCAACTGTAGGCTAATAAGCATTCCGAGCATGTTTAAGGTAGACTGTGATAAGCTGTGATGTTCAGCAGGTTAGGTATATAAAATGCATTTTCAACTCATGATATTTTCTATTTACAGTGTGTTTATCAGGATGTAACTCCATTGCAAATTAAGGAGTACATATATTTTCAAAGTTAGTATATGAAAATTTCTGGGGACTTAATGGACTTAGGAAGGAGTTGATCACCTTTGAACAGGGATTTCCCTAGAAATGTGAATCTATCTGGTTTTAATAAGAGAGTAAGGGGCCCAGGGTAGAGGACTGAGAATGGAAGGTGAGGCTCTCCGTGGTATGGCAGACAACTGATTCTGAAAAACTAAAACTATTTGACAAACCAAATCACGCATAAATAAAATAAAATGTATGTATGTTTACTATACACATTCCTGGGCGCTTGAGAAAATTAAAAACTAAAACAGTCTGCAATGGGAAACAAACTTAAAAGCTAGACTTAACTCTGGGGTCAAATGCTCAAACCAACAACAGAATCAGGAATTTAGATATTAGGACCAATGTCAGGGATTTGAGGTAATTCTGACATTTCTAATATAAAGTAGAATCTTCAAAGGGGACTCAAGTAGCTTTTGGGAGAAATAAATGTGAATTCCTTTAGGAGAGCATTCTGATTTTAGTCTTTTAGGAATCTATGGAATAAGTTCAATTAAACAAGAACATAGATTAAAAATGACATAAAATTCAAGAAAACAGTTCGTCATATGTGACAGTGAGAAAAAAACAAAAATATTTAGACCCACAATACTTCAGATATTGGAATTATTAAATAAAAATATAAAGTAACTACAGGCATACCTCTGAGATATTGTGGGTTCTGTTCCAGACCACCTCAATAAAGTGAGTCACACAAGACTTTTGGTTTCCCAGTGCATATAAAAATTATGTTTACATTAAACTGTGCAATAGCATCATGTCTACAAAAACAATGTACATACCTTAATATAAAAATACTTTATTGGAAAGAGAGGGGATGGAACAAGATACCCAAATAGAAACCTCCAGTGATTGTCCTTCTGCATGAATACCAAACAACAGCTAACCGCACAGGGAAGCACCTTCAGAAGGACCAAAAATCAGATGAGTGATCACAGTACATGGTTTTAACATTCTATCAAAGAGACACTGAGGAGGGCAGAAAAGACAGCTGTGCATTCATTGCCTACAAAACCCCTACCTCATCGCCCAGCAGTGCTATGACAATGCGCCCAGTGGAGAGAGAATCTGTGCATCTGGGAGAGGGAGAGTGAAGTGATTGTGGGACTTTGCATTGGAACTCAGGGCTGCCCTGTCACAGGGGAACACAGCATAGGGCAGAATTCTGCTGGTACCCACGGGGGGAGCATTTACACCAGCCTGGCTATAGGGAAATCCTCTGCCCTGAAACTTGAGTTCCAGTTAGCCACAAAACATGGCCTGAGGCCTGGATAAATTTGTAAGGTGGTCAGGTCACAAAGGCTGACTGGGCAATTCCTGCATCTCTGCTGGCTCAGAGCCAGTGGACTTGGGGTGCATGTAACCCAATAAGACACCAGCGGTGGTGGCCAACCCAGTGTCTGTGATACTCCTCCCCCAATTATAGGCCGCACAGCTCAGGGAGACTCTTCTTCCACTGGGGGAAAGGAAAGGGAAGAGTTCAGAGGACACTGTTTTGCAACGTGGGTACCAGCTCAGCCACAGAGGCTCCTAAAGCCCCTGATTATAGGCCTTAGTTCCTGGACAGTATTTCTAGATCCCCCCCTGGGCCAGAGGAAGCATGCTGCCTTGAAGGGAAAGACCCACTCCTGGCAGGACTCACCACTTACTGACTAAAGAGTGCTTGAGCTTTGAATAAATATCAGAGGTGGCCAGACAACAGTCACCACAGGCCCTGAGTGAGACTGGGCTGGCTGCAGGTATGACCTGGCATAGTCCTAGCTATGGTGGCCATGAGGTCGTGCCCACACCACTCTTCCTCCAACTCCAGAAGCACAGCACAGAGAGTGAGAGAAGTGACTGAGAGACTTTCAGCCAGGGAATTCTGTATCTTACCCATGTCCATCAAGGTAGTACCAACAGGAGTCTGCAAGAGTCACAGCATTATTGGGCTTGGGGTGCCACCAGTGTTAATAGGGCTACAGTGACCATAGACTTAGATCACAACATTCAATTTCCTTTGAATATCTGGAAAGCCTTCTCAAGAAGGACAGGTTCAAATAAGCCCAGAGTGCAATGATTAAAATAAATACCTGTATCTCCAATGCCCTGACATTGGCAAACATCCACAAACCTAAAAATCATCCTCACCAAACAAACTAAATTAGGTACCAGTGATCAATAATGGAGTAATAGCGATATATGTCCTTCCAGGAAAAGAATTCAAAATGGCTATCCTAAAGAAGATCAGTGAACTACAAGACAACATAGGGAAGGAATTCAGAAGCCTACCTACCAGAGAAATTTACCAAAGAGATTGAAATAATAATAAAAAAAAAATCAAGCAGAAATTCTGGAGCTTAAGAATTTAATTGACAAACTGAAAAATGCATCAGAGTATCTTAACAGCAGAATTGATCAAGAAGAACAAAGAATTAGTGAGCTTGAAGAGAGATTATTTGAAAATACATAGAAGAGTAAAAAGAAAAAAGAATAAAAAAGAATGAAGCATGCCTATAAGACATAGAAAATAGCCTCTGAAGGGCAAATCTTAGAGTTATTGCCTTTAGAGAGGGAGTAGAGAAAGAGATTGAGGTAGAAAATTTATTCAAAGAAATAATAACAGAGAATCTTCCAAACCTAGAGAAAGATACCAATATTCAGGTACAAGAAGGTCATAGAACATCAAGCAGATTTAATACAAACAAGACTATCTCAAGACATTTAATAATTAAGCTCCCAAAGGTCACAGATAAAGAAAATGTCCCAAGGGAAGCAAGAGAAAAGAAAAAAAAATAACATATAAAGGATCTCCAATACATTTGGCAACAGTCTTCACAGTGGAAAACTTTATAGGCCAGGATAAAGTGGCATGACATACTCAAAGTTCTGAAGAAAAATAATCTTAACCCTAGAATATCATATCCTGCAAAAATATCCTTCATACATGAAGGAGAAATAAAGACTTTCCCAGACAAATAAAAACTGAAGGATTTCATCAACACAAGATCTATCCTACATGAAATGCAAAAAGGAGTTCTTCAATCTTTAATAAAAGGACATTAATTAACAGTAAGAAATCATCTGAAGGTGTACAATTCACTGGTACCAATAAGAACACAAATACAGAATACTCTATTGCTGTAATTGTGGTATATAAACCTCTTATGTCTTGAGTAGGAAGACTAAGATACAAACCTATCAGTAATAACTACAACAGCTTTTTGAGAGAGAGTATAAAAATATATAGATGGAAACAACAAAAAGTTAAAAAGTCAGGGAGGGGAATGGAGTTAAAGTGTAGAATTTCTGTTAGATTTCTCTTTGCTTGTTTGTTTGTTTGTAAGCAGAGTTGTCATATGTTTGAAATAATTAGTTATAAAATGCTTTTTGCAAGCCTCATGGTAACCTCAAATCAAAAAAACCTGCAACAGATACACAAAAAATGAGAAATAAGAAATTAAAACACACTACCAGAGAAAATCACTTTTAACAAAGGTAGACAGCAAGGAAGACAGAAAGAAAAAGAGGATGACAAAACAACCAGAAATCAAATAACAACATGGAAGTAGTATAGTCTTTACCTACCAATAATAACATTGAATGTGAATGGATTAAACTTGCCAATTAAAGGACATAGAGTGACTGAGATTAAAAAAAGAGCAAAGTATATACTGTCTATAAGAAACACACTTCACCTATAAAGGCATACATAGACTGAAGTTAAAGGGATGGAAAAAGATAGTCTATGCAGATGGAAACCAAAAAAGTGCTGGACTGTCTATACTTCTATCAGATAAAATGGATTTCAAGACAAAAAGTGTAAAAAGAGACAAAGAAGATCATTATATAATGATAAAGGGGTCAGTTCAGCAAGAGGATATAACAATTCTAAATACATATGCACCCAACAATGGAACACAGATATATAAAGCAAATATTATCAGAGCTAAAGAGAGTGATAGATCCCCAATAAAATGATCACTGGGGACCTGAATGCTCCACTTTCAGCATTGGACAGATTATCCAGATAGAAAACCAACAAAGAAACATTGGACTTAATCTGCACAATTGATCAAGTGGACCTTATAGATATTTACACAACATTTCATCTAATAGGTGCAGAAGACACATTCTTCGCCTCAGCACATAGAGCACTTTCTAAGATAAACCGCATATTAGGTCCAAAAACAAGTCTTAAAAATTCAAAACTACTCTAATTATATCAAATGTTTTCTCTGTCCGCTATGAAATAAAACTAGAAATCAATAACAAGAAGATCATTGGAAACTATACAAACACATGGAAATTAAGCAATATACTCCCGAATGACGAGTGGGTCAATGAAGAGATGAAGAAAGAAATTTCAAAATTTCTCAAAACAGATGAAAATGAAAACACAAGATATCAAAACCTATGGGATACAGTAAAAGCAGTACTAAGAGGAAAGTTTATAGCAATAAGTGCCTACATCAAAAAAGCAGGAGAGCTTCAAATAAACAACCTAATGGTTCATCTCAAAGAACTAGAAAAACAAGAGCAAACCAAACCCAAAATCAGTAGAAGAAAAGCAATAATAAAGATCAGAACAGAGATAAATGAAGTTGAAACAAAAAATACAAAACATTAATGAAACAAAAAGTTGTTTTTTTAAAAAGATAAACAAAATTGACAAACCTTTAGCCAGACTAAGAAAAAAAGAGAGAAGATTGAAATAAATACAATCAGAGATAAAAAAGGAGACATTACAACTGATACTGCAGAAATTCAAAGGATCATGAGCAACTTCTATGAGCAACCATGTGCTAATAAATTGGAAAATCTAGAAGAAATGGATAAACAACTGCTACTGCAGAAATTCAAAGGATCATGAGCAACTACTATGAGCAACCATGTGCTAATAAATTGGAAAATCTAGAAGAAATGGATAAATTCCTAGACACATACACCCTATAAAGATTGAACCAGGAAGAAATCCAAAACCTTTATAAATCAATAACAACTAGTGAGATAGAAGCAGTAATAAAAAGTCTCCCTTCAAAGAAAAGCCAAGAATCTGATGGCTTCACTTCTGAATTCTACCAAGTATTTAAAGAAGAACTAATACCAATCCCAATTCAACTATTCCAAAAAATCAAGGAGGAGGGAATAGTCCCAAAATCATTCTACTAGGCCTGTATACTCTGATACCAAAATGAGATGAAGACAAAACAAAAAAAGAAAACTATAGACCGATTTCTTTCATTCACTTAGGTGGAAGAAAAATCACCAAAATACTAGCAAACTAAATTCATTAATACATCAAAAAGACTATTCATCATGATCAAGTGGGCTTCATCCCAGGGTTGCAAGGATGGTTCAATATATACAAATCAATCAATGTGATACATCATATCAACAGAATGAAGGACAAAAACCATATGATTATTTCCATTGGTACTGAAAAAGCATTCAAGAAAATTCAACATCCCGTCATGATAAAAACTCTCAAAAAACTGGATATAGAAGGAACTTACTTGAACATGATAAAAGCCATGTATGATAGACCCACAGTAAGTATTATACTAAATGGAGAAGAAGTGAAAGCCTTTTTTCTAAGATCTGGAGCAAGACAAGGATGCTCTTTCTCACCACAGTTATTCAACATGGTACCAGAAGTTCTACCTAGAGCAATCAGATAAGAGAAAGAAATAAAAAATACCTAAATTGGAAATGAAGAAGTCAAATTATCCTTGTTTGCAGATGATATGACCTTACATATAAAAAAATCTAAAGACTCAACCCAAAAACTATTAAAACTGATAAACAAATTCAGTAAAGTTGCAGAATACAAAATCAACATAAAAACTGAGTAGAATTTCTATATGGCAACAGCAAACATTGTGAAAAAGAAAGCAAGAAAGTAATTCCATTTACAATAGCTACAAATAATATAAAATGCATAGGAATAAACTTAACCAAAGAAGTGAAAGTTTCCTAAAATGAAAACTACAAAATATTGATAAAAGAAATTGAAGAGGACACAAAATTTGAAAGATGTTCCATGCTCAAGGATTAGAAGAATCAATATTGTTAAAATGTCCTAAAGCAATCTACAGATTTAATGTAAAACCTATCAAAATATCAATGACATTCTTCAAAGATATAGAAAAAATAATCCTAAAATTTATATGGAACCACAAAAGACCCAGAATAGCTAAATTCATCCTGTTCAAAAAGAATAAAATTAGAGGAAAACACATTACTTTACTTCAAATTATACTACAGAGCAGTGATAACCAAATCAGCATGGTACTGGCATAAAAACAGACATGTAGACCAGTGGAACAGAATAGAGAACCCAGATGTAAATCCACACATCTTTAGTGAGCTTACCTTTGACAAAATTGTCAAGAATATACAGTCAGGATAGGACAGTCTCTTCCTATAATGGCAATGGGAAAACTGGATATCTATATGCAGAAGAACAAAACTAGACCCTTATCTCTTGCCATATACAAAAGCCAAATCAAAAGGTATCAAATACTTAAATCTAAGACCTGAAACTATGAGAAGACAAAAAGAAAACATTGGGAACATGCTTCAGAACATTGGTCTGGGTGAGGACTTCTTGAGTAATAGCCCCAAAGCACAGGCACCAAAGTGAAATTGGACAAATGGAGTCACATCAAGCTAAAAAGCTTCTGCACAGCAAAGGAAGCAATCAACAAAGTGAAGAGACAACCCACAGAATGGGTGAAAATATTTGCAAACTGCCCATCTGACAAGGGATTAATTAATAACTAGAATATATAAGAATCTCCAACTCAATAGGAAAAAATCAAATAATCCAATTTAAAAATGGGCAAAGGATCAGAATAGATATTTCTCAAAAGAAGACATACAAGTGGCCAACAGGTATATGATTAAATACTCAACATCATTCTCCATCAGAGAAATACACATAAAAACTACTATGAGATATCATCTCACCCCACTTTAAATGGCTTTTATTAAAAAGGCAATAATGAATGCTGGTGAGGATGTGGAGAAAGGGGAACCCTCCTACGCTCTTGGTGGAAATGTAAATTAGTGCAACCATTATGGAGAACAGTATGAGAGTTTCTCAAAAAACTAAAAATAGAACTACTGTATGACCTAGCAATGCCACTCCTAGGTATTTATCCAAAAGAATGAAATCCTGCCATTTGCAACAACATAGGTGGAACTAGAGAACATTATGTTAAGTGCAATAAGACAAGCACAGGAAGACAAATCTCACATGTTCTCACTTATATGTGGGAGATAAATATTAAAAACAATTGCTTTCATGGTGACAGAGATTAGAATGATGGTTACCAGAGGCTGGGAAGGGTAGCAGGGAGTGGGGGATAAATGGGGATGGTTAATGGGTGCAAAAATATAGTTCGATATTTAGATAGAATGAACAATATTTGCTAGCCCAATAAGGTGATTATAATGAACAATAATTAGGGTATGCTTTAAAATAACTCAAAGAGTAGAATTGGAATGTTCCTAACACAGAGAAATGATAAATTCCTGAAGTGATGGATACCTCAATTACCCTGATTTAATTAATTCACATTGTATGCCTATATCAAAACATCACATGTACCCTATAAAGATACACAACTATTATGGATCTTTAATAATTAAAAAAATTTTTTTAAATGCTTTATTGCTAATATGTGCTAACAATCATCTTAGCCTTCAATGAATCCTAATCTTCTTGCTGGTGGAGGGTCTTGTCTCAATGTTGATAGCTGCTGCCTGATCAGGGTAATGGTGGCTGAAGGTTGGAGTGGCCATGGCAATTTCTTAAAATAAGATAATGAATTTTGCCACATCGATAAACTCTTCCTTTGACAAAAGATTTCTCTGTAGCATGTGATTCCGTTTGATAGCATTTTACCCACGTAGAACTTCTTTTAAAATCAGAGTCAATCCTCTCAAACCCTGCCACTGCTTTATCAACTAAGTTTATGCAATATTATAATTCTTTTGTTGTCATTTAAGCAATGTTCACAGCATCTTCACCAGGAATAGATTCTATCTCAAAAAAACACTTTCTTTGCTCATCCGTGAGAAGCAACTCCTCATCCATTAAAGTTTGATTATGAGATTGCAGCAATTAGGTCACATCTTCAGGCTTCACTTCTAATTCTACTCCCTCCCATGAATCATGAATGTTCTTAATGGCATATAGAATGGTGAATCCTTTGCAGAAGGTTTTCAATTTACTTTGCCCAGACCTGTCAGAGGAATCACTATCTATGGCAGCCATAGCCTTACAAAATGTATTTCTTAAATAATAAGACTTCACAAGTAAAATTACTACTTGATCTATGGGCTAAAGAATGCATATTGTAGTAGCAGGTATGAAAAAAAAAAAAAACATTAATCTCCTTGTCATCTCCGTCAGAGCTTTTGGGTGACCAGGTGCATTGTCAATAAGTAGTAATATTTTGAAAGGAATCTTTTTTTTCCTAAGCAGTAAGTCTCAACATTGGGCTAAAAATATTCAGTAAACCATGCTATAAACAGATATGCTGTGTTGTTCTATTTATACAGCACAGGCAGAGTATATCTAGCATAATTTTTAAGGATCCTAGGATTTTCAGAATGCCAAATGAGTATTGTCTTCAGCATAAAATCAGCAGCTGCATTAGCCCCTCACAAGAGAGTCAGCCTGTCTTTTGAAGATTTGAAGCCAGGCATTGACTTCTCTCTAGCTAGGAAAGTCCCAGAAGACATCTTCTTCCAATATAAGTCTGTCTGGTCTACATTGAAAATCTGTTGTTTGGTGTAACCACCTTTATTAATTATCTTAGCTAGATCTTCTGGATAACTTGCTGCAGCTTCTACATCAGCACTGGCTACTTCACCCTGCACTTTTATGTTATGGAACAGGATTCTTTCTTTAAACTCTATCAA
This sequence comes from Varecia variegata, assembly GCA_028533085.1. Classification (NCBI taxonomy): domain Eukaryota; kingdom Metazoa; phylum Chordata; class Mammalia; order Primates; family Lemuridae; genus Varecia; species Varecia variegata. The sequence continues at coordinate 38,968,822 of CM052445.1, read as the reverse complement.
CCAACCTCTGCTAGCTTCAAAGTTTTCTTCTGCAGCTTCTTCACCTCTCTCTCAGTCTTCACAGAATTGAAGAGAATTAGAATCTTTCTCTGGATTAGGTTTTTGGTTAAGGGAATGTTGTGGCTGGTTTGATCTTCTATCCAGATCACTCAAACTTTCTACTTAGCAGCAACAAGCCTGTTTTACTTTCTTATCATTCATGTGTTCACTGGAGTAGCACGTTTAATCTCCCTGGAAAACTTTTCATTTGCATTCACAACTTGGTTAACTGACACAAGAAACCTGGCTTTCAGCTTGTCTCAGCTTTCAACATGCCTTTCTCACTAAGCGTAATCATTTCTAGCTTTTGATTTAAAATGAGAGACATGCAACTCTTCATTTGAGAGGCCATTGTAGGGTTACTAATTGGCCAATTTCCATATTGTTGTGCTCAGGGAATAGGGAGGCTTGAGGAGAGGGAGAGAGATGAAGGAATGGGTGATCAGTGTGGCAGTCACAATACACGTGACATTTATTAAGTTTCCCATGCTATATGGCCACAGTTCATAGTACCTGAAAATAATTACAATAGTAACAAAAGATCATAGATCACAGATAACCATAACAGATATAATAATGAAAAAGTTTAAAATATTTCAAGAATTACCAATAGGTGACAGATGATTTTCTTCTGCGAAAGGCATAAATCATATGCATATTCAATAAGTATAAAATTAAAACGGTTTTTTATTTTATGCAAATTTTGGTAAGTTGTATCATTTTAGAAATATACCTATTTTATTAAATACATTGGGTTGCAATTTTACCAACTTATTATTATTATGCTTTTCTAACCTATTTAATGTTTCCTTTTAAATTCCTGATTTAATTATTTGTGTCTTCTCTCCTTCAATTTTTATTCAGTCTTATCAAAGATTTATCAATTTTATTAATCTTTTTATATTTCCTTACTTATGGTTCTATAATATTTCTTTTCTTCTATTTTCATTAAGTATAATTTACCATTCTCCTAAATTCCTGAGATGGAAACTCAGATGATTAATTTTCAGCATTTCTTTTTTTACTAGTATATGCATTTTTAAGTATGCACATTTCTCTCTAAGCATATTTTTACAGAAATATTCAAGTTTTGAAAGTAGCATAATATTTTTTCATTCAACTAAAATATTTTCTAATTTTCATTGCAATTTCCTCTATAATCATAAGTAACTTAGAAATATATTCCTTGCCTGTCAGTAGTATATGGAGATTTTTCAAATAGATTTCTTTTTATAATTGTAGATTAATTAGAAAATACCACCTGTATCAATTCATTTCTTTGAAATTTGTTGAGACATTACTTATGTGGTTGCATATGATCAGTTTTTTTAACTTCCCCATTTGTCCTTCAGAAAACATATTCTACAAGTGTTCTGTGAAGGGGTGTGTGTGTGGAGGGAGTTAAATCTATTAATGAGTCGTTTAAATTTTTAGTTTTTACTTAGTTTTTCTCCACTTGTTCTATCAGTTATTGAAAGACTTGTGCTTAAAATCCCCCATTATCATTTTGAATTTGTCTATTTCTTATTTGAGGTCTGTCAGTGTTTGTTACACATATTTTGAGATCATGCTATTACATGTATACAAATAATTTATTGTTATATCTGATCAGTTGTCTTAATCTGTGCTGCTATAACAAAATACATGAAACTGGGTAATTATAAAGAACAGAAATTTATTTCTCAGAGTTCTAGAAGCTGAAAGTCCAAGATCAAGGCCCTGGCATGCCTGTTGCTGTGTCTTCACGTGGCGGATGAGATGCAGGGAAAAGTGCTCAAGCTAAATCCCTTTGGCCCTTTTATAAGGCAGTAATTCATTTGTGAGGGCAGAGCCCTCATGACTTAATCACACCCCCAAAGGCCCCACTTCTTAATACCACCACGGTTGTCTAAGCCACCTATTGTGTAGGATTTTGTTATGGCAGCCCCAGCAAATGAATAAAATTACCCTGTCCATAGAGCCAGAAAAAAAATGGAAACAATCCAAATATTCGTCTACAAAAAATAGATTTTAAAATGTAGTATATTAATATAATGAGATATTATACTGGAGTGAATATGAATAAACTACAATTACACTCATATGGGTAAATCTTTGAAATGTAACATTAAGAAAACAAGCAACTTGGAAGTGTATTTTTGACCAAGATCACCTTAACATTTCCTTTCAGCTTGATTAAACTTTAGAAAGGTTTGTTCCCAGCTCAAGCCCCTGGCTTCCCTTTCCTTAGGGTATTTATTTTAGAAAACTTGCAATTGTAAATTCTTTCTCTTCCCCTTTGAAATGTAAATCTTTCAGCCTCTTGTCAGTTTTACAACCCAGCAATGAAGGTCTTTCTCAGGGGCTTGGGGAGTCATCCTTTGAAATGTCCTGTCAAGAAAGACAGGGTCCTTATCTCTTAGGTCTCTGCAGGAGGGTAGGAGCCTAACCTCTACTGTCCCCCAATTTAGACTAATCAGCAAACACAGATGGCCTAATTGCATTTACTAATCTTCAGAACTTTTCCACTAGTTCTGTGGAAACCAGTGTTGAAAAACTCTTCTTCCTTTTGTTTCAACATAGTTCACTCTTTCTTCCATACTGCTGTAGTCTTTACTCTATTGCAGTAGTCTTGAATAAAGTCTCCCTTGCCTGTTTAGCTTGTATGATACAATTTTACTTAGACTATGTAAAGTGTAATACCATTTCTAAGAGGCTTAAATCAAACAAAAGGAATGTGTAGTTTAGGGATTAATTGTGGTGACACCAAAAAACCCAGAATGAAATGCACATCTTTGGAAGGTGGCTTTCTTTGGGTCAGGTAGTTTACACAGTATTGGTGATGTTCTAGTTCTTAAATTAGTTCAGAAGTTGCTGCACAGTTTATAGATGTCTCCATACATATATATGTAAATTATATATGTAGATAAATATGTATATATGCAAATATATTTAATTTTGAATATATAAGTACTGCCTAGTAAATAGAAATCAAAGAAGTTGGGACTGACTCTAAGAAATCATTTCAAAAACAAGTGAAAGGAGCTAAACAGAAAAATAAAACCAAACAAAAAATAAATAAGTGACCAACTAAGTTGGTAGGAATGGCTGGCTACACTGTCAGATTTTTTAACCATATATCATATTTGAGATGTACTGATAGTCAAAACAGGATTTTAGTCCTTTATAGACTAAATTTTAGTCTAATTATATTAATAATAGCAATTCAACTCAGGATTGCAGCATGAACCTATCACCATCATCACAACCATTCTCACTAATATGTATTTAATTCTTACATACTAAATTTATTTTAATGACAAGCCCCTGAATTTCATTTTAACTTTTGGTAAAAACAGATTTTTTTTTATTTCAGAATATTACAGGGGTACAAATGCTTTGGTTACATAAATTGCCTTTGCACCACCTGAGTCAGAGCTATAGGTGTGCCCATCCCCTAGACAGCACACACTGCACCCGTAGGTGTGTGTTTACCCATCCCATCCTTCCCCCTCCCACCTGCTCAACACTCGATGAATGTCACTTCCATATGTGCACATAAGTGTTGATCACTTAGTACCAATATAATAGTGAGTACATGTGGTATTTGTTTTTTCATTCTTGTGATACTTCACTTAGAAGAATGGGCTCCAGTTCCATCCAGGATAATGCAAGAGGTAGTTCACAATTTTTTTTATGGCTGACTAAGTCCTCCATACCACATTTTATTAATCCACTCATGTATTGATTGGCACTTGGGTTTTTTCCATATCTTTGCAATTGTGAATTGTGCTGCTATAAACATTCTAGTGCAGATGTCTTTTTCATAGAATGTATTTTTTCTTTTGGGTAGATGCCCAGTAATAGGATTGCTGGATCAAATGGTAGGTCTACTTTTAGTTCTTGGAGGTATGTCCATACTACTTTCCACAGAGGTTGAGCAGGAACATGGATAGAGCCAGAACAACCAGCAGCAGTGATAGGTGGACTGGTCTCTCTGAGGTAGAGCTTTGAATATAGCTCTGTGCAAGGGAGTCTTAGTCCCTGTGTTTTTCTATTCCAATTTTCTGAAATCCAGGAGAGAGACTCTGATTCATCAAGCACAGAAAAGTATTAAGTCACAGCGAGCGGTAGGTGGCAGCTCATGAAACACAGACAATGACCATCCCAATTCCAGTCAGCTATGCAAGGTGGAAACAGTGAACTTGAGTTTGACTGACAGATCACATAGTGGTCCCATGTAATCTTCACTGTTAGAGGAGGCAAATGTTTTGCTAATCATAAAAGCTGAATGGCCCTGTGATGAATATTCTAGGAGCCCCTTTATGCTCCTCCTGTTGTAATTTGCATTCTTTTCCCTGATCTTGACTTTGGCCTCTTGAATTTCCAGAGGAAGGATGCAAGATGAGAATCAGGATCATGTGTAGAATGGTCAGATTTTAAAACTCGTGCTGTAGTGGAGTTTATTTTAAGGTACTTTATGTCCTTACTCCCTTTGATAAATGTGAACCTGTAGCAGAGATGCAAGACTTGAATGTTAGATTCCAATACTCTGTCTCCCAGGAATCTTGAAGGATAGATAATATGACAGAATTTATAAATTTGGTACTGAGGAATTTTATCTAATAGAGATCAGTGGAGTAGGGCAAAATTTGCTGTAGATAAGGTAGCAAGGAACTAATTTAGCCAAGTTATTCTTTTCTATTACCTTAAACTTAAATACTTAATTAACATTTGAACATTTACTGTATATAAAGCATTGTATTTAAGGAGATAAGTTCTGAGAATTAAGTTTAGTAAAAACAATAGCCCAAAAACCTATTAATCAGGGTTAAAACTGTTACAAATTAAAAAAAAAAAAAAGATTACTCAACTCTATTTAATTAACTTTGCTACCAGAAATTACAAGTTTTGTGTATCAACCATAGATAACAAAAATTGTTCCAGCTAGAGTTTGACAATAGAGGCAAGTATTTGCATAAATGAAATTGTTCCCAAAATTAAACTTGTAAAAGCAAATAAGAGGGCATATTTCCTTATTGCAACAATGCACAAACTTCATAGAAATAATCTTTAATTTTATGTGCAGAGGAAATTGACTTTGTCTTTATGGTGTTGCTATCTATATTCATTCAACCAATAATTTTTTAGCACTGATTATGTGTCAGGCATAATTCCTGGTTCTGAGGATTTAAAAATTAAAGAAAGTGTGTGCTACCAAGTTGCTTATTAGACTAATTGGGGATGATAGGAAAGTGAACAGTTACCCTTTTCTAGGCCAGTCTCACCAAGTTAATACAAAAGTGAATCACTGACAATTGGGCTCAGGCTAACAAACAATTCAGACAAGTGTGTCCCAGCTGAGTCTTAGACATGATTAGGAATTTATCAGATGTGTCTTGGAACAGGGGCTCATAGTGGGTCAGGAATGACTATCAGGTGGTAGAGGATTCTAGGCAGGAAGAGCTATAAAGTAAGTCATTCATTAAGCAAAGAAAAAAATTCAGTCCCAAAAATACACTTATGTTGAGATTCAGAAAATAAACATAATGGTTAATCCATTTGGTGCCCGGGGGGATTTGATCCTTAGCTCGCATTGACCTCAAAACACTCAGAAGCCAAAGCTGCTTTTTTTTTAAAAATCAAGCAAAGATGTTTATTAAATTTGTTGTATTTCAAAAAAGCTAAAAATTAGGGAATTGTAGGGAAGTTTTCAGGGCCTCGGTTGAGTGATTTTTAAATATTTTTTATTATTTCAAAATATCACAAGGGTACAAATGTTTGTGGTTACCTGGATCGCTTTTGTTATGCTTGAGTCAGGGTTATAAGTGTGCCCATCACCCAGATAGTGTTCACTGTACCTGTTAGGTAGGTTTTCGCCCATCCCCCTCTCCCCTCCCACTAGTTGATTTCCCCTCTGTTTTACTTCCTTCTGTGAAAAGGAAACGAAGTAGTTTTATCTAAAAGACACCTGCACTTGAATGTCTATTGCAGCACAATTCACAATTGCAAAGATGTGGAATCAACCCAAGTGCCCATCAATTCATGAATGGCTTAACAAAATATGGTATCTGTATACTATGGAATACTATGCAGCCACAAATAGGGATGAATTAAGGCTTTTTGCAACAATTTAGATGGAACTGGAGACCATTATCCTAAGCGAAGTATCACAAGAATGGAAAAACAAAGGCCACATGTACTCGCTATTAAACTGCAATTAACTGATGAGCACTCATGCTTTTTGTTTGTGGCAGTGCCAGTCTTACTTATTGGCTTCCAACTGGAAGTAATTTATTCATAGTGTCTTTATATATTGTACACCTTCTAGACATTTTAACTCTTAGCAGTCACCGATCTTAAGTTTTCCAAGACATATGCAGGACAGTTTTAAAATTCTCTGAAACTTTTAGAACTTTCAAGACAGGCAATAAATAAGTTAAATTTTCCAGCATCTCAGATACATTCGTATGTCAGAATTACCCTCTTGCCCAAGGCTATATCTCATAACTCCTCAGATCTCACTAGAGTTTATTACAGTGAAAAAACACCCACATGGCCCTGAATGCATATTTAATTTATGAGCATCAAAGGACAGATAAGTATCAAAGACAGATTTAGATACATTAAAATGTGGTTTCTATGTTTATAATGATAGGCAACCACATAAAAAAATAATGTGCCGAACACCTTGTACTACAAAACAGCTGTAGGGAAGTCTTTGAGTAGAAATTGTCCCAGTTTGGGAACATTAGACATGAACATAAATTAAATATATTATTAATTCATTTGGAACAGTTGAACATTTAAGAAGGCCGTTTCTACCAGTGGAAACAAAGATGGAAAACTGTGAAATACTTGTGAATTGCTCAGAATTCTGCCTTGCTTCCAGCAATTGAATTGGAAACAGATGTCTTCCCACAAAGTGAAAATGATCTTATTAGTAAATGCTTCTTTAAATGAAACACACGATGACAAAAAAGATTCTTTAGCAGACTCAAAGGAAAAGAAAGATTAGATAAGTTGGAAAATATGCCATGGTCTTCCAATTTCAGAAGTAGAGAGCAGCAATTTAGAGGCAATTTTCAGGGATGCTCAAAAGAAAAAAAAACCTCTGGAATTCACTTATAACTCATTTTTTTGTGAACATTTTGATTAACAACTAGAAATGGTTGATGAAAAGACTAGATATCTAAAAGAGGGCCCATCTTTCATCCTTTTTAGTGTAGTTTCAGACTCTAATGTACCTATTTTTGGTTGGTCAGAAGCACCAAAAATGACTTTTATATAAGGTATTAAATAGAATATGTTTTGAATAGAGGAAAAAATACTATAATTTATAAGAAAATAATCAATTTTACTTTAACAATATTTATTATTGATTGTATAGCTTTAGTTTTAAACCTCTATTAGCACAGACTAATTTTTGCTTACTCTGCATTTCTGACCAAAATTGTATGGCAGTGTCATATGTAAGTATTGGGTTAGGTATTTAGAGATGTTTCAAGGAGGATTACTATTTTTCTTGAATTCTAAAATACAGATGAAGAGATATGTCATATGGCATTGTGTCACAGCTCCCTACACAATAGTTTTGACACAGTTGGTTCTCAGCAGATATTTCTTTGATTTTATTGGGGAAGTAGGACTAGAGAGGGGGTAGGGTAGGTTTCATAGTTACCACCAGGGGGCAGCAGAGCCTGCAGGATCTCAAGACATGGCAGTGGCTCTACAAGGTGAGTACAGTCTTGCGCTGTTCCTCCACTCCTGCTGGGTTGCAGTTCAGCTGGGGGTGATGATCAGAATGGTACAAGGAGTTGTTTTTTATTTTTCTTAAATTCTGGGACCCATGCCAGTATCAAATCATAATCTTTGAGGGAGTGGCCAGGGCATGTCTAGTTTCCAAAAGCTTCAGGTTATTCTCATCCATGAGAACAGGTAAGGAAAAGCGGATAGGAGGTGCTTTCTCTGCAGTGGGCAGAGAAAACTATTGATCTCCAAGATGAATGCCTACTTTCCCAGAGGCTGACCCTGAGGAACTGGGGACATATGGACCAGAGATACAGGGTTTTCAAGGAACTTATCTGTGGGATATTTGGTCTCAGAGTCTCTAGTCACATGCTAGGAAGAAAGGTGAAACAGCCTGAACTCTTTTCCTGAGGTCTCCTAAGGCCTTTTAACTGGTAGGGAAATACCCACTGAGCTTAAGTTCATTACACTTGTCTCAGAGCTAAAAGTTGACCAACAAAGAGCTCTGATGATTCTTTTTTCTCCTATCTAATTGCAGTTTCTCCCATGCCTCTAACTTCAGCCAGTGATTTCAGTATTCCCTCAAATAAGAAAATGCCTCCCTCTGTAGTTCCCTCTTTATTAAACTTTTAATATTTGCATTGAAAGCATTGATGGCAGTTAGAGCACAAAGTCCTGATTCTGTCTCAGATATGCAGTCTGGTCTTTTCTTTTTTGAGGTAGAGTCTCTTGCAAATTACCACCCTCTCATTATGCTGGACTTAGAAGTGTGTAACGTTTTTTTTTTTTATAATATTCCAAGATCTAGTGTAAAAAAAGGTCTTTTCATTTGAACAGAGTTGAATCTAGAGCAGTCAAACAAGGACTGGATAAAATCTGGGATAGCAAAGGAGAGAAAAGCACAGAAATTTTTATGGTTCTAGAAAATATTGCTTAAAAATAAGATTTGTTTTCTGGGCTCAAAAACTTCATTTTATCCAAGGTAGATTTCAAGAACAAAGGAGATCAGTAATAGATTCTCCTTTTGTAGTAATTAGTTCTCTCCCAGCTCTTTTTGGAGCACTGTAACCTCCTCTCCCAATTAAGCTAAGGAGTTTGAATTTTATTCTGAGTGCATTGGGAAACCTTTGGAGGGTTTTAACCAGGAAGGGCAGGTTCGATTTATGTTTAAAAGAAGAGAATATGACTGTTTAATGATGAAAAGGAGATAAAAGAAAAAGGCAGAAGATCAATTAGAAAGCTAAATGATCTCAGAGAGAGGAGATGTCATGTGAGCTATGACCGCAGTTGTGGAGATGGAGAAAATAGGAAAATAGATTGATCTACTATATGCTTTGGAATTTCTAGATAATCTATGTCTGTTTTTATGGTAAGGTGTGGGGGCAGGATTTAGGAAGATATTCGTTGGAAAATCTATCATTTTTTTCTTTCTTTCAGTGCCCTTGCATAGGTCTATGGGCTGCTGCTTGCGCTCATATTTTACTAAAGAAATTGGGTGAAGAAGAAAATGAGTTTGTCTTTCTATATCCCACATTAATTAATGTAGGAGGGATAAGGTGTTTTCTTTTACTTAAATATTTTTTTATGAAGAAATGTCATATTAGGAAAAAAAACAGAACAGAACATACGTGACCACACACTGTGTTATGTGGAGGTAGGAAAAGAGTTCACCAGGCAGGATAAGGCATACTGCGAGGGCTTACTGGTATGTTCTTGCCAGGAGTTCTGATGTCTGCCCAGGAGTTTGTTCAAACTGAGCATCAGTCTGCTCAGACATCAAGTGTGAGGCATGGATGCATTTTGTTAGAACTTGGTTATCACTAAGTATGCATTTTTTTTTTTTCAGTTTTCCTTTAGTGTTCTGTTCTTTTCAGTAAGGCTCTTTTTTTCTTTTTCTTTTCTTCTTTCTTTTCCTTCCTTCCTTCCCCCTTTCCTTCCTTCCTTCCTTCCTTTCTTCCTTTCTTTCTTTTCTTTCTTTCTGTCATATGTGTAAGTGACTTTTAAAAGAATATATTAATAGCATAATGGCCCTGTGAGAGCACTGACCTGGGAGTCTGGGTTTCTATGTGTGAGATCTGCCTCTCTTGCCAAATAGCTGGGCAAGTCATTTCCTCTTCCTGGATAAATGACTGTGATATGAGGAGTTTGATTCAATGATCCCCAAATGCCTCCCAGCTTGGATAAATCTATGACTCTCAACTTAGAGGTTCATATGAGAGGCATGTCAATTCTTGACACCAATGGGCTGCCAGTTTTTGCTTTAAATGAAGGAGGCTCAACAACTGCATTGTATATCAGCAGTCTCACAGAAACACAAATATCTGAACTCTCAAGGCAAAGAGAAACACAATGGCTACAGGTTGTTTCAATCCCACAGGAAGTACTCACATTTCTTTTGGGCTCATTGAATCCTCATTTTGGTGTTCCTTGAGATAGCGATCATCTTCTTTTAGCCATCTTCTTTTTTGAGCACCATTTATTTCTTTATGCGCCACCTGCCTATTATTTCTTTTTCTCTCCTGAAAAATATACAAAGTTAATCATAAGCAAGTTGTCAAATGTCCCTGAGTCCAGAATATCTGGGTTCTCTGTGCTGTCTGGTGAGGCATGGCTTACAAAGCCCTTTGGCTACTTTTAATTGTCCAGTGTGTTTTACAAAGACTTACTTGTGCATGGCGCTGAGCTAACAGTAATGTTCTTCAGATTTCTGCTTTCTCTGTAATCTAATGATCTGATTCAATGACAAAACAGACTAAGAAGATTATACAGACAACAGGCTAGCAAGAAGAATTTTTCCTAGATTGGAGAGAACAAATAAAGGGCAAAGTTAGACATAGTGAGTGAGACACATTGGCTTAGCAGACAAAAAGAAATGGATAATGAACGGTTTCCTGCATGACTCCAGAGTGCCAGACAATTCTTGATTGGTCATAAAATGCAGCAACAAACTTAATCTTAGGCACTGTGACAGCTCTGAAGAATAGCCAGTGTGCATTCAAGATATATAAAGAGGAAGATGTTGGGTAAATATTACCTCCTACCTTGTGAATTGTAAACTTAAACCAGTTAACAGGCTGCTATCTGTATTCTCCTCCATTTGGAGAAACTTCAGAACTTCCAGAATTTTGAAGAATAGAGCTGGGATTCTCTAGTGGCCTATCTTGCGGCCAAGTAAGATTTCCATTTCCATGTGGATGTCTTGCTATGAAAGATGAAATATGTGAACCTTTAAAGTGCTCATCTGCTCCTGCTCCTTTTATCGAGCTTGCACCAAAAGTTACCATTCTCACATGATTCTAACTTGCCGGGGTCAGCACTTGCCAGTTGCTAGCTTTCATTGTTGTTTTAGGGGTTGCTTTCATACTGACCATTCAGTTGCTGATACAAAGTTGACAGTTGGTTCTGTAAAGTGTTTATATGTGAAGCTGACTCCATACTGTTTATATGCAATTAATGGGTTATTTAGTCTGATCATGGTTTTTGTGCCAGCTAGGTTAATAACTATGCCACTCATTTTCATTTGCCTTAAAGATTAGAGGCATGCATCCTGAAGCAGAAGTTAGCCAGGAAGTTATTCTCTGTCTATATATATCAAAAGTAATTGGCATGCCTACCTCATTCTCTCCTAGGACAGTCCCAACCAGCTGCAGAAGGCATGATTGACAATGTGTGCACGAGATGAGAGCAGCACCAATCTGTGTGGTGGGAGATATAAACTAAAGCAGAAAAAAACAACAGAAAATCATTAAAAATGACTCCTTCAGGCCTGAGCAATTGCAATGAACCTGAAACTTTTCTGCAATTAGAGTGTGCATTCCTATACAAAGAAAAGGTGATTCCATTATAGGATGTTACAAAACAGTGTGGCATTTGCTTTGGATGAAGCAGAGAAAAATGATGATAAAGAAAATCCTGCTCGGAGGAGTTTGCTGACCTTATTTAGATGTTAAAGTTACCATCAGAACCACACTCTATCTTTAAATTGAAATAAAGTACATAGTGTGAGTTCATTCACCCTTAATTAGCCAAAAGTTTTATAAAATCTAGAATCTAAAAGTACCAGTTAAAGTGTTGCTAATGGAAAGTTGGTGGATTCAACTAACAATTAAAATCTGAGTTTCATGCCCAGAATGTATTTCATGCACACAGATTGGTCACTTGCTGAATAAAGAATTTTAGTGTCTCTGGTGCCCACCACAGTTAACTTATGCACTTACAAAAGCCGAGTTTTAGTAAACTTTAATTGCATTTTCCTTAGGAACATTTGATGCACCAGAGCAATAATGTTGAGGTCTTGATAAAACTACTTTATAAATATATGATTAAATTTTGCATTGGAATGCACCAACTCAACTCTAGTTACAGTCATGAGTACTTTCAGATGGGGAACCACAAGGATTTGGACAGGATATGCTCAAGGGAAAATGCCAAAGACAGGACTTGTATTTTTAGGACAAGAGGGATAAAGGAGATCATCTGGGACAAGGCAGTACTTGGTGAGTAAAAAAGAGCTAAAGAGCTTATCACATTTCAGCTTGTAGTTTAATTCATGACCCACATTCTGTCTTTCCAATGCTATGTTAATATGCAAAAGCAGAGTAGCAAGAAAATTTGGGATATGGAATAAAACCACATCATACAAACAGTATTGACTTTTTTATATGTTCAAAACAGAACAAAGGGTTCTAGTGGAAATGTTACATGTCTTGTCACATTAAAATACTTAATCCAGTGGTGAAATGGTTTATTAAATAATTTTTTTTAAAAAATGCTTCACTAAGGTGACTCTATAGGACATAGATTCGGGGATTATAATATACACACACACATGTAATTGCATATATAGACATCTGACTCAAGAAATTATTTTTTAAAAATAATTGAAATTTTAATGTGTTCTCAAAGGAATGCAATTAGCAAAATTCAGACAGTTGGAAAATCTTAAAAAACAAGTGATACATTTTTCTCTATAAAATATTAGAAAGGAGTCAAGGGAGAACCTATAGAGGAAAAGAGATTAAACACATGCATCAGACAATTTTAATGCATAGACTTATTCCAATTCAGATAAACCAAATTGTAAACAAAGTTGCACTGCATTTATGAGACAATTTGCAAATGTGACCATTGAAAGGATACTTGATAATGTTAAAGTATTGTTCATTTTATTTAGATGTTATGATGTTTAAAGCATAGAATCCTAAACTGAAGGTACATACTGAAATCTTTATAGATAAAATAAGTTAATGTATGTGACTCAGATTTTTGGTCTTGGAAATAAATCCAGTGGAAAACATTTAAAAGAGTAGGGTATGTGATTTCTTAGCCTTTGCCTAATTTATAATATTTTAAGAAATTTCTTTTAGAAACAAATACATTTATTTTTTTTTTTTGTATTTAGAAATGATTATGTTCAGAGGAAAATAATCCTTACTACTAAGAGAGTGAAGGAAAGAACCACACATGCAGTTTGTAGAAGAAAACCCACTTTAGTTATTAATATTTCTACTTTGATTCAAGGAGGTTAGAGTATTCCCAAGTTGACCTATTTTTTAATTTAAGCCTATTTCCCATCATCATCAGCATTCATTAGATGTTTTCTCTCCTCTGGGAGGAGCTACCATTGAATGCCCCTTTCTTAACTGCAGGGCTGTTGTGCAGGGACGCCACCTGCTGTATGTCTGGAAGACAGCAGGGTGTAGATCCCATTTAGGTTTTGTGGGCTCACGCTGCTAGATAACTGTCTTTGATGATATGACTTCCAGTAAATCTTGACTGGAGAAGAGATTCAAGTCAGTCTGCAATACCCCCATGGTGAACAGATAGTACTCTCTGCACTTCATTCTCCTGACTTAATTGTACATATTGCACCTATGAGATAATATACCGTCTATACAGCATAGGTACATAGGTTTAACTTTAAAGGGTTACTTACTGATGGGTTGAAAGGGGATATGACTAGAAAATAAATAAGAGAGTAACAAATCAAAGGGAATCCCAGAAGAATAAGAAAATTCACAGAGAACAAAAATAAAAACAAAACAACAACAAAAAATCAAAGTAGAGGCCGGGAACCAAATATGCACAATGCAGGGATGAGAGTCCAGCTAATAGCTTCACTTGTACATTATGAATCTTGGAACACAAAATAAAACGGACTAGAGAAACAGACAAAAGTATGGAAATGGGATGAAAAATCAGTTGAAATTGAGGGACTTGTTAGAGTTCCCCACATAGTGGGAGGTCAGTAAGTGATGCTTTAGTAATTGTATATAGATGACCTCTAGATCCATTCATTCATTCCTTTAGTAAAGATCATTGAGTAATTTCTGTATGCCATGCACTCTGCTAGGCACTGAGGGTGCAATGATGTCCTAACAGGCAGTAGGTGCCTATAATTTCTTACTGTGGTTTTTATCCATTAGTTATTGTTGCATTCAAGAAGAATAGCTTGCAGTTCTGTTGCAGGACTGATGGCTTACTCAGAAGACTGGAACTAGATGTGGTAGAAATAACACATACTTCTTTCTGTACTACATAGCTACAGGAAGCACCCAAAGTGGGCAGTTACCTGCAGCGAAAAGCTGACAGCACTCTATTCCTGCATCTGGACAGAACTCCTAGGATAACTCAGGGTTATCCTAACCCCAACACAGAAAGCGTAAAATAACACTTATAAATCTGGAAGAGAAAGTTACAGAGAATGGATGAGAACACTTTGCTTTCTCTCTTTTTATTTTTTGACTCTTCTCTTCCCCCCTTTTTTATCTTTTTGGTTTTCATTCAAATGAGCCTTGAGCCGCTTGGATAGTTTCTGGATAAAAATGAAGTGCAGAAGGTACAACAGAGACCAAATGAGGGCAAGAGGGAAACATAGATGAAGATAAGCTGCATATTATGTGTGTTTCAAATCAATTAGGAATCTCCATGGATTTAATAGCAAATGAAAAATATGACACCTAAGTTCATGAAGGAAGCAGCCATTTCTGTTTCTCTCTACCACTGGATTCCCAGGGTCCTAGCACATTTTCCTGGTGGATATTAATACATATTTATTGAATGAATTAATGACAATGCCAAAGACCTTAATGATGACAAAGAAAATGAAAAGTATTAAGGTGGTGATGTCTTGTAGCCTTGTATTCCTTAGTCTGTTTCTTGTTCTATTTCCATTTAAGTATCTGCTTGTGTTTTCAGTATTATACATTTTATCCATGTATCTTATAGATTCTTTTTATTCGTGATACTATCTAAGGGAGTATTATAAATATGCACATAATGTGCCTTACATATTAGTCGTTAGTGTTTTATAAATACTTGGGATATTGAATTAAGAAGTTTTACCTCACCACCAATAATGATGCAAAAATAAACCGAATAAGCATCATGTCAACTCTCCTTAGTTTAAGGAATGGTTATCTGTTCCGAGGATTATCAAAATTCTATGCTGCTTTTCCTCTGACTTACAAGACAGGCTATCCTGGGATCAGTCTGAATTAAATGGCTCTTTAGTAGGTAGGCTTATAAAATACTGTTATCTATGATTTTGTAAAGGAGTATGGAATAAGATGATGGGGAGACAAGAAGTAAAATGCATTGGATGACTTTTTGAAGGTTTTTCATCTGTTCCTTTGTGTCTCACAAACCCAAAGCATCTCGGTTTACCGTTGCATTTACTTTTTACTTTCTCCCCCCTCTCCAGGTATGCCCTGGGATGGGAGTAATGGATAATAGAGTCAGATCCACCAGTGAGTGGTAGATGGCCAGAATAGCTGGGGTAGAATATAATTACCCTTATGGAATCAAATCTACATCTCTCGGCTGGGTGCGGTGGCTCACTCCTGTAATCCTAGCACTCTAGGAGGCCGAGGCGTGTGGATCGTTTGAGCTCAGGAGTTCAAGACCAGCCTGAGCAAGAGTGAGACCCCATCTCTACTAAAAATAGAAAGAAATTATATGGACAACTAAAATTATATAGAAAAAATTAGCCGGGCATGGTGGCGCATGCCTTGTAGTCCCAGCTACTCGGGAGGCTGAGGCAGTAGGATCGCTTGAGCCCAGGAGTTTGAGGTTGCTGTGAGCTAGGCTGATTCCATGGCACTATAGCCAGGGCAACAGAGTGAAACTCTGTCTCAAAAAACAAAAAACAAAAAACAAAAAAACAAATCTACATCTCTCTTACCCAGGATCCCATACAAGCACTGGGAAGAAGTATACTCATGTCAAATGAAAGCCGGGCAGACTAGCATAGTGTGGCAAAAGTTGCAGAGTCAGAGTTGATTCTCAGATGTGCTTCATCAGAGCATGTGACTTTTAATGAGGTATTTAACTCAATTGTAAATTTATCTCCAAGCGAGAGTAATGATGCTAAATTTATATAAATGTGAGAATTAAATTAGATAATTCATTTAAAATGCTTAATACAATGCCTGGCTATTGTTAGGGTGCAACAGGTGCTAGCCAGTGTTTTTCCTTCAATAGGAATATAATCAAATATTTTGTTATAATGAAATCATTCATTATGCTTACCATATCCTTCAGTTTTCTCAGATTTTCTAAGCTAACAGTTGAGTTTGCCTTCATTGATCTCATATAACATGCAGATGTAATATTCCTTATCATTGGCCTAGAAGATACTCACTTAAGTGATTTTTGTGAGTGCTTAACATATTGTTTTAAAGGGATTTGATAAATGATCGATTCTCATTTGTTGCCTCTGCGGGTGAGATTATGGTGAAGCAGGGAGGCTGAGTGGCCCAGGGTCTCAGGTGGCAGTTAGTGACAGCTCTGGTGACTACTCAAGTCTCTGCTATTGTGTCCAGTTCTCCTTCCAGAGAAACTGTAGGCTTGTTCAATCAAGTCTTGATTGGACCATGAAGTAGACAGTTGACCCAAGGTGTACTCATAAGCTTCTCTTTCCTATTAAAATGTATTTGTGACTCAGAAATTTTACAATTTAAAGTTGATGCTATAATTCAGAGGGCATGTTAGGGACCAGAGCAGCATGGTGCTGCCCAGGTACGCATAGCAGCAGAGAAAACTAGCCAACAAAGGGAACAGTATGGAAGAACTAACCTGTTAACTCCCAATAAAATCTTTTTTGCTTCTGCTAGTTGAAGTGGGTTTCTGTTACTTAGAACCAAAATAGCCTTGAAAAAGACTAAATTAATAATCCCTTTTGCACAGACCAAATAAGTATTTAACTAAGAATTTATACCTTGTTAATAGACATTAATTAATGCAACTCTGAATTGGATTTCACAAATGTGTTGGCATTTTAGATGTACTCTTGTCTTTCATAAAATAGAGTCATCTGCTAATAGCTCCGATCAAAGCATAAAACATTTCTTAAACTAACAGAGAGCTTTTGAAATGGAAGTATGAAGAGAAAGGTTCTTTAATTTTCTAATTGCTCTTCCCTGCTATTGAAATTAGCCAGCATTTTATCTTTAACAGGAACAATTATAAAGAGAAACATTTGCCAGCTAATTTAAAGGTTAGCCATTATGGCATGACTAATGTCTATGGGAAAAATAATCAGTAAATTGCTACATTGTTACAATGAGTATAATTTATTTTCCCAGTGAATACCCTGGATATTTAACTCTTCACTTTCTTCATTGAATCTGGCACAAAACAATAAATATTAGTTTTCTACTTTTGCCTGCTAAAATATGTTTTTAATAATAAGACTTCATCTTTCATTTAAAACATTTTTTCTTTTCCTTTTTCTTTTTTTTTTTTTTTTCCCCGAGACAGGGTCTTGCTCTGTTGCCCAGGCTAGAGTGCAGTGGCATCATCATAGCTCACTGCATCCTCAAACTCCTGGGCTTGAGTGATCCTTCTGCCTCACTCTCCCAAGTGGTTGGGACTACAGGTGTGTGCCAACCACACTGGGCTAATTTTTTTTCTTTTTCTTTTTCTTTTTTTTTTTTTGTAGAGACATGGTCTCCCTCTTGCTCAGACTGGTCTCAAACTCCTGGCCTCAAACAATCTTCCCCCCTTGGTTTCCTAAAGTGATAGGATTTACAGGTGTGAGCCACCACACCATTTTGCTTTTAACAAAGAAGAGTTTTCACTTGGATGATCACTTTTCGCATCCCAGCAACTTTTTCTCATTGGCAGGTAGGGAGAGAAGGACCAGAGCATTGGGGGTGGCAATAGCATTAGAATTGCACCCTTACCAGCACCAAATGTGTCCTCTGGGAGCTGAGGCTGGGGGAACTCTTCATTGCGATTTGTCAGTGACGCTAAGCTTCGTCCTCACCAGCACTCAGTTCCTTTCCAAGACATTTCCATGTATATAGGGGCAATGGGAGAGGTGGCTTAAAAAAATCAACCTTTTTTTCATTTGGAAAGCTTGAAAGAATTAAAACTCTAGTATAACGAACGTTTCCTAAGTAAGACTGGTTAACTTTTCAGGTTGAAAAATCAGTTTTCTAAAGGAAAAAAGCCCAGTCAGATTTGTATGGCTTACAGCACTCTTACTACGGCCACATAATAGAAAAGCATTTGATGTATATTCAGTGTTTCTCAAGCCAAAGCACACATCTGTGCTCCCGCGATGTCCCGATGCAGATGCTGTCCTTCTCCAGCCAAGTAGTGTATTCTGCCACTTGCTATAATAAAGCTCTTTGAGCGGCAGCACGGACTTGACTAGCTAACCAAATATTCATCTCCACCTACTGGAAATGATCAGTTGATTCTTACAAATTGCTTAGTGAATTTTGTGCATGCTATTGCTCTTTGAAGAGGCAACCTTGCCATATGAAGAAAGAGAATACTATTTGTTCAGCTGCAGTGTTTGGTACCTTATTGTAACAATTCTGTTCCCTGATGAAGTATAGAGCTATATCTCAAAATGCACAGATAACTGGCTCTACCCAGACCACTGAATCAGAAGGACTTGTCAGTAGGAACTTGCCAATTGGATTTTCTAATAAGCTCTCCAGGTGGTTCTTAGGCAAAGTGAAGTTTGAGAAGCATTGATTTAGACTTCAGCATAAAGTCGTCTCCTGACAGAACTGGTTTATTGAATCTTTGGATTTCCGTGAGACGGTGGCTGCCTTGCCGAGCCTGTGCTTAGTCTGCCTAGCTCTGGAGTACATTATGAGGGTGTCCTTTGTGGCCATCCACGTCCTCCAACATGTCTTTACCTCCATTTTCCTAGCTTCCTTTGGTGGGTCCCAACATGTGTTAGGGAGAGGAACATCACTGGGCAACTTCAAACCCTCAAACACAAATAAATAATATTCTTTTCTTTTAGCCTGGGCAAAGAAAGGTTTATACCAGCTCATATGTACTTATCCATGTCTGTCTGTCTATCTTCTCTTTAACACCAAATTACTGAACATCTATAAGGAGCAAATACTTAGCAAAGTGTCATTGGGAAAACTAAGGTAAAATACATCAGACAATCCTCAACGGAGGTTACGAATACCTGAGCGTAATGGCACAAACAGGAGTGTGATGGCCACTGGATTTGGCATCGAGGTGACTCTAATGGGAGCAGATTGTGACACGAGGATGCCTTGAAGTTTTGAACTTGGTCACTGGTGCGGTCACACTTGACTCCCTACACTGTAACATGTGGTATTATAAATATTTACTAAGGTCTGGGAGATGAGAGAGCCCACATGAGAGAGGAAACACTTTGCATCTTTGAAAGGGGTAAGATTGTTCTACCACTGGAGAATAGCTAAGCCAATTCACTGTAGTGAAGCTCTTTTTTATTTTTTCTATCATCCTGTTTTTCTATTTGGATGTTAATCTGAGTTAGCAGTTTCCTCCAACTGGAAAGTGAGATGGCAATTGTAGCAGAGGATGGAAAGAACACCAGACGGATCCTTGCCAGTCAGTGGGATTGAACTCCACTTAGCTTGGAAATTCAGAGCAAGGCGTAATCTCTGTGGGTTGAGGCTCTCCCTTCAGGTTCTCCAAGAGTCTGCCTCTCACTCCTACTATTTTTAAACAGGTCTTCATCCAACTCTCCAGACAGAAACCTCTCCTTTTTTATCCCAAGACAAAATAAACAAATAGCAAATCTACAGAGAAGATATACAGCACCCTTTGGTTGTAAATTACTTTTTATTTTTCAATTTTATTACAAAGCAATGCATTCTCACTGTAAAGCATTAGAAAACATTTCATACAGGAAGAATAATAGAAAATTTTTGTTCATCACTTTGATTTTTTTTTTAGTGTTGAATCCCTTGGTTTTATTTTTCTGTCATAGACACCATGCATGCGTATTCATATTCACCACTTTTCACTTTTGTACACAGTTTTAGTATTTGCATATTTTTAAATTGAACTGCATATTCTAAACATCTTTCCCTGAATGGCTGATAATGATCCATCACATATGAGTGTAACACAATTGATAGAAACAGTTCTCTATTGCTAGACATTAGGTTATTTCTAGTTAGGTTTGAATATAACCATATAGATGAGTATAACCACATGTATTTCAAAGTATTAAATTTCTAGTCAAAAGGTCAAAATGATCCTTTAGAAACAGAGCTATAAGCTATGGGTTGACTAACGGGCTTTAAATTTTGGCACTTGCAGTGGTTAAAATCTCACGAAACTAACTGGGCAGAGTCTTAAAGAGGATAATCCTAGATTTTTAGTTGATGATAAAAGCTGTACTGCTCTTTAAGCAGAGGGAATTATTCCAGTCTGCAAAGTGTACTATGTAAATAAGGGACCAGGCAGATTAATGGTTTGCAGACAGAAAGGTTCAGGGGAGATCTGGCTTTACCATGATTGATGGCCTCCAGGGGGAAAATAACAACATGCCTGGCAAGTGCTTAACAATCTTTAAAAAATGGTCTTCCTTTTTCCAGCAAGTAAAAATTTCTAAATGCCCTTATTTTAAAATTATTGTATCCAATTGTGTTATTTTTATTTTGGAAACTTTTAAAATCTATGAAAAGATCTATTTAATAAAACCTCTTTAGAGAAATCATAATCAGCATTTCTAACCAAAGAACAATTGTGGGAGGGAGGATTCTTTTCAGACATACAAAGAACAATGCCAAGTTTTTGATTTTCAAAGGAATTGCTTAAATAAGGCACAGAAATGAACTGAGGGAAAAAAACAAGTTATAAAATTTTCTCAAGTTTCTCTCATCAAAGAAAGTGTATTACAGAGATTAATAGCAAAAAGATTAGGCTTGGATTTCTAAGATATGCATTTTGAGATTATAAAACTCTGTAAATCTTATTTATATTATGAATCTCAATATTTAAAATATTTTATTTAACTATGGGGGCCATGGTCAGCTGATTAAAATAAAGTCCTAGCCTTTGCAAGTCTCTGCCATGGATAAATCAATATACAGCGTGTCCCAAAAGTCTCCATACAAAGGAAAAATTTTGTAAAAGTTTGTAATGAATATTTTGTAAGTAAAGGTACATTTAGCTACAATTTCCTATTTTCCCTGTGTATGACAATTTTTGGGACACCCTGTAGATTCAATGTTACAATTTAAGAAGTGAAAAATAAAAAAAATTCCACTACCTTTCTGATATACAAACATTCCTGGATGGCTTTTCTTCCCACAAGTAAAAATTCCATAAGGATTAAAACTTTATTAATGCTTTTATTCTAAAATTATTGTATTAAATCATGCTATTTTTATTTTGAAATCTTTTAAGAGTGATGAAAAGACATATTTAATAAAACTTCTTTAGATGAATCATAATTGTTACTTCTAACCAATGAATAATTTAGCATATAGATTATATATGCCAAATACAAGTATACTTACATATATGTAGATGGCTTCTCCAAAATTTGGAAGTGAGGGAAATAGTTATCTTCTGTGACTTATGCTGTCTTAATTAAGACCAACTGAACTGTATTTAATCTACAGAAATAATAGTACATTTTTTAAAAAGAGAATGATTAATACAGCAAAGGCGTCAAAATGGACAACCTTTGAAATTGAAAGTGTATATTTGGCTGTGTTCAGGAAGATGCTGAATCTGGGGTATAGGGATAAGTCTGTTCTCGGAGCGGAATTCTGAACTCTGTTGGGGAGGTGTTTTTCTTCTGGGTTGCCACTTAGAAATAAGAAGTCTAACTGCTTTCATAAATAAGAAATGTTACAGCTTACAAACCACCATTTCCTTATCTCTAAAACAGAACCACCGAGAGAGTAACTTCTCCTTCCCTTGTCTGAGAATATTTTTCATCTTTCTCCTGGTTGAAATGTAGTGGCTACATAATTCCATTTCTAACATGGTCACAGAGTGATAAGTGCTGGATTGTCCCTGTGTCATGACAATCATAAGGCTGCAAGGGTTCATAAGGATGGGATAAAAGGCAAAGGACCCATGGTTTCAGTGGCAAGCTGATGCATCCCTATTCTTACGTCATTGTCTTTTTCTCCAGAGAAGGTTATTCAATGTTCTGCCTTTTTGGAAGGAGCATCAGCCAATCTGGATGGGTGAAGAGGACTCACCCATTGGCATGAGTGCTGCACCTCACTGCTGCTCTCTGTGCTGGTCCAGGACATTTCTGGTGCAATTTCTACAGGAAATAAACCTCTCCCTTCTTGCAGGAGTGTAAGAGGGCCAGTCACCATGGTTGAATGGGGGGAATGGAGACAGGTCTCTCTGACACTCCATAAATGGAGTGTCAGCTTTATATGTTTCAGCTGTCTGCAGGTTCTCATGCCTTACCTCACCTTGCATCACAACTCCTGCTTGCAGCCCTTGGCTGTTTCTGGGCCCCAGGGGGAAAATTGGCTTGTTTCTCGTATGGCATTTCTTGTGCCATTCATTAGGTTTCAGGTGTCAGCTTTCTCCACTCTGTTAGATCACTTACCATTCCCTGATCTGCTTTTAATTTTCAAAAATGTATTGCTACCTCCCATCTCTATGGAAACTTCTTCCCTTTTTGTCTTGCATGTTTACCACTTTTATTCCTTTAGTCTCATACTAGGGTCATCTCAGGATGTTGGAGGCTTCAGCCATGTTTATACATATACCCAGGATTTAACATCTAGTGGAGTACCTTACAACAGGAAGGAAAGTTTATAACAGGCCTAGCCACTTTCCTCTTCGGTGAAGCTGCTGCTTCACTTCCTAACACCAAGAATAGCCTAGCATCTCTATGCCTTGATAGCCAGGCAATACTGTCCCAAATCCCAGAAAAAAAGGAGGGCCATATTTTCTTCCCCCCTACCTTCATTTCCCGTCCTGGTATTACTTTCACTCCACAGGAGGACATGATCCAGCCATATGGTCCCTGAGTTATATAGTTGTCTGGCTGCTTCACCACATGTCCTGGTTCTGAGTTATTTAGTATTAAGTTACACCACATATGAGACATCAGCTGCTCTGAATATACTTCTCCAAGCTCCATTCCATTTCTTTTCAGTCTCTTCTTGGCAGTCGTTTAGAAATCTTGTGGTTTAGGCTAAAGCAAAGTCTCCCTTGTCAAAGACAATCAAAAGAGACAAAGGGTGGGAGTTGCGATCATTGCAGTAGAAGTAACAACAATATTTGTGGAGCAGATACAACCATTTCCGCTCAGGAAACTGGGAAAAGCAGTCTATCTTTTCTCTCTTCCTTCCTTTCTCCCCGTCCTCCTCCTCCTTTTTCTTCTCCTGACCATGAAGAACAAAGAGTTCCTAGCCTTCCCTTGGAGGAATCCTGCTCTGCTATTATATAATTCTGATAGCTAAGATCTTCATTATGTCCAGCCTAAATTAATTTTATTTTATTCAATTCACCATGGACAGGGAAAAAAGTAGTAAGTTTCACTTTCATAGAAATCCTTCATACCCTTGAGTATATGGTTATTAATCCACTCCAAGTTTTTATTCCGTAGGCTAAACAACCCTGAAAAAAATCTTTCCAAAATGATTTTTAGAAAGATTTGAGGAATGATACTTCTCTCAGTAAAACATGGTCTGACTGATGCTTCCAAAATTATCTCCTCTGTTTTACTTTTCTGGCCATGCTTTTATTTTCTTACTTTATTTTAATTTAATTTAATTTAACTTAATTTATTTTTTTTAACTGGACATATACTTCAATCCTACCTTACAAACCTCATTTACAATGTCTAGCACTTACACACTCAAAACATATGAGCCTTAAAAAATGCAAATTTGCTCCAAATTAACCAAAGTAGGCACCATAGTAATTCAAAAGTCATCATTAACTTTAGTCTTAGGAAAACATAAACATTGGTCTCTCAGACTGTTTTCTGTTTCATATGGTCACAACTGGGAGTGCAGGTTTTGTATAGAAGAGTGTTTTTATGCAGACAGTACTTCGAAACAGCCTTAAGTGTGCCTGTGTGGTTAGTTCAATCTAAACAAAGAAACACTAAAAATGTAGCTTTAATCAAATCCAGTTGAGAACACAGTCTTGAGGATTGTGTCTGAGGTAACAGAAATTATACTGCAAAGCAACTTTCTGCAAGTTTCTCTAAAAGCATATGGGTATCACATAGTTTTTGTTTTCAGTAAGAAAATATTGTGGCATAAAATGAATAATAACTGCACATGGTATTTTTTATTTTTAATTTTTATGGATACATAATTGTACATATATATGGGATACATGTGATGTTTTGATACAAACATACAATGTGTATAATCAAATTTGGGTAATTGGGATATACATCACTTCAAACGTTTATCATTTCTTTGTGTTGGAAACATTCCAAGTCTTGTCTTCTAGATATTTTGAAATATACAATAAATTATTATTAACTATAATTGCTCTACTGTGCTACCAAACACTAGAGCTTATTTTTTCTATTTATTCATTTGTGTGTCCAACTTCTCTTCATCCCTCCCTCCCTACTACCCTTCCCAGTCTCTGATAACCACCATTCTATTAATATTTACTACATCCATAATATCAATTTTTTTTAGCTCCCATGTATGAATAAGAGCATGTGATATTTGTCTTTCTGTGCTTGGCTTATTTCATTTAACACAATGTCTTCCAGTTCCATCCATATTGCTTCAAATTTCAGGATGTCATTCTTTTTTATGGCTAAATAATATTCCATTGTGTATATGTACCAAATTTTCTTTATCCATTCATCCACTGATGGACTTGTAGGTTGATTCCATATTTGGCTATTGTGAATGGTGCTGCATTAAACATGGAAGTGCATATATATCTTGAATATACTGATTTCCTTCATTTTGTATATACACCTAGCAGTGAGATTGCTGAATCATATGGTAGTTCTATTTTTAGTTTTCTGAGAAACCTCTATACTGTTTTCCATAGTGGCTATACTAATTCCCATCAACATTGTAGGAGTGTTTTCCTTTCTCTGCATCCTCACTAATTTGTTATTTTCTGTCTTTTTGACAAGAGCTATTTTAGCCAGGGAGAGATGAAACCTTACTGTGTTTTTGATGTGCATTTCCCTGATGATTAGTGATGTTAGGCATTTTTTTCATATGCCTTTTGACTATTTGTATATCTTCTTTTGAGAAATGTCTATTCTGATCTTTTGCCCATTTTTAAAATGGATTTTTTGTTTTTTTGATATTAAGTTGTTTGAGTTCCTTATATATTCTGGTTGTTAATCCTTCATTAGATAAATTGTGAATATTTTCTCCCATTCTGTGGGTTGTCTGTTCACTTTGTTGACTGTTTCCTTTGCTGTACAGAAGCTTTTTAGCTTGGTGTGACATCATTTATCCATTTTTGCTTTGGTTACCTATACTTTGAGATCTTACTCAAGAAATCTTTGCCAAAACCTATGCCCTAAAGTATTTTTCAATGTTTTCTTCTAGTAGTTTTATAGCTTCATTTATTACGTTTAAGTCTTTAATCCATTTGAGTTGATTTTTGCATATAGTGAGAGATAGGAGTTTAGTTTCATTCTTCTTATAGAATGAGTTTGAAAGTATTCCCTACTCCTCAATTTTTTGGAATAGTTTTAATAGAATTGGTATTATTTCTCCTTTAAATGTTTGGTAAAATTCAGCAGTGAAGCTATCAGGCCCTGGGCTTCTATTTGATAAGAAACTTTTTATGATTGTGGTTATCTCATTGCTTGTGATTGTTCTGTTCAGGTTTTCTATTTCTTCATGGTTTAATCTTGGTAGATTGTCATGTGTCTAGGAATTTATTCATTTCTTCTAGGTTTTCCAGTTTGTTGGCATATAATTGCTCCAAATAGTTTCTAATGATTTTCTGTTTTTGGTATCAGTTGCATTGTCTCCTTTTTTTGTGTCTCATTTTATTTATTTGGGCCTTTTTATTTTCTTACTCTACCTAAAGGTTTGTAAATTTTGTTTATCTTTTCAAAAAACAATCTTTTTGTTTTTACTGATATTTCAAACTGCTTATTTATTCTCAATTTCATTTATTTCTACTCTGATTTTTATTATTTCATACCTTCCACTAGCTTTGAGTTTGGTATGTTCTTGCTTTTCTAGTTCATTTATGTGCATCATTAGGTTGTTTGATGTCTTTCTACTTTTTTGAGATACGAATTTATTGCTATAAACTTCCCTCTTTGTATTGTTTTTTTCTGTATTCCATAGGTTTCAGTATACTGTGTTTTTATTTTTGTTTAATTCAAGAAATTTTAAAATTTTCACCTTAATTTCTTCATTGACCCCTTGGTCATTCAGGAGCATGTTTCTTAATTTCCATGTATTTGTATAGTTTCCAAAGTTCCTCTTGTTACTGATTAGTAGTTTTATTACATTGCAATCAGAAAAGATATTTTATATGATTTCTTTTTTTTTAATTTATAAGACTTGTTTTGTGGCTTAACATATGGTCTATCCTAGAGAATGTTCCATGTGTTGTTGAGAAGAATGTGTATTCTGCAGCAGTTGGCATTCAACAAGGTATTTTGACATGATTGACCTTCACATTTAAGATATGCAATCCTAATAGAGAATCAACATCATATAAAAATGTGTACTATGTTAGGATTATTTAGTAGGTGTTAAGTCCTGAAAATAGAATCAGATATTTAATTGCATTGGAAATATGGAAGGCTATTTATTTCATGATCCCTGTAGTGGACATTGGCTATTTTTATGTGTCCAGCATCTCCTCCTTCTTTGTGGTAAGAAAATCCCTGTTACTAAGGAAAGCCATTCTGTGGGATTTGTTTAGAGTGAATCCCTCTCTCGCTACCATGCCCAACCATCATAAAAGGCCACACATGACACAGGACTTGTTGAGCTGAATAGTGGCCTCAGTGACTGTGTCATGGACAGACATGTGATAGAGCAATGATATTTTTAGGATTTTTCAGCCAGTCCCAGAAAAGAAACATGGACATCTGGGCTACTAGAAACCTCCAATATACGGATGAAGAAGAACTCCTGTGTCAATAAATTCTGCCCCTTAACTGCCTTTTTTGTTTTCATGTTTGTATTTTGGCTAAGCCAGTTTGATTTCAATTTCTATTACAATTAAAAGTCCCAATTAATATGATCCACCAAAAATATTCCATTTCACATGGGAGGAAAATGATGTTTGGAATATAGCGAGTGATTTGCCCAAGTTAACACACAGCTGGTTAGCTGAGAAGCTATGCTTGACTTTGAGCTATCTTAACCTTTGTCCTTTGAATTATTATTTCCTGGGCACCTGCAATGTGTCAGATTCTGATGGCACAGTGGCAAGCCTTCCCTCATGAAACTTACAGCCTATTTATCTTTACTTCCCCATATTCATCTGAAGAGTGTTTTGTTGAAGTTGTGTATTTCTAAACAATTTATAGTCTCCAAGAGAGTATTGCTAAAAGCAATATTTTGTTATAATGAATTTAACTGCAGAGAGTGAAAGGTTTCACATAGAAGCATAGCTATTAAATTTAAATCTTAAAACTTTTTAAAAACCCCTCATTTGTAGCTGAAATAAAACAAAAAGTGGGAAGGTTAAGCCACTCTGCTAAATTCATGCTCTTTTCAGTCTATTATTAGGAAAAAGGTTTTTGTTTGTTGCTTACTTCATTATGAAGACAGTGTACAAGAAGTAATACCAAGGTTAAATATTTTTTCTTAATTATATTCACATAATATTATGCATGGTATCTTTTGTTAAAAACATAAATCTTAAAAGATCACCTTAAATAGCTTAAGTGCTAAATAAATATTATTAGTGGAATGATTACTATGAGAATATATGAATGTCAGTCATTTGTATAGTGGTAGGAGATATAAGAAACCCAAAATTTTTCCTATTCATGTTGCCTTGAAGTTGCAATTACCTTTCACCTCTTACCTATCTCAAATGCCCCAAACATTTTATCTCCAAAACCGTCATCAATACAGAGGAACCCCAGAAGTTCTAAAATGTGTAGAATGAAAATGCTAAGTGTGAGGTATACCTAACTTTTTATGTATTAGATTCAAATCCTTTTTTTTACAGACCAAATTATTAGGTAAAGAGGAAAAATAGACAATGTATAAAAATTTAATTACTGAGATAGATGAATTTATTAATTTTAAAATAAGCATGTGAAGTTGCTTGTTTACTTTAAATATGTACAGTTTGTTTTATGTTGATTATATCTAAATAAAGCAGTTTTATAAAAACAAATATGTATGAGATAGATCTATATAAGTCAATTCATACTCACGAGAAAGAATATCTACAATGTATTGACTGGAAAAAAATATAAAACAATAGCCATTATATTTTTTGTGAAATACATGTAAGTGGAAAATATTAACTTTGTGGGACTCTAAGGAGCTTTCACTTTCAAATTTAGTGAAATTTAGTCTACAATGAGCATATGCTATAGCTAGGCTCAAAGATAGCCCCCAGCAATTCCTATTTCTTGGGATTCACTCCCTCCCACGTTGTATCAAAGTTAGTCTGTATGCCCAATAGAACATGGTAGGGGTGATGATATGTCACTTATGAGACATATGTGACACTTATGTATTGAAAGTCATCATGTCTTCCTTTTTTTTCTCACTTGGGTTATTTGCTCTGGAGGACACAAGAGAAGTTTTATAATGAGGTAAACATGAAGAAGTACTGAGGCCTCCTGCCAACAGCCTTGTAAGTGAGCCATCTTGGAAGAGGATACTCCAGCCACAGATGCCTTAGATGACTGCAGCCTTAGATGACTGCAGCCCTGTCTGACATCTTGATGGCATCTTCATGAGGAACCATCCATCTAAGCCATTCCCAGAATCCTGATTCTCAGGAAATGTGTGTGGTAATAAATATTTGTTGTCTTAAGACATTAAGATTTGGGGGAATTTGTTATATAGCAATAGATAATACAACTTATATCCATTTTTTGTTTATATATGTGTGTGATTATATGTGCATATATAAAAAAAGTCAGCTGTATTGAGGTATAATTGACATATAATAAAATATATATGTATACAATTTGATAATTATATAGATATGATATATATGGTGTATATATATATCCATAAATCATCACTAAAATGAAGATAATAAATGTACCTGTTCTCTCCCCCCAATTTCCTCATGCCTTTTTCTTATCCCTTCTTCTTGACCCTTCCATCTCCCTTATCCCAAGGCAACAACTGTCTGCTTTCTGTTACTATAGGTTACTTTTCATGTTCTAGGATTATGTGTAAGTGAATCACACAGTATATACTCTTTTTTTTTTTTTTGCTTCATTCACTCAGTATAATTATTTTGAGATTCATTCACATTAGTGCATGTATAAATAGTTCATTCCATTGTATTGCTCAGTATTAATTCATTTTATATACAGTATTGGATATACCACAGTTTATTTATCCATTCACCTGTGGATGGACATTTGAGTTGTTTAATGTTTAGGGTGATGATAAATGAAGTTTCTATGAATATTTATACACAAATATTTAATGAATATTTGCTTTCTTTTCCCTTTAGTGAATTCCTAGCAGTGAAAATGGCAGGGTCATATGATAGGTGTATGTTTAACATTTTAAGAAACTGCCAAACTGTTTTCCAAAGTGTTTATGTCATTTAACATTCCTAGACAGTTCTAGTTTTTCCACATTCTTGCCAATATTTGGTATGGTAACATTTTAAAATTTCAGTCATTCCAATACATGTGTAGTTGTATCCTATTATAATTTTAATTTGCATTTTTCTAATGACTTATGTGATTTAATATCTTTTCATGTGCTTAATTGCCATCCTTACTTTTGTAAAGTGTTTGTTCAATCTTTTGCCCAGATTTTTATTGTGTTGTTTAGTTTTTAAAAATCCTTATATATTCTTAGTATGTTCTTTATTAGATGTGTAGTCTGCAAATCTTTGTGACTTGTCTTTTCATTCTTTTAATAGTTTCTTTATTGAACAGAAGTTTTAAATTTTCATGGAGTCCAACTTACCAGTTTGTTGTTTTAATAGATTATGCTTTTGCTAAAATATCTTAAGAAATTTTTTCTTAACCCTAAGTCACAGAGATTTTTTTCCAATATTGTCTTCTAGAAGTTTTGTAATTTTAGAATCAACATATAAAATCTATTTTGAGCTGAGTTTTGTATATAGTGTAAATCATTCATCAAAATTAATTTTTGGCTTATCTATATACAATTGTTACAACATAATTTGCTAGAAGGATGATGTTTTTCTATAGAAATACAATGTAATCTTGTCAAAAATCAATTGTTATAATATGTAAATTTAAGGGAAAAGGATTATTTGTCCTTTTGGGGAAAACTTCCAAATAAATAGTGGCTCTTTTATTTGAAAATAGTATACTTAATAATAAAAGTTATTTAAGAAAATAAAGAAAACACAGATAGATTAAAATCAGCTATCATATCACTGGCTAGAGATAACCAATTTTTTTCTAAGCATATAATGCATCCATTTAGCTTTTTAATAAAAATGGAATCAAAATATCTTATTTTGAAATCTGCTTAACATGTCACTATAACACAAATGACTTGATATTATTAATATCTTCTATGATATAATTTTTAACGAAGTCACATAATTGTGTTCACAAAATTCACATAGATATAGAAAGTATTCTTGAGTATCCACCAAATTCAGAAAATCATAATCTAAGAAATTTAAAACAGGGTAATTGATGATTAAATTGAAAATTTTCTTCAAATTATTTAAAGTAAAATAACATTAAATTGTGACCACTTTTCTTTTAGTTTGTATCAGCATTTTTAGGGTTTCTATGCTAGCAATTTGCCTAAATTTATTGCTACTCTTCCTTAGATACAGAAAAGAAAAATAATTTCGGGACAAAGTTTTTTGATTACACTGGAGATTTTGAAATTAACAAATATTTATAATTCAAGAAGGAATCATTTTATAAAGAGACTAGAGCTGAAAATTAGGGTGTATAAATGAAAATTTTGCCTAAAATTGGACCCTGATTCTCATGGTCACTTAGAATAATGTTGCTGGAACCTACCCAAGGTTATACAAACTTTCAGGCTCCTTTAAATGGAGACAGATAATGTACTTTGAGAATTATATGAAATCCATCCACCAATAACTAAATCAAGGCTTTGAAGATGAAGAGAACTCTCTGCAAGATTCAAATCAATTTCATGAATGATTCAATAAAGCTGACGGTTTCAGCTATCCAAAACCACCTGCCAGATGGGAAAACATGTGAACATTCTTATATAGAAATGTGACCTAAGAGAAATGAGGCTCTATTAATTTGGTTTGTTGTTGGGAAAAGTGCTAGCTAAGTTCTATAAGTCATTTTCCCACTTCATAGAAGAAGAACAATGAAAGTAGAGAGGTTTTGAGTCATTTCTTTTGTGTAAGTTACGAGTGGGGTTTTTGCACCATTTCTAAGAGCATAATACCAACAGGGGCTGCTAGATGAGGAAGCACTAATTTAGGATTTTGTAATTAGGGAACTAGTGCATCCAGATGAGTTTTGAATAAGCTGAAAATTATAGTGTTGACCAAATATGAAATAAATATGTGCTTTCTAGGTCTCCAATGGAAAACTACAATCTCAAAAATCATGCTTATGCCCATTTGGGTGAGATATTGTCTGTTGATTTTGAGCACCATGTCTGCACTTTAAGATCTTCCCTATATCTCGTAGTTTGAAGCCTGAAAACTACATTTTCCAGACCCCTTTGCTGCAGAAGTTTAATTCAAACAAGGGAATCAGTCATGAGATATCTGAATGGCAGAAATAAAGTCTTTTTTTCTTTTTTGCTCTGGCAGCAAGAGATGAGATGTTCTGCAGACTGTAGACATAAAGTTCGCAACATCTTCTGGGTGAGCACCTGTGAATCACTTTGCTTTTGTGCTGTAGGCAAGTGAGAGCTTCAAGGACACCTTACTTATTCCCACACTTTCTGATTTTCTGAAAGTCAGCAATGGCATTCTCTGACCTTTACTTTTCCAGTGCTATGAACATCTCTTTAAATCTCCAATTCTCTCTATTAAATTTCTTCCTGCTAAAACAAGTAGTGTTTTTGTTTTTCTGCCAAAGTGTAACTGATAGAACATTTAAATATTAAGATTGCTCAGCAGAATTCTTAGTTTGCCTATGGTGTACACACAGTTTTATATACAAATAAAATATCTTTCATAACATTTCCTGTACTGATCATTGACAAGATGCATGAACAGTGGCACAATTCTACCAGTTCCATAACAAAATATTTTCATGGAAGTATTGGAAAATTACATTCCACATGAAAACAAAATATTATGATAAAAATTTTCAGGAATAATTATCTAGATTATTTTATTATTTCAAATAATTATCTGGCATAAGTATCTGGATTATCCATATTTTCTAGGGCCACAGGGACAAGGAGAACAAACTAAATCTAGGCCCTGCAGTTTCTCTTTAGCTCCAAGTCAAGATCATTTTAGAAAAATTTCCCATAGCAGGAATACGGAGGCTAGAAAAAGATAAGAGAAAAAAATTCTGCCACAAAATGAGCATACGAATGGCCAGCTTCTCCCTCCAAATAGGTATTTACCATAAACAACAATAGAGAACACAGTTTTTTTTTTTAAAAAAAAGAAAAAAAGCAGGAGCAATTTTTATCAGTGCCTTGATTGACACCTCATTGATACTTCATTAAAGACAAATTTTTTAAAAAATGGTTAAGATTTCTAACTCTGACAAGCAAACATTGTTGCAGGCAACCAATTTAAAAAAAAAAAACTATGAATATTTTAGGTGACACATTTCATTCAAAATAACAGCTTTATTGAGCCTCCCAGGGGAAAAGGTACATTCTTGAAACTTAGATTGCATTATCGAATGAAATATTTACAATGAGAATAATTGGTGCCACTTTGAAGTCAGCAAAATGTTAATAAATGAAATGATTTGAGAAGTAGAAACACAAAGGCCACTCTTTTGATCTTTAATCTATAAATTAGGCTATGGGCTGAATTGCAAAACTTCTTTGGACACGTTAGCACGGATTTATCGTTGCTAATGTCTGACATGAGCATATCATGTATGACATGCTGACATTTATTGTTGCTCATGTGACTACAAAACATTATTGAGAGACATAGAGTCAATCAATCAAACAACCTGAACATGAATGAATGCAAAAACATAATGTGTTCCTGGGTGGAAAGACAGCATTTTAACTTGCTAATTCACCTCAAATTAATGTCTACATTCCTATAATGTCAATTTAAGTGAGATATGTTTTTCTTTGATCTTTCAAAAATTACTCTAAAGTTCATGTGGAAAAATAAGGAAAACATAGCCAAAAGATTTTGGAAAAGATGTGTTCATCACAGACTAGATGCTATCAAGGACTAGGAAAACTGTTGTGGGAAGTGGGTGTTATGACAAGCATAGCTTAAATAAATCATGCTGCATTCATGAAAGGGAATACTCTGTAGCCACAAGAAAATGAGGTGTATGTACTGCTCAGAAAAATGTTGGTGATATGTTGTTAATGGGAAAAAAACCTTGCAGACTAATGTGTTTTACTTGATTGTATTTGTGTAAAAAGTGTGCATGCATTTATAGGCATATACCCAAATGTCTCCATAAACCAAGAAAAACTGGACAACACACCAAACTGCTACAGTGGCCATACCTAAGACATATGGGAGCTGAGGTAGATAGACACTTGCTTCCTATTTTGTGCACATGTGTGTGCTATGTGTATTCCAGTGTACACACACAATATTCAAAGTGATGACCTTGTGTGTAACTTTCAACTTGTTTGTATTTTTGGTATTATTTAATTAAAATGCAAAGAAATCTGTCAATACTACTTTCTGTTGATGTACATAGACATACCCACATACACATTTATGCAAGAAAAAAACTGTGTTATTTATAAACATGACTTCTCTCTTTTGAGAATTGCAAAAATGGCCTTTATTGTGCTGAGAAATTTTGGTCTTGTGTGGACCACTTAGAAAGCAGGATTCAGAGAAACCTGAATTGCTTTGCATGATTGCTATGGTTTGGATGTGGTTTGTACCTCACAAAATTCATGTTGAAATCTGATTGCCAGTGTAATGGTGTTGAGAGGTTGTGGGACCTTTAGGAGGTGTTTTGGTCATGAGGGTTCCACCCCTCATGAAGGGATTAATGCAGTCTCTCAAGGGACTGGATTAGTTACCAAGAGAGCAGGTTGTTAATGAAGCCAGCCCCCTTCTCGAGACTGTTTGGTATCTTCACACAGGCTCATTTTCCCTTCTGCTTTCTACTTTAGGGAGAGGAACATGTGAAACTGCCATTGCCTTGGGCAAGAACCGGAGGGAGAACAATCTAAGAGGGCTGGTCCCCATTAGAAGGAGAGTTTGCTAGAATCCGTGTTTTGAGGATTAGATCATACTCTGAGACTCGCCTCCACCCTAGCAGTTTATCAATAAGCAATAACATGTGACTGAAATAGAGGTCCTGGAACAGCCAAGCCTTCACCATGGTGGGTTCATTAAAATCAACACCACATTCATTTGGGGAAGAATACCAGATGATAAAGAATGTTCTCCCTTGTGATCAGGGTTGAGATGGGGAAGGGAGCTGTTTAATACCGTTTCTGATTTCTCTTCTTCATTCACTCTGATTTTTAATCTACTATATGTAATAAATTGGTCTTATTCTTTTCTACTTACTAAGGTCAAGGAGTGGTTGATTCTGTTGAACAAAATGGATTAACTAATGAAAATTGAAATAGGTTGTCTAGAATTTAAGTAAGTCCTAAACTCACTACAACAAAGACCTTGCTCATAAGGCCCTTTTATACATGAAATGTGGAAAGCACTTGTTGTAGTGCTTGGAATCTAGCATGCTCAATAGATGACAATTATTAAGTAGTAATAATAATAGCCTGAGGTTATCCCAATTAGTGGGTAGTGGCAAAGCAATACAAATGAACAAAGTATCTACCAGTCATAAGAATATGGCTCGATTTCCACCTACTTGCGAGGGTCTGTTGCATCACACACTCATGTCTACACTAACCTGGGCAAGGGGAACGTACTTACCTTGACGGCCTTAGGACAACAGGCCTCCCCACTTCTTCTCTCCTGAGTCAGGGACTAAGCAGTTTCTGAAGCACAAGACTAAATGTAAGTGAATTTCTGAACTCAGAGTTTTGTTAGAAGGATGAAGGGAGGATTGTCTACTAGACAACCAACGAACAGTGTCTGTTACAATCAAGCATTCCCACCTCTTTGTCTGCCACTTCCTAGCAAATCCCATAACCATATGGTTATGAATTTAGTAGAAGTGTGATGAAGTGAGCATTAGGAGTTTCCATATGGAAGTGTTTTCCCTTCTGTATACCTCATGCTCTTTTATGCTTTCAGACTTTCATACACGCTGCTGCTTTCGCTTGTCATTCCTTTAAGTTTCTCATCTTATTCAGTCTTCAGGATTTAGCCAAAGTGTCCATTATTTGTTTATTCAATCTATATCTGACAAATACGTATTGTCCATTATATGGCAGGTCCATTATATGGCAGGCATATAGGAATTATAGACACAACTGTTGATGGAGAAGATAGAGACATAAATCAACAATTAAAATGCAGTATAATAAATGTTAATATGGAGGTATACATCTGAGCCAGAGCCACTAACCCCACCAGAGACAGGAGGGTAAATTTGTTGGAGGAGGAAGGATTAAATGATATCTGAAAGGATGAGAAGGAGTCACAAAGGCAGGCAGGAAGAATATAGCCCTGCCAGCATGACAGGGTTCAGAGACAGCATGTGTGCTGGTTCATTTTATGTGTCAACTTGACTGGGCTAAAGGATACCCAGATAGCTGGTAAAATATTATTTCTGGGTGTGTCTGTGAGAATGTTTCTGGAAGATATTAGCACTTGAATCAGTAGAAT
Organism: Varecia variegata; assembly: GCA_028533085.1. Taxonomy (NCBI): domain Eukaryota; kingdom Metazoa; phylum Chordata; class Mammalia; order Primates; family Lemuridae; genus Varecia; species Varecia variegata. The sequence goes on along the minus strand of CM052445.1, from coordinate 38,932,777 downwards.
GAGTAAAGAAGATCTGCCTTTACCAACATGAATGAACATTATCCAATCTGTTGTGGACCCAAATAGAACAAACAAGTGGAAGAAGGGAAAATTCTTTTTCTCTCCCTGAGCTGGGCCATCCATCTTCTGTCCTTGGACATCAGAGCTCCTGGTTCTCATGCCTTTGAACTCCTGAACTTATACCATTCAGACCAAGAATCATGCCATTGGCTCCCCAGGTTCTCAGGCTTTAGACTCGGACTGAATAGCTTGCAAATAGCATATCATGGGACTCCTCTGTCTCCATAATCATGCCTCTTTTTCACTGTAGCTCATTCTCAAGCCATCTTTTTAGGTCTCAGAACCCCCATTCAGACACTAAAATATGCCCCTGGATGTTTCCTGTCTGAGATTTGTCTGAATTAAAGTGCCTCTGGTGATTGCTTCATGTCTATTGTTACTTAAAAGAGTGACCATTCATGTAGATTTTTGAGGATGCTGATGGTAGAATTCTCACTATGGAGAATTTCTTTAAATTTTAATATTTTAATATTAAATATTCTCCCACCTTGCCTATAGTAAAAGTAAAAATTAAACTTAGTACATTCATGTACCATTTAACTATAGTATCATTAGTCATAATTTAGAGTGAAGCGTAAGGTAGTAAATAGAAATTAAATGATCAAATGTCCTCATGAGACATGAGTGGTATGAAGTATTGTTTCCATGAATATAGCTTTTTATAAATACACAAATAGGAAGATAAAGTGTTATTGCATGCTAAAATCATTACACCCAATCAAATATTAAAGAACATAAACTTATTTTGTTATTTTCAGCTCTCCATGGGTGTGACTAGATGCTAAGAATTACTTTTCAAAAAGTTCACCCAGAATGATATATTTTATTTTCTTGTGTTTCTCTAGATATTCTCTGTATTTTATTAGAACTTGGTCATGTCTGTTGAATGATAATACGTAGTGTTGAGCCAAGTTACTAAAATGTCTTGGAATTGAACCTCTAATCCATCAATGGAAATATAAAATTTGGCCTAGATCAAAGTCTACCTCTCACATATCTGTAGGTTTAGATTATATTCTTTGTGACAAGAGCTGACTGTGGTGTAAGTCAATGTCTCTCTCCTTGTGACATTATCTTTTAGTCATTTATAGACTCCTATCTGAACCAGTGGCTTTATGAGGTAACACATCGAGAATTATAACGAGACCTATTGTTTCAGCTCCCTTTGGGTTGACTTCAGGTGGTCATCAGGTTGTCACAAAGGTAAACTCTGTAGGAAGATGTGTCCAAATATTCATGTACGAGAACTTTCACAGGATCTGAAAGCTTCAGTACAATAATTTGATTGGATAATGCTGGAGCCAACAGTGACGCCTATTAACAAAGAACTCTTTCAGGAGAATGGTGCTGTAGAATAGTGGCAAAAACATTAGAATATGTTGTCAGTTATATGTTGGCTGCTCACCATCTTCATCCATCTCCTTAGAAAAGCTAATCAAAATCTCTGAGTGTATTTTTTCATTTGTAATACAAGAAAGTGGATGATGTTATTACCAATAGCCCTTACATCTCAACTTTCTATGATTGCCTTAGCAAAACAAGAACAAAGCATCAAGTTTTATTCCAGCTAATATAGCCTTTAGTCACCCACATATACGCATCTACATTTGATGTCACATGGATAACATATAAAATAGGAGGAAAACTCTAAGGCCATTTAAAGTTAGAGAAGGTTTGTAAAGAAGTCCAATAGTAAAGCAAATATAAAAGCAATTCTATATGAATAATAAAAATAAACAAAAATATAATATATTGAGAATTTAACTTTAATGATATTTCCGCACAGGAAAGGGCTTATTCAACCCAGACTCAAGGACTGACATTATTCCTCCCAACTAGGACAGAGTATATCTGGCTTTTCACTGAGGAATCACATATAAATGCAAATGCAAAGGCTTTCCCATGTGATCCACAGCAAACCCAGGGAGAAGCTGAGAGGTATATTCATATTTCTTGAACTTTTATTCAGTTCCTTTTACACTCAGTTTTATTAACAAAAGCACTCTTAAATCATTTTATGTTTGAAAAATAAGAGGGAAAAAAGATCTTTCAGATGGATCTAATGGCTAATTGTTTGGAAGTATCAAGTTGCTATGTGATAGTCCTGATAAATGAAGTAAAAATAGATCTTGGCTGCTCTTTAGTTTCCAATATGCAAAAACATCCACAATGTAATTTATCACTGTCTTTAATGTACATCCAATATTTTTAAAATTTCAACTTAGTGGCTCCCTTTGCACAAAAAAACTAATTTTACTTCCTCAGTGAAATGGTTCAAACAATTTGAGTGTTTTCTGCTAAGATGTGCCTCAGAAATCTTTACATTGAAAATATCAAAAACATGTTGGAGATAAAGAAAATAATATTGTAACTTAAAGTCAGAGTATCTTTTTAGTGTCAATACAGATGAAGTTAAAATTGTTAATTGAGGTTTAATATATTATAGCCCAAGGATGTTGTCGTATGAGACTTTTGTTTTTTTTTCCTCCAATGTCAACACACTGTGTTAAAAATCCTTCCAAGAATAAAATATTTTCCATCTTTTTAAGTATATTAGCAAACGCTTGTAACAATTTTAACCATCTCTTATAAATAACAAGTAATGATTAAAATGCAATGAGTAACCGACCATTGCACAGCTGGTTGCCATCTCAGAGAGTCAGTCAAGCAGCTGTTTCATTTACAATATGACATGAATGGTCAAAAGTCAGATTGTTGATAATCCTATCATCATATGCTGTAGGTTTAGATTTGGCTTGTCATTTCTACGAGTTTCCCCTGGGAAGTTGTATGTGAAATGCTTTCTGTTTACAGTGAGAAAGACAATTTTGTTCTTTGTGTTTAACTTAAGAAAAGGAAGTAATCTGTGCTCTGAAAAGGGAAATTATAACAGTAATTGCTTAGGCTATCATTTTAAATACCTATATATGTGCACACACATCATATAGAGTCCTTTGTGGTATCTGTAGTATATTATATGATACTATATATAATTATTGTACTATAAAAGTTATTTTATTCCTTGCTCACACATTCTATTTAATAGTCTTTACCACTGTTGATGAAAATCTCATTTTACCAGAAAGATGACATTTGCGATAAAGTATGTAAAGATATTTGATAAAATGCTTAATGCAGGTAGGTTATCTTGTCATCATAGAAAAATTTCTAAAAGCTTTATATCTCTTGGTCTTTTTCTTCTTTTACTAAAACTATGACTTTTAGTAAAATTACAAGTTGCTCTTGGTGGAAAATACTTGCCCTATATCATATACACCCTTACATTGTATTGTTCCATTACAAAATTGCAAAATTCTGAAACCTACTCCAACAGGCTTTCAAATTATATCCTTGATTTTAGGCAACGTGATAAATAAAAGTGAGAAAGCAGTCAGGTTGACATTGAGAACAAGGAAAATATAGCAGAAATGGAAGAACAAGGAAATAATAATTCAGAGACAGGAGTAAAACAAAATAATGGATTTTTAAGAGATAGTCAACAGTGACCCTCCATCATCATATCATGGTTCCCTCAGATGAGAATGGCATTCAGAATTTCTTTCTTCTGAACTTTTCTCATTTTTAAAAGTCTAGCTCAAGTCCTTTCCTTCCTGAAGCTAGAAATTCCTCCAAAGTGTGATTTATCCCAATATTTAATCCTGATGCCAAGATAATATTGATTAATATTATCTTGTCAATATTATTCATTGATAAGAATAATATTAAAGTCCAAGATTATTTCAGAGAAATCATAAAATACATATCAGGTTGTAATAATTTCTTCCCGACTACCAATGTTGAAATTATTGAAAATTCAATTAAGGTACATTTCTTATTACAGCTGAGAAAAGCATGACAAAACTTTGCTTTGCACCTCCATAGAAATATGTTGACTGCTCTAATTTGGTTTGGCTTTGAACTTGTTCTGATGTGATTAGGTAACATGGTCCATCATTATTAAGGAAGATAATTCTCATTAAAGTCAAAACAACAAAGAGTTAATTAGCAACATGTAATGTTTGGCTAAATATGAGAGGACTTCAAAATTTCTTGGAAAATGGAATTAAAAGATAAAAACTAAAAAATGAAACTTTCTTTCTCAACATACACTCCATTAAGTTCAGGACAATTTGGTAAATAATGACACCAGACCTTTATTCCACCCCTAAAGAACTGAGGATCCTGGGAATTTAACCACATCAATGCCGTCTTTTTTACATTATTAATTGAAGAAAATGGCTGCCCTTTACAGATTTTTTTTTTAAGATTAAGAAACAACAACTCAGAGGATCCAAATCAGGATTGTAAGGTGAATGCTTAATGATTTCTCATTGAAACTCACAAAATTGCACCTCTTTGATGAAAGGATTGAGCAGGAGCATTGTGGCAGAGAAGGATTCTCTGGTCATGCTTTCCCAGGTGTTTTCTGCTAAAGCTTTGGCTAACTTTCTCAAAACACTATCCTAATAATCAGTTATGATTGTCCTTTGGCCTTCCAGAAAGTTAACAAGCAAAACGCTGTGAGCATCCCCAAAAAACTGTTGCCATGACCTGTGCTATTGACTGGTCTGCATTTGCTTTGACTGGACCACTTCCACCTGTTTGTAGCCATTGCTTTGATTGTGCTTTGTATTCAAGATTGTACTGGTAAAGCCATGTTTCACCGCCTTTTGAATTTCTTTTACAAAAACTCTTCAGGATCTCGATGCCATTTGTTTAAAATTTTCCACTGAAACCTCTACTCTCGTCTGCAGCTGATCAGGGATCAAATGGAAAGCTCGCGCAATTGTAAATTTTTAGTCAGAGTTATGTAAGCCTAAGTAATCGAGATGCCAATAGTGCTGGCTATTGTTTCTTCTGTTAATTGTTGGTCCTCTTCAATTAGGATATGAACAAGATTAATTTTTTTCTTGAAAATTGATGTGTATGATCTGCCACTGCAGGCTTCATCTTCAGCATCATCTCATCACTTCTTAAAACAAGTTATCCATTTGTAACCTCTGATTTCTTTGTGGTATTGTCTCCATAAACTTTTCATAAAGCATCAATGATTTTACCATTCGTTCACTCAAATCATAATTTAATGTTTATTCTTGCTTCAATTTTAGCAGAATTCATGTTTCTCTGACAGGGGCTTTATTCAAACAGATGTCTTACCCTTCATAGTGCCTCATAGATCCTGTTCAGATTTGTTATAACACGTTAACATAAGTTTATTTTGGTGTAAAAAACTTTGAAATCCATGCATAGCTTTTTCATAATGTTCATTTTCCATGAACTTTTTGAATACCCCTTATCTAAGGTGGTAAATATCCTAACTGTGAATCTCTGGAACAGCAAAGGAAAGGAGATTGCATGATTATCATTTATGAAGATGTTTAAGAATATTGATTATATATTTTTAGAATATAATTTCCATTTGCATAAGATGATACAGTTTAATAAATATATTTAAAATAGAAGAAATTAGATAGTTTTCTGAAATTTCTTTGATTAAATTTTAATTATATGAGTTAGAAAAAAATATTAGTTTTCCTTTCTACAATTCAAGTTACTTATTATTTAAATTTCTCCAAAAGTCCTCAATAGGCAAACATAGAACAAACCATATTTGTCCCTTGTTCTGAAAATTACCCTGGCATTTCCTGATATTACCACTGCTGTTGGACCTATAATTAGGATTTCTACTCTGGGCAGCTTTCCAAGTGCAACTCCAAAATAAGACTTGTTTGTGAGTATTCTGAACAAATGCCAGCCACTAAACCCAAGTGGAAGGTAAGTGGGCTGCCTTGGCAAATTGGATTATATACACAATTGCTGGAAAGTTTTCTCTTTTTCCTGGTTCCAAACTTATTTATGAAAATATCGATCATTTTACAATGATGTTGAGTCAGAGAACTAAAAGTGACCTTGGAAGATATTCATGGCTCACTTTTCATCTTCAAATATTCAGGCAGGTTGACAGGCAGGTCAAAAAACAAACGAAGGAAAAAAGAAGGAAAGAAGGAAAGGGAAGGAAGGAAGGAAAGAAAGAAGGGAAAGAAATCTACCACAACAGCTAATTTTAATGAGTCTTTTGGTTTACGGTGGAACTAAAACTGGATTTTAGAGTTTTTCAGTCAGAAACTAAGGATGAGGAGAGAATAAATCACTAAAATAAACAATGTCAGAGAAAATACTTATTTCCTGACTTGTTATGATAGACAAATATTATGTAATAGCTCCTTGCCAATGTATTTTACTAAACAGAAGAGACTAAACAAAATCCTCTGCAAACGTAAGATGGTGGTTAAGAAAACAGTTGAAAACAACATTCTTTATTTGGCTGTTATGTTTTATTGCATGTGTTACCAGATTTCTACAGATACAATAAAGCTGGCTTTATATTAGAGATATAAGCCCTTCAACTTTTGATGGTTTCTGGCAGCATATTTTATCAAATGTACTCTCAGACATTCACACAAGTTTGGCATTTATTTCTGTCCTTAAAATCTAAGGCAGGATTGCCATTTAGGTCTTATGACACAACAAAAGCTATCAATTGCTTTCTAAGACAAAGTTTAAAAGGGGAAAATTCCATTGCCCAATTAGTTGTATATTTAACTACACTGACTGTTTTCTTTAAATAAAAAATATAATATTTAATATAAATTTACATATGTAAATCTATATAAGCTTACATAAATATAGTTTATTTTTAAATATTTTATAATTAGTAAGAGCATATCAAATTTGCTAAAAAGTTAATTATAAAATCTTTGGCCTTCATTCTGTTCCATATTGATCTCATTTTCCTTTTACCAAATGGCCATCTATCTGGACCACGTTAGTCTATTCTTCTTTACAGCTAATGTCAGATAGGCCTTGTCCTGTCAAATGCCAATGCTTTTCCTTTCTGACCTATTTTTCCTTAGGTATACCCTGTCCATCTGCATATTCAGTCTATCCCATCCACACGATCTTCCCCCAAAATTTGCCAATCAGCTCCAATGATTCAAATCTTTTTAAAAAGACAAAAACAAAGCTTTCCTTGATTTCACATACTTTTCTAGCCCTACTCGGTTTTTCTGTTTCTCTGTGTAGCCCAGATTCTGGTCATCTGCTAGACGGCCATAGTGTTTCCATAATACTTCTGCTATACTGTTTCTACTTTCTTACTTTTCTGTCTTTAACTCACAATAATTGGGATTCTCCCCTCACTTTTCCAAAGAAACACTTTTTGCTAAAGTCATGGAAGCCTAGCCAACATGCAATGGACCTTTTAGTTGTTAGCCTACTAAATCTTTGTTTCTCTCTCCCAGATACCACATTCTCTCGTCAAGCGTCAAGTGCTGCCTTCTAACCTCTGAAGTGCTCCTCCCCAGTTCCATACCAGTCGCTTCCTGCTCTAAGCAATTTCTAAATGGTGGAGTTCTACAGAGTCTGGCCTCAGACTGTCTTCAGTTTTTATTCTAGACTTTCTCACTAGGTGATTGCATTTATTTCCCTGATATTTAAGAACATTTATAAGGTGGTGACTCTCAAATGGCCACTCTTGTGATCTCCACACCCTTTTTATAGTCAACATCTCATCGACATCTCATGAATATCAAACAGGCAACTTAAATTCCTTAACATATGCCAAACTAAACTCTCAATCTTTGAGTCAAACTTAACTTTACCCTGGTCCTCCTGTTATAAGTAATTGGTATCAAACTACCCAGTTACTTGAGTCAGAGAAGTGGAACAGGCCTCTGAGATCTCTCTCTGCCTCTCTTCACTCGCCACATCAAATTTAAAAATGGGTCCTGCTGCTGCTTCCTCAAAAGCATATCTGGAATCTACATACTGTACCCGACCTCAACTACCACCACTTTATTCTAAGTCACCCTCCCATCTTGAATTTCCTGCTCCCTCTTTTGTTCTTTACTGTCTATTCCTCTTACGACAATCAAGGTACCATGCCCTGCATTTATTCTATATGCAGTCATGCATCGCTTCATGACAGAGATACCTTCCGAGAAATGCGTTGTTAGGTTATTTCATTCTTGTATGAACACCGTAGAGTGTACTTACACAAACCTAGGTGGGATAGCCTTCATAGGTTATATGGTACAGCCTATTGTTCCTAGGCTACAAACCCGCACAGCATGTTACTGAAACTGAATACTATGGACAATTGTAACATGATGGTAAATATTTGAGTATCTAAATGTGGGAAAGGCAATCTATTGTGCTGTGACATTATGATGGCTGTGACATCACTAGGCAATATAAATTTTTCAGCTCCATTATAATCTTATAGGTCCATTGTTGTACATGTGGTCTTTCATTAACCAATATGTCATTTTGTGGTGCACGACTGTATTTTGATAGACTCTTATACTACTCATTGTATTTAGAATAAAATCCCAATTTGTAAACATGACCAAATAATATCTTGTATTATCATACCCCTGCCTTCTCCTCTAATCTTATCACTCTTGATCATTATATCCCAATAATATTATCCTTTAATTACTTAAATGTGTCAAGATCTTTTTTGCATTAGTGTCTTCATCACTTACTTTCCTCTCCCTGGAACACCCTTTTTTCCACATGATCTTGGCAAATGCCCATTCATTCTTCAGGTGTCAGCTTAAAGTCACTTCTTGAGATAACCTTTACTTTATCCCTCATCTGAATTAAGTTTTTTCTCTTTTCATATAAACCACTATTATTTTCATTAATAATTAGTATAATTATTAAAATAATAATTTTTTTCTGCTAATGCTTGTCTCTTGATTAGATTTGAAGTTTCAGGGCAATCCATGTCCTTTTTTAACCATTATATATTCAATACCTAGCACAGTGCTGGGCACAGAGTAATTATTAAATATTGTTGAATAAATGACCTAACTTATTTTTGGTTACCTTGGTAACATAATTTTCCTCAGCCTCAATAATAGAATGACATTAGCATTAACACACTGACAGTTATTGTGGGGGCTAAGTACAAGGAGGTGGGAAGACTGTATCTGAGAAATATACCATTTTGTTAACCTTATCTCTTATCTTCCCTCATTCAGTATCAAGATTAACACTTTCATTCACATCCAGTCACAAATCTTTATGTAAATCAGTTTTTGGTGCTGTTCTCACTAGAAAATTGTAGTTTCTAAATTGAAATTTAGGTTATACCTGGCCCCTAATATACTAACAGAAACATAAGGGGACTATTCAGTGAATATGAAGTTATTTGAATTAATGACTTCCTTTGTTTGCTAGAGACATAAGGCAAATAATTCTAAAACAACATTTGCTAATAGAGTATCCCTCAATTTAGGAAAGGCCTATATAGTACACTTTCTGATAGAGTTCATTTTGTTTTAGGAAAGGCACACATGTTTTTAAAACATTTATTTATAAAAGTAGTTTGGAAAATAGAAACAAATTAAATAAGCTAAAAAATATTTTTTTGTTTTTCTTTTAAATTTCAGAATATTATGGGGGTATGAACATTTTGGTTACATATACTGCCTTTGCACTGTCCAAGTCAGAGCTACAAGTGTGCCCACCCCCAAGACAGTGTACTCCACAATCATTAGTTGTGAATTTACCCATCCCTTCAACCTCCCTCCCACCTTCCCCGCACCTGATGTATATTATTTCCATGTGTGTACATTAGTGTTGATCAGTTAATACCAATTTGATGGTGAGTACATGTGGTGCTTATTTTTCCATTCTTGTGATACTTTACTTCAAAGAATGGGCTCTAGCTCCATCCAGGATAATACAAGAAGTGCTAGTTCACCATTGTTTTTTATGGATGAGTAGAACTCCATGATATACATATACCACATTTTATTAATCCACTCATGTATTGATGGGTACTTGGGTTGTTCCCACATCTTTGCAATTGTGAATTGTGCTGCTATAAACATTTGAGTGCAGATGTCTTTATTATAGAATGACTTTTTTTCCTTTGGGTAGATGCCTAATACTGAGATTGCTGGATCAAATAGTAGTTCTATTTTTAGTTCTTTTAGATATCTCCATATTACTTTCCATAGAGGTTGTGCTAATTTGCAGTCCCACTAGCAGTGGATGAGTGTTCCTATCTCTCCACATCCAGCAATTGTTGTTTTGGGACTTTTTGATAAAAGCCATTCTCACTGGACTTAGATGATATCTCATTGTTGTTTGATTTTCATTTCCCTGATGATTAGAGATGTTGAGCAATTTTTTATGTTTGTTGGCCATTATTCTGTCTTCTTTTGAAAAGTTTCTGGTCATGTACTTTGCCCACTTTTTATGAAGAAGACCCTCAAAGCAATCACAGCAGCAAGAAAAATAAATAAATGGGACCTGCTCAAATTATAAAGCTTCTACACAGCCAGAGCAAATAGAAAACCTGCAGAATGGGAGAAAATATTTGCATGCTACACATCCAGTGAAGAGCTGATAACTGGAATCTATATAGAACTTAGGAAAATCTATAAAAAAAAAGTTTTACCCAGAAAGAAAAATCAATGCAAAATTGAAAAGAAAAATATATATCTAATCAAGAATAGGACCAGAGTGAGCCTAAAGAGTTCAGAGTTGAGATACAGAAAAATGCTATAGCTCATTTTAAAGCTTCTAAAACACTTATGGAAAAATGAGTATATAGTGCAATAAGCTTGTGATTTACAATACTTTATTATGGTAAAAAGTATATCATTTTTCTCAATTCTGTAAACTTTTTTGCAAAATCTTTAAATTCTATGCAAATGAGACATAGGTAATATATTATAAGCCATGTAGAATCAATTAGGAAATATATATAAAAGAGATGAAATATGTTTGTTATGTATTGAATTGTATCCTACTAAAATTCATGTGTTGAAGTCCTAATCCTCAGTACCTCAGAATGTGAACTCATTTGGAGATAGGGTCATTGCAGATGTAATTAGCTATGTTAAGATGAGGTCATACTGGAATAGGATGGAATCCTACTCCAACATGACTAATGTCCTTATAAAAGGGAAAATTTGGACATAGACACAGACACATCATGTGAAGATGAAAGCAGTTATCAGCCAAGGAATGCCAAAGATTGAGAGCAAACCACCAGAAGTTAGGTAAGCAACATGGAATAGATTTCCCTCATAGCCTTCAGAAAAAACCAAACCTGCTGACACCTTGCTTTCAGACTTCTAGTCTGCAGAACTGTGAGAAGATAAATTTCTGTTTCTTAAGCCACAGAGTTTGTGATATTTTGTTAAGGTAGTCCTAGCAAACTAATACAATGCTTAATTCTTTTGACTCAGTTATTCCATGTATAGGAATATATTCTAGATAAATAATTCCATACCAATAAAGGTATAGTAAAAATGTACATGGAAGCATTATTTATGTTGGCAAAATAAAAAGTTATATTGCATCAGTACTGTAAAATATCATAATCCATTTAAAATATGTTTTGAGCAATTTTTAATGACACAGACAAAAACTTACAGTGTCAAGTTTAAAAAAAGATAGTGAGACTTTCGCTTTTGTTTAAGGTGGAGTAACAAGGACTAGATTTCCTTCCATGCCTGAAACAACTACGACATCCAACAAAGTATATAAAAACAATGACACTCAAGGTATGGGATTAATGAGAAACAATGATTTTTGAAAGACGTACAGTAAATTGGATGAGCCCTCTGATTTCCCCAACTTACTGCCTGGAGAAATTTTCCAGATTGTGGCTTATGTAGGGAAAATATAGGCAGAACAGATAGGCAGATCTGTTTCCCCACCTTTATTTAAGGTGGGAAAACAAAGCTAGAGTTTCCAGAAGCCAAGGGAGACAGAGTTCACAGGACAGAGCACCACAAAGGAGAAAGCAGCCCAGACAGTCAACTCTGGAGACTTGCATATGGCACCCCTCATTAGTCAGGTGAATGCTGACTAGCTCATGCATGTGAGGCAACTCCTAGAAGCTGGAGGAAAGAACCATCTGAAAGGAATAGAGAGAATGGTGCTTAGACTGGGCAGGACAAAGATCGATATCTGTTCCCAGTTAGACTTGAGAAATTTATGATTGCTCGTCAGTTAGAGTACAAAGAGGTATCTTCCCTTGGGGAAAACAATAAACACTGGACTAAATGCAGTACTGACCTATGTAACAAAGCTTAAAAGGAAGAGCTGAAAGGATCAAACTGTGCACAAGTAACTTGCTGATACCCCAGAAAAAACCTCACAAATACAGATAGAAACACAAAACAAAACACTCAACAAGAAGAAATTACAATATCTGGCATCTAATCAGACATTATTGGGTATCCAAAGAAACAGAAAATGCAACTCAAAAAGAGAAGAAAAATCAATCAGCTGAAACTGACCCCCAAATTATGTGGATAGTAAAAATTATAAACAGGGACATTAAGACAGTTATTATGACTATATTCCATATGTCCAAGAAGCTAGAACAAAGATTAAACTCGTAACATAGAGACATGGAAGATAATATACAGATGTTCCCCGACTTATGATGGGCTTATGTCCCAATAAACTCATCAGAAGTAAAAAATATCATAAGTCAAAAATGCATTTAATACTCCAACAAGCCCATCATAAAACTGAAAAATTATAAATCAAACCATTGTAAGTCCAGATATTCCTGAACATACTCTGGAGTTACATCCTGCCGAACTCATCATAAAGTTAAAAAATCATAAGTCAAAGCATCGTAAATCCAGATGCTCCTCAACTTACAGTGAAGTTATGTTTGGATAAACCTACTGTAAAGTCAAAAAATCATAAATACAACCATCATAAGTAGGGGACTATCTGTATTTTAAGATATAACCCAAATTAAACTTCTAGACATAACTATGATATCTGACATGAAAAATACACTGGCTAGAATGAACGATACATTATATATCGCAGAAGAAAACATTAGTGAACATGAAGATATAGAAACTATCTAAAATTAAACAGAGAGAAAAATACTGAAAAAATACGAACAGAGAATCACTGAAATGTGGAATAAATTCTAGCAGTTTAGTATACATAAAATTGGAGTCCATGAAAGAAGAAGAGAAATGGCAGGGGGAGGAAATATATTTTTAAAAAAGTTTGAAAATTTTTGCAAATTAAATAAAAGCTGTAAATTCATAGATCCAAGAATCTCTATGAGCACCAAGTTTAGGAAAGATGAAAAAATACTACACCGGCCGGGCGCGGTGGCTCACGCCTGTAATCCTAGCACTCTGGGAGGCCAAGGCAGGCGGATTGTTTGAGCTCAGGAGTTTGAGACCAGCCTGAGCAAGAGCGAGACCCCATCTCTACTAAAAATAGAAAGAAATTAGCCAAAACAACTAAAATATATAGAAAAAATTAGCCGGGCATGGTGGCGCATGCCTGTAGTCCCAGCTACTTGGGAGGCTGAGGCAGTAGGATCGCTTAAGCCCAGGAGTTTGATGTTGCTGTGAGCTAGGCTGACACCACGGCACTCACTCTAGCCTGGGCAACAAAGCAAGACTCTGTCTCAAAAAAAAAAAAAAAAAAAAGAAAAAAAAGAGAAAAAATACTACACCGAGGTACATCATTATTAAGTTGTTTAAGACCAATAATAAAGAGAAAAATCTTAAAAACAACCAGAGAAAATAAATATTGAGTACAGTGGGAAAAATATGGTGACAGCATATTTCTGTTTGGCACAATTTGAGAGAGGGAAGGAAAGAGATAGATATTAATTTTTAACATATGAAAAAAGCAACAACAAAAACCTTGCAAACCTGGAATTTGGTGCCTTGCTAAATATTTTTCAGAAACAAAGGCAAAATACTTATTCAAACACATAAAAGCTGTAACAATTCACCACCAGCAGAGATGTGCTACAAGAAATGCTAAAAGAAATCATTTATGCAGGAGAAAATTGTACCAGATGGAAATATGGATCTATACAAAGGAGTAAAAAGCAGTAAAAATGGTAACCTGGTAAGTACTACGGAAATAATTATTCTTTCTTATTATTTAAATTTTCAAAAATTATAGTTGACTATTACGGGGTTTATAACATATGTAGAAATAAAATAGCCAACAGTAGTATCATATAGGCTGTAATAGGAGAAATGGAATTATACCATTGTAGAGTTTTTGTACTATATATAAAGTGGTATAATATCACTTGAAGACAGTAATAAATTAAATATGTATACTATAAACAGGAAAGTAATTAACCACTAAGATAACATTAAAAACTATAGTTAATAAGCCAACAAAGAGGATAAAATAGAATCATAAAACATATTCAACTTATCCAAGAAAATGCAAAAAGTGAGAAAAACAAATTAAGGAACATAGGAAAATTAATTTTAAAAGGGAAAATATTAAAATTGTAGATTTAAACCCCAAAATATTAATAATCCTCTTAAATATAAAAGACATAAATTAAAGGACATATATTGTCAGATTGGATGAAAAAATAAGATTAAACTATATGCTGCCTATATGAAACCCACTTTACATATAAAGATACAAACAGATTGAAATGTAAAAGATATATAAAAATACATCATAATAATACCAATCCAAAGAAAGCCTGATGAGATATGTAAATATAAAAGTAAATTTAATAAGAAAGAATATTAAGAGAAATGAAAAGCACAATTTTATAATGATGAAAGGGTCAAGCCATCAAAAGGACACAGCAATGCTAAACATTTTTGCACCTAATAACAGAGCTTTAAATTACACAAAGCAGTTAGACAGGAAGAATAAACTCTGGTGTTCTATTACACAATAAGGTGACTATAGGAAATAACAATGTAGTGTATATTTCAAGATAACTAAAAAAGAAGATTTTGAATGTTTTCACCATAAAAAAAAGAAATGTTCAAACTAATGGATATGGTAATTGCCCTGATTTGAGCATTATACAATGTATACATGCATTGAAACATCATACTGTACCCCATAAGTATGTACAATTATAATTCTTAAAAATAATTAATATAAAATAAAAAATCACACAAATAAAAACTGATTAGCACTACAAGAAAATAAACAAATTCACCATTATAATTTGATATTTTTTCACTCCTTCTCAACAATTGATAGAAATAATACACAGAGACTCAGAAAGCTATGGAAGACCTGAAAAACTATTAATTGTCTAACTGACAGTCAGAAACACCACCACCCAATGACAGTAGGATATATGTTCCCATGTGCACAGATTATTTATCACAATATGCCCTAGTCAGGGTCATAAAACAAATCACAATAAATTTAAAAACGTTCACATTATACAAAGTATGTTGTCTGACCAGAAAGGACTTAAATGAGAAAAACATTAAATAAAGATATCTTTAATGTTACCAAGTATTTAGACACTAAATATCATCTTTCTATGGGTCAATGTAGTAATCAATAGGGGAATTAGGTAGTATTTGGAATTAAATAAAAATAAAGGACAATATATCTAAGTTTGCAGAATGCAGCTAGAGCAGTACTTAGATATAAATTTACATAATTAAATGCCTATATTAAGAAAGAAGGAGAGTATCAAATCAATGACTTCAGCTTACATCTTAAAATACCAGAAAAATAAGTGCAAAAGAAACCTATGGTAAACAGAATGAAGAAAATAATAAAGATCATAGTGGAAATAAAAAATAGAAAAACAATAAAGAAAAACTCATGAAAGGAAAACCTCTTTTTCGGAGAAGACCAATGAAAATAAACAGCTAAGGTGATTAAAAAAGAAATATGTCCCAAATTGCCAATATCAGGACTAAAGAGGCATTATTACTAAAAATTCTACAGATAATAAAAGGACAGTTAAGGTATATTATAAGCAACTTTATGCCAGTAAGTTTGACATCTTAGATGAAAATGGCAAATTCCTTGAAAGAAACAAACTTCCAAAGCTCACTCAGGAAGAAATAGATAATGTAAGTAGCTCTCTGTTTTGAGTTTATCATTAAAATGCTTCCCCTGCCCCATAGAAACTCCAGCCCAGACAGCTTTACTGGGGAATTCTACCTAATATCTAAGGAAGAAACAAAATGCTAATTCTACACAAATGTTTCCAGAAAATGGAAGGGGCAGATCCTATTATATAGAGAGAGGATAATATATCAAGATCCATGGGATTTAACCTAGAAATTTAAAGTTACATTAACATTCTACAATCAACCAATGTAATTTGCCATATTAATAAAAAAGTGATGTATATGGTCATCTCAATATATTCAGAAAATGTATTTGAGAAAATCCAATATTGATTTCTGATTTTAAAAAAAGTATCATCAAACTGGGAAGAGAAAAAAGTAGAAGATGAAAAAGTAGCATTTAAAATAGAAATAAAAATATGAAATTATTAGGGATAAATGTGACAGATGTTTAAAACTTGGACACTGAAAACACATTATTGAGAGGAAAAAAAGATTTAAATAAAATGCAGAGATGTACCATGTTCATCAATCAGAGAGAAGAATCAATATTGTAAAGATGTCACTTCTTCCCACATTGTTCTATGGATACAGTGTAATCCTAATAAAAGTCCAAGCATGCCTTTTTCTTTCTTTCTTTTTTTTAAAATAAACTGACAAATTCATGAAATACAATGGATCTAGAATAGCCAGCAATAATTTTGATAAAGATGGACAAAGTTGCAGAGCTAATAGTACATGACTTCAAGGCATGTTAGTAACTTGCAGCAAACAAGACAAAGTGGTATTGGTGTCAAAACAGGTAAATACGTAAATCAAATAGAATAGAGAATTGCAAAATAGAGAATAGAAAATTGAGAAGTAGACAGCAGATTTTTAGCAAGGGCACAAAGGCAATTCAGTGGAGGAAAGGGTAATGTTTTAACAAATGGTACTAAAACAATTGTATATTCATATACAAAGAAGGAGGAGGAGGAGGAGGAAGGAGAAATTCAGTCTATCTCTTGTACCATATACCAAAATTAACATCAAATGGACCATAGACCAAAATCTAAAATTATAAAACTTTTAGAAGAAAACAATGGAGAAAGATTTTCAACCTTGGCATAGACTAAGATTTCTTAAGATACCACAACAAAAGCACAATCTATAAATGAAAAAAAATTGATAAATTGGCTTCATCAAAATTAAGAACTTCTGCTCTTTTCAAGATTATGTTTAGGAAATGAAAAGATAAGCTACATACTGGGATAAAATATTTTACAAATGTCTCTAAGAGGACTTGTATTTAGAATATAAAAAGAACTTTCAAATTCAATAAGAAAACAAAGGGTCCAAATACAAAATGTACAAACAATTGCATAGATACTACACCCAAGAAGGCATATCCATAGCAAAAAATGCACAAACTCAAGATCTTCAGCCTCTTGGGACATTCAGGTGAAAACCAAAGTAAGATAATACTGTGTAGTTACTAGAATGTCTAAGCAAAAGAACACATAGTGCATAATTCTATTTGTATCAAATTCTAGAAAATTTAAGACACTCTATAGGTACAGAAAGATCGGTTGTTGCCTTGTGATGGGGGAGGGTAGGAGAATCAGGCAGGAAAGATAACAAAGGGGCCTGAGGAGTTTGGGGGAGCGTTGTATATCTTCATTATCTTGATTATGGTGATGGTTTGGCGACGTATCTACCTGTCAAAACAGTTCGAATCGTACACCTTTTTTTTTGTAAGGGATAGCATGAATGCAGTCCCCTGCTACCACAAATTAAGCAGTCAAGTTTCCCACATTTGGGGAAATCTCAGGGGTCAGCACATCTGGAGTGTCAAATTGTAGACCTTTAACATGTACAGTTTATTGTGTGCTTCTTATACCTAAATAAAGCTGTTAAAATGCAACTATGAAATATTGTTAGTTTTATTCCAATTATATAAAAATGCAATGTAGAGGTAATCACACAAAGTCATTCAGAAGACCAAAATAAGAACAAAGTTGATTTTTAATAATGGTGTCACGAGTGAATTTTTTTCGTCATTACCTTATTATTAAAATATTTGGAAATGATACATGTACTTTAATCTTCAGGAAAAGGAAATATTTTTATAGTTTAAAAATGCCAAGATTTAACTGTGAAGTAACTTTTCTTTCAAGTCTACAGTACAGCTAAACTTCCTCTCAAGTTTAAACTATACCTTCCTCTCATTCTCTTCTTCCTTCGTTTTAAAATAGAAAGTCAATAGCAATATATTCATAGTTTTCTAAAAGACAGCCCTTTCCCCCCACCCCCCACAGCGAAGTCAAACACTGAAAGAGTACTAAAACTAGACATTTTCTGTTAGGCACAGGAAAAGAAAAATTCTGGGTATGAATGGAGACGAAGCCATGACTCACCATGCTTCAGATTATGCCTGATGCTGTAAGATGAAAAGAAAGCAGCTCTTCTGTGGCCTTCAAGGGCTCTGAAGAATTGATTTTCATTGTGAAGGCAGACTTACAGGAAAAAAAAGAAGAAAGCAATCAGCTCAGAGGAGATGGATTAGCCCTAAAGAAATTAGAAGAAAACAGAAAAGAAAAACATGGAAAAAAAGAAGAGCAGGCAATAAACAGGCAGTAGTGATGAGAAACTTGGACAACTGAAGAAATAGAGGTAGAGGAAACACACGGCTGACTTACTGCCTAGTTGATGTCTCTTCTGTTAACATCCTTCTCGACGCTTCTTTCCCGACTGCCACAGCGGCGGAAACGGGAGCCATTGTCTCCATCTGCAGATCAGCTTCAGCTGGGCTCGATGGTCAAACTTATCTCTAGGGAAGCATTGAGAAGCCTTAGTTCAGGGCCCACCTGTTCTACATCCTGAAAGTAGTAACATTGATGGTGCAACTGGGGTAAGATTTAAAACCTACACCTGCCCTCACCATTCTGTATTTAAATCCTATTTTGGTATTTTCTTTTTTCTTCACCTTTCGTTCACATCTTTGTACATATTTAGTTTTACCATATATTTAGGTTTTCTAAGAACAGAGATTATGTCTTTTTCTTCTGTCTAACTTAGCCTCCTTGCCCCCTACTTTTCATGTATGAGTGCCTAGAAAAGTGCTTTTCCTATAGTTAAGTTAGTTAATAGATACTCAGAGTGCTCAACATCAAGATAAATCTTCTGTGAGGTCTGTTTAACAGGCTGCGATTCCTCTGGATAGACTAAGTCTCCCAGAGGCAACTCCGAAGAGAGGCAGACACACTAAACACAGTATTTAGTGGATCTTTGCCTTTCAGCATCACACAATCATCACATTCATGAAGTCCCCCAAATGTTCCCCATGCTTGCTTAATAAAAATAGCGAAAAGTATAATATTTTTATCTTTTTGAGAAAAAAAAGTTAAATACATCATTTAGAGAATTCACTTATATGAATTTGCCTATAGAAGAGGCAACAGCAGCTAGAAATTTGGACACTGAAAAAGAGATAGAGATGGTAGAAACGTGGTTTAGATAATGCTTAATAACTGAGATGTCACTGTACTCTTTACAAAACAGACATCCAATTGTTACAATTCATTTGGAAGGACGTTCAGTCCACTCCAACCCTCCAATGCCAGTGCCTGCTAGCTAAGGGAAAGCTCAGTACTAGCATCCTTTGTCTTTGTATTTCTGCTCTGAGCTCTGAGAACTCTTTCGTATGTGTCCGTGTCAATGAGACACAGTCTGCGGAAAGTGCAGTCTTCTGTTTTATCAGTGTAGACATTTGGATAGAGGCCATATGGTTCACGTCTCTAATAGTTAAGGCAAAATGGGGCATCTAATTTGGTCACAACTTACATCTTCACTGAGCTGATGTCATTTTTATATAGTGGCAACTGTGTTTTAAGTAAAATATAAGACACTGTTAATGGCAGATAAATGCCTTCTCTAGTCAGACATTCCATGTGGTTAGAAGACACAAACAAGAACACATCTTAGAAAACAAAAGCTTACTCTTTGGGATGTAATTTTATTCCAGTCTAATTAACCTTTGAAACACAGCAATACCGGATCATGTAGTGTTCAGAGATTCTCTTTCAATTATAATGTGAAAATTACCCACAAAGTAGAATGATTCATTTGAATTCTTAATAACACTGAAGAAATGTAGGAAAACATTTAATTCAGTTGTTCAGCTAAAATCTGAAGAGCAAATGAATTAAAATTCCTTCCAATCATTATTTGAAGCTCCTACTTAAAGTGCTTCTTCACTATGACACATAGTCAAGGACTTCTTAAGACATTTTGCCAGTTTACATAAAAGATTTAGTTGCCAAGGGCAACAACATCTGAAATGATTGGAGGCTAACTGGAATAACGATTTATATCATGAGGTGATACAAGCTCCTGGTGTTGGAGAAGATACATTGAAGAAGGATAAGGAAGAGGCAGGAACAAAAGAAAATCATAAATAATAATTAAATTACTATAAAAGGGAAAATATGGAGGAGTAAGAGATGCTGTAAAGGTGTAATAAAGAGAAGATTTTAAACAAATCAAAGACATAATACCAGAACAAAAGTTAGCTTAACTAAAGGAAATGTCTTACTTTTGTTGAAATACACCCACAGAAACATTTCAAGAACCAAAATATGTCACTCGAGTTATGTTTTCTAAACAACGAGCCCCATTGCTACACTTAGGGGTAAATGTTGGTAACATAAACCTTCTAGAAAGACCAATTTTTGTTAAGGGCATCTAATGGCATCTTTTTAATTTGAATTTTAAAAGAAAAAATGGGAGGAAACATACCAGCCCCACTTTTGTCAATTGGTTAAGCAGTCAGAAGTTCATGTATTTAGCCTTTATCGTGGTCTACATTATACTAAACATGTTTGCCTTACTCAGTAAACTTAAGCCTTTAAAGGGCAAGAGGTGAGTTTTGGTCATCTTTGTGTCCCCCACAGTTCCTTGCATTTACATAAGACATCGAATAATATTTTGCATGATACATTGCTGCCCAGTCTACTGACTGGCTGAAGAAAATCTCTCTGTGCATTAACCTTACAAAGTTGCAGTGTAGACAGGTAGGGATATACATCAATTCTTATTATTTGCAATAGTTATTTTCTATAAAGTTGCCATGAACACTGAATTAATGAATCCCAAACCATTGCTTGTAGGGGAAACACAAGGTTAGGTCCAAGGAGCCTCTAATAATATTTTCTTCAACCAATCGATACATAACCCTGTTTTGTATGTGTTTCTGTTTAAGAACTTCTTATTTAATACATATTGTTGATTCATTAACATTGAACTCAGAACCAACAGCTATATAACTCATGCCTGAATAAAACTTACCAAATACATGTATTTTCTCCATGAGGCACCTCACAGCCTCCTTGTGCTTGGGAACACTAGACAGCACCTCAGCACTAGGCTGAGAGATCATTTTAAAGTGCAAAATCACCTCCACTATACAACATTTTTTTAAAGGTTTAAAAATTGGTAATAAATAGACCAGGAAAAGGATACTTGTTTACAGTATGAGAACTGAAGCAGAAAGGCAGAGTGTCACCTTGACATCAGCTGGGAACACGTGCATGAGGTAACTCAAATTTCTCACTGCCTTGTGCATGTCCATGAATGACCACGAAAGCACTGCAAATATTGGGTTTGGTAATTAGATGAGTTTGCAAATAAAGAATTTGTGAATAATAGGATGACTATACTCCCTTCTTTGTCTCCATCTGGGGAAGCTAAAGATGAGATAGAATGAACACAGGCAGGGACTAAGGAACAAACTTGACCCAGTCAGTTCAGCATTCAAATGCAAATTCACAGTACATTTATTTTCCCACTACTTAAGGGCTACTTTACCAGCTTGGAAAGTTTATGACCCAGTGGTGGTTTCCAGCACAAGTTCAAAAATATAAGTGGGTTTCTGGATTTGGCACCTGCTGCTCTACTATGCATTGACCTTTAATTCCCACCTCAGAAGGGTGTTCACATTTCTTGAGAACTGAGGCACGGTGCTAGCTACCTATTCATTCTCCCCTTCTTTACCCATAGAACTCAGATTCGGGGGGAGGGGGGATGATAGCAATGAAATCAGTTAAAAAAATGACATTCCCAGATCCCTTTGCAGATAGGATGGTTAAATGACCAAGATCTGGTCAATGAGAGGTAAGTAGTAGTGGACTTGGTCTTTAGGAAAAACGTTTTTAAACGGAAACCATTCAGTTAGTGTGGACCCCACTGCCATTTCATCCCCTCTATCCAGCCAGAAATGAAGAGACAAAGGCTAAAGCATCAGCAGCACCCATGAGACTGAGTGACCTTGGGAATGACAATCCCTGACTAGGGCTAGTGAAGCAAAGAAAATAAACGGAGCCTAGATTTCTGATGATAAGGAGGTTGTGTACCAGCCCTGCAACCCCTCCCTCCAGCCTTCCCACTGGAAGGACACAGAGCTCTGAATGTTTCTAAGGGGTTTGGTTTGGTTTGGTTTAATTTTATACTCACTGCTGAATGCAAGTTTTGCTCTTCCTGATCCTCCTCCTCCTTCTCTTCTTTCTCCTTCTCCTTTTTCTCTTCTTCCCCCTCCTAAGCCCTTCCTGAGTTTTGTCATCTCTCCTTACCTATCTCTCATTGTTTAATAACCTCATTTCTGAGTGTTTTGGTTTTGGATTAAAATTATTCTTCCAAAGCTTCTATACTTTCTTCTTTTTCTCAGTTTCTTCTTTGATTTACTTGCTACTCTTCTTTTAGGGCACTTTTGGGCCCTTTCTGAATTCCTGAGCTCTTGAAATTTAAAAGAAAGAAACAAACAAATCTTTTTTCCTCCTTGGGTGGATGCTATACCCACTCAGGTAATTGTCCTTTACCAATTTGTGCTCTGCAACATGGGGTACTTTTTAAATCTAATTTTGTTGAAAATGTTGTCCATGTATATTTCTTTGTTTCTCCTAGTTGCTCTGTTTTAATGAAAGTGTTTGAGCTTACTAAAATGTGAGATCCTCTCTCACGATCTTATCTCTCCCTGGAAGGTTAATTTATAGCCTATCTGATGGCAGCATCCCCTACACAGCAGGTGTTTTCATATCCATTCCTTTATTTCTTCTTCAGAAAACCCTTTAAAATAAGTGTTATTTGTCACATCGTCACATGACAAAGTGAAAGTCCAGAGAGGTTAAGAAAGTCACCAAGATAGAAATTGCTATAACCCACATTTAAAGTTGGTTCTGTTTGGCTCATTACTAAATGCAACGTGAACCCATTAGAAATAAATCTGAGAGCATCATTTCATGGTTGTGTTTCCTATGAAGGCCTGTGTGCCTGGCCTCAGAATGCCCAAACTTTATGATTTTTGACATTAATCTAGGGTTCACTCATTTTAATTCATGGCTGCAATTTTTTTAGGTGGAAAAGAATCTGCTAAATGTCTAAAGGAGAGATATAAGTATTTTTGTTTGTCAGTATCTAGGCAGATTCTAATTAGGACATTTCTCCCATGCCCACCCTCAGGCAAACATATATATCTTTGGAGATAAAAAGAACACTCGGTCATCATCCTCAGTCTAATAGTATCACATATGCCTGAGAGTACACGTTAGCTTCCTGTTTACAAGGTTAACAAATTTAGTTCCCTTACTTTCCATGTGGACTTTTAAAAACAGAAACCCTTGTATTTCTTCTTAAAACTTTAACCAGATTCCATTTCTACATCTGTGTTCTTCTGCAAGAGTTTAACATTTGCATGTATAAAATAAAATTTTTTCTTTTCCACAATATCCGCTTACTATTGTTTTCCTCTGATGTTATTTTTCCCTTTGAATTAAGAGGACAGACAGAGCTAGGGTATTTGGTTAGAAAGAAGAGAAGGTAGGAGACGGTGTGCATCATGGGCCAGTTCCCGGGCCCAGAGAGTTTCATTTAATATCCAAGTCAATCCTGGCATGGCTCTCTCCTCCACACCTCCACAGTCTCAGCCCGAAGGTTATCTCTTCAGACAGACTTTCTGTGATTCCTGCAGGTACAAGCACAGACCCTCATTCCACCACCCGACCTCCATGACTTTCTCTACCAAGGCTGTATTTTATTTTCTTTATAGCATTTTTTTCACTCTCTGAAATTATCTTATTTACCACTCCACATGTTTATTTTCTCTTTTCTCACATTAGAAAATTGGCTTGTCAGGGTTGGGTCTGTCTTCTTAACCACTGGATCCCTAGCTCCTGGGCATTACTGAGCATATAGTATTTGCTCAATACAAGTCTCTCGAATGCATAAATTAGTCAATGAATGAAAACACAAGAAAATCTGTGTTGGTAGAGGTTCTATTGGATCTCAATAGAACCAAAATGTCCATGAGGGCAAAATCTTGAGCAAGGAAATAAAGAAGACTGACAAGATAAACTTAGGAAATAAAGGCGAAGCCGTGTTTTTCCTCTTCCCTCTAGGGCAATGCACAAATGAATTGTAAAGCTAAAATAAATAGGTCTATAACTAGACTAGTCTGTCTTATACTTCCTGTAGGATGACCTCTGCTATTTTCATGCTTCTCAATAGATTATATTTTCCCTACTAAATTCATAGTGAGCTTGGTCTGTCAAGACTTGCTTTCTGAATAAATGCAAAGCACAGGCCAAATAATGGTTGTGAATATCCCAAGGCAGGGCAAGGCTCATTGCTATTTCATTTACTATCTGATGAACATAATTTATCCAATGACCGTTTATTTGCTCAACTCTTACTGACTTAGGTTAACTCTTTCACATCAGGATCTGTATATTATAAACTATTATCTACTAAGGCATTCATGCGTTATGTAGTAATTTTTGTTATGAGAGGGCCCATATCAATATGTTAAGTTTTGCTTAAAGATGTGCTCACGTAAGCATATTATATGGTGGATACAGATATCAAATTTTGAATTGGTTAGTATTTTTTGGTGAAATAACTGAGATATTTTCATCACTCAATTATGATAAGTTTAAAAAATAGGAATATCTACTACAATATGAAAAATACATTCCCTTTTCTATTTAGATTATCTGTCTATCTGATGCAAGACATGGTACGGGAGATACTATATTTTTTTCAATATCTAAATAGTCAATTGTGTGCCCATGTCAGGATTGTAATTTTTCTGGTAAGATAACATCTTTTTTGTTTGAGAATCTCAATATGGCCTACACCAAACATTTTAAGGCACCTAGAAAATTAATTCAAAATGTCTGTAAAACCTTCTATGAATATGATTGTAAAATTAACTATTTCTATATTACTTTTCTAAGCTCTGTGTTAGATATTCCCTTTCCAATCATAAAATGAACTAAAGTATTTAGACAAAGTACTCCACTGAAAACAATTATAGACATTTAATGGAATATATTTTCTAAATACTTTCTAAAGTATTGAAAACCTGACAATAGAGTAAGGAATTATTAAGCTAAAGTCTAAATCAAAGTAGAAACACAGACTTGGGTTCTGAGCAGGATTCTGAGATTGCTTTTGTGCTGATGACATGTTGCCAAACTTTGTGAACTTGAACTTAGGGTTTTTTTTTTTTTGGTCTTGAGAGAAGGAAGGAAAGATTCTCCAACACAGAACAGAGCTGACTGGAGTGCAGGGTGAGACACATGATCACTGGAAATTTGCAGTCACTAGAAGTCCTTCTTATGGACAAACAGCCCAAATTTATATTTCCTAGTTTACCAAAAAAATCCTCAAGCTGTGAATTTACAAGAAGGCAAATCACCATTTGTGAAAAGCAAACGACAAAACAAAGCAAAGAACAACAAAACAAAAACAGACCCTAAAGACTTAAAATGTTGGAAGTAACAAAAAGAAAAATATAAATATTCTAATTACATTAATAAATTAAAACAAACTCAGAAATACTAACAAGAAAAGTTTATAGAATGTGTTAAAAATAGAAATTCTAGAAATAAAAAATAGAGCTAATAGTAACAATAAAATGGTTA
Source organism: Varecia variegata (assembly GCA_028533085.1). Lineage (NCBI taxonomy): Eukaryota > Metazoa > Chordata > Mammalia > Primates > Lemuridae > Varecia > Varecia variegata. The sequence goes on along the minus strand of CM052445.1, from coordinate 38,906,874 downwards.
AATATATTAGCCATCTTGAAATACCCAAAAAGAAAATTTGTGAGCTGGAAGGTAAATCAGAAGAAATTTCCCACACCATCTAGTGAGGCAAAGTAATAGGAATATAAAATAGTTAAAAGATATAGGATTTAATGCATATAGAATCTGAATTTCAAAAGAATTTTAATCCAAAGAATAAAAAAGCCTAATAAACCCTGGGGAAATTCCTCCAGTAGAAAAATTGTTTTCGATGGAACAGCTGAGATGCAAAAGGAATAAAGTACAAAAATCAGTAAATGTTGGTTTTGTCTGTATGAACCTTGATTGTGTAATAAAATAGCATTGTCTCATGGGATTAAAAAAGGAGAGAAATAATATATTCAACAACATCATATAAGTCAGGAAGTAAATAAGTGAATTGTGTTAGTATGGGATCTTGAGAAGTAGATATCAAATGGGATTAGATGTGCAAAGATTGATTGGGGGAACCATCTATGAAGGATGAATTGGTGTGATTGGGAAGGTGAGGAGAACCTTCAGACCACAATATAGTCTGACACATGTAAAAAGAGAAGAGGAAGAAGGAGTATAAGGTAAGAAGAGTACCAGACCACAGCACATGAAACATCCAAGAATGTTGCAACCAGGCCTATGGAGAGTTCTCAAGCACAAGTTGCCCATCAGGGAATCCCGCATGGGGCAGGAATGGGCTGACACTACAACCCCTCGATGTGGTCAGTCTGAGGAAAGCCTGGGAATAGCCTAGGGGAAGTGTGGCCTTCCCACGAAATTGGTGAGGGTCCAGAGAGGCAGTAGCTGGGACTTAGAGTCAACTATGTTCCCCATGGCAGGAGATCTGAGAAACATATTTCTATGACTGCCACATGGAGTTAAATTTTCTAATGTACTTGTATTTTGAAAGAGACAACTAAAATATTGGTTAGTGCAGAGTACATTAGTGAAGTAAGAATGTACATTGCAATTTCTAGAGTAACCACTAACAAATATATTACTTCCAAATGAATAGAGGAGAAACAGTGTAATAATAGTAATAATAAATTCAGAATAAGGCAGGGGACCAACAAAAGGAAACAGGTTAAGTAGAAACAATAAAATACTATGGTAGATATAAACTTTTAAATATATAATTTTTAGGTTAACTGCAATGGGCTAAATGTTCAAGTTAAAAGCAATGATTGTCAGACTAACTTTTAAAATTCAACTGTACACTTTATAAGGGAGACATTTAATCTTTGTGCTAGATTCTATTTCTTTCAAAATTCTTGCTTTTTTCAAAAATATTTTTTAGCATTTTCTTGCTCTAAGAATGAACACAGATATATCTAAATCCCATAGGAACAATTTAACTTGTTTAAAATTTCTGGGGGAAATATATGTAGAACACCTGTGATTTTTCTTCAGTAAATTGGGTGGGCAGGGTGGGAGTGGTAAATACCTTGAATTTTCATGATAAAATAAAAACAGCTGTTTAAACTGCTTTTATTTCTGAAAAGAAATTGAGATACTTTACCACCATGGACATATTTAATTAGACCATCAACATTAAAACAAAATTTAAACATTTAATTTGGTGACAATGGATAGAGTAAAGCCAAATTGTTATGTCTTTATTGAGATTAATAGTAACCCGGACAAGCACTAAAGGAAAATGTGAAAAATTTCATATGTATTTCTTTTTCCAATAAAAGAGAGCATAACCTTTCTTTAGGAGGGACAGACTTTCAAAAGGATTTATTTTGCATGGATAATGGACATATATTCAAGAAATATGAATAATCTAATGAAATGTGTCATAGCTGCTTATTAGAAGATGAAGAAATCATCATAATATATTTTTTTTGAATGGGCCAAGGGGTTATTTAAGATATAATCAAGCAAAAGCTGATGTACATTTTGATCAGCCTGATTCTATTGTGTCACAGCACAGAAGGTTCAATGAAATCCACAAATTCTGTTACTCACAAGCACACCTTCATTTTTAACTCTGATCTCTGTCTTCAGTTTTTAAATGTATAAAACTCAGCTTCAAACCAGGATTGATGACATCTGATTTTCCCTAGCATGGCTTTCCCCGCTGCTGTGGACTGCCGTCAGTGGTCCTGAGCTGGCAGCCGACCACAGTGATTCCTGTGTTATGGTCTGAACCTGACACTCTCCCACCAATAAGCCAAAAAAACTGAGGAGTTAATAGATATTTATACATTCCATGTTAGCAAGGAGCAGGTTTGAAAACCTTCCCTCATTGTGAAGCTCTAAATGTATATTCTATTCTTTTAAGAAATGTTGTATACACAAATGTTACATACACAAATTTGACTGTGCTGCATTTTCAATCGTATTTTATTTCCTGTTGTCCATATGTCATGGGGAAATTTGTTGGCAGAAATGTCAGAAATTGCCAGGTAGTACTTCCTATTCCCTTTTACCAATCATTCCTGTGCTTTTTCAGACATGGATAGAGCCAAACAGCATTGCTCTTTCCCTCCTCCTCCTTCTCCTTGTCTTCATCCTCCTCCTCCTCCTTTTCTTCCTCCTCCTCCTCCTCTGCCATCTCCCTCTCCCCTTTCCTCCACTTTCTTCTCTCTCTCTCCCCACAAATGTTTTCTCTACAGATCTCAGCAAAGAAAGGAAAACTTAAAAAATAATTCTGATTCATTTTTTCTTTTAGTGAGGTAAAAGAAATTCTGACTCATGATTAAAAATTTCAGAAAAAGTAATTTGATTAAATACTTTGTAAGGATGCCATATTTCAACATCATTCTTTTTAAAAGGAGAAAAGACTCTGAAATGACAGTTGATGATGTTCTGACAGCTAACGAGGGAGGCATCATCATGATTCTGAGGGCTTTCCATGTCACAGGCTGTTCTAGGATTCTGACTGCTTTTAGTTTTTAAGGTTCCCTTTTGTTAAAAGGGTGCAGCTTGCTTTTTATAAAATATAAAAACCCCATAAGTTGCCCAAAGAGATAGGTGGGAATTGTCTGATCCATCTTTCTAGACAAGTCATAAGCTCTTTTTAGAAAACATTCAACAGTATGACATCTGACCATGAATCAGACGTTTGCCATGGTGGAACTTAAAAGAATAAAGATTGTTTAATAAAGCAGAGGTAGGAAGGGATGAGTCTTACTAATTTAATTTAAATGAAATGAAATATTGTATGAATGAATTCATATTTGAAATAATATATGATGGGGTTAGCATAATTTGTTCATTGGAGCAGCAAATATTTGTTGTTTAAGCTTCTACATTGATGATTTACTTGCCTTTAACAGTTTGATGATGAAGTGGGACTACAGCATCACTTGTCTATTTATCTATGCTGCCATATCTGTTTCTTAAGGTTGGTGAATACCACTGCTCTTGCAGCTTTTCTCAACTGGGACCCACAGGAAACCTTGCATCGTGCCCTGACCAGGCCTCCACAGACTCCTTTGCTTCTTGTGGTGGGGCAAGACCCAAAGACAAGACAGCCTTTCGTATAATTAGTCCCCAGTGCACTGCAGAGGTGGCTTTACAATTTTGACAAAGTAATCTAAAACCTGACTATGGTTTAGAATTGCAAACATTTATTATGAAAAATAGACTTAAATGATATGAATCATGAATCCCCTAACATAGTTAGATTTAGACTTACACATCTTGCACTGCCTTTTTATGTTTGAGTTTTCATCAATTGAACAATCTGGACACTTTTCACAGAAATATTATATTGATCTGGAAACATCAGTAATAGTCTTGGGCATATTTGTCCCAGTTCTTGACTGTAAGCTCCCTCTGCTCATCAGAGCTTCCTTTCGTGACATATCTGAGAAGTGCTGAAGAAACATCAGTTATGCTTGTGCCTGGAGAAGAGTCAATCTAAGATGACTAGGAGTCAGTCTTTAGTAACATCTTTAAGAATTTCCTCCTGAACCTACCAATGTAGACTGTTCTGTGGTTTAAAAGATAATTTTATTAAATGATTTTTTTTGCATTATATTACACAATTCTTTACTTTCCCTTTAAGTTTTAAAAATTGCCTTAGAGAATACATTCAAGGCATTTTTGAACTTGTTATATTTCTGACAAAATAAATAATAATCATAAGAATAATGCCATCTTCAAATATGTAGTTCTTTATATTAACTTTATGCTCTTTTCATATTGTTTTCATTGGTTAACTTGTAGTGACATTTTAACTCAGTGTTTTAATGCCTAATATTAATTACAAAACCACTTTTTAAAATTGTTCTTAAATAACTCAATTTTCACAGTTACGAAGCATTGTTAGTCCTTTACATCCTTCCTAGGTGACATTTAAATTATACAGAGTACTGTAAAATTGTCTGTTCTTTGTCTCTGAATCAGCTGAAGATTCATATGACTGTGGTTGTAAACATATTAATTCAGTTTCATCCTTTGCCTTGGTAGGTTTTGTTTGGAGATATTTCAGCCAGCATAGATTGCCACTTGTGGGCCCAGTGACACTTTGTCTTCCTTAAGTGATCAATTTCAGCTAAATTATTTCTGCTTTAAAAGATAGCCTTGTGCTTGTTTCATGTTTTCAGTGATTGATTTTGAAAGAAACGCTGAGGACTTTTTCAGACTGTCACATGTCAGCCTCATGTTTTCTGCCTTAGTCTAGAGGTTCTGCTTTTGCTTCAAAACTATTCACAGAAAAAAAAAATTGAGAAAATTATTACGTTTATACAATCATAGTTCTTTGCCTTCCATTTTATTTTTATTTTGTTATAAAGGATCTATTAACTACTCTGAGTTCATTCAGTAAACCTGATACCCCCTATAGGCTTACTTGTAAGCATGTGTATTCCTATTTTATATTATACCATCTTCATGATAAATGGCTATGGCTAATTCATTTTTTTTACCCCTGAAGATCTATTATAGCAATATGTCTATCAATAATAGGTCAAATAAATATTTCTTGGTGTTAGGGACTGTTGTTTGCATTCCTGTGCAAGCCTCTAGTACAATAGCCCTCTTGCACTAAATACTTGACGCATAGCTGCCTCCAGAAAGAGATCTTTGATGGCACAGAGTATTCCTTAATCATCTGGTACCTGGCCACATGTTAAGTGCTCAGTGAGTTTGAATTAAATTCATTAAATACATGAACGCTATGATTGAGTCCTCGGTTTTTGTTACTTCAAGTTCCGTGTTAGTATTGCCTTGCATTACTACAGCTGTATACCCATGAATAATTTTTGCTGAAAGGTATTATTGTTTGGAATACTCATAAGTTTTAATTTTTACTGAAAAATAAAGAAAGAACAAAAGATGGTATAAAAACATTTTGGCTCTGCCTCTCCCCTATGGTTGGTAGGTTGATAGCCCCATATTCCCTGTAAATTTTCCTCTGCATCCAAACCAAACTTCCTATCGAGGAATGCAGGGGAACCCATTCTAGAGTTTCAGGTGTCCTAACCAAGCTCAAGGTAAATGACTGTTTTTGCCACTGATATAAAATGATAAACCTGAAGATATATATGGGGCTTTTGTTCTTTCCTGAAGAATAAGTTATACTGTTTGGCAATTTTGGGTACATAAGAGAGCACAGAAGATAGGTAAGAAAGGAGGTGATCCACCGAGACTTGCTACTACTCCACATCCCCAACCTGACATCATGGGTTGGCTTTAAACCAATTACATTCCTGGGAGGCCGAGGTGGGCGGATCGTTTGAGCTCAGGAGTTCGAGACCAGCCTGAGCAAGAGCGAGACCCCATCTCTACTAAAAAATAGAAAGAAATTATATGGACAGCTAAAAACATATATAGAAAAAATTAGCCGGGCATGGTGGTGCATGCCTGTAGTCCCAGCTACTCGGGAGGCTGAGGCAGAAGGATCGCCTG
>CM052445.1:38855528-38900921 GCA_028533085.1 Varecia variegata | reverse complement strand
AAATTTCTGGAGACTTTGGGCCCAAGTAGCATACCTCTAGGGCCTAGAAAGCAGCGTACTACCTTGTGTTTGAGGAGGGCTATCCACCTGCTTCCTCCCAAAACTTATGGCACTATTTAGTGACCCTGAGCAGACTGTGGTAACAAGCTTTTCCAGGAGGACACACAGAGAGTGGTAAGACATCCTAATTAGCAGGCCAGAGTCAGAGAATAGGGGTAGGTTCTTTCTTAAGGACACATGTTCCATGATCCTGTGAATATTTAAACAGTGCTAAGACAATTTTGAAGGTGGAGTCTAAAGTCCAATTAGGAAAAAAGAACCATTAAACAGTGATATGAAAGACCCAAGTCATTTGGATTAAAAAGAATGAGATGATAGAGCAATTCAAAGCTATCACTAGTGTTCTTTTTTCCTGAATCAGTCTCCAAAGTGGCTGAGAAAGACAGCCTGATTTTAATGGGAAAAAAGAAAAATATAGTGTTTTTACACTTATTAGAAAAATATCCACTATTTAGTACTCCAGGACTCCTTTCAATAAAGAGCTTTTGTCAGATAGTATGTTGTAAAATACACACACACATACAAACACAAACACAATTTTTTTTTGCAAACTTCTCAGATGTAATAGAATGTAAAAGGAGGAAAAGATTTATGTATGATTATTATTTAGATATTTTCTTTAAAAACTAACTTGAAAAGGGATTAAAATAATTAAGTTCACCAAATAAAGGACTAGCCAAAAAGTCTCAGACAGTAATGTATCTGGTATATGAGCCACATTATTACATGTGCTCTGAATAAGTTAACATGATTCAGAAGGAATAAGGAAATCTTAGGCATTCGATTAGCTAGACTTTGAAATTTGGTGTCTTTTATATGTTTATTATGTAAAACCAACCACATTTCCAACTCTGTGGAACAATAGAAAATTACCTTTGTACTGTTTGCATCATGACTATCATTGACTTGAAAAGTATTGAATGTCTACCATATGCATGATGTTGTTTTATTAATATAAAGCTATATGAAAGAGTAAAACAAATATCCTTGCCCATATGAAGTTTCCATTCTAGCAGTGGAGCAGATAATAAACAATTAATAATAAAGCTAAAATAGATGTCAACTATATATGTATCTTTTGGAAGGTGATGAATGCTATGGAAAAAGAAAAATGAGAGCAGAGTAAAGAAATCACATTTACTATGTAGACTCATGGAGGTATTGCTTGAACAAAGAATTGAAGAGAGTTTGATGCTTTAAATTCAAATAGCTTAACATAAACACCAAAGATAAATTACAGTATGCCTGGACTAGTACATCCTCCTATTCCAAACTGCAATTCACATCCTGCTGTTATGGAAATAACATAGCTTAAACAGCAAAGTAAATCCTTCTTGAAACTTGATGAGTGCTTGGCAGTATGCAATGAAAATGGTTTTACTTTGGTAAGAATGTCCTCTAATTTCTCTTGGACAGCATCAGCTAACCCAAAATGTGTCATCAAAAAATATGAGCCAGCAGTAAACTTTTTCAGATGGGTCTTAATCAGGAATGTTTGAGTGGGGACGATTATATACAAACAAAAACAAAATAACTCTCTAAGGAGTAAAAGTTATTAAATCTTAAATTCAGAGCACAGTTATTTATGACCTAACATCCCATTATGTTAAAGTTAAAGAAAAATACTATTCTACCATAAAAAAGAAGATTTTAGTGTGCTAGGTAAATAAATGCAGAAGATTATATATATATTAAGGAATTCTGGCTGATCCAACTTTCATTTACTTCCCTCTCTGTTCTCCCATTTGAAGTCCAGAATTCACACTGTTGATCTTCAAGGTCATTGGAAAGTACTTGTGCATTCTATGATGCATGACAAGTCAGTTGTCTTGCAGGGAGAAGCTTCGGATTCTGGTTTCCCTAATCAGATGAGGCTAACTCTTCCCCTGCCTCACTTTCCCATTCATATTATGCTTTCAGGCACAATCTTTTTCAAGGACTTTGTCAGGTGCTCAAAGGCATATCCTCATGCGACTGAGTATTTCATCATGGACAAATTCCCAGGCCTATATAAACAGAGGTAATGATGTTGAAATGGTTCCACAATGTGTGAGCTGTCAAGTTGGAAGTCAAAATATTCACAGGAAGACAAAAACAACATGCTCCTTATATAGACTGATAAATCATATTCTGTCAGCAGAGAAAGAGATTTTCAAAGATGTCTGTTTCCAAAGTCAGCTGTAAGAGATTTAAATCTTTGACAGATAGCAGAATCCTTTTTTGAGAGAGGTAAGAATTGAACTCATAAATCAAAGGTCATTAGACTTGTCCCCATGCCAACTCACCATGGGTGCTCAAAGCACCTAGCTGTCCTAACGTCATCTAGCAGGTAATTGTTTTCTTGGAATGCAGCATCTACATCATTACCAAGACACCATGGCTTACACTGCAGACCTAAGAGTTTCCCAGGATTAAGCTAGGCATGTACAATAAGCCTTGAGGGCCATTTCTTTCTGAAGATTTTTTTCTGGGGCCTTGATTTAGTTTTGGAAGAGACTTCTAAATCCAGAAGTCTTTTAGGGAGTGGCATCAATCAAAACATGTTTCCTACCTTATTCACCTGTCTCAGTCTATAGCACTCCAAAGTTTCCAAAAACATCCTTAACTAATAAAAAAGATTGAATAGAAGATTATTAATCAAACTTATTGTGTTTTTGTATTTTCTGCTACATTTTTTTCTCCAAGCATCAAGAGTAAAGAAGAGCAGAAAATAGTGACAGGCCCATCAGAAACTCTGAACCTCAAGGATTGTCCCCTGGCAATATGTGCCAAATGCTAACTATAATACCTGGCTCAAGTGAGCACGCAATAAATGCAAAGCTATAATATTTATGATATGATAGTTTTTGATAAAGAGGTGATGCAAATATAGAGATGATATGCATCAGTATTGTAATCCCAGTAGGCTAATAGTTTGCCTTTCAAGGGAGTTTAAATTAATATTCTAAGAGAATTTGAGTTACCTATGTAGTAATTCACTACAATATACTGTGTTAGAATGAGTCATATTTGCCTTTTTCTATTTCTGATACTGCACATAACTAATAGGATTATAGCATTTAATGCCTTCTCTCTTATTCAACATTTATTTTATTTTATTTATATAAAGTGAAATTTTGTTATATGCATATTAATATATTAATTTATATATATAATATATATAAAACTAGATAAAATTGTGATGATTCAACAATTGAACAATTGAAGCCTACTCATATGTAGGCTTCATTTATATCTCTGCCTGCTTTTCTTTTCTTTCTTTCTTTTTTTTTTTTTGAGACAGAGTCTCACTCTGTTGCCCGGGCTAGAGTGCCATGGTGTCAGCCTAGCTCACAGCAACCTCAAACTCCTGGGCTCAAGTCATCCTCCTGCCTCAGCCTCCCAAGTAGCTGGGACTACAGGCATGCGCCACCATGCCCGGCTAATTTTTTCTATATATATTTTTAGTTGTCCATATAATTTCTTTCTATTTTTAGTAGAGATGGGGTCTTGCTCTTGCTCAGGCTGGTCTCGAACTCCTGAGCTCAAACGATCCACCTGCCTTGGCCTCCCAGAGTGCTAGGATTACAGGCATGAGCCACCTCGCCCAGCCCTCTGCCTGCTTTTCAAGACACAAATTATTTTAAAGCAAATATCAGCATTGGATAATTTTATCATAATTATCTCAGTACATATCTCATGCTGATAAAGACTCTTTAAAATCACAGCCACAATATTATCACACCTAAAAATCAATAATTTTTTTAAAAAACCAGTGAATTCTGGTATGACAGCATAAAGAAATTGGAAAGTCCTTTTTGCAAAAAAAATATATATATAAAAATGAACAAAATTGTGAAAAAACAATTTCAGCCTTTGGAAATCAACCATGTAGATAACGAATTGAGAAGCATTATTGCTTTAAAAACTGCCAGAGCTTTAGATAAGAACAGCAGGAATGTGTGTTCTTGCCTGGGACTTCTCTCATCCTCTTTCCTGGAGCTTGGCCATGAGAACTGCAGCCTCCCCCCATGTGGGTCCTGCCGACAGGTAACGCTCTCCTGTGAGTATGGCCAACCACTAATGACTCTCTAATAGAGGAAATAAACTACTAACCGTCTTGCCCAAACGTAGGGACAACTCTGCAGTGTGCATAGCCTCCAGGGGGAGCTTCCTCCTCCACACCTTGGATGAGATCAAGTCTAAACTTGACCCAAGGCCACATAATTACTCAGACTGACCCCTTTCCTACCCAGCTTCCTTCACTCTCTCATAGATTTTGTTTTTTTCTGAAGGACATGTTCTCAATAAATCGTATACACCAAAATTTCTGTTGAAGGCACTGTTTCTAGGCAATCTGCACTTTTCAAATCTTCCTTTTGTCCATTCAATTTATTTCTGAGTGATGTTTCTAGTTTGTGATTTTTTAATTGATGACATAATTTTTTTAACTTTCTTTAATGCTTTGTGAAATATTAAATTGCTATTTTCACCTGTTTCATGGGTATTCTTTCCTGATTGCTTTCATTCTCTGTGGAATGGCTATGCTGCTCCTTAGTTTCTTTTTCCCTAAAGTAACTTTGTATAAGATACAGCAGCAATATTTGACTTTGTAAATTTTGCTGTCAGTGGTTTGTCTCCATCCATACAAATGTTAGAATTAGTGACGAGATATTCTTGAGATATTCTTACCTACTTGTTTTGTTGATGTTGACTCTAGGTTTTTGGGTGAATTTTTTTTTTTCTTTTTGTAATTTTAGGAGGAAAGGTGAACCAGAACTGCTTTCCTACCTTTATAGCTCTTGAGACTCTTCTGATGCATTCATCAGGTAATAAAAATTATGACTAATTTCTGAGCTATGTGTCTTCTCTTTCAATTTTATATAAAACTTCTTATTTTCTCCTACTATTTTTCCATTCTATTCTTTTGAAATTTCTCCAGAGTATGGATTATATGGCTAGAAGTTTTTCTCAGTTCAACTACATCCTGAAAGAGGGTTTCAGTTTGTTTTCAGTGTTTAAGGGGCTCAAATAACTCCACTGCCTGCCATCCAACATTTTGAACCCTCACACACAGTCAACTGATGACTGTTCACTCCCGTTTCAGTTACTCCTCTCTGATTGGCCCATGGTGGTGTCCAATGAGTAGTGGCTTATGACAGGGGGGTTCTTGGATTTTCAGAATAGTTGTATTCATGTTACCTTCCCTCTGACTCTCCCTCCTCAGTGACTGATTCTTTGTGGATTTTGTTGCTGCCAGTAGTTTATCTCCATCTGTGCAAATATTGGAGTTAGTGATGAGTCATTTTTGCCTAATTATTTTGTTGATGTTGACTCTAGGTTTTTGGGTTTCTGTTCTAATTGCCGTGTGGTTTTTGGTACAATTTAGGGAGATTCAAAAATTATACCACTGCCATCTTTCCAGAATGCTCCAAATTTGCCTATTTTTAGTAGATGTTTGTGTTTAAACAGGTAAAAAATAATAACTGTTTTTTTTTTTTTTTTTTTGAGAGAGAGAGAGAGAAACTCCAAATACTGGGCAAACTGAGTTAACAATTTGGATTGCCAATTTGGATCTCATTGATTAGCTCTGCAGGAAATGTAATAGATTTATGAACTGCTTGGCTTGTGAATTGAAAAGTTTCATGGAAATTTTTGTTCCTAAAGTTTACAGCATGCCACATGGATGCTTGAGGCATGAAAGGAGGCTGGAATTGCAGACAGTAGGGGAAGATGCATACAACTCAAACGTGGTCTGATTTCTCTTCTCTACCACCCAAAAGTCTTGGCTTTCTTCCCTGCATTCTAACCAATCTTATGCTGTTTATTTAGCACATTTCTGAGATACTTCTTAAAATTTTTTTGAGATTGGGTCCCTTTGAAGGTAAAAAGAGGGAGCAAATGTTAGTCTAGGTAAGGTAAATTTTGTAAAGTGTATTGTTACGATCCTCTCACTTTGTGAACAAAGAAATAAGAATCATACTAATCATACTTATGTCTTTAGGTTCAGATACTCAGACCATGCTTAAGCTCATATTTGAGTTAAAATGCGCTTTCAACAAGAGTTCAAATTGTTTTAATTTCAAGTTTTTAGGGATCGTCTTACTCTCTAATGAGACAAAGCTTTTAAGCCAATAAAAATTAAACCTCTTCTCTGTGGACTAGGTGTTCAGAGGAAATAAGCCTCTACCAGTAATATAGAATCTTTGGGTAGAGAGGTCAATTGGAAAGAAGGCCTGTATGTTCAGATATGGTCCAGTGAAGTCCTGTGGAATTTGTTCCAGATACTGCTCTAGGCCTGGGTATTATGTACACTGTCTTGTGCCTTTCAAGAAGTGACTGTTTACTTGGGTAAATCCACTGGTTATTATATCAACCACAAATGTCTTTTTCTTGAGAATGGAGACTTGGAAGAAGAAAGCCTAGAGATTATTAGTCCCTCTCTACTTCCTTTTTGAGTCTTAAGAAATGAAAAATAAAGACAAAAAAGATCTAGAGCTTAATAGCATTAGAAATCCCAACATAATAGAAGCAAAGAGGACTAGATAATGATTTTCAACAGGAGATTTCCTTTAAGTATATGACATATTCACATATTCTCCCAAATAAAAATATCAAAGAAAATTGATACTTTGAAGTAGACCCCATGATAGGGACATAAGAAAGAACAAGTCCCAGGTCCATTATTGGTAATTTTTATGCATGAGAAGTCTAAGACAACTTGTGACTTCAATATATATTTTGGGAAAATGTGCATGTGGTAATTAGATTTTGAATTTCTTACCCTTGGTTAGGAAACTAAGAGAGGTGATTAAAAAAGATCTACTTAAAAACAATTGTAAGTTTCCCAAATTGGGACAAAAAAGTCTAATTATTCAGTTTATAAATATCCCATTTTTCTTGGTCTATATCTATTATAATATTATTATGAATAGGAAAGATTCCCTTTCCACACACACATACTTTACTTACATAAATCAGACATGTGATAGCTAGAGGTCTAATTAACAGAAAATAAGGCAGCACTCATTAGGGCAGATGGCATATGGAACTTGAAAATTCCTTGTGTTGTCAAAATTCCAATTATGGGACCAAAAGCCAAGCATTATTGAGATCAGCATGTCAAAGCGACATCTGTACACCCATGTTTATTGCAGTGCTATTCACAATAGCCAAGATAATGCAATCAACCTAAATGTCCATCTAAAGATGAATTGATAAAGAAAATGTAAGCTATAAATAATGGAATACTGTCATTTGCAGCAACATCAATGAACCTGGAGGATATTATGTTAAGTGAAATAAGGCAGGCACCAAGAGACAAACACTACACTCATCTCACTCATAAGTAGAATCCTAAAAAGTTGGATTTCATAGAAGTAGAGAGTAGAATAGTGGCTACCGGAGGCCAGGTAGGGTCAGGTGGAGGGAAGGGACTGGTCAATGTATTAAACAGGAAGAATAAGTTTTGGTGTCCTATTATACAGTAGAGTGACTATAGCAAATAACAATGTAATGTATATTTCAAGATAATTAAAAGAAATGATTTTGAATGTTGTTACCACAAAAAAAAGTAAATGTTTAAAGTGATAAATATTGTTATTATACTGATTTGATCATTATACTATGTATACATGTACTGAAACATCACATTGTACCCCACAAATATGTATAATTATTTGTGAATTATAATTAAAAGATTTCATTCTATTTGTGGCTATATAGTATTCCATTATGTATATATACCACAATTTCTTTATCCATTTATTGTTGATGGACACTTAGGTTGATTCCAAATATTGGCTATTGTGAATAGTGCTGCAATAAACATGGGAGTGCACATATCTTTTCAATATACTGAATTCTCCTCCTTTGAACATATACCTAGCAGTAGGATTGCTTGATCATATGGTAGTTCTATTTTTAGCTTTATGGGGAATCTCCATACTGTTCTTCTTACTGGTTGCACTAATTTACATTGATTATTGCCTGTCTTTTGATAAAAGCCATTTTAGATGAGGTGCGATGATATCTCATTGTAGCTTTGATTTGCATTTCTGTGAGGACTAATGATGTTGAGCATTTCTTCATGTTGGCCATTTGTGTCTTCTTTTGGGAAATGTCTATGAAAACATCACATGTACCCTATAAATATATGCAAATATTATGTACTCATAATAATTGAAAATTTAAAAATTTTTAAAAAATTAAATTAAAAAAAGAAAGTGACTGAGATTAAAGGTTATATAGGCAAGTAATGAAATAGTTGTCCATAATTGATCCCTAAAAAGTAAGCAGCTTTATGCACAATTCATGTTAATCTTTGAATTATTTTGAAAATAAAGCAATATTTTCATAAAATAACATGTTAATTCCAGTGGTCCCAAAAAAGAACCAGCATTGCACAAAACCAAGGCAGAGTGAAAGTTTTCAAATTTACTATTAAAAGTTGGACATTTATATAGGGTAATACTTCAAGTAAATGCAATGTAACATTTTTATGATTGAGTTTTTAAAAGTATCATATTATCCCTGTCCAAACAGATGTTGCAAACTTCTCCTTGAGGAGCAGAGAGTCTTTCAGGCTAGATAAATTGTTTACCAATTTGTATCCAATAATCCTCAATTCCAAACACTGAATCTCTCTTCTTCCTAGTAGAGAACAACATTTTTCAGTGGCAGAAAGAAAATGAGCATTCTGTGCTGATATGGAGACTGGTCGAGACAACAGGATCTGTGCTAGCTCTCAGAAGCAAAGAGCATTGTTCATCATCATGTTCTGTGACAAAGCCAGACTTTGCACAGTTCCTTTAAAAATCAACGATGTGAAATCTTATTTGTATTAAGTCTACAAAACCTTTATACATATTTGATCATTGCTTAAATTACATTTTGCAATCTATTTAAAACATCCTGAAACCTAAATATGCATTGTATGATATTCTGATGTAGTAGGAAAAAATGTTGTGGGAATTTTTAGGAATACTTTTCCTTTGAAGTTTCTTTTAAAAACCCACTTTATTGGAGAATGATTGGCATGAAAAGCTGTACATATATGATGTATACAACTTGATTAGTTTGGAGATAAGTATACACTTGTGAACCCCTTACCACAGTCTATGCTGTATGTCTACCACGTACAAAAGTTTCCTTCTGCCCTCTTTATTATTTTTCATAGTAAGAACATTTAAGATAAGATCTATTCTCTTAGAAAAATTTTAAGTATACAATACAGTGTTGTTAATAACAGCATGCTGGATATTAGATCTCTGGGACTTATTCATTTTGTGTAACTAACACTTTGTACCCTTTGACCAACACCTCCTCATTTCCCCCTTCTTCAGTCCCTGACAACTATCATTCTACTCTCTGCTTGTACAAGTTTGATTATCTCAGATTCCTCACATAAGTGGGTTTCTGTAGTATTCGCTCTTCTGTGTCTGGCTTACTTCACTTAGCAGAATGTCCCCTAGGTTCTCCCATGTTGTTGCAAATGGCAGGATTTCCTTCTTTTTTAAGACTCAATAATATTCCAGGTACGAATATACCACATTTTCTTTATTAAATCTCAAACTACTTAGATTTAGAGAGGGGAGTTAGGGAAGTATAACTCCTCTCCTGCCTGTCAAGTTTTGAAATATTCACCATTTTTCTAAGATGTTAAACGGTACAAAATTACTTCCATTTTACAGAAAATACATAGTTTATTTGGAAGTTCCTCAGAAAGAATTTTCCTAATACTTGTACTTTACCTGCGCCAAAATTTTTTCAAAGAAATAATAATTTTCAATTTAAAAACTAAAGTCAGGAAACCATTGCATTTGCTAGCCATTTTTTATATTTGAAGTATTCATTTGATACCATTTCCAATATTTCAATATAATTTGAAATTTCTTAGACAGAGCTCACAGAGTTTGTGCTAACATGCAGTTCAACGTAGTTTTTATGAACCACATAGCTTTCTCAACATTATGTATTTGTCTTGCTTATAAATGCATTCAAATATTGCCAACCATTTTTCACATACCTGAATACTATTGTACAAAGAATTACCAATATTCACAGAATTTTGGAGCTCTTCCATTTTTTGACAGAACCTCATTCAAATTAACTCTAAATTATAACCATGACATTTTATGTATAAAGGTCTTTGCTCTTCCTTCCTAAACTCTGGAGAAACTATTAAACATTATATTCATGTTATCAACACTATCATATTTCTCACCACTCAATTATGTTTTTCTGATTTGCTGCATAATAAATTTTTATAACTGTTTAGGTTAATCTCAGTCACCTCTCCAATATAATGAAAATTAAGACACTCCCTTTAATTAGGATAGTCTTTGATGCTTTATAAAAGCATTTTACACAAATTGACAGTCAGACCACTATTGTTTCAGTGGTTATTGCATCATATTCTGTTGAGTTAATGAAAATGATGCATTCATACATTCTGCAACATTTGACGTTATTATCTACATGGTTTTATTTTTCTGCCTACAGAATTATTCAAATCAATCTGTGAACTCATAGATGAAAACATCTCTTTATATTTCTGATTTCCAACCACTGGGAAAAAAATTCTTTTCTTTACAAATGACACAGACTCATCATACCCCTTTAACAGTAAACACTATTTCCCAACAAATAAATATTGTCAATTGTGAATTTCAGGTTTCTTTCATTTCCTTGAATGTGTTTCGTGTGAAAAGATCATTTATCTGCAACAGTTCCATCACAAAATCCATTTTCACTCCAAAAGCAGTGGCTTCAAATGCATATTACTTTTTCATGGGTTCTAATTTTCTAGGATTTTTTTTTTTTTGCATTAGAAGTTTCTGGGTTTGTTTCCAAGTAATCATAGTTGCCTGGAAAAATAAATCACAGCTACAAATGAACTAGACAAAAAGTCTATTAAAAGATCAAAGCTAGTACAAAATGTTTCCAGGATGTGCAGTGTTGACATGAAAAAGCAGGTTTATGTGGATGGGGTAATGCAATTAAAAATATCATTGATAGTTGTGTTGTTCATGATTTGTTTTATATATTGATGAATATTGCCTTTTTTTGTGCTGTCACAGAATAAACAAAACCATTGCTATGTTTCAGTTGATATATCTATTAATTTGTAAATTTAATTTTTTTTTTTTTGCTCTGCAGAGAAAAATGGCAACAAATGTTGGGGCTGCAGAGGACAGCAGAGTGATTATTTTGAGTCGCATTTCATCATTTGTTTGGAGGCATGGAAACCTCTGTCAGAGCCCCTAGAACCTCTGGGGTGTGGAACTGGAAGTTGGCTACCTTTCTAAGTCCTCAGTCTCTCCCCAGGTCCTTGTTAGTACTGTCCATTTCCAAATAGTCAGTAGCTACATTCAGTTTTATCACATGTCAAGTCCTCCACCACTTAAATTCCACTATCCATCAGAAACACACAGCACACGGGAAAACAACCACAACGTTATCAATACTGGAGGGGAAAATTCTAGTGCTCTCTACCCAGCTTTACATTTTATTCTTGCCTTTTCTCTTCCTGCCCCCATGGTGTAAAAGGAAACAAAACAAAAGTCACCAGCAAAATAGCCCCTTATATCCCAAAGTTTAATTCAAAAATCTTCTAATAATAAACTAGAGATGTCTGCTTTCAATCTGGAGTAACAGGGACCAGATTTCTCATCCACCTGAAATAACCAAGATACAGATAAAAAGAATGAAACACTGAACATCACTGGCAAGGAAGGATAAGAGTTCCTTAGAGATGGTAAAAAGCTAGGTGAGCCCTATGATTGCACCAGCTTGCTGTCTGAGGAAAGTTCCTAGGCCACAAGGGAGAGACGGGAAGTCCAGGCAGAGCCTGGTAGACACCCTGAATTGAAGAGATAGAGCTGGGAGTCCAAGGAGACCAAAGCAGATAGGTTTGTGGGGAAGAGTGCCGCAAGGAGAGGGCTATGTAGAGAAATTTCTGGAGGTCTGCAGAAGGCCCCCATAATCTTCAATGTGGCACTGACCAGTGCATGTATGTAAGAAAAACTTGACACAGGAAAAGAACTACCAAGAAGGTTTAGGGATAACAGTGCCCATAACAAGAGTAATGCTTGTTCTTGAAAGCCAGGCTGGAAAACTTCATGATTCATAGGACTTTGGGTAGAGCGCATGGAAGGGCTTGCATTAACATTTGTCCTGAGTAACAAAAACATAAATCCATTCAAAGACTTGTGTATGTTATTCATAGCAACTTTCTTTGTAATAGTTCCAACCTGAAAACAACCTAAACATCCAACAGAAGGTAAATGGATGATCAAATTGTCGTCTATCTTTTATAAAGAAACATTGCTCAGCAATAAAACAAATGAACTGTTAATACATACAATAGCATAATTATGCTGAGTAAATGAAGTTAGATAAAAATTGAGTGTATACTGTATGCTTCCATTTATATGAAATTTCAGAAGAGCAAAACTCATCTATAGGTATAGAAAGCAAAGAACAAATCAGTGGTTGCCTGGGTAACATGGGTGGAGTGGGGCTGAGAGGCTGGGCAGCAGGAGAACCCCTGGGTAGAGGAAATACAAACGTTCACAAGGGAAATTTGGGGAGTGATGTATATGTTGGATGGGGAGTGATGTATATGTATAGGAATAATGGGTATATTCATTATTTTGATCATGGTTAAGGTTTCACAGGTGTATATATGTCAAAACTTAAACTATGTACTTTACATATGTATAGTTTATTTGAAGTCAATTATATCTTAATAAAGCTGTTTAAGAAACTGAAAAAAAATTAAAAACAGATCCAATGAATCCTGCTACAAATGACTTGGGTCATACCAGTCTAAATGTCTCTTGGTCTTTTACTGGGACATATTATTATATTTACTGGGACATATTATTATATTTCTCTACTTCCAAAGATAAGAAAATAAGCTGGAAGTTTTTATTCTGAGCCTTTTCAAAGCCCATAATCCTATAAACTACTAGAAGCTGAAGAAAATCTGGGATAAATTACTGCATCCTCACTCTGGTATGTCCATTATCCATTCTTAATCTGAAAAGCTAGAAAGAAATAAGATTTTTCTGAAACATGCCATTTCTAGTTAACAGTTTACTTTGGTGATTTTTGAATCTTGACTACCTCAGAGCATGCTACAGAATATTTTTAGAGTTGAGATGCCCATCCCACCTCTAGGAATTGTGATTTGTTAGATCTGGATCTTCTTTTGCAGTTGTTCTGAAATTTGCCCTGGATTTGTGGCATCTTCTGGAACTAATGTAAAAGGTGACTTCTAGTGAAATCCATATGTCTCCTTGAGCAAAAGATTCTAAATAGCTGGCCCGATCATTCAGGCAGCCATGGGTGTTCCAGTGTAATTAAGGTCCTAGGTGAAAATCTCAGGAAGGCCCAACAATAAGCTTTGTGGAGCAAAGGTTGTAATATAGGCTACAAGACACCGAGCAAGGAAAATCCAAAACTGCAGTGGAGACTGATGATGTATGGGTCAGCACTGGAGAAGTAAGGAAGAATTGTGTCATATCCTGACAAGGAATAAACCCACCAGATGAATTCAGAATGAAATAATGAATGAAAAATGGAAGATGACAAGAATGGTATCTGGGGAAGGAGTATACGGAATCCAAGCTGAAGAATAAGGGAATGTTAATCACGTATATGTTCTCTCCTAAAAATCACCTGTGATATATTTCCTAGCCTAAAATTTGAATCAGAATCTAATTAAGGATCTACATCTGAACACTGGTTAATAGAAATTATAGGATGATAGAAGAGCAGTTTAAATGGTATCATGAGAAAGAAATCAGCTAAATTCCAAATATGGACATTCTTTATGACTAACAAATGAAACACAGACGTCTAAAAATCAGTGACATGAAATCAAAAGCAAAGAAGACTGTTAGAGAATAAACGAGCCTTAAGAGATACAAACATTAAATGCAATGTGTGGAGCTTGTTTGAATCTCATTGCAAACAGATCAACTGAATAAAGATGGTGTTGAGATAAGTCAGGAAAATTTGAGTAAGGAATTTTTTTTTATTTTGTTAGCTGTGATCAAGAAATGGTGGTTATAGTAAAAATTTCCTCATAAGTTATGCATGCTAAAGTAATTATAAGTGAAATGAAATTATGTCTGTGAAGATCTTTAAAACAACCAAAATAAAAAGAGATGGGGCAATACCTAAAAATGATTGGGAAAGAGTCAAAAACAGTTGAAGCTGGGCAATCGTTATGTGGGGATTCATTATATTATTCTGTCTGCTTCAGAGTTTATTTAAAATTTTCCATAATGAAGTTGGTGTGGATGCGGAGAGATAGGAACACTAATATACTGCTGGTGGGACTGCAAACTAGTGAAGTTTTTTTTTAAAAAAAAAGATGTGGCTATTTAATCAATGTTTATTCGTTACTTACTAGACCCAGGCCTCAAAAAAATCTTGGAACTGGATGTCAGAGGACTTGGTTTTAAGTATGTATAAATTTAAGCAAAATCCTTTAATGCCTTTTAAACTTTATTTCCCCACTATAATGTTGAACTCATTATAATGAACTCATTATAATGATACCTACTTACCTCAAAGAGTTGGAGAGGATCAATACAGCATATGCCCATGTAGGCTGTAACCTATAAAAGCATTTATTATTAATAAATACTATCTATCATTCATTTAGCAAAAATTTTCAAATGCTTTGGTTGTGCTAGGCACTTTCCCACGTCTTTTGGTTTTATCCTCACAACTATTCTATGAAGTTGGTGTTTGATACACAGGTTTAATAGGTGAAGAAACTAAAGGTCAGATGGGGAAAAGAGGGTTCTCGGGGTCGCAAGTCCAGGGAGCAGCAGAGCAGAGATCGGGCAATCCAGGCTTCCCCCCCCCACCCTCGTATGCCCCCAGTGACGTCACCTTTAGGATGAGTGAGGACATGTGGGAAACTCATTTCAGGCATTCTAAATGAGCCCCTTGGTGAGGAATTTACAACCACAAACTTTCAGAAATTGTCGGAAGTAGGAAAACCACTAAATTGCCTATAGTACTGTGTGAAAAAAAAAAATCCTCAAAATACATCCAAAGGACAACTGGAGAGAAAGTTACTATAAGCTGGATAGAAATTATACCTCGTGACAGACAATACTTTGCTTCCAGAGTAGCTGAGGACTGAGTGAACTTAATAGTCTCACCGGCTTTGTGGACGGTAGACTTGTTTTCCAAAGAGTCTGAGTGCTCAGGAAACAAGAAGACACCCAATGGTATCTTAAAGCCCTAATATTGCTAATGAACTTCCCTGTGCATGTATAGGATACCCTTGATGACACCCACACTGCAACATAGGCCCTAGGGAAAATACAGCTTTAGAAACTATGATTGCCCTAACATGCCTTTCTTAAGGGACTGAAAATTACTCAGGTCATCATTAATTCCTAATATAACAAGCTAATGCAAACAATGCTGGAAATTGCATTCAAGTTCTGCTAAAAAAAAAAAAAAAAAAAAAAAAAACAGGCCATGTGTAAATATAGCTAATGGTAAGAAGCAAAGTGCAGGAAACAATGCATCAGCAGCATCTTTGACTACAAAGAATAACTTTCATGGCACCAAGCTCAATTTAAGCCTTTACTCCCACATCACTAGTTCTGCATCACCAATGATCAAAGCCATCAACTTGAAGGAGAATCTAATAATGATAGGGACTTCCCTATGAGGGCTTATATTTCTTTACTAAATCACTTTTATTACTTAATGTCTTGAGTAAAATAATGTTTTAGCAAATTGCTAACAGCTTTAGTAGGTAGAGTTTGGAGGGCAGGAATGATGGGTTCAGAATTTTTGAGAGGTTCTGAGCTGGAGCCTGTTCTCACTGTTTGCACAGTTCCAGGGGCACATCCCTTGCAGACTGTGCACCTGGGCAACCCTAGTATTCAATATTTCCTATCATTGGTCTTATGGAATCATCTGCTTGCTGTCCTTACCCTGCTAACGTCTGTTATGATCAGGGTTTCTTTCTTCTCCTGAGAAGAAAATATAGAAGTATCCTGGAAACGCCACCCACTGTGCCTGTGAAAGAAGCACTGGGGTTTCATAGGGAGTTGGGAGCCCACAAGCAGGTTGAATACAGGGTGGGGGCGTGATTATGTGGGTTGTGTGTTTGTTAGCATGCAGAGGTGTGCACGCTGCTTGGCAGGAGGATGGGACTGTTGTAAAGTCATAGAGAATCCAGGATTCAAACTAAATACTCTTTAATACCATTTATGATGTCCTTTTGATTGCACCTTGTTACCTCTCTTGATATACAGAAAGTTTTTCCTTTCCCATTTTGTTATTATTTGGTAGTTGATTGTATAAGTAACTAATACGGTAAAGCAGAGATCACTGGGAAAGAACATGATTAAAATAAAAACAGTGGGCTGAAAATTAGGAAATCTAAGGCCTAACACCTCTCTAGCCTTAAATCATTTAAATGAATTCGCCTCAGTTTCCTTGCATGTTTAATGAGAATATTAGATTATACATTATTATTGGGGGGAGGGTCTATATTGGACAAGGTTCAGTGACTGATAAGGACCTTTCTATCTTTATATTGCTGTGGTTCAACATGCTTAAAACTACATAAAATTGTATCTATTATTGTATACTAACACTCAGCCTGTGTTTATATCACACCAGCACAAATAGCAAACCAACAAGGCATCTCCATGAAAAAAATAAAAAAGCCAGCCAACTCAATTAACTGACTGAAATGTCTATCTAATAAAAAAATTTTCCCTTCATTTTTTTGTACTTTAGGCATGCTAGCCATTACTGTCAGTTTGCATTTTAATCTAGGATGCAATGATTTAGATAGTCCCCATCTGTATCATTCACTAGCTAAATAATTAAATCCATTCCCTGACAATTTTTCATAGAAACCTTTTGTCATAAAAAATATGAGCTTTTTTTTAATCACCAACCACTTCCCACAAATATTAATAGATACAGGGTAGACAGAATATTGGTCAAAGCAGTGTTGGTTTGCTATGAGCATGAAATAAAAACATTTTTCGCCTTCTGGGTGACCTGGTTGAGTTTAAATAATTAGAATAAAGTTTTGAATTTACATAATTCACACATACATAATTCAGACCCTAGAATCAAGTTAGGGACAGAGAGAGTTTCAGAGCCTGGAGAGTGAACCCCAGCTGTGTCACTTAAAGCTTTTAACTTTGTTCAAGGTATTGATAACCCTGACCTTGATTTCCTCACTTGTAAAATGGGTATTATAATCCCATTATAATGCAATGCAGTGGGAGTTAAATTAATTCACATAAAGCATTTAGAATATTGTCTAACATATACCAAATGTCCAATAAATACTAGCCAAGACAGGATAGGCTTATAAAACTTAAATTTCTAAAGTTTTATGACCTTTGAAATGAAGTCATTATTGTCTTTCATGTGTGTTCTCTGAGGTTTTGCACAATATCCATAATTTTAAATTATCTTGACTATATATTTTCTCTTGTCTGTTTGCATTCAATTTTATATGCTGAAAAATGTAAAGGAAGTAGTTATAATATAAAACTAATCAATATTTATTTTCATATTAATTAACTCAACAAGTATAATGCTTCAAATATCTGGATTCCTCAGTTTTAAGTGGTTGAAGTTTTCCATTCTTTATATTCTTAAATTCTCCTCTTCACCTTAGTTTTATAAACCTTTACTGTGTCTATACACACAAACACCCACCCCTCCCATTAAAGCAAGATAGATTCAATTATTCTGATACATAATTTGATTTATCTGATCAAAACTATAAAGTATTGATTTTTTTTCCCCTGAATCTTCCCACCTTACTCTCCTAACTCTCTGTTGTTTATGCAACCCTACTGAACATCTAGAATAAAATCTTGGACAAATTCACACAACATGTGACATTTCAATAGAGATACGTTGCAGGTCCCTTGAGTCGCCTGTGCGTCTACCCAACAGCTCTACTCTAAACACAGATTGTCACAGCTGCTTTCTGCATATCCATGGACTAGCTCAGCTTCAGCCAAACAGGAAGTCACACTAGGATCCAGACACTGTATTTCTATACACAGAACTTCTCGTGAATTTGCTGCCTGCAGGAACTCAAATGAAATAATGGGTGACAGATAGAACAAACTTTTTGGAGACATGGAAAAAATGCAATCTTCTGCAGATCCTAACCAGATGTGTTACAGCTATTTGTTTATTCCTCCCTTTTCCCTTTTTTGCAAAACAGTTTAAATGTAACAAATTTGTTATATACAACAAAGTGTTGTCATGTGAGCCCTTACACATTTTACTTAAGACCCAAGAGGTTAGGCATTTGTTTGAATTTCATAAGGAAAACCAGATGTGGTTTCAAAGTCTCACACTAATGGAATTCAGTCTATAGGAAGGAGCTGGAAGTCTTGCCCCTCTCTGAGGCTGCTACTTTTTGGTTTGTTTACCAAACCAAAGGCTTCAGGCTGGGTGGTTTGGAAAGGCGGGTCAAAGCCATTCACTTATTCCTCCTGCTTAAAAAGATGTTACTGAATTTATAACAAATTCAGTAGGTCAGGGTTTTTTGTTGTTGTTCATTTGGTAAATTCTATTTGGGGAATATTAGATCGTGAAACCGAAAGCCTGTAAGAGTAATTATGAATACGGACATTTTAATAAAGTGTCTTTGCTTTTCTCTGGTGTACTAACTAGTTGAATCAATTTATTCAATAAACACTAAAGATTAAAAAATTACTATAGAAACTCAGATGGGAATGAATTCTATGTCTTATTGCATGATTACCTAATGTGACATGTTGTCACCACAATGTTAACTTCATCCACTAGTTTCCAAACATGTCTGATTATTTGTAACTTGTGATGTTTTGCAAAAACTTCAATTCTCTGGAGCCACCGCAAATTTATATTATAAAACCACAATATCCAAAATATCCAGGACAGGGGTCTGGGAATTTGTATTTTTAAAAATCCTCAAGTGTTTTTGGTAATCAACTCAATATGGGAATCACTGATTCACCCAGGAGATTTGTCAATTACCTGGTTAATTGCATCAAGGCAAATCTTATTGGATGCTTCATAGCAAAAAGCCAACAGCTGATTCTAGGGATCTTAGAGTTTTGTCCTATGAACACACATTCAGTTTAGGACTAAAGAATTGACTACACTGGAGAGAGGCAAAGTTAGAACTCCAAGTTGTTCAGAAAATTTGTTCAAGTATTTATTTTCTACATTAGGATTTTGAGGCCCAGAAAGATGATGGAACATTTGAAATAGGCACATCTGGACTTGATTTCAAGAACATAGTATGAGCTGCATTTGTGGTCTCCAGTGCTTCCTAGCGCTGCCAACTTTATAAACCTGTGTGGTAAACCATCTACCTGCATGCATATCAGGTGACCAAGAGGGTCTAGATATTTCCCTCAGCTTGACTAAAGTTTAGACCTCTTTCTTCTTGCCTCTAGGCCCCTGACCTTCTTTTCCTTAAAGGATTTACATTAGAAAACTTGTAATTGTAAATTCTTTCTCTGCTTCTTTGAGATGTAAATCTTTTAAAAAGTTGCTGACCAGTATTACAACCCTGAACTGTTCCTGAACCATCTTTCTTAAGGACTTGGGAGCCATCCCTTTGAAAATAATCATTAGGAAAAATTGCACCCCTTTCTTTCAGATTCTGTGGGAGAGTAGGAGCCTAACTTCAGAGGGCACCTTACTCCAATTTATAAAACTACCTTCTGTCATGAAGATACAAGAACATGTATTTTCCTTTGGGTCAGGCCAATTATCAGACACAGGTGGCCTGTCATGCCCTCCACCCCAGCTCTTAAAATCTCTCCATTCCTTCTTTTCTTAGCGGTGAGCTCAGACTAAGCTGCAAAAGCCTTGAATATAATCTTCCTTGACATTTAACTTTGTCCAGTTCGATTTTTTTTTTTTTTTGCTTTCATAAAGCATCCTGGTCCTTTTACAGTGAAAGTCACTCAGACCTCTATTATATTTTCATATATTTTCTAATAAATTTATTTTCTAAAAATTCAAGATAGATTGCCTGCTAGTCTTGGTGCCTCTTTGTGAGAGAGCAGTAAATTATAACATGTGACATCTACCTAAAAGGAAAACTGATATACAAACTACATACAACGGAAGGCATGCTGATAGTCAGGGCTTCAGTTCCACTGGTCATAGCCAGATATCAGACCGAGTAACTAGATAGGAATAGCAAAAAATCTAAGAGGATATTAAAATAGCAGAGATCCCCATGGAAGTGTGTGTTCTCCAGTCTGGCCAGAGGAAGAATTATCCTTAGGCTTTATTAAATGGATAATTAAATGTGCTTTTGTGTGTGTGTGTGTGTGTGTGTGTGTATGTGTATGTGTATAACATATATATACACACACAGATATATGTAACATACATACATATGTCTGTATATACATACATATATACACATATGCATGTATATGTGTATATTTATATGAGAGAGAGAACTGTGAAACCAGAAAACTAATGAGCTCTTCTTTATCAGTTTGGAATCTTTGGGAAGAGTTACTGTGGGGAGACAAGTTATTTTTTTTCAGTTTTTTTCCTCCTGAGGCCCAGAAAGCCACAACAGTAGGTCTATTCAAGTTTGAAAGAACAGAATACCATTCATTGATCTTTCTTGGTGCCCAGATAGCTGGATAACCCAAACACTAGCTTAAAAATGCAAATGCATGATAATGATAGGAAAAGAAAGCTATGTCTGGGGAGGAGGGGACAAGAACTTCTGAGTAAGGAATACTTTAGGGACTCTTCATTAAACCACAGACAAAAACAACATGGGGTACCATATTCCGCCTGTAGAGACCCACTTTCTTTATATATCAGCTTGTTAGGGCAGCTGTGAACAATACCACAAACTTCGCGGCTTAAACAACAGAAATCTGCTGTCTCACGGGCCTGGAGGCTGCAGTCCAAGATCGAGGTGTGGGCAGGGGTGGCTCTTTCTGAGGCTGTGAGAGAGAATCTGCTCCATGCTCTCCCCTAGCTATGGTGGTTTGCTGGCAATCTTCGGCATTCCCTGGGTTGTAGAAGCATTACCCCTATTGCCGCCTTCATCTTCACCTGGTGTTCTCCCTGTGTGCATGTCTCTGGTTGTCCACATCTCCCATTTTTACAAGGACACCAGCTGATGCATACATTAAAAAGTGGCGTAGCCTGGGGGGAAGCAGAACCATGTGTTTGGAGTCAAGAGGCTGAGGCTTTAATCAGAATGATTCCATTCACTACCCAAGTGACCTTGGGTACTCAATTCACCTAAGCCTCAGATGTTTCACCCATAAAAAAGGGAATATTACCTATCAACTAGGAATATTTGTAATGGAAACATTAAATAACATGATATGTGTAAAACCACCAGGAAACAGTCCTTGGCACATAAAAAAGCCAAAGAAATGGTTGTTTTATTAATTAATAATGTATAAGTTTCAAAGTACTTTTTATTCTTGAAAATCAGGTAACCATATGTTACAGCCATTGCACAATATTTTAATATAATAAATTTCCCTGCAACTAATCAAACATTACAAAAAATAAAATGTATATAAATGGCCTAGAGTAATCACATGAAATCAAATGAGCGTTAAGGAATGAATGGCATTAGCATAGCAATGATACGGTAGTGACTCTATATGGAAGGGGAAGTTTAGGTAGTGGCTCAACAAGAGGGAAATAAATGTTGGAATCAGAAGTTTATAAGTGGTGGAAATATGATGGAATTTAGGAAATAAAATAATAGACAGCCAAAAATCAAAAATTTAAAGTGCTCATAGGCTGTTGGCAGGTAGCCAAGGCACAGTGAGATGCCTCCTAGATTTTATATTCCTTTGAGAGTCTGTTGGTGTTCATGCTAGCCACCTATATTTTAATAGCATAGGAAGTGTTAAGGAATATGGTTTATTTACTCTGTCAGCCTCTGTATTTTACAGATGAGGAAATGGAGACTCAGAGAGCCAGTGGTGGGCAGAGTGGGATTAAGGAGGGCTTTAGTACGTCTCTCAATCTCCAACATAAATATAAATAAGGTATTGTGCCAATAAATCTTTAATCCTCTCTTGCCAACCAGAATGCTAGCACTATGCCTCACCTAGGTAGGATTCCTGTAGATCCCCTGTCAAGGTCAGACATGCTGTGGTCAAGGTGATCATTGTAGAGCTGGGACTAGAAATCAAGAGTTTTGCCTCTGCATGTACTGTTTTTCTTCCATGCCACTTTATTTTAAAGAAAAAAAGTAGATAAAAAGGGTTATAGATATGAAAATTGACAAAAACAATAATGTAAACAAGGTGAAAGAATGATATAAAAGTTCCAGTTTTGAGAATTGAGCAACTCTAAAACACTTTAAAAATTATTTTAAAATATTTTTTTTTTAAATTAAGTATAAAATGCATTCCACTTCTTCAGCAACAATCTTAAACCAGATGCCAGATGACATCTGAGGAAGACGCACTAAATTAGAAAGATCTAGAATTGCTACCCATTGAGTCCATGGAAAGTCTTAGATTATTGAATTGCACCTTTAATTTTACTGAGAGAAATCATGAGGGCATAAAGGAGATAGCAAAAGGATATCTGGAAACTCTCCTAAAAGGAAGATTTTTTTTTTTTTTTTTTTGCTTTCACATATGAAGCCCTACTTTCTCTTCGAAAAACTAGCTCTCTAGCCTTTGGGAGATAGCTCAGATAACTATTTTAATTGTCATAGTTGTGGTTAAAGTTGCTATAAGAAGTAGAGGCGTCTGGTTTCTAGCCCAAACTTTATTTTAGGCAATGAATACAGAGTAAATAAACCATATTCCTTCACGCTTCCTATAGTATTAAAATATAGGTGGCTAGCATGAACACCAACAGACC
The DNA here is from genome assembly GCA_028533085.1 of Varecia variegata. Classification (NCBI taxonomy): domain Eukaryota; kingdom Metazoa; phylum Chordata; class Mammalia; order Primates; family Lemuridae; genus Varecia; species Varecia variegata. The sequence goes on along the minus strand of CM052445.1, from coordinate 38,877,977 downwards.
CTCAAAGGAATAAAAAATCTAGGAGGCATCTCAGTGTCCCCTGGCTACCCACCAACAGCCCAACCTTTTGATGAATAGTTCCTGCTAAAAGTAAGAAAATCAGCAAGCATGTTAACCAGGAAGTTTTTTAGGTTTTTCACTTTAAGTGACAGAATACAGATCTCCCACCAGCTTAAATAGATCAGGGCTTTTATTCCCTCAAAATGAGAGGTAGCAGCCTAGGTGTGATGACATTCCTCAAGGGTGTCATTCAGAACACAGGCTCCTCCGTTCTTCCTGCTCCACTGCCCTCAGTGGGTGGCTTTCATCCTAAGGCTTGCAATATGTTTGCTGTTTCTCTAGGCGTTACATTGGCCTGTCAAGCAATAAAACAGACGAAAGAGAAAAAGTCAAAGAATATGATGCTAGAGTTGTCAATCCCATTTCAAACTTTCTCAAAGTCCCAACCCAGTCTCTGCTACTTACATCACACTAACTAAAATCATGTCACATGACCCTGCCTAGCTGTAAGAGAATCTAGCCGAGTGTTTTGGATTTTTCAGACACTGTAATAGAGAAAGGAAAAAGATAATGAAACCATGGATGTTTTGGAGGAAGCCAATCTACATTGTCTTTTGCAGCAAGTAATCATGTTTTGTTGAGGTGACGAAGCTGAAATTGCAAAAAATTCCATTTTTAAAACTCTACTTTGCAGTCCTTCTTCCCAAATATTCCTATGACCCACTTTAATCTGTATGCTCTCAAGTACTTCACTGTGTTAAGGAGCAGGTTCAGGATAACATTTGTGATATGTGAGTAAATAGTTCAGTGAAGAGGATGAGGTGTGTATGTGTAGTTGCTTGTTTGTGCATGCGCATGTAAATTCTGGAAGGGTTGCATATATCACTGACATGCTGATGTTTGCCCCTACAAATCCATATCTTACCCCTTTTAATCCTGTGCTCTACTCTGGGGAGCTGATTTACATTGAATATATCAACAGGATTTTCATGCTCTGGGGCTTCCAATTGGCTTCAGCCAATGAGGAGTCCAACAGGAGATCAGAGTGTGGCTGGACAGTGAGGCTGTTATTTACTTAAACTCCATCTTCCTTCCCAATGAGTATGCAAGAAGATGATATGTGACTTGATTGAAGGCCATTGTTCCTTTAGCCTGGAAGGAATTAATATAGAAACATTGCTCTACAGTAATCAAAACAATGTGGTTCTGGCATAAAAACAGACACATAGACCAATGAGACAGAACAGAGATTCCAAACATAAGCCCACACATATATGGTTTCAATGTTCTTTGGAAAGTAAAACCACACTGCCTACTCATGGTGTTCCCTTAAGTGTCTTCCCACCGAGTGAGGCAGAGCTCCTACATTGTATCATCGCATGTCCACATTGAAACAAGTCAAGCTTGCCCAGTACAATCATCATGTGCCTTCATACAACCCATGTTATGCTAATAGCATTATAATTCTTCACTAGGTAGAGATTTCAGTATTACTGTTAGCTAAAGGGTATTGTAGCTTAGCTAAAGCAGTTCTAAAACGGTCAGGGCTAGTTTATACTGGTTGCCTCTGCCTCAAGAAAGTGCTGAGGAACATCTCTTGCATCTCCTATCTTTTGGCATTTGTTTCATGCATTTTACAATAGTTTTTGTTGAGCACTCCAGGCTAGCACAGCACAGTGTTCCTCTTTGTGTGGTGGGGAACTTGCATTTTTCCTTCATTATCCCCCCTACACAAATGGTAACTACGTGTGGTGATGGAAACGTTACTTCGATTATGGTAATCATTACACAATGTATATGAATAGCAAATCATCATGTCATGTACCTTGAATGTATACAATTTGTATTTATCAATTATACCTCAGGAAAGCTGGGGGGGGGAAAGAAACCCTATTCTACACCCAGTAGTAATTAACTACACATATGTATGTGTGTATTATAACTGGCAACATTTGAATACTGACCATACAGATGGAATATTTGATTATATTAAGAAATTATTATTTTGAAATGTAAAATGATAATGTGGATAGGTTTTAAAACATAACATATGTTTTACACGTACATGTAAAAACTTGTATAAAATGGTCTCATATCTGAGATTTGCTTCAAACAATCTAAAAGAGACAAAGTACATGGATTATAGATGAAATAACCTTAACCATGAGCTGATATTTGTTGAACCTACTTTGGTAGGTACATAGTGATTCATCATATATTTTCTCTAATTTTGCCAATAATGGAAATTTTTATAATTAAACTTAGAAATAAAAGTCACTGTCACCTGTTATAGAAAGTTGCAGTTTGTTCACTTCAGGTGTGTGAGCAGAATGCCAATTGCCTTTATTTCCCGAGAGTCAGGATCTGGAATAGGGATTGAATCCTTTCATCATTCGACTTGTACTGAAAACCCATGAGACAGGTATTATTTGCCCCATTTGACAATGAGGAAGTTGAAATTTAGAGAACTAAGCAATTAGTGTAAAGTTATACAACTGAAATCTCAATACTGGTATTTAAACCTAGGAAAGCCTGTGGCTTTTTCCGGGTCTCATATTGGGCCTATTGCATGGAGAAAAATAGAAATCTATCGATAGCATGTTTAGATATTGGATAGTTACCTAAACTAAGTCAGGAAAATTTTATGATCTGTACCCTTTTCTCCTCTGTAATGATTAGATTCATGATTATGTCTTCATTCCTTTGTTCCTTAATTCAACATTTATTGAATTGTTTTCACGTGTCCAGCATCGCACTAAGGCTTCAAGGTAGAACAGTGTACATGGCAGAGCAGGCTCCAGCCCACATACAGTTTATTGTCTGGTCTAATAGGAGGGAGAAAGTTTTTAAAAGCAAATAATTATAAATTAATAGAGGTTATGAATGAAAAAATTAAGAGATTGGAAGACGGTGGTGGAACCTACATTAGATGGTAATATCAAGTGAGGTATCTTTGACCTAAAGGATGAAAAAGAGTCAACATGTTGAGGGTTTTGGTTTGGTTTGGTTTGGTTTGGTTTGGCAGAGGTGGAATGGGGAAGATGGGGAATTTCAGCAGATGGGCAGATTTTGTAATGAAAAAGCATTGCTTGATAAGCTGAAAGAATGCCAGTGTGGCTGGCACAGAGTGAGGAAGGAGAAGTTGGGAGAAATAAAGTTGGAGACACAGACAAGGGGAAAATGAGTCAGGGCCTTGTAGATCCAATAAAGAGTTTGCATTTAGACTAGTACAACCCTGGCACTCGGAACATCCAGAGGAATAATACTGTTCCCAGCATTTATCACTCATCAAAGGACTTGTTAATAAATTCTGTGACTCCCACCACTGTCCTGAAGTGAACGAACCTCTCTCTGAGTCTGATCTCTCTACTACAGAGCTCCGATTGCCCTGCTGGATGTCCCACATCCTTCGCATCACTTGACTAAAATAAACTCATCTTATTTCTCCAGAGCCTCCTTATCTTGTATTGCTGATAGTAATGAAAGAAACAACATCCACCCAATCACCCAAAACAGAAATTTAGATTATTCACCTGTGTCCTAGCATATTCTCCTAATATTCCATCAATTGCCAAGTTCTATAGAGTCTATATCCACAGCATCACTTACACCTGAGTTTTCCTCTGCATGTTTATTGCCTTAATTCAGGTAGGTATTCATCATTTGTTGGAATGATTTCTGACAGGCTATTTTTCCTATAATCACACACTCCTCCTTTTCATCCTCCATACTATCATCAAATAGACTTTCTAAACCCCAATATTATATCCTGTGCTGGTTAAAGTCATTTATTACACATTTTACTGTGAATAAAGGTCGTAATTCTTGGTATGGCACCAAAGGCGCTCTTGCCCTTATCTGCTCCTCAGTCTTGTCTTTCAATGCATCATTTCTTGGACCCTTTATTCTCCTCATACAAAACTGCCTGCAGTGCCCCTGACAAGCCAGCCTATTTCACACTTCTCTGCTTCTGCTCACTTTGCTGATAATGCCCCTTGTGTTCCCCTGACTGATGCGTGGATGACTCTTATTGAAAGAGGATTGACTCCCTTTGAAGATAAAGATCTGTCATTACATGCTCTGTGAAGGCTTCCTTCCACACCTCAGCACCCTCTATGGCACCAAATCTGCACTTCTAACAATCCGGCACGTTTATTTATTTCCACTCCATAGTAATTTCCCATTGCTTTATGTTTATCAACTCTAGATAAAAATAAATTAGAATTAGAGAGCTATTTCTAGGAAAGGATTAGCTAGTGCTACAGAAATTTTTAAAGGATAAAGGATATTTTATATATTTCTAACAGTGTGTACAGTTCATTAAACTGTTAACATGTGACCATGATGTCAGACATATGTTACATATTACTTAGAGACAATATCTTTCTAATGAAACATATAATGCTAAACGTTCTCACATACTGACTGCATGTGTATATATCACCCCCCACCCCCGGTGTGCGAGCATCGTCCATATTTTTGTTATTTAGTGTCTTTTTCTTTTCATCCTTGTCCAATTCATTTCATTACTCGAGTAAGATTTCTTGTTTTTGTTAACTCCTTTAAATTATTCTTTATTTTTTACATTACATCAAAGTGGAACTGGTATCATGCTGTCACAGGAATAAGATTATGATTCCAGAAATTAAAAAAAAAAAAACTTCAACTTTCAAAACAGCATGAAATAGGATATAATCATTTCAGTTTGCTTTTGACAGATGTGTAAAGCAATTTCATGCTATACTATTTTCCCCAATCTGTATTATGAGAAAGTGAGCTCTACTAGGAGTTAGAAACCTTTTATATTTGTCTCATAATTTTCTTTGAAATGGTAAGTGCTCCCATCAAACATCTTACCTAGTTAAGTGTTCCTTATCCAGCCCTATCAGTTCAATACCAAAGTATGGATATATTTTAATTTACTTTCCATAATGGAATCAACTAGGGATATGACATGATGAGCCTAATTATCCTGTATTAGTGGGGTTGAAGTTATATATACATACAAATCATTTCCCACCATTAATTTCTTACATATCCTTCTTAGGGCACATGCCTGTTCCCCTCTAGAGGCTTCTGTTTCCCTGTGGAGGAATGAGGGAGAGAAAGGGAGAGAGGAGGGGGGCCAGGAGAAAGAGAAAGATGGGGAGGAAGGGAGAAATAGCATGTATTTAGTACATACTGAGATAGTCATATTTTATTAATGATTTTGTGTGTTTTTAAGATTGTCAAATTTTCCTAAATGTCTTAGCAATGTATAAAGAAGTTATTTTTAACCTTTACATTATAACCATGGTGAACTGTATCAATAAATTTCCTAGTATAAAATAATCTTGCATTTATTTCACAGACGACATCTGGTCACATGAGAGTCCTAAATAAAAACAAGTATATGCTGATAATATGTTTATTTTTTACATTAAATAAATGTAAACTTCTTTTCAACTAATTGATGTCTTTGTATTAGCTGATATTTCTTGCTAAATTCTCTTTGTTTACATTTAAGATTTAAACTAATAATTTTCTTTGGGGTCTTTTTTATGTTTTAATACTATCATGTTTATGCTTATTTTATTAAATTATAATTACCAAGCATTTCTTCTTTTTATATGCACCAAAACACTTTAAATATCATTAAAACAGAACAGTTTAAATAGCATTTGTAACTCCGCATGGCTGTCATTTTGAGAAGGAAGCTCTTTGGCAATCCCTCTACTTCTCATACAGCATTGTTCTTTTACATTTTCTATGTCATCTTTGGCCAATTTGTAAAGATATAATTTCCTGGAAAATTATCGACTTTATGTATATTTTCAAGTTTATTTGTGCAGAGTTGAACAAAGTTATCTCACAGGAATATTTTAATTTTCTGTCTATATGTGGTTATTTCCCCATTCTCATTTCTTATTCATTATGTATGTTCTCTAACTTTTCCTGAGAATTTTTGATAAATCTTTATTCGTTTTATTGTGTTCTCTCTTAATATCCATGTTTTTGAATTGATTCAATAGTCCTACTGTTTTCTGCTTGACAATTGATACGATTTTGCTCGTTGTATTTATTAATTTTCCTTTTAATTTTCTTAGGTTATTTTTAACACTTTTCTATGTCTTTATTTAGTTTAACAATTAACTTATTTTTATTCTTTCAGATGATTAGTATGTGTTTTTAAGACAATGGATTTTTCTAGCTTTCTTTGAATATTGATTTTAATTGTCTCAAATCTTTTGATACAGAGCATTTTTATTATTGTCATTTTTGAACTATTCTTTATTTTCACATTCAATTTTATGAGTTTTTTTTTTCTGTTTTGTTATCACAGAGTACAAGAACTTAATGATGTTTACATTGTTGCTGAAATTTTTGTAAATGTTCCACAGACACTTGGGAAAATGTTTTTATGTTTTTAAGATACAGAGTTAAATATATAATCATCAGAATATATTTGGTTTTATTTAGGACTCATCCTTTAGGTACATTTATTCACTTGACTTTTTTTAACAGAAGGAATAGATTGATTGATTGCATTTTTTTTATTTCAAAATATTAAGGGAGTATAAATGTTTTTGTTCCATGTATAGCTTTTATAATGCTATAGTCAGCGTTATAAGTGTGCCCATCATCTGAATAGTGTTCATTGTACCTGTTAGGTAGGTTTTTACCTGTCCTCCCCCCGCCCCCACCCTTCCTCTCCCCTTTCTTGATTTCCAACAATTTTTACTTCTTTCTGTGCCCATGTGTGACCATCAATTAGTTCCAAATTATTAGGGAGTACATGCGGTGTTTGTTTTCCATTCTTGAGATAGATACCTCACTTAGGATTATGGTCTCCAGTTTCATCCAAATTGCTACAAAAGACCTTATTTCATTTCCTTTTTGTGTCTGAGTAGTACTCCATGGTATATATATACATTTTCTTAATCCACTCATGAATTGATGGGCACTTTGGTTGATTCCACATCTTTGCAATTGTGAACTGTGCTGCAATAAACATTCGAGTGCATGTGTCTTTTGGATAAAAATTACATTTTTCTCTTTGGGTAGATACCCAGTAGTGGGATTGCTGGATTGAATGGTAGGTCTACTTTTAGTTCTTTGAGGAATCACCATATTGTTTTCTACAGAGGTTGTGCTAGGCCAAGAATTTATGACTAAGACCCCAGTGGCAATCGTAGCAACAACAAAAAAATAAATAAATGGACTTGATTAAATTAAAAAGCTTCTGCACAGCAAAGGAAATAATCAACAGAGCAAATAGACAACCTACAGAATGGGAGAAAATATTCATAAGCTATATATATAATAAAGAGCTAATATCCAGAATCTACAAAGAACTCAAAGAATTCAGCAAGAAAAATAACAAACAACCCATTAAAAGTGGGCAAAAGACAAGAACAGAAACTTTTCAAAAGAAGATAGACAAATGACCAAACATATGAAAAAATGCTCAATGTCACTAATCATCAGGGAAATGCAAATTAAACCCACAATGAGGTATAACCTTATCCCTGTCAGAATGGCTTTTATTAAAAAATCCAAAAACAACAGATGGTGGTCTAGATGCAGAGAGAAAGGAATGCTTATTCACTTGAACTTTTATGGATTGAGGGAAGTAGTATTAATAAATTAGGTTTTACTATCACTGATATTTTTATAATTGTGGCTTAATCCATTTTATGTTAATGTTATTTGGAGAAGGAAATTTTATAATTATTTTATTTTCATTATGTACTGTACCCCTTATCATTATAAAATGACTTTGTTAATTTTTTCTGATAATATTGCAATTCTTGCTTTATTTGTGTTACTTGCCAATTTTGTTTCTTTGTTTTTTTCATATTTTTATTTTCAATTTTTCTGAGCATCTTTTGATTTGGGGGCTGGAGATCTGCCGTATATAGAAAATATTTCGTTTGGGCTAGTTTTAGCCCATTTATATAACTGAGATGATATGCTCATTTCATTTTAGTCTTCATATAATATGTTAAATGTTCTGCTTTTAATGCTTCTTTTGTTTTTCACCTTTTATTTCATGGTATGGTTTCCTTCACCTGCTATATTTCTGTTTATAATTTAGAATGTTCATATTTTTATTATATTTTAGATATTATTTATATATCTATAATTTTATGTATTTAAACTTCTATTTCTATAACCAGTATGATCATTGACAAAATATGCCCATTCTTTATTGCCTTGTCCTCTCCTCCCTCCTTCTACTATTTAATATTATTTTTATATTACATTTTTTTATTTTCTTGATTTTTTTTTTTTACTTTTATATATACTCACATCTCTGTTCTCTATTCTTTATTAACAACTTGAACTCCTGTCTTTTGTCCCCTGGTTCTTCACAATGAAGAAGGCATGACACTTACATTATCTTTCCCATTCTTTCCCTCTTTCTTTCCTGATTTTAGTGATTCAGGGTTTTTTTGTGTGTGTGTGCATGGTGAGAGTATTTAAGATCTACCCTGTTAGAAAATTTCAAGTACAGAATATAGTTAGTCTTACAAAGAGCCCAAGAAACTTTCTATCACTCCATGAATCTTGCTTCATTTCCTGTAAAGAGATTTTACACTACCTCCTTTATTTCACATTTATAATGTACATATATAAAAATTATCACTTACTGAACCAGTTGCAGACTTTATGATTCTACACCCAGAAATAGTTGATGTATATTCTAAGGAAAAAAGTATTCTCTGAAATAACCACACTATAATTATTAAATTGAGGAAATTTAACCCTGATATAAAATATCTATATCATTTATACTCAAAATTCCCAATAATATATTTTAGAGCATTTTTTTCTGGTTCAGGTTCCAATCTAAGATCACACACTGACTTATTTGCCATGTCTCTTTCATCTTCTTTAATATGGAATACTTTTGTATGCCTTTGCACCTTTATATTGGCATTTTAGAAGAGGATGAGCCAATGCTTCTGTAGAATGTCCCTTTGTAATAGAGTCTGACACTTCTTTCTGATGTTTGACTGCAGACAACTTTTCAGACCTACCTTACCTCTTCCTCTTCTGCCACACACTGGGGCAAGTTTACAGGAAAGCCCAAGTCTTTTTGGCACAGTTATAGTTTGTGAAAGTTGTCAGAATAAAAACAGAACCACTGATATTTAGAAAACCCTGACAAATAGAGCCAAGAAAGCGTAATAAACCTTTCCTTATCTTCTTGGAGGGGGGTGTGTGTGTCTGTGTGTGATTGTCAGTTTGAACATTTGAACCAAATTTTGGTGGTCTGTTTCATTTTTGCCAAATGTCCACAACATCCTCTATTTATATTGTCTGATTGTTTCTTCATGATTCATTTCAGGCTATGTTTCTTAGGGGGTAGGAATAAGTAATGTTGCGCCTTTCTTAGGAGACTTTTCCTGTTACTGTTGACATTAACATTGTTCACTTAGTTAAATTCACATAACTTGCTTTGAAGAACTATGTTCTGACTCATTGCTTGAAATTCTAGCTTCAGGTGTACTTTCTCAGCATCTTCCCTCATCTCTATTTGACCTTCACTGCATTTGACAGTCTTTCTACATATAATGTAGCTCTGGCTACCAATGTCTTCAATTTTATTGAAATGTAAGTTTATACTTCTGTTTCTTGTTCACCTTGTTGTTTTTGAGAGCAGAAGGGGACAGGGACATGATTCTACCATTAAAAAAAAAAAAACAGAAATTACTAATTCATTTTGTAAAGCAAATTTCCATGTCATGATCTGTGAAATAATTGACATAAAATTAAAATTAAATAAATTAATATTACCACAGGAATCATCAGACCAAAGCTAATTTTAAAAATTACTGTAAAGAGACTATGTAAGCAGGCTGGGCGTGGTGGCTCACGTCTATAATCCTAGCACTCTGGGAGGCCGAGGCGGGAGGATCACTCGAGGTCAGGAGTTCGAGACCAGCCTGAGCAATAGCAAGACCCCATCTCTACGAAAAATAGAAAGAAATGATTTGGACAGCTAAAAATTATATATATAGAAAAAATTAGCCAGGCATGGTGGCGTATGCCTGTAGTCCCAGCTACTCCGGAGGCTGAGGCAGTAGGATTGCTTGAGCCCAGGAGTTTGAGGTTGCTGTGAGCTAGGCTGACGCCACAGCACTCACTCTAGCCCGGCAACAGAGCGAGACTCTATCTCAAAAAAAAAAAAAAAAAAAAAAAAGAGACTATGTAAGCAATCATTCTAGACTCCAAAAAAAGGAGAATGCTACTAAGAAAAGCAATTCAGGTGGTTGAACCTTATTAAAATTTCCAATTTAGAACTTACAAATTGAATGAATATTTGATTAGCAACTCTCTGAATAACTCAACAGCCTCATGGAATATTTTGATTATTTGGGAGAGGCTGCCATGATTCACAAACTGAATGTCTCCACCTTTATAAAGATGCCTTGATGAAATACAAAGGCATCAGATTTCTTCCTGTAACAGGGCTTTAGATTGATTGCTTCCCTAGAGATATGTTCTGCTCTCATAGATATGCTACCAATATGTTTCTCATTGTAATATGATGAAAATTATTTTCTATCAAAGACTTCCACACTATTAAGGACAAAGCTAGAAAGCCTTTCATTAAAGGCTATTGTACCAACTTTATATTCGTATGATGCTAGTCTTATGACTTATTTATTTTCCTCTATTTTTTTTTTTTTTTTTTGAGACAGCGTCTCACTCTGTTGCCCGGGCTAGAGTGCTGTGCAGTCAGGCTAGCTCACAGCAACCTCAAACTCCTGGGCTCAAGCAATCCTCCTGCCTCAGCCTCCCGAGTAGCTGGGATTACAGACATGTGCCATCATGCCCGGCTAATTTTTTTCTGTATATTTTTAGTTGTCCAGGTCATTTCTTTCTATTTTTAGTAGAGATGGGGTCTCGCTCTTGCTCAGGCTGGTCTAGAACTCCTGAGCTCAAAGGATCCACCCACCTCGGCCTCCCAGAATGCTAGGATTACAGGTGTGAGCCACTGCACCTGGCCTCATTTTCCTCTATTTTGAACATACGAAGGACTTGAGGAAAAGTCAGAAACTTGGTTTCTTCAGTGCTGACCAGAGGCTCCTCACTAAATAAAAGTGACTTTTAAAAAATGCACAAGTGGTTTAATTCTAAAGTCTCAGTTTTCCAGCTTTGGCAGCTTCCTAAATCTTGGGAAGGAAAGGCATGAGGCAGGTGAGAAAGAACTAAAGTTCTTTTCCTCATGTTTCAGGTTAATCAGAAGGCATGGTTCAGAAAAGCTGCCAAATTTTTGTTTCTAGCTATGACAAGGGGGAAAAAAAAATCAACACTAACATATTACCAGAGATTATATATTTTTATTTTAAAATCTCATAAAAGAGTATAATTAAGAGGAGATTCTCAGTTCAACAGTTTTTTTAATAGCCTTACCAATCATTAAATTAAGATAGCGCAGGAGATGAGAAAGTATAATTGAAAGCAGGACATACTTTGCCTGTTGCGCCATAGGAATCCAGCCGTGATGAAAAGGTCAGGATGTTTTCAACAAAGGTGGCTCCACATTTCTCCACTGCAGGCCCTGGCCTTTGCTAATAGGAACAAGCCTAATTTTAACCACCAGGATGTCCCTCACTATGGTTTTAACCTTTTCGGGAGATTTTTTTATTTTATTATTTTTTTACATTTAGCCAGAAGTTTTAAAATGAAATCTCCTTATTTTAGCAAAAAGTCATACAGATAGTCTGAGGCCCAATCTTTTGATGAGTGGGCAGCAGATGCCGTCATTTTCAAAGTTCATTTTAGTGTCAGGAAAATGAATAAAGTATACAGGGAAATAAAAATATTTCCAAAGCTGGGTCAATGGGAAGTCTGAAGTATTCATGATGTTTCTCATAATGTTTTACCCCAGTGCTCCTAGCAAAATTTCTGAACTTTATTAAGAAACTCAGGCAGCTGGAATAGTAATTTATATGGAAACTTCCTCAGAATTGCATTGCAATCAAGAAAAGCACATTATCTATCATTCTCTAAATTTCATTTGATGGACAAGGGGTATAGCATTTCTTTTTTTAACAGATGCAAGAGAGGAAAGGTTGTGGCATTTGCCCATGTCATTTGATGAAATGGCCAAGGCTATATTTTACCCCATTGGTGAGTTGTCCCTCTGCCCATCCACTCCTTCACCCAACTGTGTGTGCCCCATTACCTTCTTTCTGGTGCAAGGGATGCATCCATCTGGCATGGGGGTCGGGTGGGGCATGATCCTCAATGGGCCTGAGGATCATGAAACTAGAGAGTTTCCCTCACTGTCCCATGAGCAGATTCTTTTGTATCTGCTTCACACACTTTCTATGCCTAATAGCTAATTCTTCCTGTCTGTTTCACTCCTTCCTCAACCAAAGTGATTTTTCAGGTTTCCTAGCGAAATGCAGAATGCAGTTGGGATTTGGGGTGGAAAATAGAGGGAGATGGAGAAAAACATGTTGCAAGTGGCAGAAATGAATTTAACTCACAACTTGCTCATGGCCCAGGCCATATTTTTCCTTATACTGTATACACAGGAGAATATATACAGTATAACTTCTGCTTGTTGCTTCTCAAGCTGTAGCCCCTTTAGAACCTCAATGCTGGAAGACTGCGTCCCACTGTAGAGTGTTCTTGTCAAAGGAAATACCATCACCCACATCCCACATACACACCAGTACTTTTCTTAGTTTATTTTGTCACTCCAAACTCCTCCGCTCTATTGGTCTAGAAATCAAAACATTTTTGCCACTTAATATCTACTTATTTGATTTTGGCGATGCTCATAGCCATTATATTTTATGTTTGGTTTTATATGAAGGGGGTCAAACAAAAATTTACTCCTGGCTGTGTTTTATTCTTAAGCCAGAGGAAAGGAAGTGTTGTGTTTTTTTTTTTTTTTTTTTTTTTTTTTTTTTTGCAGTTATGTGCATCCTGTAGCCTTGATCCTATTCAGGGAAGCTATGATAGCATCCAAAGAATTGCCCTGATTTTATTAGCAATCTCATTTTATTACTTGATGCTCTCCATTATGAAATTTCTGCTGAGAATCATCATTCTCATGGCCATGAAAGAAAGTGCCAACTTTTTCTGGTGGGCAGGTTATAGTGAGTTTAGTATAGCAACTCTTAAACTCTCAAATATTTTACAGGGAATTTCTAATCATATGACACATATTCCTTATTGCTGTTACCACATTTGTTTCAGTATAAAATGGCATATGCTCATGAGTTTATTTATGTATAATGATATTTGCTTTAACTATAATCCTTTTAGCCCACTGATTTTTAATGAATTGAGAATTTTATGTATCCAGTTTATAGATGCATTTTATGGTCAAAAACAAAACATGAAGATATTTTTGAGGCCTTTTAGATTTTAATTTAGATAACTGTATTATTTAAAAGATGCATTAGGCTTTTTATAGTTGGTGGCAAAACTATTAGATCAATTTATCTGTTCTACACGTTTAGGACCCATTTCTTGATGGGAGTTTTACTATTTATTTACTTCTGATTCAAATGAGGTGTTTGGACTCAAGGGTTTGGTCTTTGGTTCAAAATAACGTTTGGGATAAAATACAAAGAATAAGCAGAAAACTTAGATGTGCCTCTTGCTTCCTCTCCCACCCTCCCCCTACCACAAACAAACATATGTTTTGACACCATGAGGTTTTAGCCATTTTGGAAGGCTTGGTTCAGGATAGTAACAATGGCAAATGGCATTCATCTGTAAGAGAATGCCAGTGGAGACAGTAATACTTAATACTTGGTGGGAGATCACACCTGGTATAGACCTTTCAGTTCTATAAAGATGTTGAGGATGTAGTTAAATTAGATTATTGATGAAGTAAGATTCGTATGGGGTTAGGAAGTGAATGCCAACATAGCTAGAAGGACTGACTGTTTATGCGTAGGAATATCTCTTTCTTTGAGACATTAGGAAAGGCAATTAATATGGATGAGCTATTCAGGACTAGTAACTTATATTTTTTTTCTGGAAAAGGAAAGCAATGTGACTGCTGAAAGTGAATAGGGCAAAGGCAAAGTTAGGAGCTTGAAGGGAGGAGTGAAGATCTGCAAATAGCCATTGTGATGTATAGGAGAAGTCACTTAGCAAAGAGGATTAGGATGGTACATTTGTCATTGTCCTCTGCTATGCTGCTTTCAGTTTTTCTCTGTCAACAGTCAAAATAGGAGAGGAGGAGTCAGGTGTTGGTATTAAACAAGAATAGCGATTCTGTAAAGCAGATTTCAGTGAAAGGACTAGAATTTAAGGAATTTAAACTGGTGAGAAAAGAGGTATTTAAAGAAGGTAATGTTGGTCTATGGGTCCAGATTGAATGGACAAGGAAATAAGGAAAGAGTGAGTTGAGGATGTGAGGTGAATGGGAATGATGAGGGATTGGGAATAACCTTGGAAAAAAGGAGAGATAAAGGAGCTGGGTTTTATGAGGTAGATGAACAAATATGGTAGTGACAAGTTAATAATACAGTTGGAAAGGTAGCAAGCTATGACTACAGGTTTGTAAATAAGGAAGTCCAAGTAATAACAAGGTCCAGGTTTGGATGGCTAAAATTGAAAATACCAAGAAACTTTGATTGGTTTTTTCGATTCCAGTTGAGAACTTGAGTCCTCAAGGATTTAGACAAAAAGTGGAAAACAGAAAATGACAGTGAAACAGATGTCAAATGTGTTATTATCTTAAAAGAAAAAAGGAAAAGGGAAGAAGGGGAGTAACCAAGAACCTTCCCCACAACACGCCAAAAAAAAAAAAAAAAAAAAAAAAGAAAGGTAGAATTAGTGAAGGAAGCAACTGCAGAGTGCAGAAGACAGACTGAGCCCCAGAAACCTTCTTCCATAAGGAAAGCACAGGGGTTAAATTTAGGCCTGACAAACAATTCTGGGGTTAACAGTAGAAATTAGCTCACACAGTGAAGGAAAAAGAATAAAATCAGATAGTGACATAAGCATATTTTCTGAGGTTCTTTGGATTTCAGAAAGCAATTTTATATATCGCATGAAGAAGAATTTACTAGGTATTGAAACCACTAAAGGAGAAATAAAACATTGACAATTATGTTATAAATATCTACCATAAACCCTGTTATCAGCTGAGTTATGTCCTCTCAAAATTCATGTTGAAGTTCCAACTCTCAGTACCTCATAGTGTAACCATATTTGAGAAAAGGTCTTTAAAGAGAATATTAAGTTAAAATGAGGATCTGATAGGACTGGTGTCCTTATAAGGAAGGAAGAGACACCAGGGGTGTGTGCGCACACAGAGGAAAAACCAGGTGAGGACCCAGCAAGAAGGTGGCCATCTACACACACAGGAGAGACCTCAGGGGAAACCAAACTTCCCATACCTTGGGTTTGAACTTCCAGCCTCCAGAACTGTGAGAAAATAAGTTTCTGTTGTTTAAGCCTCCTACTTGGTGATATTTTGTTATGGCAGTCCTAGTAAACTAATGTAAAACCTTTTTTGGGTGACTATGTTATGCTTAGATGAACAATTCTGTTATAATCACTTAACAAAGTCTATAAACGACAGCTTTATAAATAATCAACATTAAAATGGTGATAAGTGTGAATTATCCTCCATGTTAAACTATTATAGGAACAGATCAATGTCCAGCATCATTATACATCTGGGAATTATGTTCCCTGCACTGATTTATGATTTTCAAGACCAACACTAGTATAGCATATATCAAATTTATTAATTTTCAATATTTGTATGGTGTGGCTTTGACTTCTAAGTGGATTGTGCCTCATTATTCACCCACAGCAGATCACCTAATATAGTTCATGATTCTTGCCTTGAGACATTTTCCAGATAGAAAATTTTGCTTCTCAGCCAGTGCAATGGCTCACGCCTATAATCCTAGCACTTTGGGAAGCCGAGGCGGGAGGATTGCTTGAGGTCAGGAGTTCAAGACTAGCCTGAGCAAGAGTGAGACCTCCCTTCTCTACCCAAAATAAAAAAAAAATTAGCCAGGCACGGTGGTGCATGCCTATAGTCTCAACTACTTGGGAGGCTGAGGCAAGAGGATCACTTGAGCCCAGGAATTTGAGGTTGCAGTGAGCTATGATGATGCTACTGTACCCTAGCTGGGGTGACAGACAAAGACACTGTCTCAAAAAAAAAAAAAACCCAGAAATTTTTGCTTCTATTCAGATTATAAGCTTCTAATATAGGTCCTTCCTTTCCCATGCCTGGATTTCTAATGTTGCCTATATAATCTCCATCTCTCCAGTGAATACTGCTCTAATTTACTACTTACACTGTTGTCAACTAATTGACTTTGCAATCAAGCAACCCCCTTATTCAAAAGTGAATAGCTTTTTATGCATATCAAATATAACTTACACTACCTGAGTCCTAAGGCATTCCCCTAATGTGACCCCTGCTTTCCATGCTTCCACACAACTACTTAACCATATTGTCCACTAATCTTTAATCAGCACCCATCTTTCAAGTCTCTCAGACAGATCTTACCATTCCCTGAATAAACCATTTTTATTGTTGTGCCTTCATACCTTTGCTTAATATGTTCTACCACCCTATCTAGAATGCATATTATTGTTGAGATCATTCCAAGTCCTAAAATTGTCAACTACCTAAACCCATGTTAATTTTACCCTTCTCAGAACAGTTAACATCTTGAATGTATCACAAGTTGGAGTTTTGTGTCTCATCCCACAATAGTTCATAGTATGAGGTTGGTTATTTAGAGGGAACACAATGGATGCTCACCACTCAATGTATTCCATAGCATAAACACTTCCAAAGTATTGTATGTCTTCATAATTTTTAAATTCAATAATTCATTTGTCTCATCTGCACATATTGGTTAATACCTACTGTTTTTACTGGTATTGGGCTACAAACTGCGCATAGAGATTAGATATTGGGCATAGAAACATGAAAAAAGCACAGCCATTGTTCGAAAGAGGCTGATAATCCATAAGTAGGGACAGATGCAAACAGAAAGAGGCTGTGTGGTGACTGAATCCACAGAACAGGTGCAGTGTCACTACTAAGTGATTGACTCTGCTTTCTGGATGAAAGAAGGGAGCACAGAAGGAGAGATTCTGTGCTCGGCTTTGAAGGATGATCAACCATTTATCTGGCTGATAAGGAAAAGGGAGTCTCAGAGTGGAAAACAGTAATACCTTGACAAATACCACACACAAGCAAGGTATTTATTCAATGCTTTTCTAGGTTCAATACTCATTGACTTCCTTGATAGAGAAAAGATATTTAAAGCATCTATAAAACCAGAAAAATAAAATTAAGTTTTGAAAAATTGAGGGAAGGACAACAAGGGAGAAATCAAGTTGGGAAAAGAGATAAAAGTTAACATGACAAACAGAAGGAAAAAATACATTTGGCCGTAATATTTAGCCTTGAGTTTCCTGAGAGATGCATAAGGAAGAGAGAAACATAAAAAGTTACTCCAACCTTGGAAGATAACAGGAGGAAAATTATGTTTCTCAGTGAAGACAAATTTATATTTACCCAAAACTCAAAGAAAATATTTCTCACTGGGAATTATATAGAGAGATTTGGGAGATATAATGAACTATGTTCTCACAAATATTTTATACCTAACACAAAAGTGAATGCATGTAAATATTTAACATTTTTTACATATCGTGTGTCAATTTTTATCTACAAAGAAAATGCATTGAGGTTTTGTAGAAGAAAAGCATGTAAGTCTTTCATTAGAAAGAAAATAAGATGAGAAGTATAAAAACCTTTCAGAATAGATATTTTAGTGAATAAAGTTGTTTTCAGCTAGGTCTTTAACACTAAGAATTCTCCTCAAAATTATTCTCAAAGGCCTGATACCCTCCTCACACCCCACCAAAGACAAGAAATTTCCTGATGCCAATAAATTTAAAGTTTTACTTTCTTGTCACAAATTCTTTGTTTTTCTAAAAAATAATTTAGTTGTTTCAGATGCTCATGAATAAGTCATAAATTATAGTTTCAAAGATGATATCCATAGAGTTATTCAGCAGTATGCCTACTGAGATATTCATAAATGTACATTTATTCAGAAAGGCATTTCATAGTTCTCTTTCTAGTATGGAAATTTTTCAAAATAAAATTATTGTGTATATTTATTTTTTGCAGAAACATAAGCAGAGGACTATGCTTTTTTATTTTGTAAACTTTTACTCCCACATATTCACCCTCATTTTCTTAGTAAGCTCAGAGTATTCATTATGTACAAGTAATATTTCATGTAAGGAGCTCGGAACAAAAGAGCCAGCCCAGGCAACATGCTTTGGCCTGGTGTCCTGGCTAACATCCAGAGACTCTGAAACTCAGTTCCTCATATTTTATTTTTATTCAACAGATTGTCTTTATTGGCCTTCCTAAGTGCCACTAAGTCATTTAATCAAGAAAAAAAAAATTGTAACAACAAAATTTGGGCTGCGTTTACCATGTTCCCAGAATGTGAAAAGAAAAGTCTCATTATTCTATGGTTGTTTCCTGTTCCTGTTGCCTGCTTGGCAATTTCCAAGCAAAAAAATAAAAAAAATAAAATTATTTCTTCTGTGTATTTTAGTCCATTTGCTATGCCAATTTTCTCTGTTATTTTTGTTTAGCTTTCTTTAATCATGAAATACACCACACTTGAGAAAGAAGTGATGAGAAATTGAGTGTGAGGATGCTGATAATGAAAAGCTTCCTGGGTGGGTGTCCTGGTGTGTAGACCAGATATCAGGCAACAACTCACTGAAACGGGAAAGAATAAAATTCTTTAAATGATGAATGAAAAGCATCACTTGTGTGGAAGATATGGATTCTCATAGGCCATACACTTGCTATGTACTTTTTAGCACAAAATTTCCATGGTTTTATATATAGACAAAGAAGACTAAAGTTTTAACTTGCAAATGATGAAAAAGAAACCTGTTGATTAACTACAGAAACTTATTGTGATCTTCACAAATGTAAGTTCAGAGGATAATAGGCTTTTGCTGTTGACTAAATTTGTCTTATTTTAATTAGTCATGTTTTTTTCACAACTCCAGAGCAGGAATCAGCAACCTTTTTTTTTCTATAAAAGATAAGAGATTAAAGATTTTGGGCTTTGCAGGTTTTCTCATAACTAATCAATTTTTCCATTGTGTGTCAAAAATAATCCCAGACAGTATGTAAACAAATGAATGTAATTGTATACCAATAAAACTTTATTTACAAAAATAGATGGTGGGGCAAATTTGGCCTGCGGGCTGAAGTTTGCTCATCTCTCCTCTGACTCTGTAAATGAGTGGATGTGCTCAGTTTAGTGACACTGGGTGCAAAATCAAACAAGGGGGTTTAAGTGGTATTAATACAGAAAAGGAGGAAGAAAATTCTTTCACTCAACAAGTATTTACAGAGTAATTGTTGTATGTCAGGCACAATACTCAGTGTTGGGGAATCAACAATGAAACAAAAACCACAGTATTTCCCACCAGGGCAAGTAGTGTATACACAGAAGATGAACAAGTAAACCAAATTACAATACAGAATCTGATAAAGTCTATGATGTAGGTAAGTAAGGGGTATCACAGGAGCATATCGCAGCAAAAACCACAATAGACATACATCAAGCATTTTTTATTTCCTGCCAAGAACTTTCCAGCAGTAGTTTGTGGTTTTATAAAATCCTTTCTAACTATACATTCAGATTGTGTTATTCTCATATTTCCAGTATCCTTATCCTCCTTCTCTTCAATATTTTCTGTCATTCAGTGATTTTTGTCAGCCTATTTTTGTTGAATTTAGTCTGTAAGACATGCTTCCCCTTAAAAATTATGTAACAATAGAGTGGAAAGAACCTTACAGATCATCTAGTACGGTCTCCATACATTTCGTTTGAGAAATAGTGAAGCTTAGAGTGGGTAGATTATGTGGTCAAGGCCCCATGAGAGAAGTAGGATTAGAATGTGGATTTTGTTCCTAGGCCAGTTCTAACCCCTGCATAGTATCTTAAATTCAGAAGCAACTTGATAGCTGATAATAAGGAAATAAGAATGCAATCCCTAAATTAAGAAACTAGGGTACTCAGTGTAAGGACTGCCTCAAAATATTTTTTCTTTTTTCTGAGCTGCAAAAGTTCTCCAAATTCAGATTTTCTAAAAGTTCATTTGCTTTCTTGCCAGGTAGGTATTCTTGTGCACTTAACTATTCTAATTATAATTGTGTGGAATGTTACCCTTTTTCCCAAAACCTGAATCTATATTTAGCAAAATGATTTCTAAGTAAAAGCACTTAACACACAATGTAGGCAATTATGAATCCAAATCTGTCATTTTAAAATTTCCTCCTGGTAAAAAATGAAATGTAGATTTCTTGACACTTTTGGTATTGGTCTGCATAGTTACATTGTTTAGAGCTATTAAGCATCTTTGCAGAGCCTGAGAAAAGTAATACCTACCAGGTTTCAAAGTAAACTAATTATAGGGAAAGAAATTTAACAAGTGCAGAGAAAATAGAGCGAATGGAAAGAAAATGTAAGAACAAATAGCTGTCGAAAGCCTCTTTCATTTGTTCAACTGAATTTACTTTCAAATAATTCCTCAAAACATCAGTCTACAGTGTAGAACAAATGAATGTCAAGACTGAAATCAAATCCATTCTTTTTTCAAGTGTCATGGAACTAGCATTCAGCTGATGGTAAATTTTTAGGGCAATTGTGTTTGTAGAGCTGAATTTGTCAGTTTTTCTGCTGTAATCTACAAATCTGAATCATTTGTGGGGTTTGGGGAAGGGAATGAAGGCATAGGCTCATGGTTAACCTCCTTTCTCAAGTATACCTAAAAATCATTCATTTAGAAAGGAGATATTTAAGTTAAAAATATAAAATATTATAAAGTTCATTGATATCATTTCAGATTCCACATTGCAATTAACCTTAAGATACCACCACCTGTCATGTTTTGTTGTAGTATCAAGAAAACATATTAATATCTATAATTATTTGAAAAGACTATTAAAATACTTCTCCTTTTTTCATCTAAATAGCTGTGTGGTACCCTACTTTCTTCAAATACTTCAAAACATCAGATTGAAAGAAATTGAATGCAGAGTTGGATATGGAAATGCAATGATCTATTAAGCCAGAAATAGAGATTTTTAAAAATATATAACACACAATGCCCTTCTTTATACTAAATTTTATTTTTTGTAAAATATAATTATTTTTATTAAATGTTATTTAAGTTGACATATAATGGCTTATTATTTTATTTTATTTAAATAAATTAATGAAGAAACATTTAAATGTTTGTAGTTATAATTTCTAATATGTTAAATATTAATACTGTAATGCATGCAAACAAAAGTTCTTTGTATTTCTCAACAATTTTTAGGGGTATAAAAGATTTCTGAGATTAAAAGTCTGAAAAGCATTTATTCACATGCATCTTTTTTTTTGGTGCCCTAGTTTTTATTTTTTAATTTTTATATCTGCTCTTTCTAAAACTGAACTTATCAAACTTCATATCTATGTGCTTCACCAGATGATAATGATCCACGTTTTCTCTCATCAAAGTCATATTTTTTCTCTTATCTGAACTTCTTGAACTGTGGCTTACTGAAGTTCATGTGTAAGTATCTGACCATTCAATTATTTTGTATGATTTATTTTCTACTATGCCATCAGGAATTTGAAGTGGTGCATCAAGGAGTTTAAAACACTGGAAGCTCTCCTCTCCATTTTCATTTGTTTCTTCCTTAATATTTTCCTGTCCTGTTTTTGTTTTTCCTATCTATATCTTAGAATGGGAATGAGAGTGGGAAAAAGATTGAGCCATGTAAGAAATATTTTAAAAGTTCCTGGAAGGTTTCTACTTGGTGGGGGAAGGTAATTAAAAGTCAATTATCTGCTTCTTTGGTTAATTATTAGTTTTGGGGGGGGATGGTTGACTGTTGAAATAGTTTGGATTATTGTTTAGCAAACATTCATACCCTTTCCCTGTCAATGTAAGCAGAATATACTTCCCTAACCCACTGATGTAGGCAGAATATTTTTCCCTAACCCTTTGATTCCAACACCCATTAATCAAACCCATTGGCTTTGGTCAAGGGTGTCAGCAATGTTATGCAATTAGTGGATTTAAATTGATCCTGTGGTATAGCTTGGCTCATGCACTTTGGTGATGTGCATGTTAACAACCTACAAGTCACAGCCTGGAGCCAAGTCTAGCTAACTTGCAGCCTGAATCAGCAGAGGCATGGTCAACCACAGACTTGAGTGTGAGAACTCACCAAGACGACCTTAACTACCACCCCCCCCCCCCCCCCCCCCCCCCCCCCCCCCCCAGCGCCCCAGCTTCACTAAACTTTAGACAGGCTTCTTCTAGGCCCCCGACTTCCCCTTTCCTTAGAGCATTTACTTTAGAAAACTTGTCTTTGGAAAGCCTTTCTTTGCCCCTTTGAGA
>CM052445.1:38841040-38855428 GCA_028533085.1 Varecia variegata | reverse complement strand
GCAGAGGAGCCTAACTTCAGCCCACACCTTGCTCTAAGTTGTAAAACTGCGTCCTGTCTTGAAGAAAGTTTAGATTTCCTTTGGATAAGCCAATTAGCAAACACAGATAGCCTACTGTCCACCCCCACAATCCCTGCTTTAAAAATTTTCCAGCCCTTTGTTTCAGTGGAGTCAAATTTGGACTGAGAACTCATCGCTTTCCTCTATGGCAATAGTCTTGGACAGTCTTCCTTGCCTGTTTTACTTTGTCAAGTACAAGTTTTGTTTTGGCAGAATAAATGTTTGTGTTGTAAGACATCAAGTTTTGGGAAAATTTGTTATGCATCACTACTGCAATAGCTAAGAAATTTGGTTGATTAGTTGATCTGTTTACACATGTCGTACTTCCTGCATTATTTGAGATGATTTTGAAATAAAAGAAAAAACTAGGAAATAATTATATGGAGCAAATAATAAGGGTTTGGGAGGTAAGAACAAAGAAGGGAACCTAAAGCAAATAGCCAAGAACAATTATTATAGTTAAGCACTATGTTTAGGTCATAATTCATCTTCTTGGAAATGGTGGATTAAAGAATAAAATGAGTCCTATAGTAGTCATTATCTATAATTGACAGAATACTAGTATGTTAGAAAAGAATATATTTTCTAGTATTTAACACCAACAGGTAAATCTTGATATACTGTCAATGAACAATATTTTTAGTGATTTAGCCAAAGATGCAAAAGTAATTCTGTGGTATATTAGTATCCCTTGGTAAAAGCATTTTGTTATTTGATGATTCTATGAAGGCATTTTTGTAGAGATAGAAAACAATAAAGTTTAGGTAGCTAAATTTCTGCTGCTTCTAATTAATACAGGAAGCAATAGGAAAAATAAAAACTAACACTATTCCCCAGGGGAATGGTTTTATATGTCTTCTATTGTAATGGGTATTTTTTGTTAAGCCTTCTGTATGTAGCTGGCACTGTGATGGTATTTAATATGCATCATCTTCACTCTGCTTGTGAGATGATTATTATAATCCTCACTTAAGATATAAAGAAATTTAGAGTAATTAAGTTACTTGGCCAAGGTTTATCTGACTCTAAAGGACATTTATGTTCACTAAATTAAACTGCTTTTCAGAGATTCATCATTTCTAAAAAATTTTTAAGTCATAAAAATTGCAATGATCTCATTAGAAGTTATTATTGAAACTACTTCAGGGTTCCCCCAATGCTGAAATTTACTGTATATGATCTGTGGTTTCCTGTGCCAGGCTGAGTGCAGTAGACTCATTTGTGGCTTATTAAAAATATATAAGCTAACCTGAGAGTTTGACCCCAAAAGCCTTGAAGGGCCAAGAATACTTTTTTTTTTTTTTTTTTACAAACTCCAGTGGCTTTATCTAACTCAGAGTTAGATTTGAGAACTATTGCATTGGAATTTGTCTTTTGAATAAAAATTGTTTTAGCTGCGATTTTGATCAGAGTAGAACAGTAAATATTTTGAGGATACACTGATAGCAAATGCCTACAGTTTAGTTATTTTGTTTAATACATATTGAAAGGGGAGGTTGTTATTTTATAAACCTTATCTTATTATTTAAATGAAAAGTTCTCTCTGGGAAGACAGAGGTGATTTAGAAAAAATTATCAACCAACATGCAAAGCCAGCCAAAACATTTTTTTTTTTTTTTTTTTTTTTGAGACAGAGTCTTGCTCTGTTGCCCGGGCTAGAGTGCCATGGCATCAGCCTAGCTCACAGCAACCTCAAACTCCCGACTCCTGGGCTCAAGCAATGCTCCTGCCTCAGCCTCCCAAGTAGCTGGGACTAGAGGCTCTCACCACCACGCCTGGCTAATTTTCAAAACATTCTTTAGAGAACAACTTTGGATCCTCTCAAAAAATTCTGTTTAATAGAAGGAAGAAGTTCTGATGTTCAGTGGTACAATGGGGCAACTATAGTTGACAATAGTTTATTGTATTTCAGAATAGCTAGAAGTTTTCAAATTGTCCCAACATAAAGCAAAGATGAATGTTTCAGGTGAATCATGTCCCAGTTACCCTGATTGGATCATTGTATGTTGTGTGCTTGTATCAAGATGTAACATGTACTCCATGAATATGTACAATTATTATGTATCAATAAAAAATTTTTTTTAAAAGTTTGAATTATCACTTGATAAAAGTTTTGAAATTCAATGCCCCGAGAAAGGAAGAAATGGACTTGATCTGAGGACGTTTATGGTTGGGATTTTCAAGTGTCCTCTTCACAGTGAGAGAACCCAATCGAAGGCTGTCCAGCACTTAAGGTGAGTGGGGCTGCCTCCTGATGGACAAAAGTGTGTCCCCAGATTGGCTTACTGACTGGAGTCAATTAAGTTTGTTTATCCAGATAATGAAGAGTACCTGAAAACGAGCACTGTAGTCATTATGAGAATGAGAATGGTTTCTATTTTTGTCATTATTCACCCAACAGATTCAGCTGCTTCTGAAAGTACTATTATGATAGGATAGTAAGGCAATTTACATTTTCCGTAATGATTGTCATCATTACCCTAAGGCAGGGGCAATAATATTTGGTATCCAAATAGGCATAAAATACATAGATATATGGCTCCAAAAATGAAAGCAAAACAGAAACTCTGGAAGGCAAGGCTTTTGGCAAGCTCAGACATATGAGCCTAAACTTCAGAAGAATTAAGGGGTTAGGGGAAGATCTGAATCACAGATTGTACATGAGTCCTATATTTTCCCCTATATGTGTCTTTTACATCAACAAGTTGCTATCCAAACTTATTTAAATACATCTGAAATAAAATTAAATACCTCCTATATATATGGCAATATATGCTTTATAAATTGTGATTTGGGTGGAAATGACTGTTACAGTTAAAAAATAAAACTCAGATCATGGGCTATCATATTTACCAGTCCAAAAAATGTTGAAGTTGAAAATGCTAATTCTATACATGGCACAAAAATAGAAAGTGTTTTAAAAAGAAAGTGTTTATGATTGTTTCAGTTCAATAGAGCTTCCATAGCAAAGCACCACGGACTGGGTGGCTTAAACAAAATACGTTTATTTTCTCACACTTCTATAGGCTAGAAATTTAAAACAAGGTGTTGGCGGGGTTGGTTCCTTCTGTGGGCTGTGAGGGAGGATGTATCCCAGGCCTCTCTCCTCGGCTTGTGGTTGGCCATGCCTTCCCTGTGCCTTCACACCGTCTTCCCTCTACACAATGCCCCTTTCTGTGTCCAAATTTTCCCTTTTTGTAAAGACATCAGTCATATTGTATTAGCCCCCTGCCCAATGATCTCATTTTAACTTGATTAAAGACCCTTCCCCTAAATAAAGTCACATTCGGAGGTACGGGGTTTAGGACTCCAACATACTTTCTGTGGGCAGAAGAGTGGGACACAAATCAACCTGTAAAAATAATGAATACAACTTAAATATATCTTTAAATTTTGCCCAAAAATGAAAGCTGTAACACTAAGGGTGTTTTCCTATACTCTTTCTAGTCTTCCCTGCTCTCACAGTGCTCAACAAAAGTTAGATAATGACAGTAAATATTGGCATATTAAAAGATATTAATGGATGCAGTGTATTTTTGAGCAAAGTTTTTAATAGCTAAAATTTTATTAAATAAAAGCAAACTGGATTTGTTTTCCAAAATAAATTAAAAATATTGTTGAAGAGCTGAATTCTAAGAGTAGAGTTTTTGACATTGTATAATTTGTTTATTACTTTATTTGAAATGCTAAAAATTATTCACCAGAGATTAATATTCTCCCTCTTAGACTTCCTCAAGAGCAAATGTAGAGGGAAAAAAAAAAAAACTCTACAAGGAATGTGTAATCAAGAAAAAGTACTGGGTTGGATTATATCTACTGCCAAGCCCACTGCTGGTCCTGGGCCTCACGCATCAGGATGCAGAGTAACTGATGGGCAGTGTGTCTTCATGGATCCTGTGATGAGCTCAGTAGTGTCATCAGCCCTCCTCTACTTCTGTCTGCCTGTCTTGCTCCTTCATGTCTCCTGTCACCAGAACCACTCTCTGTTGGGCACATGGCAGTTGCATTACTGTAATTCCATTGCTTCCACTAGCCAGAAGCTCTGGGAATATCAGAGCTCCACCCCACTATATATTTTTGTAATAAAATAACACAGCACAAATAATGAACCCTACTATAAACTATGACCTTTAGATAATAATAATAATGTATCAATACTGGTTCATCAATTATAACAAATGTACCACACAAAATGTTAATAATTAGAGAAACTGCAGTGGGGGTGCTACATGAGGGAACCCTCTGTACCATCTGCTCAATATTTCTGTAAAACTAAAATTGCTCAAAAGATAAAGTCTATTAGTAAAAAAAAAAAAAAGACACTAAAGAAAACTATGCTCAGCCTCAAAATTGTATAAAGTGTTTCAAGATCTTTGAAGCTATTCTGAATGACATAGTCTGGTATTTTCTTTTGCTACTCCCACTATAGGGTTTCAGATTAATCAGATAAGAAAGGAAGAAATATGAGAAAAAGCAAGAAAGAAACAAAAATGGAGGGAGGGAAGAAGAAAAGAAAGGAGGAAAGAAGGAAGAAAGAAAGGGAAGGAAGGGAGGGAGGGAGGAAGGATGGATTAGGGTAGCACTTTAGAGCTCTTCTACATATTTACTTTATATAATATGTTTCTGAATGAAGAAATGTCTGTAGTATCACTCTCTTAGTGGGTAAAACATGTTATTATGAAATGGAAAGGAAAACATTTAAAGACATTTCTAGAGGTAGTTGTCAAAAGAAGTTTGTAATCTAATAAGAATCATATTAAAAGCAATTATTTTAAAAAACTAGGATTAAGGTAGGCAAATGAATGAGGTTTTTATTATTTCTTTTCTCCAGACTCATAACCATAAAAAAATATTCAATATGACTACCTGTGTCTCTGAAACTCCTTTGAGATCTCATTTCTTCTTTCTCTCAGCACTTTTTTTTTTCTCAGTACTTTCTTCTCTATGACTCAATGTTTAAAGAAGGCATTCAAAAGAGACCTCCAGCTGTGGGTCTCAGACTTTATTTTTACATTGGTTTAGATCCAGAAAATGCAATGCTTTGACTTGCAGTTATGGGAATGGTAACTAGTGGTAAGACAGAAATCAAAATGCTTTAAATTGTTTTGAGTTCTTTGGTTTTTAAACTTTTTTGTTGCTCCTGAACAGACCTAAACATCCAGCCAACTGCTACTAATAATAATAACTGCATGGGCAACAAAAATGCCAACATTTGTGTAACATGAACATGCATCTTGACTTATTTTATAAGACTTTGTCCATTCTTTACCATTTTCATTTATCTTTAAAGATAAAGGTAAAATGATTTATGCTAAAAAGATTTCACGATAGATGATCCTGGAGTGCTTAGCATAGCAATCTCTCACTTTCTTTTCATTTTACATCAATCTGAGTATCTGAATGATGAAAGAGCAAAGTACGTCTTTACTTATAAATTTTAATGAGAAGATATTTATTTGAAAAGGAAAGAATTTTGAAAATATATGCAGCTTGCAAGATGAGACTTTCTTTCCTGGTGTTAAGTAAACCAGAAGTAATTTTAAAAACTACCCTAGATCTAGGCAGTATCTTGAAACACACACACATGCTCCCGCCTAACAAAGCAAGAAGATTCTGTAACACAGTTGACCACTCAGTTGTAGATTCATACACATTGAGTGTATGTCCCTGGAGTCAAAGTCTACAAGAAGGAACACCAAATTTACATGGAAGCCACTGGGGCATTTCATTGGATAGTCACACATTTAGAGCTTAAGTTTTTATTTTATTTCATTGTTTTGGTCCAGCTCTTAAATGCATACATCATTTAATCTTCACAAAGGTTGAAATATTATTTTTGGAATTCTCCCAGCATTCTCTGAAAAGGACACAGTGAAGCCTTTGGAAGTCACTTAAATATCCAACAACCTTGCAAACTTGTGGCATGTGCATAGGCAGCTCCTCTTAGGGGATGGAATTCCAGACATAGGACAGCAACTTCACAGAAGAAAATTGACACAAACGAAATGCTCACTTTTCTTTCCCACAGCCAGTGCTTACTACACCTGGAGACTCATTTGTAAAACTCCTTTGTGCTGAGTCTACGGGTGATTTATGAATCTGAGGCTGTTGTATAGCTCCCAGAGATTTATCATTCCTGGATTCATGTTAGCAAGAATGAATTCCAACCAATGTTCAAAGTCAGAATACAGCGTCCTCCAAATGGCCTGGGAAGCTTCTGGCCCTCTGGCTGCCATCGTCTTCTTATTCTCTATCATAGTCTAATAATGCATTCTCTTGTTCCTTCTCTTTAGATTGAAAGAAAATGTACTCCATAGAATAATAAAAATATCTTAGCCTCAAGATATATTTTTCTCCCTCTTCTTTCCTTATTTATATTGTCATTCCTCCTCCACTTTCTCTTTATTTTTATATCTGGAATTCTCTTTTTTTTTTATAATTACTTACTTCCTTAGTTCTCTCTGTATTCCTCTGTCCAGGGTCTTATTTATATTTCCTTAAAATTGAGTCTTCTCTATTTTATATTTTCTCAGTTGATCAGCCTCCAAAGAGTTCTTGTCATTCGTTTATTTCCATCATTCTCTCATTCTTCCCTCTTGACATTCTTCCAAATACGTGGTCTTTCTCTTTCCCTTTGTTTTACCCCTCCCTTCTGTTTTATACTTCCAAAAAAAAAAAAAAAACCTCTCAATCTTTATAGCAATTAACTATGATCCTGGAAGAGATATTTGGAAAGAATTCTAAATGTTCTTACCTAATTCTTCTGTGACAGGTACACCAAATGGTTACTCAATTCAGACTTTTAGTCCAGGGAATCGGGATGTGCACTTTCATTAATACATTTACATATTAAATGTAAGAGGTCTCAGTAAAATTATGATAATATAAAATAAATATCAACTATGAGTTATAAGAAAACCATGAAGCAAAATCTAATTATTCAGTGAAGATAAAAATTGGCTCGAGTGTGGAGAAAACCATTCTTAATATTCACCTAACTCAGAAAAAGAAATAAGTTTTAAGTGGGGACGACATAAAGAGCCCCTTTCTGTGTCTCCTTTGTTTCACCAATGGAACAGCAATGAACGCTGTGTGTCTGTGTGTTGGTGTGTGCATGTGTTTTCAGGGATGGAGTCAGGTACAGAATTCTAGGACTGTATCCTAAAACAAAAACTTGTTCCTTGAAATTGAACTCTTAGCATTTAGCCCACATTTATGCACAAAATAACGTAACAACTCTGAAACCCGATCTTAATATCTGTTGAGCATTTATTTAGAGCATTTATTTAGACAGGAAGTTGATGTTCTATGCAAGAATGTTGTGGAAACGCATGAACTACTCTTCTGTTCACAATATTTTAACACCAAATAGCACCAAATGTACTTAGACCATTAAAAAACTCAAAAACCTTTCTCCTTGAAAGGCATCTTAGCAACCACAACCACTGCAAGAATCGTATCACCAGCATATTCCCAAACATAAGTAGATTTTCCAACTCTTTCTTCAAGTCACATCCAGGACTTTTTCTGAAAGTTTTGGTAAATTAAAATTTCTCTCTGTGGTAGGCAGAATAATGGATTTCCCAGTGTCTCCACATCCTAATTCCTGAAACTGGTGAATATGTTATCTTACATAGCAAAGGGGAATTTAGGTAGCAGATGGAATTTATGTTGCTAATCAGCTGATCTTAACATAGGAACATTATCCTGCATTATGGATTATCTGTGTGGCCCAGTGTAATTACAAGGGTCCTTAAAAGTGGAAGACGGCAGCAGAAGAAGAGGTAAAAATAATGTAATGTAATCTGGGAAAAACCTGACTGGCCACTGCTGACTGTTATGGATTACCCATGTCCCCCAAAAAGATACGTTGAAGTCCTGATCCCTAGTACCTCAGAATCTAACCTTATTTGGAAACAGAGTCTGCTATAGTTTGGGTATTTGGCCCCTCCAAATCTCACATTGAAATCTGATTCTCAATGTTGGAGGTGGAGCCTAATGGAAGGTGTTTGGATCATGAGGGTGGATCCCTCATGACTGGCTTGGTGTCCTTCCCCTCCCAACTCCCTATCGAATGAGTTTTTGCTCTATTAGTGCACATGAGAGCTGGTCGTTGACAGAATGTGTTACCCCTGCCCTCTCTCTTGCTCCCTCTCTCCTCATATGACACACCTGCTCCCCTTCCCCTTCTGCCATGATTGGAAGCTCCTGAAGTCCTCACTAGAAGCAGATGCTGGCACTGTGCTTCTTGTGTAGCTGCAGAACTGTGAGTCAAATAAAACTCTTTTCTTTGTAAATTACCCAGCCTCGGGTATTCCTTTCTAGTGATGCAAAGGGATTAAAACAGGGTCTATATAAAAAAAAGGCAATCAAGTTAAAATTAGGTCATTGAGATGGGCCCTCATCCAATATGGTGGTGTCCTTATAAAAAGGGGAAATTGGGACACAAAGAGGCAGTGGGAAGATGGTGTGAAGAGACACAGGGAAAATTCCATGTGAAGATGCAAGATGGGAGTTATGTATATGCAAGCCAAGGAACACCAAAGATTGCCTGCAAACCACCAGAACCTAGCAGAGAGGCACAGACAGATTATCCCCCACAGCCCTCAGAAGGAATCAACCCTGCCAACACCTTGATTTCAGATTTCTGGCCTATAGGATTATGAGACAATAAATCTCTATTACTTTAAGTTGCTCATTTTGTGGTGCCTTGTTATGGCAGCCTGCGGACACTAACGCACTGGCTTTCAAAATGGAAGGAAGCTCTGAATCAATGAATATGGGCAGCCTCAAGAAGCTGGAAAAGAGAAGAAAATGGTTTCTCCCGTATAGTCTGCAGAAAGAAATGCAGCACTGATGACACTTTGATTTTAGCCTAGTGTTATAGGTGGAATGTTTGTGTCCCTCCAAAATTCATATGTTGTAGCAATAATCCCTAATGTGACTATATTTGAAGACAGATCCTGTGAGGTGATAAAGGTTAAATGAGGTCCTAAGTATGGGGCCCTAATTTAATAGGGTCAGTACCCTTATAAGAGGAGAAATAGCTACTGGAACTCTCTTTCTCTCTCTTTCTCTTACCTACCACAATGCCATGTGAGGACACAATGAGAAGATGGCCATCTGCAAGCCAGGAAGAGAGACTTCACAGAAACTGAATTGGCCAGAACATTGATTTTGAACTTTCCAGCATCCAGAATTGTCTAAGAGAATAAATTCCTGTTGTTTAGGCCACACAGTCTGTGGTATTTTATTATGACAGCCCTAGTAGACTAAGGCAAACTTAGTGAGACCCATATTGGACTTCTGACCTCCAGAACTGTAAGATAATATGTTTGTTTTGCTTAAGCACCACATTTGCAATAATTTATTACAGCAGCAATGGGAAACCAATACATTCCCTATCATTAAATTTTCAGTGATGTCTTAGCTACCATATAGATTGGAGCCATGGTATTCTGTTTGTTAATTCATCTTTTAATTTTCTTAGCCAAAAACACTCTAACTGGAACATTCATGTAGGCCTTACATCAAAAATGCAGCCAAAGGAGTGAAAGATGGATGGCCCATAATTACAAACATAGTACTATGCAGTTTAAGGAAAAACACTGTATAACCACTTTTGCTCTCATATTACATGCTTGGGTTTTACTCGGTTTACCTAAATAAAACTTTGTAAAAGACAATTATGAAATAGTTTTCCTTACTAGAAGAACCTGTTGATTTGGCAACTCTAAAATTCTATGGCTATGATGTTTCATTAAAAAATGTCAAATTATATGGTAATGTATTGCTATTTACAGAACATTTCACACCTATAATTTTATCTGAAGGCTATAAACTTTTTCCTGCTGCCCATGAAGCGTGCATAAAGCATAGAATTACCATTTAGAAGAAGATCAAGGTAGAAAATATACCTTGACAGAGACTGGGAAAAATTAACACAAATACCCAAAAGTTTAAAATGATGTAAACTAAGGTAACATTTTCATGTTACCCAATAGTTGTTGAGTATTCAGTAAACCCAAAGCTATACGTTAAAGAGCATGGAACAATCTATAGACTTTAGGAAGTCTGTACTTAGATACCCTCAGGCTTCTTCCAGTTGTGCCAAGTAATAGCTGAGTAGCCTTGAGCAAATACTTTCTCTCTTCTTCTTTAAATATGAATGTCTTTAAACTTTCTAAGTCAAACAACCTAACTGTTCTTCTTTATATGTTAACATCCTTAAATTTTTACTTACGTAAAAGTTTTACATATGTAGTTTAGTTTATCTATGTAAACTGTACTCAAACAGAAAGAGCTCTTCATTTGCTATCTACAATTATTGTTATGTCCCTGATAGGTTGTGTCCGTTAACTTTTGCTGTATAACCTATCACCCCAAAATAGAATGGCTTAAAATAATTTCAAACATAGCAACAAAATGCAGCCCAGATAAGCTCATTCCTCCTGATGATCAAACTGTAGTATCCCTGACAATACCAGGTGAACCCTGCAGAACCAGCAAGGGAAAGCAATCAGAAATCCCACTAACAGTAAACAGCTGTGCGAAGAACTCTCCTTT
Organism: Varecia variegata; assembly: GCA_028533085.1. Classification (NCBI taxonomy): domain Eukaryota; kingdom Metazoa; phylum Chordata; class Mammalia; order Primates; family Lemuridae; genus Varecia; species Varecia variegata. Next base: position 38,844,802 of record CM052445.1, on the reverse strand, counting down.
CCAACTAGTCCTGTTATTTCTTTTTCCCACCCAGAAACACCATGCATCCAAGGACACTGGCAAGGTGGATCCTATCACAGGTTTGTAGCCCAAGAAGTACTCATCTCTCCTGCCAGGCCTGGGATTGTTCTTCTCCACCTGAAGACACCAGGCAGCCATGGGGAATAAGCATAGGGAATCATGCCTTAATAAGCACCCTGCCTGGGAAATATTCCTGTCTCTCACAGGCAGGGGGAAACTCATCACAGGCTCCCAGCTCAGAAAGCACTCCCTGTCCCATGGTCCTAAGTAACCCTTCGCCCCTCTAGAGTGATAAGGCAGCCTGGCTTCAATAAGCTCCTACAGATCCCTCAGGTAGCATCTGCTGGACCAGTAAGGGCCCCAGTGTCATGAAATAAACCAGGTAGACCAACATAGCATCACATAGTCTCTGAAAATTAGTCTGTAATTGGAATCACAGACTTAGACCAGGACCCACATGACAAACCTAAACAGGGAAACTTCCTGCTAAAACAAAACAATTTAAATGGGACCCATAGTTTCCTAACATAACAGCCAAAATGCTCGGTATACAACCAAAACTCATCATCATACTAAGCACCAGGGAAATCACAACTGGAATTAGAAAAAACAATTAACCGATGCTAACACTGAGATGAATAAGATATTGGAATTAGCTCACAAGGATTTTAGAACAGCCATTATAAAAATGCTTCAACAAATATATATGAATTCTCTTGAAGTAAGAGAGAAATCTGGAGAACTTCAAGAAAGAAAGAGAAGTTAGGATAAAGAAACAAATGGAAATTATAGAACAAAATATGCAATAATGAAAATTTTTAAAATTCAGTGGATGGATGTGCTCAATAATAGAGTGGAGATGAAAGAAGATAGGCTCTGAATTTTAGGACAGAACAATAGAATTCCTCCAGTCTAAGCAACACAAAATATAGGCTGAAAGAAAATGAGCAGATCCTCATGTGACAATAACAAAACGTAGATTATTCTCACCCTTGGAATTCCAGTGAGAGGAGAAAAATAGAGAGATGAAAGAATATTTGAAAAATCAAAGGCTGAAATTCCTCAAATTTGGCAAAAGATACAACCCTATGGATTGACAAAGTTGAGTAAATCCACACCAAGTCATATCTTAATTAAACTACTGAAATTAAGGACAAAGAACTTGAAAGAAGCTGAAGAGAAATGACACATTACCTGAACCCATGGCAGCCATAAGGAAATAACATAACATTTTTAAGTGCTGAAAGAAATTCAATTGCAAATTCAATAGTCAGTAAAACTATCTTTCAGGAGTAAAGGGGTCATAAAGATATTCTCAGGCAAAGAAAAACTGAAAGGATTTGTCACCAGCAGCCTTGTCCTAAAGACTGGCTACAGCGGCCTGTGCTGTTAAACAAAATAGAATTGATATCAGATTCTACACAGCAACCTGCCCTCAGATATTTCATATTCTATGGGTGGAGGCTCGATTTAGACAACTTCAGTAAAATAAAGTGAAGTGAAAGGATGGAGACATTCACAGGACCTTATGGGCCACGCAATGTGGGCGGCATTAGGCATAGGCATAGGTGTATGGAGGAGATGGCTTCCACGTAAAACTAGATGCAACCACAGAGAGAAGCTTGAGAGGGGAGAGAGCTGCAAAGTGGGGAGGGAGAAATATCCTAGAACAGATAAAGAGAACAAAGGCTTAGTGAAAGCCAGGCAAGGACAGAATACAGGCTAAGCTGTGTGGGCGTGCTTAGGGAAGCATTGTGGAGGGCTTTAGAGAAGGAATTTTTACAACAGAAAGACATAAAGGAAGAATTTCATTGTAGATCTTCCGGGAAACAACCGTAGTCTGGGCAAAGCACTTAGTGGGAATGCAAACTATAGGAGCTGATTGATTTTTAAAGGGAAAAGAACACAGTTAGTCAAACTACTGTACCTAGTAGCAAAAAAGATAAAAACATCAAAAAGTACCCTTCAGGTACCTTACAATTTTCTGCGATGGGAAAATTCTTAATTTCTTTCTAAAATAACCATATGGCCCCTCTTTTCTTTTTCTTTTTTAACATTGAAATGACAGACATATTTTGAAACTTTAAAAATTAAATTGAATGAGTAGTTTATGATAAAGTTGTTTTCCATCAGTGTGACTGGAAGATTTATATTCCTTTTCCTTTACTTGAAAAAAAACTAAACATGAATGCTTTATAGCAAAACTTTTTGCAATTTAGCTACCGGAGGAATTTTATTGTTTATATTAAAGTGCAACACAGTTGTCTTTATGTAGAAACATTTGTTTGCTGTAAGTGAATATGTATCTGTCTGATACGTGCAATAAAATATAATGAAATTATGATGGCTTACATAATTGCTAGTATATAATTTGTGGCACTCAAATAGGCAACAGTGCCCACCAAGTGTTTTCTGAATCACAGTGCAATAAAATGCCTTCCCACATAGGCCTAAAGTAAGCAAATCAGTAGCCAAGGACCATTCATAATTTTGTTGAGGTCATATATGTTTCCTCTGGGAGAAAGAAATGTCTTTTACCTCTTCTTTTTAAATATCTCTCATCTTGATTCCTTCTCCATTGCTACCACTAAAATCACAATTCTCTCTTTCTCTCTTTCTCTCAGCTAACCAGCTGGTTACCAAATTTTGATTCCCTCTATGTCCTGAATCTACTCCTTTATCATACTCTTTATTTCCCTACTTGAGTAACTGTCATTTTTCATCTTACTATCATAATATATTCCTGTAGGACCCCTGGACCTCGTTTCATCCCTTCGAACCATCCTTCACAGAACTACAAGAGTACGTGCTCTTTTTAAAACATTTGTCTCATCACATGTTCCTTGTGCTTAAACACCTTCCGTGGTTCTCAGTTGCTTTTGTAATAACATCAAAAGCCCATGATGTGGCACTAAATGCTTTTACACGGTGGCTTCTGGCCATCTTTCTAAGGTTTTCTCCTACTGATATTTCCCTCAACTCCCAGGTGCCACCAGACTGAAATGCTTGCAGTTGTGTAACTGGCCCCTGCTTCTTTATTTCTCCCTGTCTTTGCACAGACTCTCCTTGGCTTTGAACATCCTTCTCCATGATTCCTTCCTTGTAGTACTGATGAATTCTTAGTCATTGTGTTTTAAGACTCAGTGTATTGATTTGCTCAAGCTGTCATAACAAAGCACCACAAACTGAGTGACTTAAGTTATTTATTGCCTCGCAGTTCTGGAGGATAGAAGTATGAGATCAAGGTGTAAGAAGAGTTGCTTCCTTCTGAGGGCTGTGAGGAAGAATCTGTTCCATGCTGCCCCTCTGCCTTCCGGTGGTTTGCTGGCAAGCTCTGCATTCCTTGGCATGTAGAAGCATCACCCTGATCTCTGCCTTCATTTTTACGTGGCATTCTTCCTGTGTGGGTGTCTGTGTCCAAATTTCCCTTTGGATAAGGACACCAGGCATATTGCATTATGGCCTATCTTAATGACCCCAATTTAACTTGATTTCCTGTGTAAAGGTCACATTCTGAGATACTGAGGTTAGAACTTCAACATACAAATTTGGAGGGGAACACAATTCAACCTGTAACATTCAGTTCAGATGAAACCTCTATGACATCTCCTAAAATCCTTCTCTCACATAAAGAGTCTTCTCACTGGCTCCTTTGCATACCCACTGCACTTTTTAAGCACTTTAAATAACATGTAGTTCAGTGAAACAATCATTGGTTTATTCACTGCATGTATTGATGTG
>CM052445.1:38805129-38840540 GCA_028533085.1 Varecia variegata | reverse complement strand
ATTCTCTAAAAAAGAGACCCGCATTCGAATGTTTATAGCAGCACAATTCACAATTGCAAAGATCTGGAAACAACCCAAGTGCCCATCACCATCAATACATGAATGGTTTAATCAAATGTAGTATATGTGTACCATGGAATACTACTCAGTTACAAAAAACAGTGGTGAACTAGCACCTCTTATGTTATCCTGGATAGAGATTGAGCCTATCCTTCGAAGTGAGGTATCACAAGAATGGCAAAACATGAACCATATGTACTCGCCATCAAATTGGTACTAACTGATCAACACTAAGGTGTTCACATGGTAGTAATACTCATGGGGTGCCGATCAGGTGGGAGGATGTGAGGGGTAAACCCATAGCTAATGGAAGTGGAGCACACTGTATGGGGAAGGACATGCTTGTAGCCCTGGCATGGGCAAGGTAAACGCATTACATGTAACCAAAATGTTTGTACCCCCATAATATCCTGAATTAAACTAAAAAAATAAATAAAAAGAGAAAAAATGTGGTCTATGTATACCATAGGGTACTACTCAGCCATAAAAAATGGTGAACTAATACCTCTTGTGTTGACCTGGATGGAGCTGGAGATCATCTTCTAAGTGAAGCATCATAAGAATGGAAAAACAAACATCACATGTACTCACCATTAAATTGGAACTAATCAAACAACACTTATATGCACATATGGAAATAACCTTTATTGGAAATCAAGCAGGTGGGAGCAGGGAGAAGGGGATGGGTAAATTCACACCTAACGGGTACAATGCACACTGTCTGGGAGATGAGCACAATTATAACTTTGACTCAAAAGGTACCAAAGCAATTTATGTAACCAAAACATTTGTACCCCTGCAATATTCTGAAATAACAGAAAAGTAAACTTGACATCTTAGACAAAAAAAAATAAGTTAGATTGATATGACATATTTCCACACAACATTTAGAGTAAGCATAATTTATAAAATCTTGGTCAAATTATTAAAAAATTGTTCTTGATAAGACACAATGTATAGAACAAGACATTTCTTGAATCTTCCCAGTTGAGAGCTGACAGGCCAATATTAATATTTCACTAATTTTTAGTGACTTCTGGAATAGTAATATTGATAATATCTTGGTTAATGAGGTTCATACGCATTTAAGATTCTCAATTTCTCTGAATCACATTCTCTAATATTAATAATTATATGCTATTCTGGAAATATAAATGAGGCCATTTTTTCATTGAATGAATCTATGTATTTTATATTTTGCAGAAGTTTGACTTTAATATTTCAGAATAATGTAAACCATTTAGTAGAAGCATATGGGAAGCTTAAATATGTGTAGTGTAGAGAAGAAATATTTGGTAGATAGCAAGAATAATAGCAGGAAGAATTAGTGCATTGTAAACAGTGGAACAGATGGGAAATCATTTGATATTTTAAAAATGAATTTTTTTCCAGATCCACACAATTACACATGTTCATTGTAAACAAGACAGAAAAATCTATGAGGAATTAAAACCTCTAATAGTGTCACCATGTAGAGTTAATTGACTAGAACATCAGTTTACTGTGTCCTATTATTTTCATATATTATATACATTGTTTCAGAATTATAATATTTGATTTACACATTTAAAACATTTTTCCTATTTAATATTATCTTCTAGGCATTTTTTATTTTTATCTTGTAGAAATACACAAAACATATTTTTTCTTTGAAAACAAGCATGATTTTAATGGTACCAAAACATTATCATTATGATTAATTTATTGACTAATTTTCTAATCACTGGTACTCAAGAAATTTATGTTCTAACATTATTAATAACAAGCACCATTGCTCAAAAATAGTTGTGTGAATGATTGATTGTTTAGTAGCATGGATTCCTAGAGTTGTAGTTACTAGATCACAAATTATGCATGTTTTTAATGTTTTTGAGATTATTGTCAAATTAGTTTCCCTAATGGTGTACAGCTGCAGTCCCCAACTCCCCGGCAGGAGAGTTCGCAGCAACCCCCCTGCCCCACCACCCCGTCCATGGAAAAATCATCTTCCATGAAACTTAGGAATTGGGGGTGGGGCACACAGCAAGAGGTGAGCAGAGGGCGAGCAATGGAAGCTGCTCCCCATCACTGGCACCACCTCCTCCCAAACTAAGGAATAATGGTCTTCCATGAAACTGGTCCCTGGTGCCAAAATGGTTGGTGACCACTGGTGTACAGTATACACTTTATTTTTTTATTTTTTTATTTTTTTTTAGCATTTTAAAATGTACAGTATACACTTTAATTGCTTCTTTATGAGAATGACATTTTTCAACTTATGCTTACCAATACTAGATACTATTTCAAAACATCATGCTAACTTCATAATTTGAAAAGGTAAATCTTGGATTTACAATAAAACAATGAAACAAGGGAATGTATACCATTCATACATATTTGAAAAGTTTCACTGAGGGTAATGACTACAGTGTTTCTTCACATATGAAATTTTCTTTTAAAAATATCTTCTAGGAAAATGACTCTGTGCTGAACCAAAGAAGACCTGCCCTTACAGATACTGTATACAGTCATTAACACACTCACTTGCCTATACACATACACATACACATATACCCATGAATGCGTGCATTCTATTTCTGGTGCAGTTGTGTGAATTCAAATATATTGAAGACATCAGTTATGAAAAACAATGATAATAAACTTGTACTCTAATGTTTCCATTCTAAGTGCTGGTTATTATTTACTTGAGTATGACTGTTTTGTCCTTGGAGTAAAGCAGAAAATATGGAAAATTGAGTTTGTATGTGCTCACAAAGAGGAAAAAACAAGTAAAGGCATTCATGAACCACTCCATTTACTCATCTTCCTGTTTGATAACAGCTTCAATCCTTTTCCTCTCCATATCAATTATTGAGAATAAAATTGAAAGCATCATAATATATATTCTTGTTATTCTAATGATGGCAAATGAAGCATTACATTAGCAAATATTTTTACCTAAATAGAAGGTGACTAAATATAAGTCCTCACTTTAGAGATTTTGGTAGGAAATATTAAAATGCTGTTGTTTCAAGACCCATGTGGCCAAATAATAAGATCAAGTATTTCAAGATGAAAACGCCAGGGCTTAGGTGCCGGTGTAGTCCCAGGCTGTAGTTCCCACAGGCTGCTCTGGGGTCCATCAGCTTGTTCCCAGCTGGCCAAAGTGGCCCTCAGGAGCCATCCAGAAGATGGGAGGGGCAGCTTTAGTGAGCTCGGGTAAGGAGAATGTCATTTGGGAATAGCCTCAAGGGATAGACATAGCTCTAACATTTGTCCTACAATCTAAACTTCCCACTCACCCAAATTTTTGCCTTTGGAAAGCCTGATCTAATCTAAAATAAAGATTAACATTTTTCTTGAGTTCTCCAAAGAATTTTTAAAACGTGTTATAATATATAATAAAATAGTAAGGCAATAAATGAGAAAATACAGGATAAGGTAAGTGGGGTAGTTGGAGGGTGGGGAGCAGAGATATAAGAAGATTAGTATTATGGAACTCAGAAGAAGTTTCAAAGTTTGGTTGATAACAAAGAAAAATAAATTAATATTAAAAAACAAAAAAGAAGAAGAAGTCAAACTTGTTCTATGAACATGATTTGTGTTTGTATTGAATCAGAGACATTATTCCCACAAGGGGAATGGTGTAACAATTCATCAGCTCTTTTTTCCTCTGTAATTGAAGACCTCTCAATTATATTCCAGTAAAGTACAGAATCCGGGACACAGAATACTTAATAGGCAACTCCAGATCAGTGTAAAAGAAATGAGCTATGTCTTCAACCCTATGGTAAAAGGCACAGTTAGAAGTATGATTTTAAAGGAATGAGCTCTGTGGTCTTTTGCTTATATTATGAAAAAAAAATCCCTTTGTGATATAACCTTTGTACTTAAAATCTAAAGAAAATAGACCTCTTATAAGGTCTAAATATCCATGAAACTATCACAACATTTGTGTTATACAATATTGCACTGATATTACTGAAAATAGAATTAAGAAATAATGAATTAAATGATTCGACTTGGAGTAAAATAGCTAATATTTCTTGAGCATTTACTATGTGACACACACAGTGCTAAAAATAGTTTACACTACCTCATGTAATAGTCAAAACAACCATGCAAAATCAGTATTATTTTTATCTTTATATCATAAATGAAAGCAGAGTTTAGTTCAGTAACTAAGTTATGACAGCTTGTAACAAGTAAATAGTCAACTCTCTTGATTTGAATTAAGACTTGATCATGAAACTTTCCTATAACTATGGTTGTTTAATTTTCATTAAACAAAATTTGGCTCTGGGATTGTGAATGTTGTAGATAATACCTATACATCTTTGCAGCTATTTTTTTATATTTTTGTTTTAGTGTTCTAAAATATGCTTTTATTGTCGACTTATTGCAAGAATTTCTAAGGGCTTTCATACTAGGCCTTTGGAGAACTCTGCTAACTGAACACAGAGGGAGACTTTTGTTCCCCTTCCCCTTTTTAAGAAAAGTTTTTCTTGAAATATTTAGTTCTCATCCACTGTGAAAACATCTATCATGTCTCTTCATTTGTTTTAAATGAATTTTATGAGGATTCAGCTAGAAAAATGAGCCTATAAAAAATGTCCTGAGTTATGGCATGTTTCCAATCAATATCAACATATCTAATTTGATCAATTTACAATTCCTTGTAAATTGTCTTTTAAAAGCTAATATTGAGGTTTCAAGTTATAGCTATATTGCAGTCTACTCTGTTCACCACTACTAGCATCTTGCAGAATATGTCTCCATTTCATAGAGGTCAAATAAATATTAATAGTTTGGGAACTTATTAAGAGGAATAAATAAATTTTTACTAAATGACTTTATATGCATACCACTTAGCATATGACTAGCATATAACTATTGGCTGTTATTATTAGCTAATATAATAACAGCATATCTTGGAATGTTTTACAATCTAATGGGGAAGATGGAGTAAGTCCAGAAACACATATAGTTGCTCAAACACTTTCTCTTTTATCCCCCAGTTTTTCTAAAGTATGATTGACAAATTAAAATTCTATATATTTAACGTGTACAACATGATGTTTTGATATAGATATATATTGTGAAATGATTATCACAATCAAGATAATTAACATATCCATCACCACCCCACATAGTTATCATTTGTTTGTATGTGTGGTGAGAACATTTAAGATCTAATCTCTTCTCTGATGGAAATGTACAAGGAGATTAATGCTGTTTTCATGCCTACTCACACAACATCCTTCTGCAGTCCATGAATCAAGGAGTAATTTCAACTTTCAAGTCTTATTATTTAAGAAATACATTTTTTTATGGATGTCACTGCCATGGATAGTGATTCCTCTGAAGTATCTGGGCAAAGTAAATTGAAAACTTTCTGGAAAGGATTCACCATTCTAGATGCCATTAGGAACATTTGTGATTCATGGGAGGAGGTCAAAATATCAATATTAATAGGAGTTCAGTAGAAGTTGATTCCAACTTTCACAATGACTTTGAGAAGTTCAAGACTTCACTGGAAGAAGTAACTGCAAATGTGGTGGAAGCAGTAAGAGAACTTGACTTAGAAATGGAGCCTAAAGATGTAACTGGATTCCTGCAATCTCATGATCAAACTCAAATGGATGAGGAGTTGCTTCTTATAGATGAGCAAAGAAAGTGGTTTCTTGAGATGGAAACTACTCCTGGTGAAGGTTCTGTGAACACTGTTGAAATGACAAAGGATTTAGAAGATTACATGAACTTAGTCGATAAAGCACTGACAGGGTTTGAGAGAATTAAGTCCAATTTTGAAAGAAGTTCTACTGTGGGTAAAATGCTATAAAACAGCATTGCATGCTACAGAGAAATCTTTCATTGAAGGAAGAGTCAACTGAAGAGATAACCTTTATTGTTGTCTTATTTTTTAAGAGATTACTACAACCATTCCAACCTTCAGCAACTACCAGCCTGATCAATCAGCAGCCATCAACATCAAAGGAAGTTCCTCCACCAGCAAAAAATCACTACTCACTACAGGCTCAAGTGATGCTTTGTATATTTTAATAATAAAGTATTTTTAATCAAAAAATCTAATCTCCTAACAAATTCCAAGTATATAATGCAGTATTATTAACTATAGTCACTATGCTGTACATTTGATCTCCAGAACTCATTCATCTTGCGTAACTGAAACTTGTACACTTTGAGCCATTTCCCCCTCCCCCTCCATTCTACTTTCTGCTTCTATGAGTTTGGCTTTTTTAGATTCCACATATAAGTGAAAGCATGAAGTGTTTGTCATTCTGTACCTGGCTTATTTCACTTAGCATAATGTTCTCTAGGTTCATCCATGTTGTTGCAAATGACAGGAGTTCCTTCATTTGTAAGGCTGAATAATATCCCATTGTATATATTAAACACTTTCTAAATAATAAGGAAAAAATGCCATTTGTATGACACAATGCTTTATTTTTTTGGTCTATTTCCTTCATTAAATTTTAAAATATTCCAAAATATATGTTGTTATTATGTTTGTGTGTAGATTGTTGGATAAAAACTTAACCTAAATTTGTAGGATTCATTTTATAAATCTATGCAATCATTGCTATGAAATATAAAGCCTTGTTATGGTTAACTAATTTGACATTAGCTTTTAATATTAATGATAGTGTTTCTCAGTGTATCTGCCATCAACCACTTTTTCAGAATAACCGGAGGCATTTTAAGAAGTACAGTTTCTGTGGAAAAGGTTGTTAAATCAAGCTTCCAGTTTTAAATAATTTAATATTAAAAAAAATCTTCATAATAAAAGTAGGTTCAATTTGCTCTTTCTTATTTTACAGGATAATATTAGATTTGTTTAGTCCATTTATTTATGTATTTATTTATTTTCATTTTGGAATAGTACACAGGCACAAATGTTTAGGTTATATATATTGGCTTTGCCCCACCTGAGTCAGGGGCAAAAGGAGTGTGTCCATCTCCTTAAATTGTAGTCATTATTATCCAGCCTGTTTTAATGTGAATACAGGTATAACCACATTTATGAACAATGGATAGGTTATGGTCAAAGCTTTTGTATTTAACATTTGGAAAAGATTTTTTTAGAAAAGAGATTCACAGCTACGTGCTTCAGAATAACCTGGGGTGTTTTCAGCAATGTAGGATCCTGGGCCCTTTGTCAAGCCAACTACATTAGAATCTCTAAGGGTGGGGCCCAGGAATATCTATTTTAGACAAACTAGTGATGTTTACTCATACTAAAATCAGATAAAAAGGCTAATTTCTTTGCCCTTGCGTACAGGACTGTGATTGGTTAGGGTCCTAGTGTCCCTATAAGGAGGCAGTACTAGCTAGCACAGTTCCTTCTGCACTGGGTGGTTCTTTGCTGAGATGATGCAGTCCCTGTCAAGGTCAAAAAGTTCTGAGGCTCTGTGGGGTGCCCCACCAGCCCAAGCTCCCTTCTACCACACTCTCTGCAGGGCAGAATTTAGGAATGCGCATGCATTAGAGGGGATCACTACGTAACAGCAGGCATGAAATTGAAGTTCTGAAACCAGATGATTGAAAACTTTTATCTAAATTAACTAATTAACTCTAGATTAAACAGAAAAAACTTTCTATGTTTCATTTTTGTCAATAACAGAGAAACTGAAAATCTTGCCTGAGTCAATCAGTATCATCAAACTGAAAGCCAATGATTATCATTTGGTAGCTATATGGACACGATGCCCATATATCCCAGTTAGCCTGGTTCTGATATAAGCCTGATCTTATAGCTTAATGATTAGTGATCAGTTATAAACTATATCACTAACAGCACTTTCTTTCACTTTCAATAGTGCCCTGGTCTCATGTAGTTATCTAGTCTATAGATACATCTCTACAGGAGATTGAGCAGAGTGTGACACATCCTTGAATTTGTGTGTATGTTCTTAAAGTCAAATGTCTGATCTGTTTGTTTCATGATAGCTAAATTTTCAGAAAAATATTTTTTAGTTAACTGAGATTTCTGATAATTTGAATCTAACTCTTTAAAATCTCCTTATGCTACATGTTAAATGTATATACAGCCTTTAATTTTAGACATTTTGAACATTAGAGTGAAAGTGAACCAGAAGCACTATAGGAGTGAGGTCCTCCAGGAACTGAGTTATAAAAGTGGGGTCCTATCATTATTGGGACTAAAGTAATTTTGATTACAGTTAAAAGTCTTTCGGAAGGAATTGAGTTGAAAAGTAGATGGCTTAAGCACTCTGAAAGCAGATGTTAGAAGACAGTCTGCCAACAAAAGACAGATAAAAAGACAAGCAAAATGATTTTACTTTATACCAGGAAAGACATTTGGCACTCTCTATTTAAAAGGCTCTTTGTGACCATTAATTAGTTAATCCTAACAACCTCCTGGTAGACTACATCAGCATTATTATCACTTGCTGCAGCAAAGCTTGAAATACTTGAAATACTATAAGATTAAGGAGCTTTAGCAAGAATTGAAAGCTAATGAATGGCACAGTAAGAATTAGAACTGAGTCTCTGTTGGGCAATTCTATTTGAGTCCATCAGGCCAGAGTCTCTGTAGTGTGGCCAACATACTGCTCTATGATTATAGAAGAGCACCCCAAGGAATGCCCACGCCTGATAAGAAAAGATCAGCTCAAAGCAACTTGAAAAGCTAAATGGAATGTGTAAGTCCATGAAGGCATGGATATGCTATCTTTATCTCAGAGCTTCATGGAGAGAAAGACATGCTTCAGTTTCCCCTGAAAGGAGACACATGCTAAAGAAAATGAGTAATTGCCCTTAGTGAAGGATTCTAAATCATTATCAACTTACAGCAAAGAGTAATATAGAGGGATGCAAGGGACAAAGCTGTTTATGTTTTGAGCTGCACCTTTTCACAATAACTACAGCTGTGCATTGAAACAAATAGTTTGCTGGGATCACCATCAGAAGAAGAAAAAAAAAATCACTGCATTTTTCTTAAACCTAGGTAAAATCTGAGAAGGAACTGGTTAACTTGAAGAAATCTCAGAATTAGGGAAGTATTTGCTCTCCTCCTTCATATTAACAAGCAAATTTCCAGTCAATTCATGGAAGAAACACAATGACAAAATGTTATTAAACAAGTTGTAGAAAATAAGATGACATAATTTTTCTAAAATTTATGAATAGTCTTGGTATTTAGAAGTTCTCCCCTGACAGCCAACAAGTTTTTTTTTTGTTTTTTTTTTTTTTTTGCTTTATACTATCTTGGGATGGAGAGGTTTTTTTTGAAGAAAAGGACTCCTAACTTATTTTTACATCAAAACAAATACCAGTGTATTACAAATATAAGTGAAAATAAAACAGTACTAGAAGAAAATACATGTGACTAAATAATTTGGAGTTGAAAAACATTTGTTGAAGTTTGTCATATAAATAGACACACACAGGAAAATTATTGATGTGTTTTGTATATAAATGTGAAAATACTGTAAGTAAAGTTAAAACAAATACTAATTTGGAGAAAAAATTATATTATATTATTAATATCATTAATGAATTAATATTCTTGATATAAAAAGAACTCTTACAAACCAATAAAATAGACAAAAATGCATTAGAAGGTGAGCAAATAAATCACAAGAGGAAATACAATTAGGTAATAAAAAATGCCTTATTTCAGTAGTAATCAAAGAAAATTAAAGATACATAACAAATGCATATATAATACAAAAATTAAGTTGGCAAGGAAGAATATAGTAGTAATATCTAGTGTGAGCATGGATGTAAATAAAAGATACACCCTAAAAATTAAGTTGCTAATTTGTAACAGGTATATAGAGGGAAACATAGCAATATATATCAAAAACTTTAAAAATATACATGCCTTTTTTGTCCCTGAGCTGTTTGAGCTCCTTATATGTTTTGGTTATTAATCCCTTGTCAGATGTATAAGTATTTTCTCCCATTCTGTAGGATGTTTCTTCACTTTGTTGATTGTTTCCTTTACTGTGCAGAAGCTTTATAGATTGATATAATCCCCATTGTCTATTTTTGCCTTGATTGCCTATGCTTTGAGGTGTTACACAAAAAATCTTTGACCAGACTAATGTTCTGAGTGTTTCCCCAATCTGTTCTTCTAGTATTAGTAGTAATAATAATTATTAATAGCATTACTAGTTTCATAGTTACCAGTCTTAGATTTAAGTAATTAATCCATTTTGATTTTGTGTATGATGAGAGATAGGAGTTTAATGTCATTCTTCCGCATATATTTATCCAATTTCCCAGCACTATTTATTAAAAATACTATTCTTTCCCCATTTTAGATTTTTAGCACCTTTATCAAAGGTGAGCTAGTTGTAAATTCATGAATTTATGTCTATGTTCTCTATTCTGCTCTCTTGGTTTATGTGTCTGTTTTTATGCCTGTACCATGCTGTTTTGATTACTATAGCTTTGTAGTAAATTTTGAAACTAGGTATTGTGATGTCTCCAGCTTTGTTCTTTTTGCACAAGATTGGTTTGGCTATTCCAGGTCTTTTGTGGTTTTATCTGATTCAGAAATGGGCAAAAGATCTGAACAAACATTTCTCAAAAGAAGACAGACAAATGGCCAACAAGTATATGAAAAAATGCTCAACATCACTAATCATCATAGAAATGCAAATCAAAACCACAATGAAATATCATCTCACCCCAGTTAAAATGGCTTATATCAAAAAGACAGGCAATAACACATGCTGCTGAGGATGTGGAGAAAGGAGAAAACTTGTACACTCTTAGTGGGAATGTAAGGAGTGTAAATTGGTAGAGCCACTATAGAACAGTATAGAGGTTCCTCAAAAACTAAAAATAGAATTACCATATGACCTAGCAATTCCACTACTGGGAATATATCCAAAATAAAGGAAATCAATATATCAAACAGATATCTGCACTCCAGTGTTTATTGCAGCAGTATTGACAATAGCCAACATATGGAATCAATGTAAGTGCCCATCAACAGATGAATTGATAAAGAAAATGTATATATACACAATGGAACATTATTCAGCCATGAAAATGTGAAATCCTGTAATTTGCAGCAACATGGTTGGAACTGGAGGCAGGTCCAACTGTTAAATGAAATAAACCAAGCACAGAAAGACATATATTACACGTTCTCACTAATATGTGGGAGCTAAAAAAGTGGATCTCATGAAGATAGAGAGTATATTGTTGGTTACCAGATGCTAGGAAGGGCACAGGATAGGGAGAAGATGAAGGGGGAAAAAGAATATAGATGTATTTATTACCACTCAACTGTACATTTAAAAATGATAAAAATGACAAATTATATATGTGTATTTTACTTAAATAAAATAAAATATCCTTTTTGTGTATGTGTATATATATACACACACATATGTATTCACACACACATATGCCTTTTGGCACAGATATGCTATTCAAAGAAATTATCTTGAAGGAAAAAATAATCAAAGAAAGATGTAAGTACAAAGATGTTTAACAAAGCAATGCTTGCAATATAGCAGAAAATGAGAACAGCAGGAAATTTATTGAGTAAATCATTTTATACTGCATAAGGAAATGCTATTAATATGTAGCTATTAAGTAGAATAAAAAAGAGAAACAGGATACAATCCTATGAGCAGGATTATGTTATTAATATTTCTACAAAGGGGGCTCAGCCAATTTCCAAAAAGCCCTATAAACTGGCAGAATCTTTGGGGGTATGACAACCTTCATGCTCTTTTGTGCTTCCACACCAAGAGAAATAATTGGTGGTTATTTCAAGGCAAGATGCTCTGGGAAGAGCTTAAAGCTGCTTTTTTGTGATATCCCATCCTTACTTCTTTGACTTCCTCAAGGGTCCAAGACAAGATAATCCTGCAAATATTCATCTAAGAAGTACTGGTGAACCAATTTATCTTTGGAGAATGAGAATCATCTCTATTGAAGGAACAGCATGTAAAACATGTATTCAGTAGGTTACAACAGATATAATTGTGCTTTTACAAGTGGAAATTAAGAGTCTTGCTCTAAAGTAGTAACTTGTGTAGGCATCCTTTCATTTTGTGCTATACATACACTTCAATTCTAAACATATCTTCTTTAGATCAAGAAAAAAGGCAAAATGTCCACCAATACATTTATTTACCTAAAAGAGATATTCAATGTGACAGTATAACTTTCTAGTGCCACATCATTATGAATCTCTGGGATGCATAATCTGAGTTTTTAAAATTTTTTATTTTATTTGTATAAATTTATGGGGTACAATTGTTGTTTTCTTACACGGACAGATTGCCTACTGGTGAAGTCAGGGCTTTTAGTGTATCCATCACCAGAATAACATAACATTGTACCCATTAAGTAATTTCTCATGATCAACCCCCCTTCCACCCTCTCACCCTTAGGAGTCTCCAATGTCTATTATTCCACTCTCTATGACCATATGTACACATTATTTAGCTCCCACTTTATTAGTGAGAACATGCGGAATTGTTCTTTCTGTGTCTGAGTTGTTTTGATGACGGCCTCTAGTTCCATCTATGTTGCTGCGAAAGACATAATTTCATTCTTTTTTTATAGCTGAGTAGAGTTCCATGGGGAGTGTATTAATACATACATACCTCATTTTCTTTATCCAACCATCTGTTGACGGACACCACTCAGGTTGATTGCATGACTTCGCTATTGTGAAAAGTGCTGCGATAAACATATGGGTGAAGGTATCTTTTTCATATAATGATTTCTTTTCCTTTAGGTAAATACCCAGTAGTGGGATTGTTGGATTGAATCATAGTTCTATTTTTAGTTCTTTGAGATATCTCCATACTGTTTTCCATAGAGCTCATACTAATTTACCTTTCCACGAACAGTGTATGCATTCCCTTTTCTCCGAATCCTTCCCAACATCTAATGTTTTTTGTCTTTTTAATAATAGCCATTCTCACAGGATGATATCTCATTGTGGTTTTAATTTTTATTTCTTTTATTAATGAGTTTTTGTGACCCAATTTCAGCTTCTCTTGTTCAGAAAGAGAGTTTTGAAATAAAGAGCATGGATTCACATAGAACTGCTGCTCTTAAACTTTAACATGCATGAGAATCACCTGGAGGACTTGTTGTAACACATATTTCTGGGGTTTAGTCCCAGAGTTTCTGATTCAGGTCTGGGGTATGGCTTGAATTTACACTTTTACCAATTTTCAGGTGATGCTAATACTGCCAATCTGGGGACCACACTTTGAGAACTATTGACTTAGAGGAATGAGGAACAAAGTAAGAACTCAAATATTCCACCTAATATTTCTACCAATATGTACAGAAGAATTTAAAGACAGACATTCCAAAAATGAATTTACCTTACAATTTACACGAATACAAATCTATTGATTTTTGATATGGTAACAGAAATATAATATAGTAATACAGGTATGAATTAACTTTCTTACACAGTTTTTGCAGATTTTATGCCTTGATGAAGGCATGAATTCTAAAGTTTAGAATAGAATGAAGAAGTAATTTAACTGAAGATTGTAGTGAAGCCAACTGATCCTTCAGTTCAGCATTATTAAATATTTTTATGAAATTAACTGGTGAGTGGTACAAATGAGAGTAATGAAATATCTTTTGTTATTTCTTATGCCATTATTTGAAAATTCTTAAGATTAAAAATAATAAATAATATTTATATTATTAAACTGTACACTAAATAGGGAGTTCTGACACAGAGGTGGGGCACATGGTGGATCCAGCCAGTGATGGGCAGTGTGTTTTGTATGAATATATTTCAAGATTGTATAAAGGGAGGCTCAGGGAATTCACAGAATTGCATATATGGCACAGCCAGAAAGGTGGAAAACGTTGCTCTCAGAGACCAGTGGATGCACTTTCACCACCAGAATTCTGCCACCAAGTGGTTGCATCATTTTCTTTTAACTTCTAGAATTAACCATTCAGATACTACTGCAAGCAATTTCATATTTGAAGCTTAATAAGCTTCTAGAATTTCCACATCTTTGTCAGTATTATGGGTAACAGTTACTGACTACCTAGTAGGATACAGAGCTAGGCTAATAAAGTCTCAACATTTTCAAAGGTCAGATTTCTGTAATGCCTTTCCTAACATGTACAAGAAAATATTCTGAAGCGATAAAGCAGAGCTCAAACACTAGGGAAAAAAATGAGAATGCTCAAGGAAAGGAGAAGTCCAGTTAAGGCTCCTGTGTTACTATGGGAGTGAGCAAGGGGCCCATGTTATTCAGTGATGGACCAGAGTGCAGTGGGTTCTCGTTCTTCCTCAGTTTAGTCAGTTGCGTGTGTATGTGCCCACACATGTGTGCATGTGTGTGCATATGAGCACGTGTGTGTGAGGCAATTGGCCGCAAGCAATCGTGGCACAATTTGAATCTCCAAAGTGTCATGAACATAATCATTATAGATTTCTTTGTGGATATAACCGTACAACAGTAATGATTATTATCACTTTTCTTCTTCATGACCAGTGACATCAAACCAGTAACTTTGTGTTTTTATCTATTTATTCCTAAAAATTCCCAGTAAATACTTTCCCATTTTCATAACAACAAAAACCTACTCATTATACAATTCCTAACTGCTTCTTCTTGATTACCCTCCACTCCTTTACCCATAGGATCAGACACTTAATTGTTTTGCATGCCTGGAACTGATCCCTCCTTGTTTTATTTCAGGGATCATTTCTCTCATCATTCATTAAGTCTAGAAGTCTAATGAGGGAGGAAACCCTTTTTTTCTCCTATTGATTTCCTAGAGGAGGGATTTTGACACTCCTCTCGCCTTTCTCTGCCTCTTTATTCACTCTGCTTCTGCTTGAGTTATCCGGAGCCATCTTTCTGTCTGGAAACATCTGGAACAGCTCAGTTGTGTTCTATTTGTGTTCCTCTAGGGAGCAAGTTGCCTGCAGTGAGTGTCAATTTTGCTGCTTCTCTAGGGAGAAGCAGCTCTTTGCAAGGCAAGCTCCCCAGTCTTGTGCTGCCTTGACTAGGTGGTTAAATCTAAAGAATTTTGGAGCTCAACATTAGCAAGCTCTCTTTGTTCACAGTCCTAAAGTGAAGTCTTTGAACCTGAATAGGGAAAAGAGATGCTATTAGTTTTATCCACTGCAGATCACAATACCAAGTATAAATTACATCCTAATCTTCCATCCCTACGGACTTGTGTGGATTTTATTTTATTCCTAAATCCCTCTCTATCTTTCCCTTGCCACAATGGTTACGGTTTTCTGATTTCTCTCATTTTCCCTCTCCACTATGCATGTATGCATATGTAGATATCTATGATATGATATGATATTATGTAGATGTATACATACACCCTTCTTTGTCCCGCTCCCCTTGGATACTCTCAGCCTTCCTTCATGCTGTCTTTTCCCTTCAGTAGCAACTCCGTACCTAGATCATTCCTCATCAACTTTACCAAACTATTACCTATGTTTCTTTGACTTTGTTATTGACTCCTGTGAAAAACGAGTGTTTGATATCTAATACAAATGGAAGAGGTATCAGTAAAAACAAGATCAAAAAAAATAAAAAATTAATCAGGATGATAAAGATGCCATTTCAAATTACTAATAAAAATATGTCAATTAGTCAATAAATAGATTGGGACACCTGAGTAGACATCTGAAATAATAAATTGGACCTCCATATTACACCTGACGCAAAATAGATGCCAGATAGATTATACAATTAAAATAATAATAACAAATTAAATAACATATAATAAAAATAAATAAATAGAGATAATAAAACATTAAAAAGTCTAGAAAGAAATGAGAAATATATAAGCTTGAATTGGGAAAAAATCCTAAGTATGAAACAAAGCTCAAAAGCCATAAAGGAAAAGAGTTTGTAAATTTAATTATAACTTGTGCACCACTTGATTGATAGTAATATAGTAATTGGGTAACATTTGTCAAAATGACAGATGCATACATTCTCTTTTACACCAGCAATTCTTTTTTTTTTTTTTTTTTTTTTTTTTGAGACAGAGTCTCATTCTGTTGCCCAGGCTAGAGTGCTGTGGCGTCAGCCTAGCTCACAGCAACCTCAAACTCCTGGGCTCAAGTGATCCTCCTGCCTCAGCCTCCCGAGTAGCTGGGACTACAGGCATGTGCCACCATGCCCGGCTAATTTTTTCTATATATTTTTAGTTGTCCGGCTAATTTCTTTGTATTTTTAGTAGGGACAGGGGTTTCACTCTTGCTCAGGCTGGTCTGGAACTCCTGAGCTCAAACGATCCGCCCGACTCGGCCTCCCAGAGTGTTAGGATTACAGGCGTGAGCCACCGCGCCCGGCCAACACCAGCAATTCTTGTCCTAGTGTTCTTTCCAGAAATATACTGGCAGCTGTAAAAAACAATACATTTAGAAGAACATTCATTTTATCAAGGTTTATTAATAAGAAATATTAGAGAGTATAACTGTCCTTCAAAAAAGGACTGATTAATTTTTGGTATGTAATTGGAGATAAATATAGCAGTTTAAAAAATAAAGCAGCTTGATGTTTATTAATGATTGGTTTACATAGGCTGATTCACAAGATAACTTGTGAATTAGGGAAAAGTCAGGTGAGAACAGTAGGTGCAGTAGCTTACCTCTCATGTAAAAAAGAAAGATGAAGATGGAGACAAAGATATATATATACATGCACACATACATCTTGCAGCTCTGTATGAATACACAAGAAATCAGTGACTGTGGTTCACCTAGCGAGAGGATAGCAAACCAAGAAATGAATGAGAGTGATATTTTCCATCCAATAATTTTTGGAACTTTCAGTTTTGCGTGGTGTCCATGTGTTACTTGTCATCTCCACCGTTCTCCCTGCCCCCCACCTCTGCAGCCACACTGGCTCCTTTCCATCGATGTCACACACCAAGCAGGCTCCCATCGAGGACCTTTGCACTTGCTGGTTCCTCTGCACTTGCTGGTTCCTCTGCACGACTGACTCTCTCATTTCCCTCAGGCCTCTGGCCAAAGACCAGGGGGTTCCTTTCCAAAGCACACCCCTATCACTCTCTAGGTCTCTTATCATAATTTTGGTCACAGTTTTTTAATCACTTGACATATTTTTTCCTTATCTGTCTCTCTTCAAAGTAATCTCCATAATAGTAGGAAATTCATCTGTAATATTCATTACTATATCCCCAGCATCTAGAATGGTGCTTGGCTCTGAGTGAAAATTCAGGGTCTCAACTAATAAGTGCATATATTATAATATAAAATATATGTTCAGTGAATATTGTAGTATCATCCATTCACTTATTGAAATATACTATTAGAAAGAACCTCTCTCAGGCAGACATCAAGGGTAACATCTGTGAACTGAACATACGAATATTAAGGTAAATGAACAACATTTGATTGATGGGCATTCAATAAATAATTATAAGTGTAACTACTAAATGTTAGCTATGGTTTACAAAGAGATTGCTACTGTAGCATCTGATCCTCACAACTATACAGACAAGTATGATTAATGCTCCTTTTTATAGATGAGGAAATGTTGCCAGAGGGTTAATGTTACTTGCCCTTGCTCAAACAGAACTTATGTTGCAGAATAATGGCAGGTGAGATTTATTGTGCTTTCAAGATGTGCCCAACTGTGTATAAGTGCTTTTCAGGAATCATGTCAATGAATCCCACAAGAACACTCTGAGAAACATACTATCCCCATGTTGTGGACGGAAGTTGAGATTCAGGCTGAGTTACAGAGCTGGCTAAGTTATAGAGCTAGCTAAATTAGGATTCAGAAGTAGGTGTCTGACCCTCAAATATGACTCTACTGCCTCCCTTGGGCCTCAGCCACCCTCTGCTTTGCTCTTGCATCTGTGCTGTCACCATTACAGATGCCTCCTGGTAGACAAACTGCATTCTGTCAGAGGTGTTCAGAATGCACACTTGAGTAGTATACAGAGATATCATACTCAACACATTAGCTAGAAAAAAAACCCTGCATTGCCAGAAGTTCTTAAGTAAAATATCAAAAATACTGCCATTCAACATTTCAGGTTATGGCTCATAAATGGATTTTTCAACTGTGTGTAACACTCAAGACTCCATGAAACCATCATATATTCAAACATTTCATGTGGGAAAATTGCTGTTGCTGTGAATACAGTTTTAAAATCTCTTACCTTTGGCACTCACTATTTCTCTTTTTTTTTTTTTTACATTTTGAAACAAGTTACACTAAGCAATGTAATCTTATTCTGAATGATTTCTTAATATATTGAACAATTCTCATGGATCTGTAAACTGAACTATTCCAAAGCCATGCCATAATAAATAGTGCCTCATTACAGTCAGATAGTATAAATACTATCATTTCTTGAATTTTGGCATGCATTTGTTCTTTTACAGTGCTGAAAAGATGGGTGGGAGGATTGGATTTGATGTAGTATATTAATGAGATTTTTCTAAACCACAATTACTCCCTTACACGGTTTTATTTTTTGTAAAGGTGATAAATTACTAAACATATGCTGTGTGACTCAAAGTTGTTTGGTGAAGAGGATGAGATTGATGAGCCCAGATGGACCCTTTCATTGAAGACAGAAGACCAAGATGGTTCAAATTTTAATTAGGTCTGCTAATAAGACATATGTAAGGAAGAGGTACATATAAGAACTTTCTCAAAATCATTGATTCCTTCACCAATATGTGTTTGTGGGCCTATGTGGGCTAGGCCGTGTATTAGAAACTAGACACTCAATAAGAAGACAGTTCTGGCCTTCACAGAACTTATACTCTATTGTAGTCAGGACTTTCTAAATATTGGTATTTACCTTAATGAAGTTGCCATAAATTCTAAGTCATTTTCTGATTATATCACATTAACCAATTATCAAGACCATTGACAAAGATCACAGTAAGTAAATATATAGAGATTCTAAATCCTTGAAGAAAAACTATTGTTGAAGCATGGGAAGCTGATGTAGAGGGAGTATAATTAAGATATAATGATGTTTACTTTTTAATTAGGTAAAGTTTGTTTGTTTCCCTGATTCTTAAAACTTGTCTTTCTGAAAATATAGTTTGATGTTAATCCCCAAATCCTACATGGAAACCTCATGAAAATGAAGACTCACTTCAAAAGAAATTATAACCTCATCAAGTGGGTGGTATGTCACATATGGAGATTTAAAAACAGTATGTTTGAGAATTTTAGACATTGGCTATGAATAAAAAGGATCTTTAGTAATGGCAATCAAAGTATTTTCTATATTTCAGGGTGGCTGCCGATGCTAATCCATAAATTATTATTGTTATCTTTAGAGACAGGGTCTCTCTCTGTCACCCAGATTGGAGTGCAGTGGCATGATCAAAGCTCACGGCAGCCTGAAACTCTTGGGCTCAAGTGATCCTCCCACCTCAGTCTCCCAAGTAATTAGGACTATAGGCATGCACCACCAGGACCGGCTAATTTTTTTTTTTTTTTTTTTTGGTAGAGACAGAGTCTCTCTCTGTTTCTCGGGCTGGTCTTGAACTCCTGATCTCAAGCAGTCCTCCTGCCTTGGTCTCCCAAAGTGCTGGGATTACAGGTGTGAGCCGCCATGCCCAGTATATAAGCCTATAACTTATTTTTTATGAAAGAATCAAACTACATTTGCAAAAGAATAGTTGATTTGATTGAACAGGTAAACAAAGAAAAGGTGGCTCAACATTAAAAGGAACATCTATCCAGCATTATTCAGGGGGAGAGGCTGGTAAACAAAATTAAAGATCATCCATATTTTTTTGTCTCTGTAAATGATTTTTATTCTCCCTGTTTTGTTAAAGGTCAACCCTTGTGACATTTTGTTTAATCTCCCCCTCCAAAGCAAAGAAGATGTCATTATTTCCTGAAATTAAAATAAAATAAAATAAAAGTCATCACAAATCAGTACATTTATTTGTATCCACAAATATCTTTTCCTATTTCAGATCTTCCATACTGAAGAAAATCCCAAGAATAATGGATAACAAGGATTAAGTGAATGTTAGGTTCCAGATTGTGTTAAATGCCTTATAAATAAGTATTATCTTAAAAGATCTGTTATTAACCCCATTTTCAAATAGTAAGAACACACAAGAAGTAAAGGAACTTGCCCAAGGTCACATAGTTGATAAGCGGCTGAGCAGGAAGGGGAATCCAGATGAATGTGACTCCAGTCCTGAAATCTGTCCTGAGCCTGCCCTGTGTCTCCTACCAGTTCTAGGTCCCAAACCTTCCTCCTTCTCCAGGGACTTTGAGCTGGGATTATCTCATTGGATTCTGAGTACTCCATCTTTCCCTCTCCATGGCTCTTTTCCATTCACAGGCAAGCATGTACTTTAGGAGATGAGAGGAATGAAGGCATGAGATGAAAATAATGTGTATATGACAACCATACGTTATGGAACAATTTCTGCAGTATGGACACCAGCTCTTCTTTGTCTGTCTGGTAAAATTCAGCTGTGAATCCATCTGGTCCAGGGCTTTTTTTGTTGGAAGATTTTTTATTATTGCTTTTATTTCACTGTTATTGGTCTGTACAGGAGTTCTATTTCTTCCTGATTCAGTCTTGGGAGATTGTGTATTTCCAGGAATTTGTCCATTTCCTCTATGTTTTCTAATTCACGTGCATAGCAAGAGGTCTATCAATTTTGTTTATCTTTTCAAAGCACAAACTTTTTATTTCATTGATCCTTTTTATTTTCCATTTCATTTAGCTATGTTCTGACCTTAGTCATTTCTTTTCTTCAGCTGGTTTTTACTTTGGTTTGCTCTCCCTTTTCTAGTTCCTTGAGACATGTCATTAGATTGTTGATTTGTGATCTTTCTGCCTTTTTTAGGTAGGCATTCAAGGCTATGAATTTTCTCTGTAGAACTGCTTTTGCTAAATCTCAGAGATTTTGATAGCTTGTGTCCCCCTTCTCATTCAGTTTGAGGAATCATTTCTTTTCATTTTAATTTCATTATTGACCCAATAATCATTCAGCAGCAGGTTGTTCAATTTCCATGACTTTCTGTAGAATGGAGTGTTTCCCTTGGAGTTGATATATATTTTTATTCCACTTTGGTCTGAGAAGATACTGGGATGATTTCTATTTTTTTTGGGGGGGTGGGGATTTATTGAAACATGCTTTGTGGGATAAGTTATGATTAATCTTACAGAATGTTCCATGTGTAGCTGAGAAGAATGTATATTCAGTAGTTTTTGAGTAAATGTTTGTTAGGTCAATTTGCTGTAGTGTCCCATTTAAGTCCAGTGTTCTTTTTATTTATTTTCTGCTTGGATGATCTGTCCAGTTCTGTCAGCGGGTTGTTGAGGTCCCTGGCAATTATGATGCTGTCATTTATCTCTTTGCTTAGATCTAGTATGGTTTGCTTTATGAATCTCGGCACTCCTGTGTTAGGTGCACAAATGTTTAGGATTGTTATGTCGTCTTGTTGAATTGCTCCCTTTACCATTATGTAATGACCATCTTGTCTTCTTTTACTATTATTGATTTAAAGTCAATTTTATCTGATATGAGAAGGGCTATACCTGCTTTCTGTTTGTTTCCATTTACATGAAATATATTTTTCCATCCCTTCACCTTGAGTCTCTATGAGTCCTTGTGGGTTCGATGTGTTTGCTGGAGACAGCAGATACTTGGGGTGTATTTTTTCACCCCTTAAGCCAGCCTATGTTTCTTGAGTGGGGCAATTCAAACTGTTCATGTTGATTGATAGAATTGATATATTGGATGCTGTTCTGTTCATCCTCTTGGCTATTACCTCATTGTTTTGTTTTACCTCTTGTGCTATTTTTTTTTTTAATATGAGCTCTGAGCTTTAGCTCTTGGGTGGTTTAATTTGTTGGTGTCTATTGCTCTGATCTACGTATAATGCAGTAATGGGTATTTTTTGCAGGGAAGATCTGGTCTTGACAAATTCCCTCAGTGTTGGCTTGTCTGGAAAAGTCTTTATTTCTCCTTCATATATGGAACTTAGTTTTACAGGATACAAATTCTAGGATGGCAGTTTTTCTATTTAAGAAGACTGAAGATGGGGCACCAATCCCTTCCTGCTTGCAAGGGTTCAGTTGGTAAGTGTGCGGTTAGCCTGATGGGTTTTTCTTTGTAAGTTACTTGATGTTTTCATCTCATGGTTTATATGAGTTCCTCTTTCATGTTGATTTGGCCACTGATGACCATTGTCTGGTGATTGACTCTTTGCAATGAATGTCCCAGGTGTTTGTTGAGCTTCTTGTACATGGATGTCTAAATCTCTAGCAAGACCTGGGAAGTTTTCCCCAATTAGTCCCTCAAGTAGGTTTTCTAGCCCTTGTGCATTCTTTTCTTCACCCTCAAGGATGCATATTATTTTTATATTTGGCTGTTTTACACCATCCCATATTTCTTGTAGGCTTTGTTCATTCCTCTTAATTTTCTGTTCTTTATTTTTGACTATTTTAATTAGAAAGAATTGTCTTCAAGCTCTCAGATTCTTTCTTATCCCCGGTCTAGTCTATTCTTAAAACTTTCTTCTGTGTTTTGTATTTCCTTAAATAAATTTTTCCTTTCCCAAAGTTGTATTTGTTTTTTATTTTTTAATATGCTAATCTCTTTAGTGAATTTTTCATTCATTTCCTGAATTGTTTTTCTGGCCCCTTTGAATTGGTTTTCCATTTTCTCTTGGATTTCATCGAGCTTCCTTATAATCCATATTTATAATTCTTTATCTGTTATTTCAATATTTTCATTTTGGTTGGTATCCATTGTTACAGAGCTGGTGTTCCCTTTTGGGGATATCCTTCTGCTCTGATTTTTCATACTTTTGGAAAAAATGTATGAAATTTCTTTGGATAGTGATTTTGATGTGCTTTAGATCAATGTAATTTTATTAGTCCTGGGTGTTTAGAGCTACGCATATCCCAAGTTGTTTCTCAGCATCATAAAATATAATTTCAAAAACTGCATTATTACAAAATCAGATAAGGATAGAAAAAAATAGTGCTAAAGGAAAAGCAGAAGATTTTGAATGAATGTATTGACATAAAACATGTATATATTTTTTTGTTTTTCATTACCATACAGGTATTTATCTCCATTATGGCACTATCAACGATAGTGGTATTTAATATTTCAGCACAGTTCTTTGCTGCTTATAGGTTTGCCTTGTATATTACTTTATTTATAAAATGATGTACATTCTGCTCTCTATTGCTAATTTGCATTTTAATTGGTATTCCTAGTGATATTGCCTTTGCCCTTAAAAGAATTTTTTTCTCTTTAGATTATTGAGCTTTTATGAGAAGAATTGAATTTGCCCCATTACTCAGAGAGATGATTATAAATTAGGGAAAACTCCAAAATAAAAGGACATAGATTACCAGCAATATATACATGTACATATATATATAACCTGTTCTAAGACCGATTTTATGCTGGATACTAGTTGGCTAAGAAAAGTACAATAGAAATAGCTTTACAAATAATTATTTTAGCTTTGAAGAATGCCAGTAATGAGACTGAGTATAATGAAGAAGCCATGGCAGCAACAGTGCTACATGCAAGATTAGAACAGATAGCAGTTGTTTTAAAAGAGAAAGAAGATAGTAAAGTTTGTATGGAAAAGAGTTATTTCCAAAGAGAGTCATATTTACAAAATAAACTGTTTAAAAATGCCTGCAAAAATATAAATGGATGTGAAATGAAGTGTGATACAAAAAGAGGAGTCAAGAAAAATTCTAAGATTTTTATGTTCATTGACAAATGAATTGATTAAATAAAATGTGGTATACATACAATAGAATATCATTCATTTTTAAAGTAGGAAATTCTGTCACATGCTACAATGTGGATGTATTATAAGTGAATTAAGCTAGTTATAAAAAGACACATGCTATATGATTCTACTTTTATGTATATGAAGTAGTCAAGGTCATAAAAATAAGAATGGTCAAAGAGTAGAATGGTGGTTACCAGGACCTGGAAAGGGGGAAAAGAGAAGTTTTTTAGTGAGCATCGAGTTTCAGTTTTACAAGATGAAAAAGTTCAGGAGGTCTGTTCCACAGCAAGGTGAATGTACTGAAAATCACTGAACTGTACACTTAAAAATGGTTAAGATGGTAAATTTTATCCTACATATTTTTTTACCACACACACTAAAAAAACCCCAAAGTCCTTACTTTTAACCATAAGGCCCAGTGCTACCAATGTGATATCCTTTCTTTCCAGTTTATCCCTTGCATAGTCAATAATAACCACTCTGGCATCTTTGCTACTCTTCACAAACATTCAGCACACTCCTGAATTAGGGCCTTTACACTGGGTGTTCTGTGCTCCCCAGTGTATTTGTTTTCATTGTTTCCTACTTCAAGTTCGGTCAAATATTATCTCCTTAGAAAGTCCTTTCATGATTACGTTCTATGCAATCTAAATCATTTCTAACTCCTTATGCTGGTTTGTTTTCCTCTGTGGCATCTGCTGGAAACTGATACACATATTTGTTTTTTTTATTTTCAGTTTTTCCCCATTAGAATGTAAATGTCATTAAAGTAAGGGCTTTGTTTGTCTCATTGATTATTCATTGCTTTAGACCCAAGTTCTGTGGTAGTGCCTGGTTTATTTTCACTATGAGAGATAATTTCAAATAATCCTACCCTCTGCCTCCCATCTTCCAACACCTCTTCTAACACTATGAAGAGGAAGGTGAAAAACCTTTTAATTCTAAAATAGAAAATAAGATTTAACCTTGAGAAATTTATGAACCATATCTTATATTTACAAGAAGTAGTATGCAGGGAGATTTTGTCTGAACACAGGTTTTGATGGAAATATGAGACTTGTACTTAACATTATATATGTATGTGTGTATATATATATTTATATATAATAAAGAGGGATTACTTTGGGAACAAAAGATATGTTGGAGTGTTTTGTTTATTTCATAATTTCTAATAATTTTTCTTATACAAAAACCTACCCTGAAAGCCTAATTTTTTCTTAATATTCTTCATGCCAAAACAGTTGACATTAGCATATGCATTATAATAATCTTTTAAATCCAAGAGTACATATAATTCAAAATTGAATGATTTTGCTTTTGCTTTTGGACTCAAGTAGGTTCAATACACTCTGCAAACCTCTTTCATGCTTCCAGTTCTTAGCTCTAGACATAATACCCTCCACAGATGGTGGATGTCATTTGATCCTGGCCCTTTCTAGCAAATTCACATATGTCAGCAAATGAGCCTAAAACAACTCCAGGTTTCAAATGCAAAACATTTGTAAATTGCACTGATTCATAATCAGAACAACATAATAAACTACAATCTAGTCACTCCCAGCAGGCCTTATTCAGCAGAAAAACGCCATAGAATGGAAGCCAAGAGAGGATGTTGAACTTGGCTCTTCCACTACTCAGCTTTTGGGTATTCAATTACTAACTAGCCTGTGGAAAGTACTGGAATGACAGCCTTGGAGAATAAAATCTCACATCATTTCAGAACACAAAATAAAAGACCAGACTTGCCCGTTACCACAAAAGCCCACCAAGAAACTCAATTCCTAGGAACCTCCATTTTCCAACTTGGATCAAAAACTTACTTTCACAGTCAACAAGTTATTTTTTCTACCAGTCCATCCTCCCACCCCAGATGGTTTTAGTTATTAATTTAATATCAGTTATTATTTATATTTTTGTATCAACCAATTTAATTCCCATGTTATATATAGGAGGGGTTGTATGTAAACACAGAACATTTCTATTGTGGTTATTATTTTTAAGTACAAGATTATTTCTTCTTATATATCCTGAGAGAAGTGAGGGAGCACAGAGCCACATAACCCCAAACCAGGATGGCATTTTAAATGAGTTAATATGACCCAGGTCTCAGCAGGTTCTTATTTAAAAAGAAGTTCCTTGATAGAAGACAAGCAGGAATAATAAAGAAAATTAGTTTAAATAATTCTGAAACACACTTATATGAAAGTCATGTATGTGTTAAGTATAAAATAAAATTAAAATATTTAGGGAAAATGAAGTGCCTGAAGCCTTTGGTATTGTCTATAGACTTTTTATATTTTAAATGAATAACTCTGTTGTTTTCTTCTGGAGAAATAAATGGGTCAATCAGTTCTGCCATTTGTGTATGTTTGGGAATTTAATTAGATAAGAAATGAGCTTAAGAAAAAAAACCCATCAACAACAACCTGTCCAACATATCTGACTAATTTGAACCACATAAAGTTAGACTATCTCAGGTTACTATTTCAAAGGCTGAAAACTCAAAATATTGTTATAGTCACAAATGATCTGCAAACAAAGGACATAAAGCTAAGAGTGACCATCTTTCTGCAAAAGGACCTTTATAACTTTATAAACTCAAAATTCCCAACACTGTTAAATCTCAGGACTTTGCTTAGTTACTGTAAAAGATCAAGGTTGCCCTCTCTTTTCGTAACAAATAACATCCTGCAACTCTAAGAACCTCAGTTATCATCTGCGTGGTCTCTCAATTGCTACATGATTTTTATTTTCCTCAAAGTACATACAGACATTATTACAGCAGCAAATATTAAACTCTGAGCATCTATCAAAAAATTTCCCTGAGTTCTAAAGAAAAAGGCCCATGACAATTATAGAATAGGAAGTTGACATGTGAAGGACAGAAAAAAACTATTTTTGTTCGATCCTTCTATATCCACATCATATAAAAGTTTTTTAACTTGGAATAAATTCAAAATTATTCAAATTTAAAAATATGTTTATTATTTAAGATATGGGTTTTCTAATCACTGCTGAGATAAAATAAATTAAATAATGAAATATTTGGAATATGTGGAATACAGGTGGAGCACTGACAATATCTGCTACAATATAACACATATGTGTCTAAAGAGACATAGTTCATATTTTTAAAAAAAGTTTAGATAGAATGTGACAACGTCCTCAAATAATACTTTGCCATTAGACTTTTTCTAGCATCAGGAAGAAAGCTGAAAAATGAAAATAGAAAAAAAAACCCAACTATGTATTTATAATACCTATCCATCTACTTGTTTATTCTTTTTGTCCTCCTTCCTACCCATTAGATATTATACGGTGCACAAAGTCCCCAAACAGACTTTTCTGTCATGTGAATGAGGCTTTGATTTTACACATTTACCATTTAATTTCTTTATTATTAGTAGTAGTAATAAAAACAGCTTTGCTTTCTCCTGTTGGAAATTGCATGCAATTTACTCTAGTAACTGTAGCCAAGAACAAGCTTTTGCAATTTAAGCTTTGAACCACAAATATGTGTTTTCCTGCATCCAAAAATAATCTCAATCAAACAAGGTCAGAATAATGGTTACCAAGCAGCTTGCAAAAGCAAGGACATCCAACTTGCCAGTTTATGGTTAGAGAAGTTACGTGTGGAAAAAAAATATGTTTCATTATTAAGCAAACACTCTTTATTGGGAGTGAGTCAACAAAAGTGTAGGCAGCTTATCTGCACATACGACTAGCAAAATTTAAGCTACAGAACATTGAAGCTGACAGCCAAGTCAACAACTTTAAATATAAGTGGAAAATAAGGGGGAAATGGAAATTAAGGTTCTAAGAAGCTGTCTATAAATTAAGCAAGTCTGTTATACAAACTAATCCTGGTTAAAGTGGGTGTGGTTGAGGAAAGTTAGCTGGCTCTCAGAGGTTCCAAAATAACACATGAAAAGACGATTGTATCAGTTAAGAACAGGTTTAGCTGTAACAAACACAAATTATGGCTGAGGGGAAGTAGGAGATTGCATTAAAAGCAAACTACCCCACCTCTAGTTTAGATAACTGATACTCAATCTGTATTAGTTTATTATATAAAAATTAAAATACTAAGTACATTTTATAGAAATATTTGATGTTTTCCACAGTTAATGTCTCAATGGTCCATTTTTTCCTTTTCTCATATTGAGATACCATTGAATTAAATCTACTCTGAAGTATTATTTAGAGACTTTTAGTGAGAAAGTATCCCTTCTGTTTAGAGTCCATCTTGTTGCAGTTCTTGTTTATATACGTTTCAGTTAAATGTTGAACATCGTAAGGCAAGTTTATTCAACAATGTCTATCACTATCCTTTTTTCATATCTTGATCTCATATCTTTTTACACTAAAAAATGGTGAAATTGCATTATTTTCTATTTAGTGATGCACTTTCTTAAGATAAAATATGATGTGCTTAAAATTATGCTATTTCCATGGGTAAAGAGACTTGGTAAGATGGCTGAAACCTCTAGCAATTAAAATAATACCATCTTTTCACAACATTTAATATTCATTTAAATAACCTGTCAAACTCCTTTTGGTGAATTCAAATTATTTACAAACGTTGAATTTTCAAAATCCCCTTTATCTAAGGAAACCATAAATAACAAGCTCAATTTTCTTGAATTGGTCAATGCATTTAATGAATTTGCAAAATGTAGACAAGCTATTTAACTTGGGTTTATGTTGCATAAGAGAAAGAGATCATAAAATGCAACATCAGAAAAATACTCTCCCAGAACAATCAGAGGAATTTTATTATTGTAAATCAGAAAGAACACTGTCCCAAAAGCTCAGATGAGTAAAGTATGACCCAATAAAAAAGGAGAGGCATTATCACTGTTTGCTGTAGGTTGGGCAATCAGCAAAGCAGGGACTCTAAGATGAAGATTAGCATATAGGAGGATCATTAGGAAGTGCTCTTAGTATCAACAACAGCAGAAAGGAAAGGAAAGGAAATAAGTAGGATTTGGCAGAGGAAAATGTTGGGCTTTGGTGTAGTCACAATGAAAGCCTTAGCCAGCCATACAGACAGCTTTGAATCCAGCATGACCCTGTACAGATTTTTAAGAGTTAGGTTAGGAGGTCGATCGAGCCTTTGCAACTTCATGTCAAGACAGTGTGACCTTAGGCAAGGTGCTCTCCTCAGCGGAGACAATTCTGAAGAGGGCTGATGGCTGAGGTCTGTATGCTGGTGGCACACCCAGCAGCTGAGGCACTAGGTCTTTCATTCCTGGGGGAGAATCTTGGCAGCACATCACAGCATCTACTATTGCTACTCTGCTTTTGTTTTTATATTTTTCTTACAGCTACTTTTTAATAAGTGCCATTAAATAAACTCTTAAAAACTGTCATTAATACCTCCAAGAAAGAAATAAGCTGGTCGAAAAACAAAGCCACAAATATAGACTTACATATTTTTAAAGGCATAAAAGACTGCTGCTATTGCCCACTCAAAACATTTAGCAGGTGGGGACACTAAGTTGTCAGGAGGTACATGGTTTTTTCCTGGGTCACGGTGGTGATTAATGTAGACTTAGGTCTCTATGCTCCTTGGTTCTTTATGCTATAATACTCCACACATAGTGCTTCCCTCTTGCTCTCTAATAAATCTGTTTCTTAGAAGTCCTGGATAAAATTGTTCCTTAAAATTTATGGGGAAACAACATATATACAAAAATCATAAACCTTTGGGGGATAGAATGGCCATATTTTCATGGTCAAACCCTTAAAAATTCCCAACCTTTATAAAAATACTATGATCACATGTACCTTTCCCTTCATCCTGCTCAGTGGAGAGGGGCATGTGGCATTGGGGAAATGGGAAGTTACCTCCCCTTGGTTTCCCTGAGGTGTCAGAGTCAAGGAAACTGCTAGTACTATATGAGCCCTTGCACCTTGCCCCAGTCCCAGGAGGTCCACTGTGTGGTCACGCTAGAACTGTATTTATCTAGATCGTTAGACATGGAACAGCACAGTGAAGTTGGTCACATTCTCTTATTCCCTGTGGATTTAAGTCTCTGATAAGTCCTATACCAGGAGACATTTCCTGGTACTGCATAAATGGATTGCCCAGGACTGATGGATCTCTGCCAAAAAATACATTACATACCTCTTATCTCAACCTAAGTAGTCAATCTAGTTCCACCTTTATTCTTGGACTCAGTGTCTGAAATAAAAATACTCAACAAAAGAGATGAAGGTATGGTAATTATGGCTATTCTAACCTCCTCACTAAAGAGAAACCAAAAATTGAAAACAATTGAGGATTTTCCAAAAGTATGAAACGCTATCAATAGTATATTCACCATTGGCTGCCATACAAGTTTTGGGTCGGATAAGCGGAGAAGGTAGAATGTTCATGGACTTGTCTTCTTGCTGCCTGGGTTGTGTCCTGTCAGCCATATTGACCTCACCAGCCCACATCTCCACTGTCGAATCAAGTCATAATGAATGCTGATAACCAAAAGGTCAGCAGTACTGCCGCCCCTGCTAGGCAATGCAATAGCCCCACTGTGTTTGACAGTGTGCAAGCTGTTGGGGTTGTGGTGCCCGATGGTGCACACTACAGGTGTTACTGACTAGGAAAGGTGGAGCCAGGACCCATTCACACCAGAGAGTCTGACCAGTTACGAAATACAGAGCTGTCGGAGAAGATAGGTGAAGTGAGCCTATAATTTCTGTTTTGCCCTTAGAAACTTGAGTGTCACGGGTCTGTGGCAATGTTTAGCCTTTTAAAAGTTTAGTCACACATATGTTTTGAATCCTTTCCCCCCACCAAAAAAAAAAAAACAACCCTGAAATTAAATGTGGTGTGAAAAATATATGTGTTAAAGGTGCTACCCCAGTCAAAAATCATTTAGAAGGAAGATCCATGGTTAATTCTAAGGCAGAAGTCATCCTACCTAAGTGGATAGGTCAATCGGATTTTTCAAAGTGAATGATGAGGTAATTTTCATGCTCCCACCCTAGGTCGAAGACCAATAGGCAAGATGCCCAAGCAGAGTGCTGAGTCTGGCAGACTGAGCACACAGAAATTGCTTAAATTTGAGCTTCACAAATTCAGTCACTTCTGCTAATTTAATTACAAGGCCTTCCTTGGCAGGTGATAGTTTGATCCACATTTACGATTATTCAGCACATTTCATGAGCTCTATTTCTATGGAGTGAAGCTTGTTTCTAGAGGTAAGAGAGAAATTCAAGTAAAATGCATCTGTTTCTGACACTGCTTACCCTCAGAGACTCTTTCCACAGGTCAGACTCAAATGGGCCCAAACTCTTAAATTTCATCACATCAATGCAGCAGATATGCTGGCTAATTAAATTTTAGAACATGGGTGAAGCGAGTCTCAAAATGGATCCCTAATATCCTCCAGTCATCTCTCTGGCAGCTACATTAGAAGAAAATGTAGTAAATGTGTGCTCCTACAGTCCTTAAATTCAACCTGTTTGTGATAATGGAAATGTGAGCGGTGTGGAAGATGAGCATTTTAACACTGACATCTTAATTCCCCCAAAGCCTGAAACTCGTTCTAAGCCTTAAGATTCCATCTCTGATTTGAGGCAGGCTGTCACTGTGAAAATACTACCAGAATATTAAACTCCTGCCTTCTCTGCAATAGTGGATCAGGAAATACTCATATCTACTTCAGTGATTTATAAGGTTAAAATATAAATATTAGAATGCCTTTAGAATTGTAAAATAAGCACATCTCCTGGATTCCAGATTTTGTTCCCAGTTCTGTCCCCAAACTCTCGTGTGAACTGGGAAATCTCTTTTTTTATTTGTAAAATGAGGATGCAGGATCAGATGATAACCAGAACTCCTGATTTCTAACAGTATCAACAATTCTACATTTATATGTACAAAAGTAACAGTTTCTAAGACAGAACAAAGTCTTATAATCTTGCTGGTATCAGCTTTTTAATCTACATTCTTCCCTCTCACCTTATTGTCACCAACTAAGTCCAAGTCACCATAATGTCTTGGTTAAATTACCTCAATAAATTTCTAACCACTCTGAGTATGTTTATGATTCTAGCTACACCTTGTCTTCAGCTCCTCTTTACCTGCAGAGGAATCCCATTGATTTAAAGTTCAAAAGCCTTAACATAATAAGAGAGACTCAGTATAAAGAGATGTCAGTCTCATTTTTTACCACACTCCTACTGTGATGCTTAATTTTACATTTCAACTTGACTGGGTTAAGGGATGCCCAAATTCTTGGTAAAATATTATTTCTGGGTGTATCTTTGAGGGTGTTTCTGAAAGATATTAGTATATGAGTCAGTAAACTGAGTAAAGATCTGCCCTTAATATTGTAAGTAGGTATCAGAAAATCCATTAAGGGCTGGGATAGAACAAAATGGGGGAGCAAGGTCAAATACTCTCTCTCCTGGAGCTGGAATATCCCTCTTCTGCTGCCCTTGGACATTGGAGCTCCTGGTTTTCATGCCTTCAGCCTCTGAGACTTACACTAATGCCCTCCATCTCTCCTCAATTCTCATGGTTTTAGATTTGGACTTGGAGTTTCACCATTGGCTTCCCTGGTTCTCAGGCCTTCAGACTCAGACCAAATTACACTGCCAGCTTTCCTAGTTCTCCAGTTTGCAAATGACATATTGTGGGAATTCTTGGGCTTCATAATTGCATAAGCCAATTCTCATAATAAATCTCTTCTTTTTATGTATCTCTATGTATCCTATTGGTTCTGTTTCCCTGGAGAACCCTTATTAATACAGTTGTCAAACACTTCATTCAAATACACTGAGACTCTTTCCCACCTAAGGGTCTTCCTACACTCACTACCATACCTCCTCATTAATATGCTAAGTCTAACTCCCATTTCATCCTTACTTGTCACCTTTAATGCATTACTTCAAATGTGGGCTTTCCTGATCCTCCTAGTTCAGTTGTCTCATATTCCTTGTCTAAATATCCTGTTTTGCTTTATAGTATTCATCACAATATTAATTGAATATCTTTGGTAGGATTATTTGTTTTACATATGCTCCATCAAAAAATTTGTTTTGCTAACTTCTATAAACCCCAGGTCTGTCATAAATTCTAGCACAAAGGACGTTTTCAAAAAATAGTTGTGAACATTGAAATATCTCTACAGAAATGCCTAATTTCCCTGGTGTAATCCAATCTTAGTAACCTTTTTCACATCCTCCTTATTTTTCAAATTTTATGCAGTGGCCATGGATAATAAAAATATATATGGTGTTAGCTGTCATGTAATATGATTTAAGTTTCTAATTTGGAGCTCTTTACATTTGAAAAATGCATTACTTCAAATTTTCTTAGGATACGTTACTCAGCATATATACATGAGTCATGTGT
Source organism: Varecia variegata (assembly GCA_028533085.1). Lineage (NCBI taxonomy): Eukaryota > Metazoa > Chordata > Mammalia > Primates > Lemuridae > Varecia > Varecia variegata. The sequence continues at coordinate 38,807,360 of CM052445.1, read as the reverse complement.
GATACACAGCATTTGCAAAGTATCTCTGCCTAATTAGCATCCACATGTGATATGGCTTCAGTCAATTAATATTGGAAGTCAGGAAACAGAATAGAATTTCTCCCAATCAACCTTATTCGTATGGATCACTAATAATTATCCTTGAAAGAGTCCCTAAGTACTCATACCTCAGTATAAGAAAAGGCAAGATGTGCTTCTGAAACAACCAAAGAAAAAATATAAAAATGAGGTAATTGTGAAGATTTGTATAGGTATCTACAAATGATCTTTCTGTATTTACAAAAACAGATTTCTTTACACATATCAAATGATACCAAAAATGGTATCCTTTTTGAATCTAAAATAACTGGAAAAAAATATTTTTAATTCATTTTAAATTCAAATTTATCATAGGATTCTCATTCTGTAATACAGAGGCTCATTGTCACTAGGATTTACTCATGTGTAGGATCTGAAAGGTTAATCCTATAACTTGTCACTATTATTGCAGGGTTTGAGGCGGAAACAAGAAAAGGAGGCCAAAATTTTTTAAATTTCCTTCTCTCCTCCTTCTCATTCTCCTTCTTCACCTATCTCCAATAGGAAGGATAAATAGGACAAATTGGTGGGATGAACAATGGAAAGAGGAAAAAAAGGAAATAGAGAAAAAGTACAGAATAGCTGTAGAAGGAATTCAGAAATCATGTTTGAATTTTTTAGGCAGAAATACAATTAAGTTAAATGCAAGCCAAAAATAACTGGAATGCTATTCTTCCTTTTTCTATACTGCCTAAAAATTTCCATTTATGGAAAGTGAAAGTAAGAACAGTAGATAGTGAAATGATGTCAACGAGGACTAAATGTAGTTTCTTGCAAGCACTTTTTAAATTCTCCCTTCACGCTAGCTAATATGGTCCTTTGATCTACAGGCGGCTGTTGAACAAGGAATTCATAGGTGATAAGTAAATATGCTTCATGAGACAGAGAGAGTTCACTGTAGTTATCCCCCAAACAAGATGAAGTGTAAAAGTACATCTGTTAAATTGAACTGAATAAGAGAATAAATGAAGACTTTCCATGCATGCATATCAAGTAAAAAATGTTTGTAGTGAACAGGGCTTTCTCTGACAGTCTCAGATCACACACCCATTTATCCTGCTTAAAATAAAAGCCTGTGTTTCTGGTTTTATGTAGTATCTGATAATCAGTCCCCAAATGACTCTCTTATTTTTTATTGAAAATGCACATACACAACAACAACATCAATACAAACACACACAGATCACTGTTAAGATTTTCATGTAACATATCATCAGAATATGGAAAGAATTTCTATTGACAAGATCAATTTAAATTGATTGCTATGTTCAAATGGTGAATCATCTTTTCTATGCTGCCAGAAAAAAACACTATCTGTGTAAAAGTAGATAGATCCTGCATTTTTCTCCCACTCAAGATCCATGCTAATCAATACACTGGCCAGCTGTGTCGCTCTTATTAGTGCTGTGTTTTGAAACTCCAGCATTTTGAGTTCCTTCATCTGTATCACCTGTCAGTACTTCTCTTTTTATTTTCAATCACATAAAGAATCCTGGTAGATGTACCTCTTTGAAGTCAAGTGCTATAGGTGTAAGCAGAGACAAGAAGGCAATAGAGCTCACAACTAAACTTGTTTATGTGCACCATATGTTCACAGTGACAGACAATCAGACCATGAGGATAGGAGAAGCTCTCCTTAGGTCTAGCAGATCTCCACTGGGAGGAAAATCACAAAAACAAATAAAATGGCTTCACAGTGGTAACTGGCATGGAGTGATGCACAGCATTTTACCTTATAGCTCAATGTGACCATCCTTAAGTAAATAAAAAGTGGGCTGAAAACAATCTATGGTTTCTATTTATCAGTAATGCCACATCTGGATAGAAATCTACTTATTTAAAGAGAGAGAATATGAAATTATGTGTGTAAAACAAATTCCTGCAGTAAAAAAGGAAAACAAAAACCATCCTCCAGAATCACAATAAATATAACTATATTATTTAGAAAAAGAGTTAAAATTAATAAATACACTATTTGGAAGAAAAAAAGATGTAAAGAATTGGATCTCTACCTTAGAAAACAGGAAGACATGATGACTTCAATGAAATATGAATTGAAAGTTATATAAAGATAACAAGCTGAAATGAAAATAAAAGATCTGGCCGGGCGCGGTGGCTCACGCCTGTAATCCTAGCACTTGGGAGGCCGAGGC
>CM052445.1:38745976-38804629 GCA_028533085.1 Varecia variegata | reverse complement strand
CCAGAAAGGGAGCAGGATTTCATTCCAGGTTCTGCAGAAGAATTCCCTTTGGGAGCACTGATGCCAGTGATCATTTTTGAGATTTTTCTTTTGAAAATGCCTTCACACATTTATGAATTATTCTAATTGATACTATATCTTTAATTTTTGAGAGAAGATTGATTTTTCTTAACTAACACCCACCTGAACCAAATATTGATCAAATCAGCCACTATAATATTTTTGGTTAAAAACTAATTGTTTCTCTAATAAAGAGTCTTTCTTTCTCTTTCTTTCTTCCTCTCTTTCTTCCTCTCTTTCTTTCTCTCTTTCTATTACAACTTGTATATTTCCTCTCAAGTCATTAGGTCCATTTAGACTGTGCATATATTGGTGTGTTAATTAACTCATTTATTACCACTACTTTATTGTCCTATTTTTTAAAAATGTCTATAATGAGAAATTGATAGACATGACATAGTCATCAGAAAACAAATATATTTATAACGATACATCTTATGATTATTAACATGAGACTGCTTTGTGATTCAGGAACTTTTTTTGCCAGAACTGCAAAAGATCCCCTGTTTGCTGCAAAGAGATCATGACCAAATTTTTTCACCACTAATTTAATCTAGCTTCCACATTTTTCAGGCATCTTCTCATTTTTCCTGTTTTATCTTTCCTCAGCTGGCTCCTTAAAGACTACGCCCCTGACAGCTCCCACAATTCACCAATACACTTATCTCTGGTCCAGTGTTGATACATTAATGCAGTACCATATGTGAAATATTAGATTTAGAATTAAAGACTTTAATACCAGGAAAGATGAACACCACAAAAAACATTCTATTCCTTCAACAACCAACAAATCCATTAGCATATTTTAAAACCAAAGAAGGTTAAAATGAAAACAAATTGAGTAGATCTTAAAGTCAAGCAAGAGTACTTTTGCCTGACTCAAATTGATGAATGTTTTGTCCACACCTTTTAGTGTAGTTTAGTGAGTCTCAGACTTATAGTGTGTCAGAATCACTGTATCTTATGGGTGATTTAAAGGATTTCCTAGGGTACTTTGAAGTAGATTTGATTTTGGCCTTATCTCTGCTTTTAGAACTAACACCTCCCTCCTTACCCCTCCCTCACCCCACCCACTGGCTCAGGGTTTATCTCTACATTGACTTCAAGTCTTTATATTGATGGGCCTGTGGAGCTTCCCACTTACTACACCTGTGGAGCGGGTACCTTCTCATGCCAGTAGCAGCCTTCCTTGCCTCCAATTCATTTCCTTTCCCTGTTAGGTCTACATCATGGTCCAGGCCTGAGACCTGCTCTGAAGCTCCATGAAGTGGGCAGAGTCTTGCAGCATTAAATCAATGATTTGATAGGCATCAAATTGATTTGCCTTTGTCAGTTTTTTCCCTGGGACAAAGCCATTGAATTGATTCCCCCACCCAGAGGGCTTCTCATCTGACTCCTGACAAGGAAACACCAAACCACCTCAGCTCTTTGCCATGGTCCATGTCTACAGTAACTTTCTGCACCAACACCGGCTTGCCTACCCTGTCATTATTGTTAGGGTCAACTGACGTACTGCTGGAGCCAGTTTTGTCTGCTGAGCTTTCAATAGCCCTGCAGCGTATGTCTTACCCAGGAATCCAATTTCCTACCTCCCTCTCACTTTTTTGGCCTTTTGTAAAGGAAAAAGAAAAAATATTCCATGTATTACCCAATCCATGGATTACCCAATCCATGGATTAAATATAGCTAAGTTCTGAATAATGAAAGCCTATTTGAGTGATGAAGTAAAGAAAACACTGGTTTCGGTTCCAATCCTGACTTCAGATTCTAACTTCACCACTGATTAGATTTGTGATTGTGACAAGGAACCTAACTTCTCTCCACTTCCATGTCCTAACCTGTCAAAGGGTTATTGTGATAATTAAGTATGATCAGGCATGGAAAGTGCCTAACAGTGATTAGGGTTGTATGTTTTTATTTTCCAGTGTCAATAAATCTTAACTCCCCTTTCCTCATTTCAGGATATGAAATGGGAAGTGATATCACCTTCTTCTTGGGATCAGAATCCCCTTAATATGTATTGATTTTAAACTTGGAGTAGAATATGAGCATTTTTTAGATTCTAGTTTGATTTTAACTAGGATAACTCAAATTTCTCTTTTAACTGAATTCTAGAAGTATTTTTCTTCAATGGTATATTCATCTAATTTTCTGAGTGTGAAAGAGGAGAATAGAATTGTAGTAACCACAAACAAGAGAAGGAAGGATTAGGCAGATACTAATATAATCAGTAGAGTAGTAGAAAGCCAATGAGTTGGGCTGAAAAGAAAGCATACATATGGAGTTCATTTTCATTTTATTATTTTAATATAAAAAGAGGTGAGAAGAATAATTCACGATTAATTTAAAAAATAAAGTCAGGTTTTTAAGACACATTCATAATGGCAGCATAACCTTTATTGACTTTCTCTGTTTCTTTCTTTTAAGAGATTATGATATTTTCTTTCTTTTTGCCACAGGACTCAGCAACTTATGTCCTGACTTCTTATAAATTAAGCATGCTAATTTATTTCAATGGTATAGGTGTACAACTTAAATAATATTCAATAAGTAGAGAAAAAAGTTAAAAATACCTATTGTGCACTAAGATTTCTTTTCAAAATTGCAAATTAAATTATTAGGTTAGCCATATTCTTGTGAAGTCAATAACAAATGATAGGAGGAAGGTACATAAATAGACGTATAACAAGTTGCTATTAGTCACACAGAGAAGCACAGCAGAGCTGAAATCAAAACACGCACTTCTTAATGAAGGCAACGTAGGCAGCTGCCTACGTGGTGTAATTTGATGATGAGATTTTCCTTACCCAAAATATCTGTACTGAAATTTTATCACTTCTTTTGGTTAACAAGCTAATCTTGAAAAACGTAAATATTCTAGAAGGGTTGACAGTAAGGAAGTGAGCAGTAGAAGCAGAATTATACCTGAGAGTTGGAAGGATTCTTTTATGGCATTTAGATCAGTTCCTTACCCAATTATTAGAGCTTCTCTCTGTTATCTTAGACAGGTGGTCTTTCAGGCAAAATGCTCTCAGTAAGTCCTGCTCTTTGGAGAGCAGATCACTCCCATGGTGGCCATCTCTGATGGTGGGAAGACTTTCTCATGCTGAGGCACAGTGACAAAATACAAAATACTGGTACTTTAGAATTGGAGAGACATGGTTATTAATCTTGATTCTATCCTGTTTGGGGTGCATTAACTTGAGCACATATGGCAAATTTTTGAGACTTCAAATCACTCATCTATAAAAAGGAGATAAAATGCTCACCTCATAAGGCTGTTGGGGCTGATTGAACTGGTACGTATCATTGCCTGGTGCAGCACCCGGTGATGAGTCAAAACTTAATTGCTACCTCCTTCTCTCTTTATTTATCCAAAGTGTCCTTCATAGTATCTTTTACTAATTAGTTTTATTTCTGTTTTGGGAGCCACAAAGAATAGATTTAGTTCTTCCCTCCTTTTCTCTCTCCTTTTCTTCTTCTTTTCTTTCCTTCCTTTTAAATTTTTTTCTTTGCTTTTTGCTTTCTGTATTTAATGACGATACTGCTATCTACCAGTGTCATAACTATGTGAAAAAAGGGCAATGTGGTTATTTTGACATAAATTGTTTTTGCTAAACCAATATTAATGTCCCTAATGACCACTATATTAATACTCACAATCCATCTGAATGATCACTGATGATCATTGATCGGGTGTCGGGCAGATGTGGGTGGGGGAGGAGATGGGTGTATACATACATAATGAGTGTGATGCGCACTGTCTAGGGGATGGACACATTTGAAGCTCTGACTCGGAGGAGTTGGGGGCAAGGGCAATATACGTAACCTAAACTTTTGTATCCCCACAATATGCTGAAATAAGAATAAAAAAAAATCTGCCTGATGTTGAAATGAGTTATTTTTTAAGAAAAATTTTCTTTTCTCGTTTTCAAATGAGGGATAGCACTTGATTATATTCTTAGATTTATTTCATTATATCATTTGACATGATTACTTAAATGTTGCCAGTAAATAAGGTTTGAAATCTAATTGGCTTATTGATATAAATTCATCTAAAATATCTAGATGGTCTTGCCATTTTATTGCTCTGTTTTCCATTTTATTTTATTTGGTTTTCTGTTTCCAGTCTGAAGATTTTTTTTCATTTAGGTAGCGAAAAGTGAATTATTTTGTCTTCTTTTTATCATCTGTTAGCATCAGACCATCTGTTTGAAACACTGAAGTTTTTCCTTTTTTATTCTTTTTTCCCCAAAACATAGTTAAAATAAAGCTCTTTTAGCTCTCTGCCATTCTTTTCAAGTCTTAGTTCATTTTAGATTTTAACATTCCTAAGAGTGAGCTCAGAGTATCACAATACTCCTATATATTCATCCTTGGGTATGGACTTCTCTTTTCCGCTTTTGCAAATGTCCTGCAAAACCCAATTCACATAAGCAAATGCCCTCTGTCCTATTCTGGCTTTCTCAGACACCACATATATTTTTCTTCATATGTGTTTGCATACTAAAAATTTAATATCTAAAAATTAAATTTAAATTCTCTCTTTGGAAGTACAGCATTTTCCTTGGATCTGAACACAGGATCACATCTTTCTCTGATAGGCATCAAATTGTATAAATTAAGTCCTAGGTAAGTTATACACCTGTATGGTCATTTTGTTTATGTCTCTTTCTCACACTCCATGGTAACTTCATGTCAGTTCTTAGCGTGCTCATGGCTGAAGAATAACCAGACATGCCAAAATAAGGCAAGCACAAAAACAACGTTTATTGGGGAGAGAATGACAGGATTATAGAGCAAGAGCAAGATAAAGGTTTACAGAGCATGATACATACACCACAGATGATGACCAGACCCATTGTCACAGCAAAGGAAGAGCAAAAGAAAGGGTGCAAAAAAGAGAAAAGGGACTGGTTATGGTCTGCCTCTTATTTTATACTGCCTAGATTGGAACCTCCCTTGTGGTTCAGAGATAATCATGGAACCACTTTGATTGGACAGTTGGCAGTTGCATTACTATGCATGTGGGTTGTTCTAGGTCAATTTCCAGACTCTATAGTACCTATGCTGCTTGGCCTGCAGACTAGAGTCCTCTGCAATCTTTTGCAGCTGGTGTGCTAAGTTGATTGGCAGATTCATAGGGAATTCCCTCTTCCTCAGATATGGCAGTAGCTCAGGGCACAATTAGGGTGGGACAGGACCAAGATGGTCCTTCTTCTCTTGTTCTTCCCAGGTGGGGGAATTGCACCAAGGCAACAGCATCCACTTTCATCCTTAGGAGACCCAGAATCCCTCGCTATCCACCCAACACAATCAAAGTGGTTCCATGGTGATGTTTGAACCATGGGGAGGTCCCAATCTAGACACTATAAAATAAGACCCAGACCACAACCAAGCCCTCCTTTTTTGCCCTCTTTTGCTATGACAGTGGGTCTGGTCATCATTTGTGGCATATGTATCTCACTCTGTATACCTTGCTCTTGCTCTATAATCCTATCTTTTCTCTTCAGTAAACCTCATTTTCGTGCTTGCCTTACTTTGCCGTGTCTCGTCATTCTTGGGCCATGATTACCCAAGAACCGATATTTCAGACCCCTAAACCTGACAGAAGACTCTCCCTGAGCCGCACTGCCTGTAGTTGGGGGAGGGATGACACAGGCACTGACTTGGCTGCCACCGCTAAAAGCTGGCGTCTCACTGGGTCACATGCACCCCGGCCCACTGGCTTCAAGCCAGCACAGCTGCAGGAATTGTCCAAGGATTGCAGGCTTTGTGGCCTGACTGCTGTAGGAATTTACTTCAGGCCCCAGGACACTTTTTGTTCTCTGGTTGGTAGGGCTAGCCAGAACTCAGGTTTGGGGATAGAGGATTTCCCTCTGGCTGGGCTGGTCTAAATGCTCCTTCAGTGGGCACTGGCAGTATTCTGCCCTGTGCTGTTTCCCCCTGTGGCAGGGCGGCCCTGAGATCCAAAGCAAAGGTCTATAATTACTTCCCTTTCCCTACCCTGGGCATACAGATTCTCTCTCTGCTAGGTGTGCTGGGGCCAGACTCTGCTGGGAGATGGGGAGGGGCGGTGTAGGCAAGGCAAGACTCTTTCTGCCCTCTTCAGTGTCTCTTTTTTAGATATAATGTTAAAAACCGGTGTTAGGTAGATAGTTAGGATCTTGGGCTCTTCTTGCAACAAGGGTTCCCTATTTTGTTGCTATTTTGAGCAATTGCTCCACCTGGGAAGAAGGATAAGGTGGGCACTCCATTTTGGTGTGGCCCCACCCTCAGTCCTATCCCGAGCAACTGCTACACCTGGGAAAGGAGGGCATAGCTTCTCAATCTAGGAATTCCCAGCCCAGGCATAAGAACATTTAGAAAGTCACCTGAAGTAACCTAAGGGTAATTACTATGCCATTAGCTTGAATCTGCATTTCAGTTCACCCCTACCCAGGTGAGCTTTTTTAGAGGGAGCTCGCATAATGTAGATAGAATTTTGAGGACACCTGTTGATCATTTGTTAACATCTTACACCTCCCAAGACCCCACCTCCAGACTGGGCTAACGAAAGGAAACAGTCCGAGAGGACGACGGAGAGTAGTGAGTTGGTCTGTTTCTCTGCACTTGCGGAGACAGATCTGTTTTATTGTACAATAAAGAGCCGCTCTTGTGAAACTGCTGCCTGCCTGAGATTACTCTGTCATATTGGCCTTGCTGGTGATTTTTTCAAGAAAGGAGTCAGAGGACTGTGATAATAGTTTGAACTTGACACTTTGGTGTGTCTGGTCATTCTCCGGCCAAGAGTACACCTAGAACCGAGGGCAGACTCCCACCCTGACATCTTTGGTGCTGAAACACAGGATTCTGACACAGGTACTGTGATTGCTCACCTGAGTTTTGATTCTTCTGAAGGCGCTTCCTACCTGGATAGTTGCTGAAATTGGTGTTTGTGGGGAGGGAGGATTGCTAGAGGTTTCTATTCGGCCATCTGGCTCTGCCCCCTGTTTCTTAATTTTTAACAAAAAAATTTAAAAAGCATAAAATTTTGTTGAGGATTTTTGCATGTATATTCATGAGGGATATTGGTCTGTAGTTTTCTTTTTTTTGTTGTGTCCTTTCCTGGCTTTGGTATCAAGGTGATATTGGCTTCATAGAATGAGTTAGGTAGGATACCATCTTTCTCAATGTTGTGGAATAATTTCTGTAGTTCTTCTTTGTATGTTTGGTAATATTCAGAAGTGAACCCATCTGGTCTGAGACTTTTCCCTTTTGGAAGGTTTTTAATTGCTGCTCCAATTTCTGTGCTTGATATTGGTCTATTCAGGAATTCTATTTCCTCCTCAGTGAACTTAGGGAGGTTGTATGTTTCCAGGAATTTGTCCATTTCCTCCACATTATTTAGTTTTGGGGCATATAGGTTTTTACAGTAATCAAAGATAATGTTTTGTATTTCCATGGTGTCTGTTGTGACCTCTCCTTTTTCATTTCTAATTGAGATTATTAGAGTCCTTTCCCTCCGAGTTCTTGTCAATCTAGCAAGAGGGCTGTCAATTTTGTGTATCTGTTCGAAAAACCAGCTTTTGGTTTTGTTGATCTTCTATATAGTTCTTTTATTCTTAATTTCATTTAGTTCTGCTTTGATCTTAGTTATTTCTTTTCTTCTGCTAGGTTTGGAATTGATTTGCTCTTTTCCAATTCCTTGAGACTGTTCATTAGTTTGTTGATTTTTGAGCTTTCTGTTTTTTGGATATGAGCATTTAATGCTATTAGTTTTCCTCTCAGGAATCCTTTTGCTGTATCCCACAGATTTTGACAACTTGTGCACCTGTTATCATTATAAAAAATAGTAAAAATAGAAAAAAGCCTATAGAATTTGGAAATAAAATATTTTTGTACAGCTGTACATCTTTATGTTTTCATTTATGTATTACAAAAAAGTCAAAGAAGTTAAAAAATTAAAAGTTTATAAAGTAAAATGTTATAGTAAGCTAATGTTAATTTATTATTGAAGAAAGAAAAATACTGTTCTAGAAGTTTAGTGTAGCCTAAGTGTACAGTGTTTACAAACTCTACAGCAGTGTATGTTAATGTCCTAGGACATTAACTCACTCACCACTCACTCATTGACTCGCCCAGAGCACCTTCCAATACTGCAAGTTTCATTCATGGTAAGTGCCCTGTACAGATATACCATTTTTTAAAAAATCTTTTGTACTATATCCTTACTGTACCTTTTCTATGCTTAGATATGTTTAGATACACAAATAGTTACCATTGAGCCTTCTGGATACTTGAGTGCTGGCTTTTGACTGAATCCAAACTTCACAGTTTGGGGATTTGGAGGGCCACATGTGGCCCCAAGGCCATAGGTTCCCAACCCTAGTAGGCTATAGTATCTACCATATAGGCCACTACTATTAATACATCTAGTATAAGTACACTCTGTGACGTTCACACAAAGATGAAATCACTTAATGCATTTCTCAGAATGTATCCCCATTGTTAAGTGATGCATGACTGTATATAATATGTATATATGCAAATACAAACATATATATTGTCTATTACATATAATGACATTATATTCATATGTATACCTATCTCTATATATATAGATCTTACCCACTTTTGAGTGAACTCTAAAAATGTCCCTAAAAATCATCTGATTAGAAAAAGGTTGATAAACTATACTTCACTCATTATGAAAAAAGAAACATAGCAAATTCAATTCCTCTATGAATGTTTACTTTGTGTGTGTTATTGCTGTTATAACATGAGTCATCTGATTAGAAAAAGGTTGATAAACTATACTTCACTCATTATGAAAAAAGAAACATAGCAAATTCAATTCCTCTATGAATGTTTACTTTGTGTGTGTTATTGCTGTTATAACATGAGTCATGTAAAAATTGGAGTAAGTTTACCTATCCAGTGGTTTGCAATAAAAGGAGAAGAATGAACACACATGCGTAACTAACAATGTGAAGGATGACATAGCTGCAGGTAGAGAAGAACAAAGCCCTCTGAATGCATAGGAGAAGGGCAGAGACTGCTTTATTTTGAAAAATAAGGGAAAGGTTCACAGGAGAGGCACATTTGGCTGGACCTTGGATAAGGGATAGCATTCGATGGTGAAAATGCAATTCAAAGCACTTTAGGCAAAGGAACAGCAAGGGTAAATGTACGCAGACAGGAAAACTTCTACACGTTGAAAACTTGTTTGGGTGGAATACAAGGATATTAGACAAAGTAGAATTATTTTTAAAACTACCCCAGGGTTTCTTACCTGTAACACGAGCATAACAATGTACATAATTCATGAAATTATTTTGAGGATCAAATGAGTTGATTTGTGCGAATTGCTTGGTACAATTCACAGAGAAAGCACTCAACAAATAAAAAAAAAATTTTAAAACCACTCAACTGCTAATACATTGATTTTTAAAAATGTTCCACAGAACTTGAAAGAAGATATATTTTCTGTTTATATGGAATTGTAGTTAACTTGTATTATTTCCATCTCCTGTATGCTTACTTAGTTGGTCAATTGGGGTCTAGAGTAGGAGTGGGCAAACTATAAACAGTAGGCAAACCAACCTGAAGCCTATTTTTGTAAATAAAGTTTTATTGCTACACACAGACACAGCTCTTTATGTATATAGTGTCTCTGACAGAGTTGCATATCTGTGAAAGAAACTGTATAACCTTCAAAGCCTAAAATATTTACTGTCTGCCCTTTTACAGAAAAAGTTTGCTGACCCTTGGTCTAGAGAGAGGCAAAATTAAGTTTCTTGCTACTATTTTGTTTCAGTCAATTTCTTCTTGTACTTACAACGATTTTTAGTACTTGTATTTTGGTTGTATATTATATGATGCTTAAAGATTCATTGTGGCATTCACTTTTATTTTGAAATGGTACTATTTATCTAATTTATTTATGGTTTGCAATGAAATTTAACCTTGTCTGATATCTATATTACCACCTTCAGTTTCTCTTTGGATCTTTCAAGATATGTCTTCCCCTATACTTTTATAGCCACCTTGTTATGGTTGCATCTCTTTCTATATATTTTTAAATATTTAATGTGACATAAGGTGAATTTATTCCATTTGCCTATATTTTATAATTTGCTTAATCTTAATCCCTTTATTTTAGATTTTTTTGTAACTAGCTTTTTCTCTATGAGATATGTGGGAGGAGGTGGTGAGGGGAAGAGACAGAGAGAGAGAGGGAGAGAGAAGGGGTTAGGATATAGCTGCAAAGTACAGAAACCACTCTAGATAGTTTAAGTAAAAGAGGATTTACGACGAGCTAGTTCAATGGTTTGTAAAATTGTTGGATGGGTTGGAAGAGCAGGCTTGGGGCAGAGTTCCTTGCTCCTAGGATTGCATAGCCTTAACCATGATTGTGATTGAGAAACCTACAGTGATGTCTACAGAAAAACTACTGAAACAGAAAAATGTGACCACGGCACTCACTCTGTCACACTCACGAAAACTGCCATTCCCACTGTGGCCAGTGTTTTCTCCCGGTCCACACTGCTTCCGCTGTGATCTCTATCAGAAAATGAATGCTTTGTACTCCCCCTCTCTCTTATTCACTTCCATGTTCAAAGACTTCCACTTTTTTAGCAAATGCATATGTCTGGTAGATCCTAAAACACATCTGGAACCCTAGCACCTGGAAGTCTGGGAAATGAAGATATTAGCTGTCCTCTGCAATAGGGGAAGCATTTAAAAATATATAAACGTCAAGCAAGCCAATTCACCATATTCATCACCTTGTGTTCTTCCTACTTCAATGTGCAAGCTTTGAATATAATAGCTCATTTTAAACAGGACACATAAATGTCTATTTCTTGACTTATCAATATTAATTGGAGTATATTGTCACTCAAATATGAAATATAAAGTATCTCTATTTACTCCATAATAGAAAAAAAATGCAGCAACAAACTCCTGCTTCCCTGTTTTCTCTCTATCTTTCTCATAATTTATATTAACCATATTACCATTTTTAAATGATAAATGTTTATAGCACTTACATTCTGTCCTATAACTGTAAATCACCCACTGATTGGCATTAGTTATACATTTTTGTAGATTTAATTATACTGACGATATTTTTATAATATAGCTTTTCCACTTCTAATTTTAACTTCATGTATCTGGCTGTATTAACAAATATGTCTACCTTGTAGCATATTTGTAAAAACATGAAATAATGTATATAAAATATCTGGTACATGATAGGTTCTCAATAAAAGAGGCCATTCTTATAGTTTTTTATTTATGAAGAAAAATAAATTCAAAGGACAAAATCAAAGATAAGATACTGGTAGAACACAATTCCTAGGACTTGGTAAATAATGAACAAATTTGGGATCCAAATTTTTGTTTTGAACACCAAGAATGCTAGATTTAAGTATTTCCTATGATATTAAACTATACTATGATATTAAACTAGATAACTCATCCCAGGTCACAAATGAGTCATGCGACAAGTTACTTAGTTTAAGAGGCCTCGGGTCAGACATCTATAAATTGAAGCAGCAGTGCTCATGATCTCTTCAGCCTCTTACAGTTCTATATTGTATTTTCATGAGTCTTGGTGGATTACCTGTAACTATTTTTAGAATCTAAGTTTGCCTTCTGCCAGGTGCTCTGAATGCTCCTTGACATATTTTCTGTGCTGTCAGTTGATGTGTGTGACAAGGAATGCCAACTAATTCTAATATTAACCTTACATCTCTTTTTTAATGATAGCCTTTTATGTCATGCTTATCAAAATCAAGAAGCAGTGATATTTGCTTGTCTATAGTTGTAGGCTAGCTAGTCATTGCAGGTCTTTTTTGCAATGTACAAAATAAAAGGCTGACTTTATTTGTATTCAAGTCCAGACTAGTATTTGGGGAAACTCTGGAGCTATTTTGGACATTTATTGGGGGGAAAAAAACAATCAAATGTCATTGAACCCAGTTAATACATATATAAACATTTGAATATATGTGTTTCTTATGGCTTCCAATAGGCTGAAAGGCTTACTAAAATGAGGAAGATTATTGAAACTAAAACTAAGAAATAAAGAAAAACCTCCTGCATGACTATGGGTTATTTTATAATGATTGTGCAGTGGTTAGAAGCATCTAAAACTGTACTCTGGAACATTACATCGCAATCTTATAGCTGGATATCATTGTATTAGTTTTCTGAAATATGACCCAAGAGAATTTAGAACACTAATAAACTAACATGGCAATGAGTGAGTCTCCAAAACATTCATATTGATGAAATTGGAAATAGTAAGGAAACATACCAGTGAAAGTAAAATATTAAGATTTGATGGGAAGACAGTTTTTTGAGTCTGCAACATGGAATAGAAATTTGATTAAGAGGTAACTTTGCAGTGGCCAGTTATAACCAAGGTTGTTATGAAAAAGTTAATTGTGTCTGCATGTTCTCATGAAGTCCATGTGCAGTGTCTGGAATTTGTGTTAGTTAAGTAACTATAAATAAAAACTAGCTGCCACCAAGGCAGCTGACTTTGGAATTCTACAAAAGAAAATGCTAACAGGAAACCATTTGCAAAATTTGAAAATGAATCCATACTTTTTGCAGAACGTTGGGTTTTGTGAATTGTTTTAGCACAAAGACATCACCACATACAACCATAGCTCAGAAAAGTCATATCCCTTGGAAATAGTTAAACCTCAAAGAGTGTTGTATTCTTCTTAAGCATCTGTAGCATCAGTATGATATCGAACTTGAAAGGAAACTAAATTATTTGCATGTATGTTAGTATTGCACAAGCTTTTTCACCTATCTGCTATGTGACTTTGGGGAAAATCATTTCATGTCCCTAAGCTACTTACTGAAGTTGTTTTGAGGATTATAGAAGAAAATTCATGGGAAACAATAAAACTCCATACATACGCAGCATTAATGCATTATTGCATTTTGAAATGAATGGCATCAAGGATCATTTAAGCACATATCCACATGTTAAGAGTAAAAACTTTTTAAAGCAACATTTAAATCCAATGCAATGCTTTACTATATAAGCATTGACAATTCTTATCACTGTTTACTCAACTGTATTTAACTTTTAATTATCAATAATGGATTGCCTACATAGCAATTTTTCAACAGTAACACTTCATACCCTCAGCAGAAGCATTATGCTAGGACATACTTTGATTACTTTATCAGTTGAATTTTAATTAAAATGCTGGGTATAATGCTACAGGAAAAATTGTTTAGGTTTTCTCTTTATACTCCACTAAACCCAGAAAAAGATATTTAAGACATATTTCATTTTTATGCCTATCTCAACATCCTAGAGATTATGAGGAAAGCTATAGCATAAGCTGGAAAATTATTTAATAATCATATCTTGAATGTCTACTATTTGCAACTTTCAGAAATTTAATAACAATGTTAAATTTATGTATACAATTATATAATTTCTGGAATTTTCTTCAAAATAACCCAGTGGAGGATAGGAAGGATATATGTGTACAGCTCTACATGAAACAGTATTCGCTATGTATTGCTTATTGTGGAAACTGGGGAAAAGGTCATTTTACTATTCTCTCTACTTTAAAAATTCTGTGACGAAATTTCAATAACAATTTCAACAATAATAAAAATGAGAAAAATATTATTTGATTTGATGGCTTATAGATCCAGTGGAAGAAAAGAAAACCCCAAGGGTTAATGTGAAATACATTCCATCCAAGCATGTTTTAAAAGCATTTCCTTTAGGAAAGTTTCAAAACATTATGTAAACTGAGTATTCATTCAGATAATAGCATGATCATGTTATGACGCCAATAATACCTTCTCTCTTCTCTCTATTATGGGAAAAACTAAGAGTTTGTATTTCATACTAACTTCTCAGTCATTGTACCATTATTTTATGTCATTAAGACATGAAAGTTATAAATACAGGCTATCAGATGGGAAAATAAAATCTAAAAATATAGCTTGTTATTTATGTTTCTAAACATTCCATGATTTCACAAAATATGTATGAAGCTATTTATATTTATATCAAACTTTTAAAAAAATTCATCAATTATTTGATAATGTGAAGAAACAACTATAGATTTCCAGTGTAAGTGACTATACACTGCTTATTATATCTGCAAAGACAAATGAAAAATTGACAATTAAACATAATTTGAGAAATTGGGATTTTCATATAATTTACCTGGATTGGGTCTTTTTGCTAAATCAATTCCCTGGATAAAACCAGCTGTCCACTTTTTTACCTTTGTAAACACTGTCTTCCTTAATTTTGTGTATTAGAGATAAAGCAAGCCTCTTACAGCATAAGCTTCAGCTTTAAACAAGCACTAATTTCAAGTGAAATTGTGGAGTAATTTGGGAACATTTCTTCTGATGCCTTACATGGGTGCAGACTGATTACATGACAAAGCAGTCAGGTTGCTTAATTGGGTGCAAGATTTCTCACTGGGGCAAAACCTGGAGTCTATTGATGTCTGTACAGTTTTACATTTAGTGCAATATCCACACATCCTCATGAAGTGAATTCCTCATTATTCTTTTGCAGGCCTTTTAAGTTCTAAAATTTGTCTTACACATTAGTATTATCTGGACCAAACATACATACCGCACACTTGCAGGCCACCAAATTTGGGAAATGGAGAACACTAAAGGAACATTATAATCTGACTCTGCATATGTATCAACTTCACTCCATTCTACTTTAAAAAAAAAAAAACCTTCCATAATAGGGTTTTTGCATTTGCAATTCTCCGTCACATGTTTGAGGCTTAATTATCAGGTCTAAGCTCAATACTGCCCTTTATGAGAGGTCATTCTGGATCATTCAATCTAGAGTAGACTCATCCAGTATTTACTCAATGCATTACCCTGTGTTGTTTTCTTCATTGCATTGTTCATAAGTTAAAATTGTCTTCTTTAATTATTTACATGTTTATTTTCTGTCTCCCTTCATCAGAATGTATGTTCCATGAGGACACAGACCTGTTTTCTTAACCACAGTGTTTAGAACACTGCCTGGTACATGATCGATGCTCAAAAAGATATTTTATATGAGTAAATGATTAACTAGAATGAATGAATGAAGTTTTTGTAGGACTTTTTTCCCCTTGAATCACAGTTAAATATTTACAAGGAATTTCTTATTACTAAAAAATTATGGCACTTTCATTAGGAAAAGTCACTAAATAAGGCCCTAGATTAAATCAATTAATGAAACAAGGGCAAAGTTGTACAATTGGTCACATATAGGTGAACTATTTACTATAACAGCAAAATCTCAAGTACTTGGTTATATACACAGTGCTTAGAATTCCATTTAGCAGTTTTAGAATCTAAATTATTGGGCATATACTACTTCATTTTCCCCAGAGATCTGCTCAACAAGATGCAGTGTGAAGGGACAGCTGGAATTGAAACCTATCATAGTGACTATGGGAAGGTGGCATTCTCAAGCTTAAAATGGGTTATATGTGAGGGATGAGGCAAAGATGATGCCAAAGCTCAAATATAGGAGATTTAAAAAGTGAGGTTTTCCTTGATGATGCAGAAGGTTAAATACTGCTAGAGAAAACCATAGGTTAAATTTATGAAATCTCTAATTTATATTGTCTTACGTGAGCTAGCTCTAAGATAGGTCATTTTTTCTTTTTAGGGACTCTACGTAATACTTTAGAGATCCCTAAACACTGGTGGTCTGTGACGTGCAGTTCCATTGACAAAGATGCATGTGTCTGTCTCCTTTAGCTATCCTTGTCAATTTTCCCTCATCCTCTGAGCATCCTACGTTGCTCTTCCAGCTTTTGACTCTACACAAATATCCTCCTTGTTACATGGTTCTACCCCTATACTTTTTCTGATAGTGTTACCCCTGTAACATTGCACTTATCTTGTCCACTACCCATTCTTCAAGTGTTAATTCATATACTAACTCTTTCAAAAATATTTATTGATGTGTCCACCTAAAAACGAAACAAACAAACAAAAAACCTCTCCAAGTGGTGGAAAGTTCACTAAATCTGGAGGCTATCCACCCCATTGCTTGACTCTGAATTCTATATAAAGAAAATTCTACATATTAGGCCAAAATTTTTATACTTACAGTTTTTCTGAATTGATTCCTTTTTTTCTTTTTGAAGCCTCTTCCATGTGAGATTCCCTTGAATATTTTTAGACATTTATTATGCTGTTCCAAGTCTTTTCTTCTTCATTAAAGATAAACATCTTTAGTTCAAAGAAGTCCGATGCTAGCCCAGCCAGCTGGCCTACACTTTCCTCACAAGCACCATCAAGATGACTCCTTCTATAGAATTTATACTGTACTTTTTATTAACAACATATGTTGAGAGTCCTGGGATCTATTTAAATATTGATTTGCTGGCCTGTTCAGCTGGAATTTAACTCCCTCAGTAGCAAATAGGCTTGACTGGCTACTTCCCAAGACCGGAAACCCCTACCCTACATCAGGGACCTTCATTAATTATTAATCAATGATAAATCATCATGCTTCCCATTCCTGCCCAAACTGTACACCTTTTCCCATATTATCCTACTTGCACTGCACTATGCTGGCATCCTCTGACCCAGACTCCCACCAACACTCTCCCTCTCAAAATCCTTCACAATCCCTTTGGAGCTCCATTTCCTGCTAAATACAACCCCTTACATACTCCAGCTTTTTACAAAACATTCATTACATTGGCTGAAACCTGCATCTTTTCATTGTTCATACCTCCCTAAAAGATGAAGTGTTTGTGCCATTTATTGCTAAACCGGGATATTTTTGAAAGCACATGCATATACTATTAACAATTACAATATGAGAGTAGGTATAAACTGGGACTGTCCCATACAAACCAGGGTATATGTCTGTAATAATTTCCTGGGGCTGCCCTAGAGATTGCCACAAATGAGTGATTTAAAACAACAGAAATGTACTCACTGATAGTTCAAGAGGCTAGTAGTCTGAAATCAAGATGTCAGCAGGGTTCTTTCCTTTTGAAGATTCTGAGGGAGAAACAATCTCATGCCTCTCTCTTTGGTGATCATCCACTTGGTGCTTCTGGTTGTGAATGACAATCCTTGGTGTTCATTGGCTTACAGATGCATCACTCCAGTCTCTGCCCACTGGCTACTTACCTATGTCTCAGTGTCTTCTACTTAGTTGTCTCTTATAATAAGGACTCACACTGAATTTCAGGCCCATCCAAATCCAGTATGATCTTATTTTGATCTTTAGTTTAATTATATCTGCCAAGACCCTTATTCCAAGTAAGGTCACATTCTGAAGTTCAAGTGGACATGAATTTTTGAGGGGCATTGTTCAACCCACTGTGGTGGGCAGTCTACCTATAGGATGACTGTTCTTCTCCCTCATCTTACAAGCTTTGGAGTTGTGAGGTGGAGTGAGCACATTCTCTCCCAGTGTCACTTCCAGACCATTATTTCTTGATCTTGTATTAAAATATCCTTCTTGATACACTCATGTCAATTGGTTAATCTATCTTCTTCCTTTCTTTTTACTTCAATCTTAGTTGATTTTCTTCAATAATCAAAACCTATCCAATTTCAACATTCATGTGAATGAACCCATAGTACCCTAAAAACTCAGTCACTTTATATTCTCTGCTGCATGAAACTTTACATCAATTCCTTTTCAGCTTTCCAATCCATGACTCATATCATAGGTTGGAAATTATAAAAGTATCAACTTCAAAAATGGTCAAATATCAGAAATTTTATATAGTTTAACAAAATGAAATTTGTCCTCCAATCTCTGCCTTATTGTTTGAGATGTATGTCCCAAAACATCTCAAACCTGGATCAAACAAATTGTCCCTTTTCTCTTCTCTCACACTTACTGTCTGGGGATAATGCTACACTAAGGCAGATTGTTGCTACTTCATCATGTTGGTTTCCATAAATTGTGTTAGTGCTGGGTAGAACAGTTCTTAGTCATCACTTTCCTGGTTCTTCACAGTGACTATTTCAAACCTTCTCCACGCTGTTCCAAGTTCCTACTTCCCACTCCATCCTTCACACTCATCATGCTACCTGTCCTCCTACTTTGTAAGGGAAAACAAAGCCAACAGATGGAAAACTTCTTTCTTGCTGACATTTTATTTAAAAATTTTGCTGTGTTTCTTGTTTTCATTCTATCACATGGTATAAAATACCTCCATTTCTTATTTAAGAATATTTTTTCTGCTTGTATTTTGACTACAATCCATTCATCAAGGATGTTCCTCCACTTATTATTTCCTGTATTTCTCTTATAGCACCTGGTTCAGGCAGCATTTAAACATACATTACCTTACCAGATATTTAGCAAGCACTTACTATATTCCAGGTAATCGGCAAAACACTGGGAATTTAATAGCGAACAAGATATTTACTGTCACTGCCTTCATGAAGCTTATAATCTATGAAACAAGAGAGTAATTGAACATACTATATTACCTATTCCTCAAATATTTTCTCCCACTGTCATTTTTTTTAGCTCTGCTTAAGTATTTTGTCATGCAAAAATGTTTTTTCTTTTATTTTTTATTCTATTTTTACTTAGTCAAAGTTTTCTCTCTTTAATTCTGTATAGATTTTGAGACATAGTTAGAAAGACTTTCTTAACATCCAGGTTATAGAGAAATTCCCTGTATTTTCTTCTAATGCTTTTATGGTTTCTTTTTTCACAACTATATTCTTTGATAACTTTGAGTTCATTCTTGTGTATGGTTGAAGTATCAATCTCACATTTTTTCCAAATGGCTAGTTAACACAACACCATTTATTAAATGGTCTATCTTTTTTTTTTATTTCAGGAAATTATGGGGGTACAAACACTTTGGTTACATGTTAAATGGTCTATCTTTGCAGCTGCAATTTTTGATGCTATCTTTATCAAGTGCTAAATTTTCAACTGTAGTTTTAATCTATTACTGGACTTTCTATTTTTATCCTATTAGTCAATCTGCCTATTTGGGCACCAGTTCCATGCCATTTAATTAGGGAGGCTTTATAGCTTATTTTAATATGTGAAGCTATTTCTCCCTCATAATGTATCTTTTTCAATGCTTTCTTAGCTATTCCTGCCTGATTTCTTTGATACAATCAGTTTGTGTGATTTTTGAAAAGCTGATATTTTTATTGGAATCATATTAAATTTATGAATTAACTTTGGGAGAGCTCACATCTTTATAATGTTGAGTCATTTTATCCAAGAAAAAGAATATATTAATATTTTTATTTGTTCAAGCCTTCTTTTGTGTGTTTTTCGGGAAAGTTTTAAAATTTTCTTCATATAATTTTGTAATTTATTTCTAAATTTATTTCTAAATATTTTTATGTTGCTATTGTTAATAGGATTTCTTTCGTTCATTATATCTTCTACCTGGTTATTGTTTGTGTATGTAAAGATATTGATCTTTATCTGTTACTTTTCTACTTCCTTGCTAAATTCTTTTTTGTTTTAGATTAGTTTATCATTGATTCTTTAGGTTTTACAGGTGCACTATCATATTATCTGCAAATAAAGAGTTGTTTTATAAATTTTCATTCATCTAATTATTTTTTACTCCTTCAATTGGACTGCTTGATACTTTCAATCTAACGTTAAATAGTAGTGGATATAGTGGTCCTTCTTGCCTTATTCCTAACCATAGTGTGAAAGTCTCTTGTGGTTCCCATTAAGTAAGACACTGGCTTTAAAATTGAGCTACATATATATTTTATAACATTGAGGATCAAGTCACAATTTCATGAGTATTTTTATCATAAATAGATGTTAAATTTTCAGTATCAATGGAGATACATGGTTTTTCGTCTTAGATCTATTAATTTGTTGAATTTTATTATTATTTTATTTCAAAATATTAAAGGGATACAAGTATTTTTGTTACATGGGATGAACTGAATAATGCTGAAGTCTGGGCTTTTAGAGTACCTGTCACCAGAGTAGTGTACATTGTATCTGAAAGGTACGTTTTTATCCCTCACCCCTCCGTCCTTCCCCCTGCTTAGTTTCTAATGTCCTTTACACCACTATATGACTATTTGTGCCCATTGTTTAGCACTGTGTGCCCATTGTTTAGTGCACACTTATTAGTGAGAACATGTGGTGTTTGTTTTTCCATTCCTGGGACACTTCACTTAGGATATTGTTCTCTAGTTCCATCCAGGTTGCTGCAAAAGGCTTTATTTCATTCCTTTTTATGACTGAGTAGTATTCCATGGTATATGTATACCACATTTTCTTTATTCACTCATCAATTGGTGGGCACTTAGGTTGATTCCATATCTTTGCAATTGTGAATTGTGCTGTGATAAACATTTGGGTACAGGTGTCTTTTTGATATTATGACTTCTTTTCCTTTAGGTAGATGCCCAGTAATGGGATTGCTGGATTGAATGGTAGATGGATTAAAGACTTAAATGTAAGACCTAAAACCATAAAAATATTAGAAGACAATGTAGAAAAAACTCTTCTAGACATGAGCTTAGGCAAAGAATTTATGACTAAGACCCAAATGTGAAATATAGCAACAACAAAAATAAATAAATAGGACTTAATCAAATTAAAAGTTTATGCACAGCAAGGGAAATAATCAACAAAGTAAATAGATAACCTACAGAATGGAAGAAAATATTTGCAAACTATATATCCAATAAAGGACTAATGTTCAAAATCTACAAAGAACTCAAATAAATCAGCAAGAGAAAAACCAAATAACCCCATTAAAAAGTGGGCAAAAGACATTAAGTATTTTCAAAAGGAGATAGACAAATGGACAAAAAAGACATTAAAAAATGCTCAATATCACTAATCATCAGGGAAATTTAAGTTAAAACCACAATGATATACTACCTTACCTCTTCCAGAATGGTCATGATTAAAAAATCAAAACACAATAGAAATTGGCCTTGATGTAGTGAAAAAGGAAAGCTTATACATTGTTGGTGGCACTGTAAAGTATTATAACCTCTATGGAAAACAGTATGAAGATTCCTCAAAGAATTTTTTTATTAAATATCCCAATATTGAACCACATTTGCATGCCTGATATAAATCCTACCTAAATTTTGTATTAGTCTGTGCAGGCCTCCATAACAAAATATCATAGACTGGGTGGCTTAACCAATAGAAATATATTTCTAAATGTTCTGAAGACTGGGAAGTTCAAGATTAAGGTGCCAGCAGGGTAAGTTTTTCTGAAGTCTCTTTGCATGCAGGTGGCCACCTCTGTTAAATTTGAGATGCATAATAGAAATATTATCAGTTGGGATAGGTTAGATTAAGATGAAGAACCAACAATCCCAAAGTATCATTGGCTTAATAAAACAGATGTATGATCTACTCTTGCTTCAAGTCCAGGAAGGGTTAGCAGCAGGCTCTACCCACTTCATTCGTTCAGAGAGCCAATCTAATGGAGGCTGTCCCTGGGCATGTGCTTTCTTGATAGACAGCAAGGACAGGAGAGGGAATGGGGCCATTATGCTGTGGCTTTTTATGGCTTCTAAAGTAAATGACATAAAACACTTCTTGCCCACATTTCATTGGGAAAATATGTATGTTTCTAACTACTTTGGGGAGAGGGGTTCAGAGACATACAATTCTATGATGTACCAAAGGCCGGAGAGTATTTAGGAACAAATCTAACAATGTCTACAATAAGTGAAATGTTGAGTAGACTGATGAATACTAGAATCTGGAGACAAGGAAAGAGTTTGGGCTTGAAATATATATTTGTGATATGTCAGCATACAGAAAGTATTTAAACTTATGAAACTAGGTGACATCACCAACACAGTGAGATACTAGGATTGAGACATCTCAACATCTAGAAGTAGGAAGAGGAAGAGAATCCAGTGAGGCAGTTGGGTAAGAAGTGAGGTGGGAAGAGAACCAAGAAATATTGAGTATTTGGTTATAAATTCAGGTAGGTTTTTAGATTTGTTAGAGAAGGTAGAAATTGTTGTCTGGTCATGTCTATTTTCTCTGTGAAATAAGAGGTAGTTATCAGCTGAGAATTAGAAGAATGTGAAGGTTGTAGAGAGGAAAAAATATAAGCACTGTTGATTTATAAGAGCAGGAAAGTGACTACTATGGGAAAATGGAGGGGAATTTTTAGGCAACACTGAGGCATACTTGAGATTAGTTATCATGGATTTTAAAATCTGTCAACACAGTTGTGTGATTTTTTTTTTCTCACCATGGTCATCTCCTCAGGTTCAAATTCAGAGTAGACTAAAGGCTATATATAGTTGTATGGGTTGTTTGTCAATGTACAATGGGAGGGAGGGGGAAGATGTTGAGAGTATATATGGGTATGATTGTAGTGACTGCCAATGGAACTTAAACTGGCTAAGCAGAGAACTGAAAATTTGAGAGGGATGAGAGACAATGAAAAGTAAGGTAGGAGCAATAGTTCAATGAAAAGTAAGGTAGGAGCAATAGTTTATGGAAAGATCCTGGTGGCTTTGAGAAATCCTTGGAGTTGGGGCACTAAAGAAAGCTAGAGGGATGACAAGTATGTGTAAAAGATTGGTGAGGTCTAGGCTGACCATGGTAGTGGATGTCTCAGAATGGAGGACAAGATCTTTGGAGGAAAGAGTCAAGGATCCGGGAGTTAATGCACTTGAGGAATTACTAGTGTGGATGTCAAAATCCCAAATCAAATTTTAGTAACGAAAATGCTAATGTTTGGAGAGAGGGGCAATTGGCAAGAACACTCAAAGTTCAGTGGGTCTCATCGTAACCACAGGGATGGTGGTGCCCAGCCTGGTGGAGGCTTTGTTCTCTTTTACAAGAGAGTAGAAATACACAGTAGGAGTAAGTACAGAAGGAAACATTTTCATCCCAACATTTATTCTGATGAGAAACCCGTGGGACATCTAAATGTCCATATTGATTCATCCTTAATGAAAGATTAATAGCAAACATTAAAGTGTTAATACTAGTCAACACATGCACATGTAAAAACAATTTGAGTCAGTGGCAATTATAATTAATAAGTATAGTATTTCTTAAGGTAGTACAGCCCATGAAAAATATTTCTGTTTTAAAATCCTGGGAAACATGTTTAAGTATCTGGAAAAAACCTGGACTCATTTTCATTGACACAAAGAAACTGAACAAAATTTTTTTGTTTTAATCACTGTTTTATTTACTCAAAAGAACTATTTGACCCTGAATTTTGCTCAGTTTTGAGTATATTCTCAACATGTAAGCATTTTCCTTACAATTGAACTGATTTTTCAAGAGTAAATTTCTTGGAGTCTGCAGATTTTCAACTACACAGTCATAAGACACTCAATTCAGATTCCCTTTTTACTGAATTTTGATGAAAAACAAAATGTTTTCATGTAGAGACTTGAACTAAGCTGTCTCTACAATACAGTTTTACTAAAAATTGTCTGTATTCTAGAGAACAATATTATTCTTGATTAACATATACAGCTGTCTGATTAGGCTGGTTTCTTAAAGTCAGGCTTCTCTATGGCAAAATATGACAAGGGAGACACTTTCAGAGTGTACTGCACACTTAAAGTGGGCAGAAGAAAGATACACGAGAAGCAGCAAACCCCAAATTTTGGATCAATATAATGACACAAAAGTGATTTCACATGCATTTCTTTAGTAGTTCCAGGAATGCTCTGCTATTTATAGAGTGGAGTTGTAATTATTGTCCATTAGCTTGAAGATCCTTACCTTGACCTATCACTGGTTTAATGGGGCTAGTTTGAGCATATCCTCCATTCATCATTGCTAATCTTTGTCCTTCAAGTAGGTGACAGAGCTTTACGGTAGTATTTCTCCCTTTATGATGCATTTACCTTGCTTTTATGTTTATCACCCTGACCATACTAAGATCCCTTTTAAAGGAAAGAAGACTTACTCATTTTGTATCCCCAGTGCCTAACAGGGGACACATGAGAAATAGCTCCATAAATGCCTGTATAAGAGAGAATGTATTGATGCAAATACAAACTGTGTGTGTATATGAAAGACAGAGAGCAAGAGCATATATACACATGCACGTAAGACACATTCATAACATAATGGTATGTACAAATACATTTCTAACAGGATTCAAAATACAGAACTTTCTGATTCAATTGTAGCTGAGTCTTAAGACAATAGCTAACAACAACCTCCTGAAGCTAGACCACCTTAATAAGACATTTGGAAATGTTTATAAAAAGTCATAATTTTCTGATCATGGACCCTTATAACCACATTCAAGCTATTAAAAAAACTAAAGCAGAGGAGTACAAGGAGGTGGAAATTCAGGACAGTTTTATATTGGAGAGAGTTGTAAGGGTTTTGCATTCACAGCCCCCCTCCATTGGGAAGGGTGAAGAGGACTTTCCTTTTCATCTCACACATTGTGAGGGGACCTTTAAGGAAATCACTTGGAGAATGTGATATGCATTGCCTGAATTTTGAGGATGCACTGGGTGGATGTCTGACTCATGGCAAGATGCTAGCTGATGAGATACATGGCACCAGAGCAGAGGATTACATGTATGGAATAATTACATCTCCACCAAGGACAGGTCCGTGGCCCTGCAGGAAGGATGTCAGCTCAGGATGGTTTTAAATAATACTCTCCAGGGGGCATCCTGTACAGGGCAAGGAGATCTCAGCAAAAATAGGCTTAAGAATGGGGGTTTTATGATGCCAGCCAAAGGAGCAGCGCCATCCATGTCAACAGCACAGAAGTTAGAAATGCCCAAGAGAAATCTCAAGAAGCCCACCAACAAGGGCAAGGTTCAGTTTAAACATCAATCATGGCAAAAGACATCCAGTGAAATTTAGGGATTTCAGTCAAGTAAAATCTGTGCTTGCCAGGCTTCAACCAGGAAGAGTCCGAGGGATCCAGAGGCTAGGCAAGTAGGACCAGGAGCAACATACAGGGACTTAGAGGAGAAACTTCCCATGCCCTGTTACTCACTTGCAGGAGTTCAATCTAAAACAAGTCCTAGCTCAGGACAGGGAGAAATTTGAACTTGTAATGAAGTTCAGAGTTTCAATAATTACACTGAACTCAATACAATGATTACTAAATTAGGACATTTTTATTATTATTTTTTTTTGCAACTGAAGTGACCATAAGCTCTGGTTTTCCAAGAGACCTCCCAAATCATGGAACCACTCCAAAATTTTAACAAGAGAAGGGTAAGAAACAATTCCCTAGAATAGATTTTAATTGGTAATAGAGGAGAAACTGTATTCTGAGAGTGTCCTATGAGTCTTGATTGTTCAGTGGAAACTTTATACACATGATTGCCACCCACTTTAAGGGGAAATGCATTCCTGTGTAGTAGCAGAACTTTGGAAGTTTGCTTAAAGTATTTCTCCTCCAAGAAGCTTGACACAATTAAGTTGAATCTAGCCACAAGTTTGTTTTTTTTTTAACAGACAAACCATTCTTGTGCTTGTGTATGCATATTTATAAGTTTCTTGAGCATTATTATCATCATCCATAGAATCTACATGTGTGTTTATTTTATTAGTAAATCAAACAATGGAATTCATTTTTAAAAGTAATTTAATTAAAATTTAAAGTTCTTGGAGAAAAAGCATATTTTCTAACCAAAACCTTGGTCCTCCTGATCCTCAATAAGTGATGGCTTTAGAGGATTACAAAGTGCTCAGTACAGGGAAGATTTTGTTGAAAAAATATTCAAGCTGAAGCATTATTAAATAGCCACTTTCCTAAATTCTGAGCACAAATTTCCTTATCACTGCTTATCATCCCATGCCTTTTTCCTCATTCACACATTATCATTTAATGAAATAAACTTATAACCCCAAACATTTGACATTAAGAAAGTTAGTAATTTCAAAATTTAAAAAATGATTTTATGACACATTTTGATTTCTTTTAAAATGATCATAGGTATATGTAAAATGAAACAAAAATTTTGTTTCTCAAAATGTTTTTTCATAAAGAAACTGTTTGCTTTGCTTATAGTCTTAGAACTGAGAGCTACATATCTTCCCTGAGGAAATAATTCTAGTACACAATTTACTTTTTACTTTTAGACACGTTTCTAGTGTTCTGTCTTTTAATTTAATCTTTCCATTATCTGTCCTGTTGTAACAATGCAATTCAAGCTTCCTCCTGTGTTTTTA
Source organism: Varecia variegata (assembly GCA_028533085.1). NCBI lineage: Eukaryota > Metazoa > Chordata > Mammalia > Primates > Lemuridae > Varecia > Varecia variegata. The sequence continues at coordinate 38,778,420 of CM052445.1, read as the reverse complement.
TATCACTTGAATTAACCTTACAAATTACTTCATAAAATTTTTCCTCTATACAAACTTTCTCTAGCTCACCTCTGTCTATCAAGGCCACCGACTTCCCATTTCCAACTAATGTGCAAAACTAAAAATAAACAAAAATTTACCTGGAAAAAATAGAAATATAGTTTAACCACAGAATTTCCAACCTAAATGGATAGGTAAAATATCCTTGGAAAAGGAGATTTTTGTGTTAGAAGACTCACTCTAACTTCTTAGGTGTTCAGGCTCTGAGCAATATGAGAGAGTTCTTACATATCGGGTAGTTTTATACTTCCCAAATATTTCTTTTTCAAGTGTCCCTAGATTATATTTAATCTCTTTGAGTTTAAAAAATTATTATGGCTCTGTTTTTTCATCTATATATATAACTCTATTGTTACTCTTGGTTGTTAAAAATGATATATTATGAGAGAAAATTTATATATGCTTTTGCTTTGTTTTATAAATTCAGATAATAGCACAATGCTTGGTATACAGTGTTGCATTTTTAATGAATTTTTTAATTTAAGGAATTCAAGGAAAATAAAAATTTAATAAAGTTAAAAGCTCCCCAACCCCAACACAAAAAAATAATCACCATTGCATATTGGAGAATTACTCTCTCAGCATCATTCCCTGCATTTATTTATATGATGTATATATTTTATATCACATGTAAAAGTGAAATTTTATAAACTGTAAATACATGTATACTATTTACAAAGTTTTGTTTAAATGGTTTCACATTGCACATGTAAACCATTTTCCACTCAACAAGATATGAGGTCCACATTTTTTATATATGTGAAACAGGATTGGCCCTAGGCAAAATTGTAAAGTAGGTAAAGTTCTATTTAACTTTTCAGCCTCTCTCTTTTCCTTCTTTCTCAATTTCCACATGAGTGTAAACCTACTGTCAGAAAACGATCTAATGTAGACACAGTTTTGTTGCTGTTGTTTAAAAAAAAATGTTATGCCAATATTCTTTATGTGATAAATAATAAAATGCCTCCTTCACTCCCTCATTTTCTTGGGTCTTCCACACTTCTCACAACCCCCCTTTTTTGGACTTCAAAGTACATGCAATTAATGTTTCTTACCAATTAGTCTTTAGGGATGAGAATATCAATTTGTTTGAGCAGATGAACTTCATAAGCAGAATGCCATTTTAAAAGTCAGGTGCATAGTCATTAAAAGCAAACAGACTGTACACAGGTCATCTATATCTTGGTTGAGTAAAGTTATTGTCTCTTATATGAGCTTGGACACTTCAGATTTTCAGGCTTATGTAATTATAGCAGGAAAGTCTCAAACTACCACTGCTTGCTTTATTGAAGAAATGTCAGAAAGAGCAGGCAGCCTCCCCCTATTATCAGGATACTCTGTATGCACACAATTACTGCACAACTATTACCCTGCATGGTGGCTCCATTTGGGTGCCTTTCTGCCTTCACCATGGCTTTTGATGGCAGAAATAGTGCCTTAGTTATCTTGGCCTCTCAGCACCTAACACAATGCCAGACTCATGGTTCATACCAAAAATATTTTCATTAAGTGGATGAAATTATCTCCCATAAGGTAGTTGTATAAGGCTGGTTGTCTCTCCAGTGACATGCTTATTTTCTCTCATTATCTTAAATCTGAATTTCTGTGGAAAATATGCTATTATGCAGTACCTTTCACTGAGAATAAAGATAGACTCCTTTTGGCAAACAGATAACATGACAAGCTAGATAGAATTTCTACAATCATTTGAGAGATGATAAATATTCACAGAAAGAGGGAAACAAGTAATCAAGTAACAGAGGCAAATATACCATGATTAAAGTGAAAGTCAAAGGTGTTTTAAGGTGACCTCAAGGAAAACATGAGCCCTCAAAGAGAGGAAATTGATCTTTTCTGTACTGAAGCTGAAACATCAAAGCTAGATGATTCAAGACCATGGCAATCCTGAAATAATCAAGATAGAAATTCTGCTATAGGGTAAAAAAAATTCAGCATTGATTCTTCTGAACCTTAATTAGAGTCAGTGGGACTGATTCAGGTAAGGTATGTGTAGCATGTCTATAGTAGAAATTTATCTATAAAACATTTTCACAAAAATGAAGAGTAGAGGATTCATGCTAAGAAATGCAAAACAAAAAGTTTGAACATTTGCACATCAGAAATTGGTTAGCCTCCATAGTAGTCCAAGCCTCCCAAACAAGGCAAGGTAACTCCCATGGAGCATTGTCCTACCTCAAAGGAGAGCTCCAGATTAATTGACCATGCATGGAGAACTGGAGTCGATGTTAGTTTCATCAATGAAAGGAGCTGATGTCCCACTGTGGTCTCTAGACCAGTTTCTTATTTTTTGAGATTCACTAGGAAAAGTTTTTTTTTTTCCCCCTTTTCCCCTTAGATTTACTATTAGCTATGCCAATCCACATAGCTCGACAGGCCCCAGACCAGGAAAAAATTAGATGAGCCCTAATGAAATGAAACTAGGTAAATCATTGTATGTTATAAATGGCACCCACACCACTGGGAATGTACTTTTTCAAAATTCTCTGCCCTCTGCCAAGAAATGCACCATGGTGTGAATAATGAAAATGAATAATGCAAAGCAAAATGCAGTATCCAATTTGCACGTCAGTCACAGTTTTCTTCCTCAGAATGATAGACTTTGGAAATTACAAACAAGGCTGTTTAAAATCCAGACCAACAGGAGCATTAAATTGGAATAGAGACCAGCTGGATGTGAGAGCCCATGAGTAATGATGCTGTGTCCAGTCATCTATAGAGAAATGATAATAGAGACCCATAATAAATGGTAGGTAACACACCTGACAAGTGATTAGTTTGGAGAATATACATGACAGACAGCAGGAAGAGTTTTCAGTCCACTGCAGGATGACACATTTTGGAAGTCCTATAAGCCTAGCATTTCGAGTTAGCATTTTCAAAGAGTTGGGGACTAAAAAGTTGAAGAGATTTTTCATGATGAGCAAGACTTTTCCTGATCTGTGGTCCCCTTCATTATAATTTGGTCAACCATTTCAGCAAGGTCGTGTTCCTAACTTTCTTTTTATAGTCAGGTGGGGAAAGGGCTTCGATAGCAGAACTTATTTTAATCTTAGTGAGAGAGCCAGAAAATAGCTCTAAAGCTTTGCAAGAAAAGATGGAGGTTAAGGCCTTCTCTGAACAAAAAGAAAAATCCAAAATCTATTTTCCACAATTAATTACTTCCCTACATGTTCTTTCAAACATGCACTTTATGCAATAAAGAACATTGCACATCTGCTCTTAAGAGAAATGACTTTAATTGCTAAGCTGCTAATGGGGCGTTTTCTCCCGTAGAATTTCTACCCATCTGCATGCTCTGATTACCACATCCTCATCAGATCTTGTCTACTTCAACCTTTTTTTCCTAAATGATCATCATTAATCCCATCTATGGTATCTCTAAATATGGGAAATGAGTCTAGAGTAATAATGATGTCTGATTGTGTTGCCATTTTTTTCGGGAAAAAAAAAAAGATTGAAGTTTCAAACTACCCCCTTCCCCACCAAAAACAAACAAACAAACCAAAAAAACTTTCCAAGCTGGGTAGACAAATCCTAGAACCTGATGGGGAAAAAAAAGATCAGCTGACAACTTCAAATTGCAAAGACAAGCTTAGAGAGAGATACCTGGTAGAGAGACTGCTATGGGAGGGCATTAAACTATTCCTGGAACATAAGGCACTTTTCTGTAACTTGTGGCAGAGAATTACACAAATAACACACGCAGGAGAATCTTCTCACTTCTTTTGGAACAGATATGGGTCAAGGGGAAAATAAACACCATTTTAAATTTAATATACTCTTATCTGCCCAAACCTTTAAGCATCATGAAGGAGTTTGATTCAACCGGTGTTTGTAAAAGTCACAAACAGGAGAAGCAAAAAATAAATAAATAAAAATACTTTTATCTGCTTCTCTTCAACATATAGCTTTGTTTTTATGGCAACTGTTAAAAGTGAGAGTATTTAGTGAAAAAAAACCCTGATCATGTGTAATTTTCACCTACACTTATATAATTTTCTCTGTTGATAAGAAAAATAATATGTTTAAAAGTAAAAATAATTCAAACCATACACCAGTTAGGATTTGGTACCGAAAACAGAAGCAGCTGTAGGAATTTGAATGAGGAAATGTTTTAATAAGAAATTAGAGACTATACATTGTTGGAAGAGCTAGGGGAACAAAAATCAGTGAAGCCACTGCCACCAAGCTCAGCTGCCTGCAGCACCAGAGCAGCTGATCCTTACCAGCTCACCTGGAAGTTTCTGTGAGCTTTACCTCTGTCCTGCACCTGTGAGGCTCCTGGCCACTGTTGGCAGAGAATAATGATTTCTCCTTCTCTTCTACCTTCAAAGTCTAATAAGAGTCTGTCTCTTTGGCAGACTCTAAACCAAAATCTTGGGGAAAGAGATTCTGGTAAATGGAGGTAGAGATTCTTGCCCCTGCAGTCCAGAAAAGAAAATGGAAGAGTTTGGCAATAAGTATTTGTTGTGCAAATGTACAATGGATGAATAAATGAATGAACAAATTCTTTTCTTATCAGTTTAAAGCATTGCCAAGATATATGGAGAGTAAATTATCAGTAGAATGAGTTAGTTATGTTATTTGAACGTTTAAGGGCTGCGAGCTAACGTAAATTGAATGATTTTACTTCACGGAAGGGCTCCAATTACTATGAGCTCAGACTGGTTATGTCTTTAGCTTGGTTCCCGTTTTATCCTCTATATTGGCCACCTCATGTCTGATCATACAGTCTTTCTGAAAATTCTGTAGTGATATTGACTAGTTTTTCTACTTAATAAAGTGAAGTCACATCCAGTTTTGCCTCCCAAAGATTGCTCTACCTAGTCATCTTGGTTGAAATTCTGGGTTCCTAATTTTTTCAGTCAGGTATTCATAGACAGCCTTTGGTCTATTCCTGGAGAGGGCTAATTGCATCCCAGGAATGTATCTTAGCAATTTAACTCTCAAAGCGCAGCCTCATTTTCCTTACTTCTGTGATTAATGCTTTATGTGCACCAATAACTTGAAGGAGCATCCTGTTGATATGTTCTGCAACATTCCTAGTGTTTCCACAATTTCATTGGTTTCTTAAGTCAGCAATTATGCTCTTAAAACATAAGCAACTGATATGATACATAGACTAAAAAAAATCTATATTCTAGTTCTTAAATTAAAGGTAATAAAATTTCTGAAACTGTGATTAAAGTGTCCTGCCACCAACAAACAGTGACAGTTCTGAAATACTACTAGTGTCAATTAATTTTTTAGAGCAAGGAAATATCTTTGTTTTAATACTATAATATTTCCATGGAAACCCCACTGTATATTTTACTGCTGTGTAAATTTCAGCTAATATGGTGCTTAGGATAAAATATGAATGTATCATAATAATTAATTTAAATTACCTCTGATAGACAGTGGATGTTTCTTTTTAAAAATATAACCACTAATTAGATAATCAAATGACAATATTGTCTGCAGGGTTATGGAGTCATGGTAAGCATGGCCAAGGACTGCCTGATATTGTTTGGTTGGGAGCTTATGGAGGACATAATGTCACTCCACATCACTAGTTTTTCTTTGCCTGGCTAAAAATCACATCAAAATTCATGCACACATGGGACATCAGCAGGAATTGTGTTCAAGTGCTCTGCACAACAGCCTGAAAGTTCACAAGGTGCAAAGTTCTGTGGAATTGTTTCTCATCAACCACATAATTCCTTTCACTAGTCCCTTTATTCCTTCTTTCATTCAGTACATGGTAGGAACTGAGATCCAGAGGGGATGTGTGAAATACAGAATCAGACGTGGATGAAAAATTTAGTGTTTATTATTTTCTTTAAAAAACCCACATTTATTTTTATGAATATTCTTTAAAAAGGACCAGCAATTTTTGTAAAGATGAGAAAGAAGGGCATCTGGGAGCTCCTCGTTTGAAAAATGCAGCCAGTTATGTGCATTTATGACGTACATAAATTTCTGCCTACATTTACTTCTCACTATTGGGTTCAGCTCTTTTATTGAGAGCATGCTCTTCAGAAGGCTCTGTTAAAGGGTCCTCACAGCCACGGAAGCACAGATTGCTAGGAATTGAGATCTCTGAGGAAATAGGATTTAAAACAGGTGATTTTAATAGATTAATGAGGACATTGGCCAGCGCTCCAGGATACGAAGCTTGGGTGGATCCCAGAGTGAAGTCAGCCTGAGAACTGGGGCCACCCAGGTGAGCTGATTTAAAGGAAGAATGGAGGGAAAACGGGGCTGAAGGAAAAGGTTCAATTCTCATTTCTACCTAGGGCCACCCCTGAGCAAAGAAAATATTGAAAAACTAGATAAGTTACACAAAAAAAACAAAAACAAAAAAACGATAGAAAGAAAGAGTTGAATAATGTGACAAAGGAAAGGATGTAAGAACAAACCTTTACATGAAAACACTATGCTCCATTTTCAAGAGCCTCTAATTTAGCCATACCGTGCTTGCAGATGTCAAACTAGATTCGATGCTTGTGCCTCTAGCAAGATTTCATAAGACACTGCTTAATAAAAACCTCATTATCCATCAGGTACTATTATCTAATAATAATTTTAATAAAGTAAATGGCATTATTTATAGCTTGAGTACATTTTGATGTATAGTTAGTGAGAGAAAATATTTGATCATAAACATATATCTATGCCATCTAGATGTATATATTCACATCTAGAGCAAGATACACACACATATATATATCTCAAATGGGCATTGTCATTGATTAACTAGTTAAAATGTAATTAAGTTTTAGACTTCCTAATTAATTATATTGACTGATATCTCATTAGTGGTTCCAAGCACAGGAAGCCGGGAGGGGGGTGTGGGCATGGTTCTCTTTTAGGGAGCGGAGAGAGAGGGAGGACACAGAGTGGATATTAAACTTCTAAACATCAAAACCTTTCCCAGACAGAAAAGATGACCAGCATCTCCAGTGAGGCAGCTCTGGTGACCTTAGAGCAAAGGGCTTTAGAGAAGAAAGAGTCAAGCCCATCTGGGCTTGATCAGAACACAGAATAGACTTATTATTCTCATGAATCCTCTTGTTGATAAGGCCAAATTTACAGATGCCATACTTCTTAAATGAATCTCACTGCTTTCAGAGGAAGACCCATTCTCACAGGAGTTGTGCAGCTGAGGCTCACCCTGTTTTCAGTATCATGATGATTTGTGTTCCTGTCATCAGAAACAGAAAGAGCAGTGGTCCCAGAAATGGAATTACTCATCTCTCTTTCATCAGCATGTAGCTCCTGAAGCTGAGAAAAGGAAGTGTGAATATGAAAGGTCTCGTCTGTGATGAACCTTCAAAAGTCTAGAGATTGTCCTAGCTTCCCAGGTAGGGATACCGAGTTACACTGTAGCTAAATCTGGATATTATTTTCAACTAGATGGAAAACACTCAAGGTTCTTAGGGGTTACTATATGTAAATATAAACAAACAAACACATATACGTAATATGGATTGGGTTCCTCCCACAAAACTATTTTAATATGTGTCTTTATGAAATCCAGTGTGAAAAGAACTCTTTTTAGGTAAAGTTAAAGAGTCATATTAATTGGATGGACCCAATGTGAACATAAAGTCCTTATCATGGTGTCCTAACTAGGTAAGTAAGCAAAGCTTTTAAAAATAGCACCCAAACTAGCACAGCCTGTGCTCGCTTGGTTGGCATCCTGTAAACTCTTATGGCTTTCCCTGGGTTCTCTTCCACTGTCAAAGACTCTCACACTGACCCATGGCTCTGCAGGGCCTGAGCCTGGCCCTGTTCAGCTTCTCCCGCCAGGCTTGGGGTCCTCCAACCATCTCCTGACAGGCAATCATGGTCCACTTCCAAAGTTTGGCCAGGTTATTCTCAGCTCCGTGCTAAGAATGAGCTCTTCTTATTCACACTGATACCAGAACATAAACTCCACTTTTGCTAATTCGTTTTCAAGGACAGCATTGTTTTCGTATTTTATCACACTGGCATTACTTTTCTTTTCATATTCAGTGTCATCATACTGTTGACTTCTTGGGGACTTGAAAAATCCACAGAAGTCATCAAGGCTCACCTGCCCTTAATTTAACTTTACTTACAAGTTTGGCTGATAGAATTATTATGCTTTTGCACTAAATAAATCATACCTGGCAATATCAAAGTACATATTAATTAGACTAAAGCATAACATTGATTTAGATATTCTGCTCTAAACAAGCCCTTGTTTTTTGCCTTCTATTCTCATCAGCATCTCAATTGTTTTGCTAGACTCACTTCCAGCACAACAGATTGCTTTGTAGTCAGGGAAAAAAGACTTTATAGTGCATTTATTGCCATCTAAATATCCCTTTTGTGGTTTTAAAAATTACATTCAAACAGTAAGAAAATAATGATCTCTCTCTTCTAATTGGCTTCAGGTGCATCATTTATTTTAACTTGAACTTCCTTGCATTGAACACAGTAATCGGTTACAAAAAAAGAGTGCAAAATTATTGTCCTGGTGGCTTCTGTTACTTTTTACGCCCTTTTTAAGAATAGTTCATTTGAATAATGCAGATACACCCAGTGGAAGTAGTTTGAAGCCAGACTCCTTTATCTCAAGGAAATCACAGACTAGAATGTTTACTTGTAGGACTGGATCCGTGGGTCACTGCCAGAATTCATCTGTTATCCCCTCCCAAGTAGCAGAGTTTAGTTAAAGGACTTCTCTATAATTACGAGCCGATTTAGTAGACTGATACTCAAAGTACTTGGCAAATGTTTAACCCAAACTACATGTCTTCCCACCCGCAGACAGAAGCACAGGGCCTTTGTACCTCATTTTCTTATCCAGTGCTTTTTGTTTCCATCATAGGGCTGGATGTCACCAGACTCACTCTTTCAGCTTAGACCACCTGTCCCAGGTGCAGATGAGGACAGTGATTTTCACTTTCGTATAGTAACCTCTTCTTTACTCCTTACTTTCCAAACACAAAGAAAACATCAACCCTCTTATTTCTGTTATAGATAATGCTACTGTGAGACTAAGTGATATTCTGTTTTACATGACAATTCAGAAATATCTCCCCATATGTAAGAGGTATGATAAAAATAATACTTGAATTTTTGGTAAATGTGATAAAATTACATTTATAAAAATTTGAAAGGCAAATTCTCATAGCAACATTAGGTTGAATACACTCTATCTTACTAAAGGCTCTTTTTAGTACACTAATTCGTGTTGAAAACCCTATACATGTGTGACGTGGGCGAGTCCACATTGCAAAGGAAACTTGTACCAATCATGTTGGCTGGACTTGGTTGGTTTGATGTTAAGCAAAATTCACACAGAATCAAAGTGAATTCACTTGGGTGTATTAGTTTGAATTGTTTACTTAACCAGTTGATCCCATTAGCTCTCCAAGCTTCAGTAAGATTCTCAAGGGAGACCTTTGTTGTCTCTGTGGACTTTCACATATGACATAGTGCCCATTTGACAAAGTGTATGACCTAGGTCTGCTTTGAAAGTAAAGTAGGGCATATAATAATGAATGAGACACAGTCCCTGTCCTTAAGGACCTTATAATCTACAAAGAAAATAAGGTATAAACTCCAGTAATTTTAATATGGGACAATATAGTCCCTTTGAAAATATAAAATTTTGCCACAATATCATATGAGATAAAAATCTAAATTCCTTAGCAAAGAATATAACAACCTTTATGATACTGGTTTTTTCCTACCTTTCTAAACTTATTTTCATCTGTTCTTTGCTTTATTCTACATCAAGTTCTGAGAGAAGCACTTTTTAGAGTTCTCTTAATAATTTGTGCTTCTCTCTAATATAATGTGTGTGACATAATTTAGTAATGCTGTTTGAACAATTAACAAATGACCAATGTTTATAGAAGTGATCACTTCCAGATGTCATGAGCAGTGAAGGGTTAATGGAGAGCATGGTGTTTGGGCAATAAAGGATGAGTAGAATTTGATAGAGATAGGACTCAGAGTGTTCAAGGAATACAGGCTGTAAATTTCAGATGCAAAAAGTAGTCCATGTTTGGTTTCCACAGTAGAAGAATGAAGGCCAGACTAGGAAGGTAGACTAGAATTAGAAAGAGATTGTTTATTCTAAAATGCTGCAAAACATCATAATTGGTATATCTGTAATACAAGATTACTATTACTGTTTAAATGCAAAAAATTGAAAGCTTAGCCAGAGATTTTGAAAGATTAGATTTTCTTGTATTCTGAAAGAAATGTATTCACAAAAAGTGCTATTCTGTATAAGAAAATAGAGTTTATAATTGGAAAAGTTGGTCAGGGAATTGCAGCAGCAGGACTAGACATTGCTTTATTTGTCTATGAATTTTCCCCTGGATGTTTCACGAACTCATTGTGTTCCTTCCCCACCAATATAATTTGCAATTGTTTCAAGGGCAGAGCCTTTAAGTTTCCCATGATACCCAGCCCAATATAGCCACAACAGAAGTGTTTGCATAGTAAGCTTTAAGGAGGGCATAAAATCTATGGCCACTAACATCAGAGTGAAAGGATAAATGAAGTAGGATAAAGATAAACCCAACTTCTCATTTTTTTTAATTTCTTATTCATGGTTTCTTCCCAAAAGATGGGGTAGAACTGAATGTGGCAATATTGTTCTAGACTGAAGAAGTGTGACTAGATTAGAGGACTAACTTGATTTGGAGAAAGTTGATATTTCTGTCTTTCCCAACTCCTGATATCCTCAGACAAAGTATCATCAACTGGAAATTGATTTTCAAAAGTTCTGGAAAAACAGCCAAGTATGCTAAATCTAACTTTGTTGTCCTACCACTCCTTTTCTGATTTTTTTAAAAAATTTCTTCTGTCTTCCTATTGGCTCTTATGTGCTCATGTTCCATCTGGTTATAGAAAATTCTCCTATTCAATCCATTTCTGTTTTTCCATCCCAAATTGTTGATAGGTGTTTCTTACTCCAATAAAAAATGTTCTACCCTGATTAAAGAGATGGATACTAATGTTAAATGATTATAATTCTTTCCAGAAGACTTTATATTATAAAAGACTAGCCTTCAGTGAAATCCTATGGAGGACATAAGAGAACAGCCAGAACAGATTGTCAATGCCAGCTCTGATATTTCTAGTTGTGTAGTATTCTGTTATTGTTTTACCTTTTGGGCTTTAGCAAGATATTGTGAATATTAGAGATTATATACATGTATGTATAAAATGTGTCACAGGTATGTGATAGGTGCTCAGTAAACAATAACTATCATTATTACCCTCAGTTCCAACATTATGGTTATCCATTATAAAAGAGGCTGTATAATGCAGTGATTATGAGTTGAACTTTGGAGCTAGACTACCTGGGTTCATATCCAAAGGTTACTACTTAATAGCTGCATGATCTTGTAAAAGCTTTTTAATTTCTCTCTTTTCTAATCAATAAGAAAGAAAAAATAGTAGCACCTACCCTTTAACTCATTAAGGAAAAATTGAAGCAGCTTTCCTGAAGTTAGCAAGACATTTATAGGTGAGTGCAATAATGTGCTAGAGATTAAAGGTGGCCCAATACAACTGGCATATATTTATCAATACAGACAGCCCCATTCACCTTCCTCTCCTTACTGATAATTTAATGGAGCAGCTGGTGAAAAAATGGAGATCAGCTCTGTTATGTCCACCTCTTCGTAGTTATCTTTTTTCTTTCTGTCCTCCACCAGCCTGGGAAAGACTGGGGACCAAGTGGTCCTGAATTGAGGATATACCTCGAACTATTATCATCTTGACTCTTTTTCTGTCTGCCTTTCTCTACAATAAATAAGTTATGGACTTTGTTTTTAGGGTTTGATTTTATCATCCTAGGGTTGCGTTTCAAGAGTATTATTTTGATACCATCCTAAAGTTGCAGGATCTCAATAGACCCTAAGAAAGAGAAAACCTTTTTATAATGGCTGAGGTTATGGGTTCATCAAGCAATTGATTCTCGGTTGAACTACGTGACATGATCGCTGCTCTTTAGGTGGATTTTTGCACTCTAGTATCTTCCCCTAAAATTACATATAACTTAAACTTCACTTTGAATTACTTGATATACTCACTGATTTGTTATTAGGATTTATGGCCTGTTCTGTTAATATTATTAAAACATAAATATTGCTTATCAGTACATTATTATGGTTAGAATGGTTTTATTGAGGTATAATTGACATACAACAAATTGTATATATATAAAGCATCTAATTTGATAAGCTTTGGCATATGTATACACTCACTAAATCATAACCATAATCAACATAATATCTATTACCTCCCCAAAGTATTTTTATGTCTTTTTTTGATTATATCCTTCCCTTCCTTCTCCTTGTCCTCTCTTCTTTGTGCCCAGGTAACTACTGACCTGCTGCCTACAATGATAGATTAGTTTGCATTTCCTTTGATTGGAATCATATAAATCATTGGAATCATATGTATTTTGTCTGGCTTCTTAAACTCATCATAATTATTTTAAGATTCATCCAGGTTGTTGTCTACATCAGTAATTCAGTTCACTTTTTTGCCAGGTAGTTTTCATGATATGAAGATGTTATTTGTTTATTCTTTTACCTGTTGATGGATATTTAGGTTGTTTCCAGTTAAAGGATATTACAAAAAAGCTACTATATGTACAGTTCTTTGTAAGAACATATGCTTTCTTTTCTCTTGGGTAAATACCTAGAGCTAAATGACTGATTCATATGGTATGTATACATTTAAATATTTTAGGAAACTAACAGCTATTTTCTAGAATGATTATACCATTTTTCATTCCCACTAGCAAAAATGAATGTTCTAATTGTCCCACCTCCTCACCGACTTGCTATGGTTAGTCTTTTTAATTTTAGCCAATCTAATTTGTGTGCAGTGGTATCTCATGTTGGTTTTAAATCGCATTTTTCTAATGACTAATAATGAACATCTATTCATGCATAGTATCTGTTCAAATAGTTGTAATTTTATTTATTGCTGAGTTTTGAGTATCATTTATATAAGATGGATGTAAGTTCTTTATAAGACATATGATCTGCAAACATTTTTTCTCCCTGTCTTTGACTTATCTTTTTATAACAAAGAAGAATTTTCTAATTTCTATAGAGACTAATGTTTTTTTAATGGATTGTACTTTTGGCATTTTACCTAATAATTTTTTTGCGTAAGACAAAAAAGATTTTCTTCTAAGTTTTCACCTACAAATTTTATAGTTTTGCTTAGTTTTAGGTTTTACCTTTAGTTCTAGGAACCATATAGTTCAAGATATAGATCAAAGTTCATTTTTCTGCATATCACTATTCAATGGTTCTATCAGGGCTTTTGGAAAGACTGTCCTTTCTACACTGAATGCTTTTGCGCCTTTGTTGAGAATCAATTGGTTCCACGTGTGTGAAGCTATTTCTGGACACTCTATTATATACCATCTATCTGCATGTGTGTGTGTGCCTGTGTTTTTCTCTATGCCAATACCAAACTGTTTTATCCTTATAACCTTATAATAGTTCTTGAAATTAAGGTGTCTCAGTTCTCTAACTTTGTTTTTCTTTTCCAGTCATTTTAGTTATTCTAGGTCCTTCTTATTTCAGAATCAAGTTGTCAATTTCTATCTTTTAAAAAGCCTGCTGAAAATTTAATTGGGGTTGCACTCAATCTATAGATCAATTTGTGGAGAACTGACATCTTAATATTGAAGCTTCAGACTATGAATACAAAATATGTCTCCGTTTATTGAGGTCTTCTTTAATTTTTCTGGATCTAGAAGTTCAAACAATTTCATCAGGGCTCTTTCTCAATCTCAGTTCTGTTTACCTCTGCACGGTTTTACTAGACACGAAGGTTGTGATTAAAATGTAGACACTTCAGCTGCCATCAACTTAAGCCTTACATCTTTCTAATGTGATGAAACCAGTGAAGACAGAAAAAAAAATTTAATATATTAACCTTAGAAGAGAATTCTGATTAGCCCCTTTTGGATCTGTCTAATCTGGATCAGTTGCTGTGCTGGGAAACCAGGCTTCTTCCCTAAAATAACCTTTCCTTCTATCCACCCAAATGTTGATATCCCTTAGGGCTCATTAATGGCTCTGTTCTCATTCTACCCACAATCCTATGACATCTGTATTGACCACTCTCAAATTTGATGACATGGTCCAGTCCACTCTCCCTTATCTCAGGGCCATAATCGCTACTTCCTATTAAGCATCTCTTCCTGAATGTCTTACAGGCTAATCAAACTTAACATGCCCAGAAGATGCATCTCATCTTCCCTTCCAAAACTGACTTCTCCTCTGTTTCCTTAAATTGGATCCTGTCACTACCCAGCTTACAAACCTACAAAGTTTTCTCATTGTCATTGGAATGAAATACAAACTCTTTATTTTTGGCTTCAGGGCTGCATAATCTAGAGCCTGTGTATATCCCTAGCTTCATCATATTCTATCTTCTTTCCTCTTTCTACACTTTAAACATCCTCAAATAAACTCTATTTCTGGACCAAAGCACCTGTCCTGCCTCCAAGCTTTTCTCTTTGCTGTTTCCTTTGTCTCGATCCCTCTTTCACTGCCTCTGCACAGGGCTGAGTCCTGCTTCCCACTCAGGTTTTAGCTCCACTATCCCCTTCCCAAATAGGTCTTTTCCACCCTTGCCTTCCCAACTAAGCAATATCCCCTTTACTTTCTTATCAGCCTGTTTATTCTTTAATTGCACTTGTCACTATAAATATCTTGTTGAGTTATTTATTTACTTCATTATATGCTATTTCCTTTCTCTGGGATATAAGCTCCTAGAGACAGAATGCCTGGGAAGTTCAGCACTATATCCCAACACTTTGCACAGTGTCTACCCCATGAAAGTGCTTGATAAATATTTGTTGCATAACTAAATGTATGAATGGGTAAATACCACTGCCGTGCACTCAATAATAGACTCATATCTTTTCCCTACCCCCATATCTGATTTGTCACTAATTGTCTAAATCATAAATCCTATAATAATTCTTTGACATATTCTACCCATCTTTACTCTTGTCTCCACTGTTCATTCCTTAATTCAGGTCCTCTTCTCCAATGTGGCTTAATTCAAGAATCTGCTAATTGTTTTCTCTGATGCCATTTTCAACTCCCTACAGTTCATCCTTGCATGACACAAAATGGATTAGGTTCTGTCCTACTTAGATTCATTCAAGGTGTCTGAATTTCTTACAACTTCAAATCCAATTTTAGCCCCATGTTATACTGTTTGCCATCATGAACAGGCTCCTGGCTGTATTTTCTTGCTGGACTTTCCCACCCACCCGGGACTCCCCGCTTAATTGACATGTAACTGCTTGAAGACTGAAACCCAAAAAAGTTTCTTAAGTCTCTTTCTCTTTTTGTGCAGTATTCTCTTCCTGGATTGCCCTTGTCACCTATTCTACCTGCGGGGGGAGGGGGAAAGATTTTCCCATCATGAGGACTTGTACATATACATACCATAAGGCACTAAAACCTAATTCTGTAGTATAAACTCACCTCCAGGGCTTGGTAGCCTTGGTTTATTCACAGTTCTAGTAAGTTATGCAGCACTCATTTAAGTTCCATACACTTTTGGAACCACAATTTCCTCTTTTGTAAATGTGAATAAAAAGAACACAAGCTTTATGAGGTAATAGCAAGCATTCCCTATGTTAGTTATTAAATGTGACCCCTTACTCCTGTGTGTCCCCTCCATGTCTTCTTTCATAGCATCCTCAGGCTCCTGTCAGATTATTTGCTCAACCTGCAAGACAGTAAATGCTTCCAAATTACCTTATCTGTCCAGAAATAAAGTCCAAAGAAATTCATCTTTTTGCAATGTACTAATAGTTAGTATGCTCTCACTCTGTAAATTGCCTATGGGACTGTTTAATCCATGGGATTCAAATGTATAAGGCTTTATACACATGCTTGTTTAATGAATAAATTTGACATGTGAAGTAGGACTACTAGGGGGAGGGGAGATGCTCTTTCTGTCTCCCTTCTCCTCAGGTTTCCACCTTGGTCCTAGGGATTGGGGACTTCGTGTTTGTCCCCCACTCACAGGGCAGTGTTGGAGGGGAACTCTTGAGCCCTTTCTACCTCCTTCTGGCTTCTCTCCACAGGAGAAGGTGCTGTTCCTAAAACTGGGTGGTCGCATTGGATCACATTTAAACCAGGAGCAGAGTCACTGCACCTTAATGGCAGAGTCTAAGGTCAGAGCTTCTCTCTTTGACCTGCAGCATCCAGGTACAATGTGAAACTCACTAGGACAGTAGCTGCCAAAGTCTTATTCTTGGTTCTGGTTCCTGTTCCACATAGGTGGCAGGGTAAACTGAGGTAAAATAATGATGCTCAACATTGCTTTATATTAGATTCTCCCGGGAAGTTTTAAGAATTCCAAAACCAATGCCACACCCCAGAGTATCTCAGAGTCTCTGGAGGTAGAACATAGTCTTCAGTAAGTTTAGAAAGCCCCCATGTAATTATAATGGGCAAGTAAGTTTGAGAAATAGTGTCCTAAGATAAACAAAGAGGTCTGATTCAAACCAGAAAGACTATTCAAACATGGTAGAGTTTGTAGTTCAAAGTACAGGAATTGTTAAATATCAAATTCCTTAGCCATCTACTGAGTCGGCCACAAGAAGGGCACCTTCAGTTCCCTCTCCATCACCTGGCCCCCCAGGGACCAGCAAACCCTAATCAAACTAGCTCTGCGTAGACTAGAACCAATGACTTCCTTCACCCCACTTCTCCTAACACAGAACAGGTGGGAAATGGTGTGGCAGCATCCAGTGCATGAGATAAGAAGAGATAAAACAGTATAGAGTGTCCTCAAAAAACTATTTAGTAAAAATAGAACTACCATGGATACACTAATCCCATTTCTGAATATATACCCAAAGGAGATGAAACTAGTGTATTGAAGACATATCTGGACTCCAGAGTTCACTGCAGAATTATTCACAATAGCCGAGATAGGGAAACAACCTAAATGTCCCTCAACAGACAATGGATAAAGAAAATGTTGTATATACATACAATGGAATATTTATTATTTAGCCTTACAAAAGAAGGAAATCCTGCCATATGCTACAATATGCATAAACCCAGAGGACATTATGTGAAATGAAATAAAACAGCCACAGAAGGACAAAACTACATGATTCCACTTATGTGAGATATATAAAGTAGTTAAACTCATAGAAACAGAGAATAAAATGGCGGTTGCCAGGGGCTAGAGGGAGGAGGAAAAGAGGGATTGCTTTTCAACTGGTATAAAGTTTCAGTTATATAAGATGAATAAGTTCTAGAGATCTGCTATACAACACTGTGCCTCTAATTAACAATACTGCATTGTGCACTTAAAGATGTGCTAAGAATATAGATCTCAAGTTAAGTATTCTTACCACAATAAAAAATAATTAAATTTAAAAAAATCAAGTGGTGTATGCTGTCTTCTTGGGTATCATGAAGTTTGAATGAGTGTATGACATACATTTTAAAAAGGTTTGTTTTGTATTTTCCTAAAATACTTGAAATAAATAAGAATCTGGTCCCTTACTAAAAAAAAAAAAAAAAAAAATCTGATTG
The DNA here is from genome assembly GCA_028533085.1 of Varecia variegata. Classification (NCBI taxonomy): domain Eukaryota; kingdom Metazoa; phylum Chordata; class Mammalia; order Primates; family Lemuridae; genus Varecia; species Varecia variegata. The sequence goes on along the minus strand of CM052445.1, from coordinate 38,760,754 downwards.
TATCATTTACTCAGAGGGAACGATTTTGAGAGATAAATGAGGAACAGCTGGGGAAGACATACTAGGTTATCTGCCTTCTCTTTAAGAAGCAGTTAAAACTATGGGGAAAAGCAGCAGAGAAAATGTCTGGAGAAAGAGGGATTATGTTGGGAGAAACAAAGAACCACTGTAGGGACTTCTGTGCTCAGAGCAGTAGCTGAAACGTGCTAATGATCAATTTAACACCTGCCATTTTAATTAGCACCTAAGGATAAACTGAAATTGAGAGAGAGGGTTGGAAACAGTAAAATGGCCTGAGAAGCAGTCCAAGGTCAGAAAGAAAAATAAAGAAGCATGGTTTATAGAAAGTGATTACAGTTTATTAGTGAGAGGGAGCACAATTTGTATTTAAGAAGTGTTTGTTTATTAGTCTGTCTTTATGGTCTAAAATTTGCAACTGAAGCTAATTCGTAAATTGTCTCAAGAAAATTAGATTCCATATAAACTATTTTAAAACTTTCTCTGATAGTCCTGAGATTTTAAAGAATCAAAATAGCGAAGAGTACATGAAGATGCATGAGCTGCCTGTTGTATGAGATCCACTCTAGTTTTTCAGCTGTCTCATGTCTATTAATTTGAGCTACTATGCAACTGGTTAGTAGTAGGGAAATACAAATTCTCATTACTTATATGCCTACTGCCCAAATGCAGCAAAAATAAAAATGCAGTGGGAGTGGCTATAACACAAAAATTCAAAGTCACATCGTAAATAACCCTCTAATACCTGGTTTTACTGGGGCTGTTTGATCACTGATAGGTTCCAGGTTCTGTTCAGGGTAGAACTACTCTGAACTGGTCAAGTCCATTCACACCTCTGGTTGCTAAGCCTTTTCATGTGGAACTGTGCCTGTCTTAAGACAGGTATCTATCGCCAGCCATAAACCCATACTCAGGAAAGATCATTACAGCAATATCATACTTCTCAGATTTTCTTGCGATCATGAGAATACAGATTAACTCCAAGTGAGGTCTGAAAAGCTTCTGCTATCCAACACATAATAGGTGTGATATGTTTATTGATAGTGCTTAGAAGGATAGAAGGACATCAGGAATTATTGGAGGGTCACATCCCTATTGTAGCTCTTTTCCATATACATGCCTAGGTAAAATAGAATTAATAAATTGATAGATGTTCTTATATGCAGATGAGGAAAGTGAGAGCTGAGATCACACAGACTAAGGGCAAAGTCAAGCCTGAACACTTATGCCCAGCTCAAGTCATTTTCTAATTCAGAGAGGATATGTATCCAGGAGGAAATGCATGGTAAGATCCATCCCCAATTAAAATACACATTAATAAAAAAATTCAGAATTGTATATATCCAAATAAATTTTCATTACAATGACTTCTCAATAACAGTATTTGAACAAAAAGCAATTAACAACCAAGGCTACTCTCACTAAAGTTCTGCAGTAAAAAGTATTCTTGAATATGTGATTAAATGTAACAAATATGTAAGAACTATTCATGTGTTTGATATCAATTTTAGTCTTGTTTTGTAGTTGCATTTTAATTCAGGGTTTCAATCTGGTAATACAGATTTGGATGATGTAATACTGGTACTTTTATACAGTAAGCTTATTTTAAAAATTCAGTAAAGGCTATAGAGGATTATTCCTTGCTTTTTATACTGATCCTTTCATGTACAAGGTATTCTGGGGTTTTGTGTTCCTTTGTTTGTTTGTTTCCTTGTTTGTTTTGTGGTTAAAATAAGGCAGAAGACCATGAAAGGGAAAAGATAATATGTTCCAAGCAATGAGAAGAAAGAAAAGGACTTTGATTTCTGATCCAGGAGAAACCATAATGCCAAATATACCAAGGTTAAATTCTGGTTTCAGAACCAAAATAAAATAAAACTGTTTCCAAAATCCTTTAATTAGTTTTTAAAAATAAACTATCAAGATAAGTTGTACCATCTTATTTTCTTATGCCTTTTCAAATATACAGAGTATGCTTGAGTAATTGTTCCTATGACAGAAGCTAATCACACCCTACTTATATTCTAAGCTGCGGGAAAGAGTCATTCAGGAAGATTCAATATCTCTACTTATACAGTCTATAAAACTACAATGTAAAAATCTCTCTCCAAACCTTTTATCTGGAAAAACCTTTACTGTCCTTTGATTCATTTTGGCCTGCAAAATTTTTGCTTACAGCAAATGAGTCTGCTAACAATAAAAAATTCATTTATTTAAGTGAATTGTTTCTTTTTGAAAATTATCCTTAAAAAGCAATAATTACATACAATAAAAACATATGCAACACATGTTTCTAGTTATGTCAAAATGTAGCTAGGTTTTTACTAAAATTTGAGAAGAAACAAGTTAAAAAAAACTGAAGATAATACTATTAATACTCAAAGTAATTTACAGATTCAATATAATCCCTGTCAAAATACCAATGTCATTCTTCACAGAAATTTTTAAAAATTCTAAAATGTATGTGGAACCACAAAAGACCTTGAATAGCCATAGAAATCCTAAGCAAAAAGAACAAAGCTGGGGTACCACACTACCTGACTTCAAAATTTACTACAAAACTATAATGACCAAAACAGCATGGTACTGTCATAAAAACAGACACACAATGGAACCAATGGAACAGAATAGAGAACTCAGATATAAATATATACACTTTTAGCCGACTCATCTTCAACAAAGGAATCAAGAAAATACAATAGGGAATGAACAGTCTCTTCAATAAATAGTGCTTGGAAAACTGGATAAATATATGCAGAAGAATGAAACTATCTCTCACAATACACAAAAATTAAATCAAAATGGAATGAAGACTTGAATCTAAGATCTGAAACTCCAAAACTACTAGAAGAAAATTTTAGAGAAATGCTCCAGGACATTGGTCTGAGCAAAGATTTTTTTGCAACACCTCAAAAGCATAGGCGACCAAAGCAAAAATAGACAATTGGGATTGCATGGAGCTAAAAAGCTTCTACACAGAAAAGAACACAATCAAAGAAGTGAAGGGACAACCCACAAAATGGATGAAAATATTTGCAAACTATTCATCTAAAAAGGGATTAATAACCAGAATATATAAGGAGCTCAAACAATTCAATAGAAAAAAACCCAAATAATCTGATTTAAAAATTGCCAAAAGATCTGAACAGACTTTTCTCAAAAGAAGACATACGAATGTCCAACAGTTATATGAAAAAATGCTCAACATCACTAATCATCAGAGAAATGCAAATCAAAACCATAATGTGATATCATCTCACCCCACTTAAAATGGCTTGTATCAAAAAGACAGGCAATAATAGGTACTGGTGAGAATGTGAAGAAAGGGAAACACTCATGCACTCTTGGTGGGAATGTAAATTAGTACAGCCACAATGGAAAATAGTATAGAGGTTCCTCAAGAAACTAAAAGTAGAACTACTATATGATCCAGCAATTCCACTACTGGATATATATTAAAAAGAAAGGAAATCAACATATTGAAGAGATATCTGCATTTCCATGGTTATTGCTGCACTATTCACAATAGCCAAAATATGGAATCAACCTAAGTGACAATCAACAGATCAATGGATAAAGAAAACGTGGCCTATATACACAATGGAATACTATTCAGCCATAAAAATAGTGAAATCCTGTCATTTGCAGCAACATGGAGGGAACTACAGGCCATTATGTTAAGTGAAATAAGCCAAGCACAGAAAGACAAATAGAACATGTTCTCACTCATACCTGGGAGCTTAAAAAAGTGAATCTCATGATGATAGAGAGTAGATTGGTGGTTACCAGAGGCCAGGAAGTGGGGAGGGTAGGAATAAGATGAAGTGGAAAAAAGAATATAAATGTATTTATTACCACTGAACTGTACATTTAAAAATTGTAAAGATAGTAAATTATATATATTTTTACCTCAAAAAAATAAATAAAATGCAAAAAGAGTGGCAAAAAATTCTCAGGTCTGGTATTTATTAATACATATTCTTTAAACATCATCTTTCAACAATAAAGGTGCCATATGGATTAGTACATCTTAAAAATTTTTGAATATGCCAGAAATATTTCAGAACACTTTATTGTGCCACAACATTAGTTAGTAGGGGATAATTCGTTGAAATGGTCTTCTATATCCAGGAGTATTATTTAAAATATATAGGTAAGGATCTTTTTATTATTTAAATTTAGAAAGTTCTTACAACAAACACTTTATGATACTATACATTTAGCCATGAAGAACTGGCTTCGGTTTTCCCCTATTAAATCTTGTAATGCTATAAAGTCCAAAGTTACTGGAAATTTTGTAAAAAATAGTTAAATTCTTCTTTTAAATCTTTATTTCAGTTCAAGAAACCTATTTGAAGCATATAATGCCAGAAACAATGAGCAATAGTCTAAAAGATTTAGTCTAGTAATCAAATATATGTAATAAAAAGAACAACAAATATACACAGACATACATATGTCTGATGTATCTGTGTATATAAAAACATAAATAAAAATTGTTATAAGTTAAATATTATGCATACATATTTGGAGCTATTTTTAGTATATATAAAAATATGCATATTAAAAGGAGGCACAAATACATATAGTAAAAGGAACCATAAGAGTGGCATGAACAAAAGGGAATGGAGCTGGTGGAGACAGATGTCTAGTTGGAGGAAATCAAAGCAGGTCTCACAGAGGCTGTGGGACCTAGTAGTGATCTTCAAGATCAACCATAATGGATAATTTATTAACAAATAGAAATGAGGTTATATTTAAGATGCAAAAAGGAAATAAATAAAGCACACATTAAATGGCTGGAATTTCCAAAGACAGAAACTGAAAATACACAATTGTCCAGAATGACTATGCAGGTGGGTGCAGTGTGGTGGGGATTAGCCTGGACAAGACAGTTTGGTACCAATGCATGGGAGACATTGGAAAGCCAGACTTGGAAGTTTGGTTTTATCAAACTTAACCTCAGTAGATTTTATCAAACCAAAGCTCTAAAGGCTTGGTTTTTACCTAGTTGGCTGAAAGCACTGAAGGTTTTTGATCAGGAGAGTGACAAAATCAGACCTCAGATTTAGGAAGTTTCCATTTCATGTGTAGGAAAGAAGAGAAACATGAAATAGGATTACCACTTAGAGAACCTTTGTACAATAGTCTGGGAGAGAAATAACGAGGAGTAAACCTGACATATTGGGAGTGAGAGATGAAGGGAAAGGAAAAAACAAACACAGGTGATGTTTCATGGGTAGCTGGTGACTGAAGTATGTGTGGAGTTGATACATCAGACATGACTGACTTTGTGAGCCAAAATAATGGTACAACTATCCAAAATGCAACCACATACGTCTCCTGAGCATTTGTCTAGGAGAAGGTCCCATAGACCGTGCTGGGTCCTGGACACGCAAAGATGAGTAAGACAATACAGACAGTGCACTCGGGGAATTGGTAAATTCATAAAAAAAGAAAACCAGTAAATCACTATCCTTACAAACTTAATAACTGCTTAAAATCCAGGAGGGTGATTTTGTGGTGGGACTTGTGGTGAGGAGGGGATCCTGAGATAGTGAGGTGAGGGGATAGGGAACGTTTGGGGAGACCTGGGTGATAAGGACCACTTGGGAAGCTCGGTACAAAAAGGATTAGTCCAGTGAGGGGGAATGATGGAGCCAGAAAGGTATGCAAGTATAGAAGGTGCTACAGACCAAAAGTTTGTGTCCCTCTGAAATTCGTGTGTTGAAGTCTAATCCTCAATGATGGTATTTGGAGGTTGGGCCTTTGGGAGGTAATGAAGTCATAAGGGTGGAGCCCTCATGAATGTGATTAGTGCCCGAGAGAGCTTGCTTGGGCTTTCTGCTCTCTGCCAGGTGAGAGTGCATTGAGAAGACAGCCATCTGGAAACCAGGAATGGGCCCTCACCAAATACTGGATCTGCCAGCACCTTGGTCTTGGGCTTCCCAACCTCCAAAATGTGAGAAATTGAATGTGTCCTTTTTACGCCACCCAATCTAAGATAACTTGTTATAGTATTTCAAAGTGACTAATAGAGGAGGAGAGGGCTAGAAAGAGGTTTTGCACTTTGGATAATATAGAATGAGAGATGAGAGAAACAGGATGATAAAAGTAAGCTGTGAGGCAAAAATTGTCCATATAAACAAGTAAATGATAAGTATGCAGAATTTTGTTATTGAATGAGTATGTGATGGAAACCAGCCAAAAGCCAGTTTCATTTGAAATGCTAATTTAAATGTGGGTCTTTATCTGTCTGTCCCTCTGCCCAGATGTCGAAGTTGAGGACTTCAATTACCTCTATAGGTGGAGGAAGTCTCAGAAGTCTCAGGGTTCTCCTCATAATGTCTACAGGTCTAATTAGGTTTTCAGTATTTATGGCTGATGTGAAGACATGTTGTTATAAGCCTATCTTGTTGGCATTTGAAATGTAATTATTCTGGTGTCATTTAAAAACTTTCCCTCAAAGAAAAAAGCAAAGTATGATAACCTAGTATTTTATATTCACAGCATGAAATAATGCAGTCATTAAAAAGAATGAATTAGAGGTAAACCATTTGGCTTAAAGTGATTTCCACAAATAAATGGTGAGTGGAAAAACAAGATAGATAATTATAACTGTATGATATTGGGTTTTGTGTACAACAAACTACTGCAAAACTCCCTGTACAAGTATATTTGTATATATGTAAATTATGATTATATGAGCTTGTAGAAAATGTGGAACAACACGTAGTAGGTGTTCATGAGGATTACTCTGCATAAAGGGTTATAATGGTAGAAAGAAGATGGGTGGTGGTCAAATCAAAAGAAAAAAACAAAAGACTGCACTTTAAAAAACCCATGTGCAGTAATTACATTTATGAATAAATATAAAACTTTACATGTATATGTAAGTGCACTTGGAATACATTTATAAAGAAATTAGTTTTTTTAAAGAGGGTAAAAGCATAAGAACATTTAGCGAAAAATATTGAATTTCAAACAAGATTAAGGGGGAGCAAAAATATGGATTCTCTTTCGATTTATTACCCCATCAGAGACTATTTCTGTTTCTTCTTGTATTCAAAGTATTATCTTTGGAAACTGAGCTCCCTGAACATGTCAATTTTGTTTCATGTATGAGCTCTTCCTGTGAAATCTCTTTTGCACTTTATCTGCAGTTGAAAAAAAAACTGGTTTTTATTCAACTATCACAGAGTAATTTTTCAGAGGAGCTGTCATCCTGATCTGACTAGTTCAATCATTATTTACTTTCTTCCAGCACCTGAAAGGCAGAACAGTTGTAGTGGTGGTCAGCTTCCCTACTTGACTGCAGGGTTTCAAAGATTTCCTCCCAAACTAAATGTTACCTTGATTTGTATTCTAAGCTATGCTTCTGTGATAGTGCAGAGCCTTCATCGATATGTTTTTCCCAGCATTTATCAGCAAAGTAGTTAGAAGCATCATACTGCATTAATGAAGAATTCCCCCTGGTGTTTGCTGCCACTGCCAAGCTATGGGAGAGATGACTGAAGCAGAATCAGGACAGCAGAAATGACAAGCAGCTTATGGATGAGCAAACGAACATTGTGCTCTACAGCTCTGGGGATCACCTGAATCATGCCTTTGCTCAGGTGCTAGAATATACTTTCCTCCGTCACTGCATATGCAATTCCTTTTCATTTCCAAGGCTTGGCTCCAAGGTTTCTCTTCCGTTAAAGGATTTGATCATTTGTTTCATATTTGAGATATCCCCATGTGTGCTTATTATACTTCTAGGCAAAATATCAAGTTCTCCCTGATACATCCCCAGTTAGAAGTACTATTTCACTCTTCTCTCCCTTTTCTGTCATTCAGTAGGGTACCTTTTTGTGGTTGGTATGTATAACCTTCTACCCTATCTAATGTTTAAGTATCTAGTTGCCTCCACTTCTAGAGTTAACTTCTGAAAGGGTAGGAGTTCTTTCCTATCCAATGTGTTACCTCACCAACACATTGCTAACAGCAAGGTACACAATGAATATGTTTACTGAATAATTTCTCAGCTGAGATGCGATATTGGAACACCATCTTTGAGAGGATCTTGGGAATTCCACAGGCAGTTGGATGTGCACTCACAACAATGTTCTCTATCCAGATACTTTGGAATGTTCCTCTTCATCTATGGTTAATTCTAGCCATGCAAAGACATGGTTAGAAAGAACCCACTTCTCCCTCTCATGGAGCAGAAAATTCTGTTCCTGCTGTGTCTTTCCAAACCTAGCAGCATAATCAGTGTCGTATTTTTACAATCTGTTAGTATTCTAAAAATGAGAACAGTGACCTTTGTGTTAATTAGTTGATACAAGAGCCTGCTCGGAGTAGATGAATAAGATTTAATGGGACTTAAAATTATGTATTCCAATCATAACTGTGAAGGTAATAACTAATGTTAATGATGAGATCAAATAAACATGCATCCATACTAATGTGCTCTTTAATCCTTTTCCTCTTGCTGAGATATTCTAAGGATTACTAGCAATATAGTAAACATACTGAAGACTGCCCAAAACTCTAGAAACATGGAGAAAAATACTTCATTGTTCTATTTTAAATGAGCAAATGGACCCAATGCTTTAAATTTAGAGGACCATCACCTGAAAAGTTCTTTAAGAATTGAAGAAAAACATACTTAGCATATCATTTGAAAATATAACTAACATGCTTTTAAAAAAATAAATTTCTAACTTTTTGTAGACCCTCTATGTCAGCTAATAAGCATTTTGAAGAAGAAACAAGTAGTGTAAGAATAGAAAATTATAAGGAAAGGGAGAAGTACTATTTTAGGTAGAGTCTGGGAAAGCAAAGCAAATATAGACTTTTTAGGGAATTTGTAACCCCTCTAGCTTGTGCCTGCTCCAACACCAAGCATACTTCCATCATAGGTATCTGCTATCTCTAGCACTGCCTGTCTCAGGCAAGGATGACTCACTCTATCAGGGTTCTTGACCTAGGATCCATGAACTCATCGTCAGCCCATCTAGGAACCTCTGGGAATTGTATGTAACATTATCTGTAATAGTATGTGACATTTTTCTCAGGAATTTTTAAAAGTTGAAGAAGTAGTAAACTAGATGATGAACTATTGGTTTTGCATCCTGTTGTATAAAAAAGGGAATGACCAGGCAGCACACATACCACAAGCCTTCTGGAATAAACATCCCTGGGAACCCCCATAGAGACAAGAGAATATGGATGACTCCCATAGCCCATTGCACTCGGGAGCAGCAGATGGGGTGTTTGGACTCTGAAGGAGGAATACAGCTCTTGAGTTGTTGGCTTTTAGCTGCATGTTTAGGGAAGCATCAACACTTCCCTTGGTGTAACCAAGGTTTGAGGTCTAAGCTTAACGGTCATAGTCAAGTGTCCTGGAAAATCTTTGGTTTCCAGCCCTATTCTGCTGCTGAATTCTTCATTGGTTGGGAGAGGTGAAGGAAGACTGATCTTTCCTCTAATGTAGCTTGGGTCCATGCCTTGTGGTTGCGGCTGTGACAGATCCCCTGGCTGAAGTTATACCTACTGAGATGGATTTGCAAAGTGTAAGGAAGGGTGTATGATGAAGTAGAAAACCTCCGGTTCCTTGTTTCTCACTCTGAAGTTTAACACCTAGCTGGGAATAAATAGGCTTTTGGATCAAAAGCAGATAGTCCAAGAAATCACTTGAGTTATTTCCCATTTTTGTAAACTTCTGTTTTCCTCCTTTCTCTCAGTTTGATGCTGTGAGTTTTCAACTAGTTTTTGACCTATCAAGAAGCCACACACTCTGCTTCTTCTACTCCCATGGGCACAGCCCCTTGTGTCATCACCATGGAAGCTGTTCATTATTTATTCATTTGTTTGCTTATGTTTGTTTATTTATATCCTGATGTAGTTCAGGAAGAATTTGTGGTGCCCCAAGGGAGCTGTTGTGATAAGATCCTGGCTCTCCAGCGTCTGTGTGTTCAGATGCAAAAGATGGGAAGAGGCTGAGGAAATCTAGAGGAGCTTCCGGGCAATGGCCATAGGGAGCAGCATCCCAGGGGACCGTGACAGCTGTGGTGACAGCCGTAAAACTCTGCTCCCACCCTCTTGAGTTTCGTCCTTCACTTTGTTCTCTGCCTAATATACTACTTGTAGGTATTCTCTTTGTAAAGTGTATAACTGAGTATCTGGAGGAAGTCTGAAGATTAAACCATTCTCATTTAGGTGTAATTCATTATGTTTCTCCCAACTTGCAGCTGAGTTCAGATACATCTGGTTGGATTGAGAGAGTAGAAGGGTGATGTTGGAGTACGGAGCCTTTGCAGGCAGAACAGATATTGGCAGGATGAGATTAGCTCATCTAACTAGGCTCTGTTTATATGAACATCTGGAGAGAGAAACATGGGAGCTGGGAACTGGATGAACAAAGAATGGTGAGAGGTTCCAAGACAAACCACAGTATAATAATTTCAGAATTACACCTGGGCTGTCACTGCCTCATGACATTTAAAGGAATCTTCCTTTTGCTTCTCCTTCTTCATATCTGTCTCCTCCTTTCCTTCCACATCTTCTTGACACTCCTCTTTGTTCCCTCCCCTCCTGCCTCCTGAACCATTTGACCTCTACTAGATCTGCAGGGAGAACTGTTGATACTATAATTCTGCTACATTATTGATTAAATAAAATCGCTAAAGTGTCAGCGATGGAAGGGGAACTAGAGAGCATCAGCTCCTTCGATTGGAAAATAAGGAACATGAAGCTCCAAGAAGGGAAGTCTCCAATTAGCACAAGGTCATCTTGGAATGAGAATCTAGGTTTTCTGGCTCCCATTGTGTTCTTTCTGCTCCACATAGAATTTCCTTGGTAAACAGAGAACTATATGCCACACATAATATTAATTTACTCATGAAATAAACCATATAACGACTTGCTTTGTGCCAACATTGTGCTAAAAGCTGGAAATTAAAGTGGGAAAGAATACAATTTTAAAAGTGCTTTATAGCCCTTTGTTCGTATTACTTAAAATTGTAGAATTGATTGTAATTTGTCCATTTTATAGCTTTAGAAACAAAGAGGTCAAAGACATTTCACAGATAACCCAAAATACAATTTTTTTTTTTTTTTTTGGAGACAGAGTTTCATTCTGTTGCCCAGACTAGAGTGCAGTGATGTCATCATAGCTCACAAAAACCTCAAACTCCTGGGCTCAAGTGATCCTCGTGCCTCAGCCTCCCAGGGAGTGGGACTACAGGCATGTGCCACGAAGCCTGGCTAAGTTTTCTAGTTTTTGTAGAGATGGGGTCTCACTATTGCTCAGGCTGGTCTCAAACTCCTGACCTTGAGCAATCCTCCCACCTTGGCCTCTCAGAGTGGCAGGATCACAAGCATGAACTACCATGCCTGGCCCCAAAATACAATTTGAGTTTGGATACTCTGGATTTATTTTTCTATTTGAATTTGTTAATTCTTCATTCTACTTAAATTTCAAGATGTATCAATCACAGTTTGTGAAAGTAAAAATGTTAGAAGAAGAGACAGAAACACCAAATTTAAAAGTTTATTATTTATCATTGATTCCTGGAAATGACATGGTTCAACTTAACTATTCCATCTTTGCATCTTAAGTGGGTTCTGTAGTGAAAACGATGGTTGCACATTAAGTGACTGAGAATAGGCTGAGCTGTGTAAATATGTCTTAATAACAGGGATTTCATGGGCCACAATAGCCCTGGATGTATAAAGCATAATAGGTAACATTAACCATAGTCACAATACAGTATTTATTCAACTTCATTTGCATGATATCCTCTTTGCAACTAAAATTTCTCCCAAATATTTCCAGGAATGGAATGTTTGGTGGAGTGAGTAGAGACTGCTAGGAATTTATAGGAGCCCCTGACAAGTCTTCCTAGGATGTAAGCTGGCTTCATTTCCTCTTGTCTGCCCAGCTCAATGGACTAATGCTGCTGAGGGCAAAATTTAACAGTTGTTGAGACAATGTCTGCCTGATAGGGTGGAGCCCACCCTGCCAGAGTTCGGTGTGGTGTTCAGAGTTCTGCATATCTATGGTACCCACCAGAGCCTAACACCCTCCACCACCATAATGCGTGGGATAGAAATTATCTCTGTTTTCAAACTGGCGAAACTGGGCTCAGAGACTTTAAGTAACTTGGCCAAGGTCACACAGCTAGTGAGCGGCAAAGCAGCATTTGAAACCTGCCAGTTAAACTCCAGAGCCTGTCCTCTTAACATCACACTACTTGTCTGGGTTGAGGGGGCAATTGGACACCAACATCTGTCTGGAGCCAGTCTTCCTTAGGCAAATTGGTTCTCTGGAGAAGGGCTGCTGGTGCTAGAGAATTCAAATAGAGTAGCTGTGGCATGTCTAAGCTGGCTTAGCATGATGTTTTTTGACTGATTGAAGCACTTGGGAATAGAATTATCCTCTGCAGAAGCATAGCTAAGACGCAGAAAATTTCCCATAAAACACAAATTTGGGGCAAGAGGAGATGACTCAGCTCCAGTTATATTGATTTGGCAACTCCATACCATTTGGCTTTAGCAGACACTTCTTCATTCTGAATGGAAAGAAAGAGTTAAAAGAGCTCTAACTACACAAGAGCTCCTGTTCAGTTTTGCCATGGTGTTTAACCACATATAGCACTGAAGTGAGGTAGATTGTTTTTCTTCTTCCTAACTCAGAGCCCTCCAGTTTAAGCAAGTAGAGAAGTCCCACAAGACTTCCTGTAGGGTACCCCAGATGCAGCTCCCCAGCCAGGAGAACTGGTAGCCTGGCAGGCTGTTCTTTGCCAGGCAGTTATGGTCTTTTCACAGGCTCAGCAGGCATACCCTGAGCTGTGTCAGTAAGGAGATGCAGGCGCCAGCAGTATTCCCTCATCTGCCCCACTCCCACTCCAACACTGGTGAGTACGTGGAGATCCTGGGGTCTGGCACCTGAAGCTTTGAGCATTCATTTCGACAGACGATAATGGTTCTTTATTTTCCCCAACTTAATAAGTCTGATACCCCAGATACACACATATATGTATTAACAATACACTATGGTCCACATCCAAAACCAAGGAAACAAATGTTCAAAATTTTAAAAGTTTATCACAGCCTGGCAGATATATGACATCCCGTCTCTTTATTCTGAAGCAAGGCAACCATAAAAATAAATTCTCACTTTGTAAGTGTTATTTGATAAATTACATTTTTGAAGCATACTTTGAGATTCTCTTTAGAACATTAATGACATCTTCCACGAACCAGCTGCTATTCCACTCTGCTTCAGCAGTAATTTTAATTTGTCATCATTACCCCTGTGTCTTAACATGCTTCTCTCTCGGATGTGCCCGGAATCTCATTCTAGCCCAACTGTCACTGGCCTAGGTTTTTGACCAGCAGCAACAGCAGCAACAGAGGTGGCATCTGCTTGCATTCTGACAGCAGGTTTCTCTTCAAGTGTGGGTATTATACCTCTATGTATTCAAAGAAGAGGGAGCTGAAGCAGAAGGCAGAAAGAGAGTGGAGTTACTGGCTCTTGCTGAAAGAAAAAATGTCAATGATTTGCAATAGGAAGGCCAATTAGGTAGAAACATGAAACCAGCTATTATGTGATGCTGGTGAGAAAGTGAGACTTACGATAGAGCTGGCAGGTCCTCTTCAGTTGAACACTCATAGCAGCCTGGCACAAGGCAAAAGAATGCAGACCAAGAATTCTGGCCATTTCGGAAGGACCATTGTTCCTAATACAAACTTCTATCATTTTCTAGTTCATTTCTTTAAAAAGTAGTGATGATATTCAAATATCTCAATGAAAATATTATTTTGACAATAGAGTTTACACCTACAAAAGGATCCAGTAAGATTTGGTTCTTTCTCTTAAGTGAGGAAAAGAGAAGTAATCTTAGTCATTCATTATAAAATTAGATTAAAATAAAGCTTCAATAGACACTATACCCTGTCACTCTTTTTTGGTGTAATTGAATGAATTTGGGTTTTAGAACCAGGCTGACCTTTGTTTAAATGGTTGTATGACCTTGGACAAGTAATTTAAACTCTCTGAGACTTAGTTTCCTCATCCATAAAATGGGGACAATAGTCACTGCATCATGGAATAGTTAAGAAGATTAGATTATATGAGGTTAGTAATTTACCTGATATGTCTGGTGCTTTATAGGAGCTCAATAAATCCCTACTTAACTCTCTGTCTTTTGAAGTCCAGAGATGTCTGTTGTTTCAGTGCATATAGGAGCTTCCCAACTTCCTTACAAAAAGCTTCAGATCAAGAAGATCGATGTATGATCAAGAACTTTTAAAATTAGAAACCTAGAACAGAGAGGGGAAAAGAGTAGAAGAGGCTGCTGTATCTTGGGAAGAGCCATGGACTGAAGTCCGATGTCCTGATCTAAAACTCTAGCTTTACTCCTTAGTAGCTACAGAACTGCGGGGCATGTTGCTTAACATCTTAAAGCCTCGATTTTCTGATCTACATCAAGGAGGTAACGATATTCCCTTTGCAGACATTTATTTAAGACATCCTTTCTATGCACAGACATTGGGCTTGAGATTGAGTTTCCCACAAAGATGAATAAAACAATTTCAGTGCCCTCAAAAGAGCTTGCAGCCTATGGGAGGAATTAGTCACATATTCACATTTGTAAAAAGCATGTTTACCGAATATGGGATCAGCTTTTGAATTCTTTCTCAGATATAGTGCATAAACCATGATAGGCGTAGACTTATGCCAGATAGCTGTCAATCCAGTCTCTTCTA
>CM052445.1:38728776-38745476 GCA_028533085.1 Varecia variegata | reverse complement strand
GGACAGAGTTACATATAGATGATTGATCCTCTGGCCAGACCCACCTTTCAGTTTGGTCTAAGCCCCAGGGAGAGAAGGCCTATAAGTAGGCACTGCAAAAGCGTTTGTTATACACAGTCCTTGTGAAAATTACAAGTGCGAGAGAGCCTTTTGTGAAAAAGTGTGAAAGCTAAGGGGTTGTGACTAGAAGAGATATCTAGGAATACATTCTCAAATCAGCAGGTAGCTTCAGTGCCATGAGGTTGGTCACGCACATCAAGAGGGAGAGGCATCCAGGGCAGGGAATACTGCGATGATGACAACGACTGCCTTCCCCTAATTTCAAAAACAATACAAGAAAATGAGGCTGGAACAAAAAGGAGGAAAAATAATAGACCACTTGTGGTTTCTGAGAACCACAGTCTTGACCTCATTTGCCTTGTATATTGTTACTAGTTAGAACAATTTCAGCTGCAAGTGCAAAAACTGTATTTGAATCAGCTCAAAGAAAAGTAGAAAAGTTATTGGCTCATACAAATTCAGAAAGGAAGGGTATGCTTGGCTTCAAGTGAGCTCTCAAGGGAACTCTGTATCCAGGAACTAAAAAAGTTTCTATTTTTCTACCCCTTTTAACCTCCTTTATCCTTCTCCCTACTCTCATACATTTAGTATGATTGTTGTTTTACATTTTGGAAAATCTGTGAATTTTTTTCATAAATGAAACAAACACACACATGTCCCTTGTCCTCAAAAAAAAAAAAAAATCCCACTTTTGTAAAGCTATGCTACAGAAATAAATAGATAATAATAATATATTCTTGATTGATCGATAGTGCATTATAAAATGTGTGTGTGTGCATGCTTTCATATGCCTCAAATAATCTCAGAAGGATATATGTAAAACTGTCAATGCGGGCTACTCTGGGAAACCAATTGCTTAGTGTGGGCAAGAGGAGAGGACATGCCCTTTTTATGCACTACAATCCTGCTTTGCTTAAATTGTATTACAACCAAATGCATTTTTCTATTTTCTTGTCTAATTCTAAATTGTAAAAAGAGAGCTAACAGAAAACAAATGAAAAGTAGTTTAAGAATGGAGTAGAATTCATAATTCAAAAATCTCATTATATGAGCATTTTTTAGGTCAACTTTTTACCAAACACATACTATGAAAAATGTGGATGAGTATGAAATAGCCTGGGTTGTCATGGTGATATTATCTAATTTGTTTCATATTTTCTGTTCAACTAATCATTGATGCTGCAGGAGACTTGCCTCTAGCTTGTTTGGCCTTTGGAAAGTGATTGACAGACAAATTCATGAAGAGACGCACACATACAGAAATAAAACAGGATTGCTGCCCCTCCCCACATTTTCCTCTTCTTCCTGTTAGTCACTGTTGAAGGATTAGCTTGGTCCACAACTGACAGAGACATCTATAGCTTCCCAAAAGTCTACTTTAGCATATTGGTTTAAAGTGGGAAGCATGAGTGGGAAGCACACCATCTGGGAGTTAGATAACTTGGTTTCTAGTCCAGTTCTAACACTCACACGGTGTCTATCATTTTATCATTTACCTAGAACTCTACAGTTTACAAATTACTTTCAAGTAAACTGTTCTGTTTAGTCCTCATAACCTGAGATTCATGGTACTATCACCCCCATTTTAAAGATAAGAGATATCATACAAGAAAGGTTAAGTTACTTGCCCAACGTGAGATTGTTTCTAATTGGAATTGTAAGAGAAATAATACAAACCTAGGCTTGTAGACTGCAAGCCCGAAACTTGGTTCAAGATGCCATTGCCTAGCAGTTTATGCTTTTTACAAACAACACTTAAGGCAAAATAATACAAATGTTAAAATCTAATAGGGTGAATATGTACAATATTGATATAGATAAAAATAAGATATAGACATAGATCAAAGTAGGATTCAAGATAAATATATAAAATGGGGCAGAGGATAATAAGTCACTGAAACAGAAGTTTTGAACATTTTTTTTTTACAAATATAAATTCATGAATGAAGAAAAGGAATAGAAGACTGTTTTCTAACTTGAGAATATCTAAAACCACAAGCTATGATTGTATTTAAAATTCAACACTGAAGTCATTCTCATTAAACTCACATAGAAAATGAGGGTGTCTGCTGTTGCTACTGTTGCCTAACATCACCTTGAAAGGTCTTGAACAGCAGTTGTCAACTGGCATTGTGCACTGGAATCATCTAGAGCTTTTGCAAATACAGTCATGTGCTGCATAACAATGTTTCAGATGACAGACTGCATATATGATGGAGCTGAGAAATTCCAATCGCCTAGTGACGTCACAGCTGTCATAATGTCCTAGTGCCATACATTACTCACATATTTGTGATGATGCTCTTATAAAAAAACCTACTGCGCTGCCAATGATATAAAAGTATAGCACATATTATGTACAGTACATAATATTTGATAGTGATAATAAACAACTATGTTAATGGTTCATGAATTTACTATATTAAACTTTTTATTGTTATTTTGGAGTAAAATCCTTCTATTTATTAAAAAAAGTTGACTGTATAACAGTCTCAGGCAGATGCTTCAGGAGGTATTCCATAAGAAGGCATTGTTATCACAGGAGATGACAGCTCCATGCCTGTTATTGTCCCTGAAGACCTTCCAGTGGGACAAGATATGGAGGTTGAAAACAGATGATCCTGACCCTGTGTAGGCCTAGCCTAATGTGTGTGTTTGTGTATTAGTTTTTTTTTTTAATTTCAAAATTTTACAGGGGTTCAAACATTTAGGTTACATATATTGCCTTTGCACCACCTGAGTCAGAGCTACAAGCGTGCCCATCCTCCAGACGGTGCACACTGCATCCATTAGGTGTGGATATACCCACCCCCTCTTCCCCCTCCCACCTGCCTGACACCTGATGAATGTTACTAGTATATGTGCACTTAAGTGTTGATCAATTAGTACCAATTTGATGGTAAGTACATGTGGTGCTTGTTTTTCCATTCTTGTGATACTTCACTTAGTAGAATAGGCTTCAGCTCTATCCACGATAATACAAAAAGGGTTAGTTCACCATTGTCTTTTGTGGCTGAGTAGAACTCCATGGTATACATATACCATGTTTTATTAATCCACTCATGTATTAGTTTTTAACAAACATGTTTAAAAAGTAAAAAAAAATTTTAAATGGAAAAACACATATAGAATAAGGATATAAAGAAAGAAAATATTTTTATATAGCTGTATGATGTGTTTGTGTTTTAAGGTAAGTATTACTATGAAAGGGTCAAAAAGTTAAAAAAAATTGAAGACTTTATAAAGTAAAAAAGTTGTAGTGAGCTAAGGTTAATTTACTATTGAATAAAGAAAATTATATTTTTAAATAAATATAGTGTAGACTAAATATACAGTGTTTTAAAAATCTACAGTAGTATACAGTAATGTCCTAGGCCTTCACACTCACCACTCCCTCACTGATTCACACAGAGCAACTTCCAGCCCTGAAAGCTCTATTCATGGTATGTGCCCTATGCAGGAATACCATTTTTTGTGTTTTATATCCTATTTTTACTGTGCCTTTTTTAATGTTTATATATGCTTAGATCTTAGATATGCTTAGATGCTGTACAGGTTTGTAGCCTGGGAGCAATAGGCTATACCATATAGCCTAAGTTTGTAGTAGGCTGTACCATCTATGTTTGTGTAAGTTCACACTATGATGTCTGCACATTGACAAAATCACCTAAAGATGCATTTCTCGGAATTTATCCCAGTCATTTAGTGACACATGATGGTACCAGTGTTTGGGTCTAAACTCAGGAATCCTGATTAAATTGACCGTGAGAACGGGCAATGATAATTTTGTATGCTCCCAAGGCATGTAGTGAACACAGAACCAGACAGATAAACATCGTGGAACTTTTTCCTCACCTTATTTGGGGAAGATATTGGCTAAATATAAGATAATATCATGATCATAATATGCAAATACCTTTCACTTGTGTAGTACATATCAATTTTAAAACATTTCAGAAATATTTCACATTCCTACTACAATCTCAATAAGTTATTTAATTATGTCCTAATTTTACACATGTGGGCACATAGCCACCAGCAACTCTGTTCTCCCCAAAAGTATTTAAAAATTATCTTGCCTTATTGTTATGGATGTAAGACTCAGCTAAAGAGATGAAAAATATTTGGATATAGAAGTAATGCTACCTCTTAGTGTTGGAGCATAGCAACCAAAATTAGTTTTCTAACTTTTGGATAGCTGTGAAAAATTAGAAACAACAGCTTGCACAGATGTGTTGAAATATACAGTTTTGTTATCGTCCCAGTCTTATAGATTTAAATGTAATATTATCATCACTTATTGCCTGGAGACCACAGAGATATTACCAAAACATTAGGTTCATGACAAATGGTAAGACTTTATCAAAGGATAAGGTAATCGAGCTGCAGAACTGAGAAATAGGAACTTGGAGAAAAAGGAAAGCTAAAAGGTACTACCTGTGTCAAACGTGTTCTCCCTGTAGAAACTATAAAGTGGCCACAACGGAAGAGCACTTTTGAAGTGGATGTCAAAGTAAAGAACTTTAGCAATTTCAATTCACCAAATAAGACTAGAGCAAAACACTGGAGTATTGACTTTTTCCTTTCTTCAAATCAACACTGTAATCCTCTAAATTATCAGGAAAAATAATCTAGTATGTATGTGGGAAAAGACAAACATAGCAAGCAATCGCCAGCCTTAATCCTGGATCTGTTTGACACTCATACAACTAAACTTGTTAAGAAGAACATTGAACCACTCAAAACTTTGGAATCAACCTAAGTGTCCATCAGCAGATGAATGGATAAAGAAATTGTGGTACATATACATAATGGAATTTTATATAGCCACAAACTCCCCCCCCCCCCGAAATCCTGCCATTTGGAACAACATGGGCGTTCCTCACTCCTATGTGGGAGCTAAATATCAAAAACAATCGATCTCATGGAGACAGAGAGTGGAATGATGGTCACCAGAGGCTGGGATGGGTAGTGGGGTGAGGGGGATAAAGTTAGGATGATTAATATGTGCAAAAAAGTGAGATAGAATGAACAATATTTGATAGCTCAGCAAAGTGACTATAATCAACAATAAGTTAGGGTATACTTTAAAATAATTAAGGAGTGGAACTGGAATGTTCTTAGCACAAAGGAAAGTTAAATGCCTGAGGTGATGGATAATTAGTTACCCTGATTTGATTAATACACATTGTATGCCTGTATCAAAACATCACATGTATCGTATAAAAATATATAACTATTATGTACCATAATAATTAAAAATTAAAAACCCACAAAACCCCACAAAAATCAGTGGCATTTCTATGTACTAATAATTAACTGTCCGAAAAGAAAATCAAGAAAATAATCCTATTTACTAAAGCAATGAAAGAAATACTTAGGTATAAATTCAACTAAGGGGGTAAAACATCTGTATACTGAAAACTACAATACACTGATGAAAGAAAAATTAAAGAAAACACAAATAAATGAAGAAATATCCTATTTGTTCATAGATTGGAAGAATTAATATTGTGAAAATGTTCATACTAGTCAAAGTGATCTACAGATTCAGTGCAATCCCTAGAAAAATTCCAATGTAACTTTTCACAGAAAAACAATGGAAAAAAATTCTAAAATTCATGTTCAACCACAAAAAATCCCAAATAGCCAAAACAATCTTGAGCAAAAATAACAAAGCTGAGGCATCATATTACCTGCCTTCAAATATTCTACAAAGCTATAGTAATCAAAATGACATGATATGGGAATGGGAAGTTACTGATCAAAGGTTGCAAAGTTTCAGATAGACAAGCAATAGGTTTGGAGATCTATTGCACAGCTGGGCGACTATAGTCAGTAATGATGTCGAATTGGCCCTCTGTATCTGTGGTTTCTGCATCTGTGGATTCAACCAACCAGGGATCAAAAATATTTGAAAAAAATTGCATTTATACTAAACAAATACAGATCTTTTTGGTTATTATTCCCTAAACAATGTAGTCTAACAACAATTTACATAGAATTTACATTGCATTTGGTATTATAATTAATATAGAGATGATTTAAAATATATTGTAGGATGTGCACAGGTGATATGCAAACACTATTTTATAACAGGACTTGAGCATCCTTGGATTTGGGTACCCATGAGAGATTCTGGAACCAATCTCCCGTGGATACCATGGTACAACTGTATTATATTCTTCAGAATAACTAGGAGAGTAAATTTCAAATGTCTCACCATAAAAAATGATAGGTAAGTGAGGTGATACGTATGTTATCTTGATTTAATCATGCCACATTGTGTACATATGTCAAAACATTGCATAGTACCTCATAAATCTATACACTCCTGATTTGTCAATCAAAATAATATTATCAATAAAATTTTAAAAATATATTAGAAGTACAATGTTTCATTACCAAATATATATATAAAGTCAAAGAAAAAAATGACAGGATGAAATTATTTCAGAAATGTGTATACGATAATGGTCTTGTTGTTGAACAGGATTTATTGTTGGGATAGAATAGAGATGCCTCAATTCCTAATACAGTGGATAAGAGCAGTGAAGAAAATCAAGGGGATTTAAGCAGAGACACCAGCAGATGAGGTTTAAAGAACAATGATTTATATGGCTTTGAAGACAGTGATTTCTAGTTTCTGAGGTTGAAGATGGCTATAAAGCCTCTACAATGTATATACTTTCACATTTTTTTCCTTTCTTTTATATAGTGATAGTTTATTGAAATAGCAGTATATATTAGAATTCATTAATTTTTTGTGTGTTACCTGTTGTGAATATTAAAAATAAAATATTTGCTCTTAGTGCATGGTATAGCATGAATTAGAAATTCTTCAAATTTATTTATTTATTTATTTATTTTTCAAATTTATTATTTCTTGTATGCTTTGTACCATTTCCTACTGAAGGATTTGTTTATATGCATATTCCATAGCTATCTATATAGAAATTAATTCAAACCTTCACTTGCTTCTTACTAAACTGCAGAATTTCATTTTTTTTATAAGACCCTAAGTGTGTTGGAATTTTTATTTACAAGAAATTTCTGGGTTTTCTTTTACTATGTGCCAATATTCACTGATCTACATATTTTTTTTATATACAATTGATTCTTATTTTTGGGGGTGTCATGTTCTATAACATTAGCTTGAACACTGAATTTGTGAATACTGAACCATGGCTCTTAGAGGAAATACAGAGTTAGGTGCCTGCGAACCTTTTGTCACAATATTTTCGTCAACTAATCAATGCATAACTTTGTTTTATGTGTGTTTCTGTTTAAAGATGCCTCGCTTAATATATAGTGTTAATTTATTAACATTGAACTCATGGCCATTAGTGCTATAACACATGCCTGAAGGAAGTTTATCTAACAGAGGTATTTTCTCCATAAGGCACATCTTCTTGCACTTAGGGTATTAGATGGCACTTTCACTTTATGCTTGAGGACATTTTAAATGGTGAAACCACCAAAAAAAGCAAAAAAATGCAAAAACATGGCAGTAAACAGATCAAGAAAAAGACATTTGTTTACAGAACGAGAACTGGAAGTAGAAGGCAGAGAGCATCGCCTTGTTTGAATTCAGCTGGCAATGTGTGCATCAGACAACTCAATTTTTTTGCCACTCTGTGCATGTCTATGAAGACCAAGAAAGCAACATAAGTATTGATTTTGATGGTAAAGTAAATTTTAGGATGTAGGCAAATTCTCAAATATGGAATCTGTGAATAAGGAGGATTGACTGCACATCATTTTACACATTAAAAAACAGTGGAATATTACTGCATATTCAGAACTCATCATCCAACAAATTCATTTTTTTGGTTAATTTAGGTAGAATTCACAAGACGTAAAGTTAATCATCTTAAATTTAGGGACATTTAGTACGCTCAGAGTGTTGTGCAACCATCACCTCTATCTAGTCCCCAAACATTTTCGTAACCCCCAAATAAAGCTCTGTACCTATTAGAACTTCACTCCCCATTCCTCCCTCCCCCAACCCTTGGCAATTATTAATCTGCTTTCTGTATCTATGGCTTTGCCTACTCTGGATGTTTTATATAAATGGAACCATGCAGTATGTGACCTTTTGACTTTCTGGGGCTGACTTCTTTCATTTAGCATATTGTTTGTGAGGTTCATCCATTTGTAGCATGTTATCAGTACTCCATTCCTTTATATGGCTGAATAACATTGTATTGTAACAAACCCACTTTTAACCATCAGTATGTTATGATGAAACATAGTCTCATTCCCCCCCAAATTAGTTTCCAATTATTAAAAACTCTTGGACAGAGAGGATTCTATAAAAAAATATGGGATCTTTTGAACTTAATTGATAGGATCTAGAAGACTAAGACATCAGATGGAAGAATCAGGGTAGGGAAATCCTTGTGAAGAACATGAAGTTTCCAAAGACGGGGGAAAAAAAAGATATTTTATGGGAAGTACTCCCCTGGAAGTCTGTCAATTTTTCTTTCTTATTAGATATTTTTCATTGCTTAATATTTGGTTATTTTCCATTTTGTTTTTTGGCTGCTCAAATGGCCCTTTTTAGGATTTCCATAAGTGATCATCTGGTCTCACTGTCAGTAAGTTTAAGTGATACTACTTTAAGTGATATAAACTTACTCAGTAAGTTTAAGTGATATGACTTTTGGAGACTTTCACTGAAGCTGCAAATGCTGGAATTACAAAAGCAAAGATCATAAAAAAATAAGAAAGTGATGCTATACTTGACATTCTTGGCTAAGTATGTGGTTTATAAAATTAATTAAGGTTGTAGCATTAAAATGAACAGCTAAGATTTTTTTTTTCAAGACAGAGTCTCGCTCTGTTGCCCGGGCTAGAGGAGTGCCGTGGCGTCAAGCTCACAGCAACCTCAAACTCCTGGGCTTAAGCAATCCTCCTGCCTCAGCCTCCCCAGTAGCTGGAACTACAGGCATGTGCCACCATGCCTGGCTAATATTTTTCTCTCTATATATTTTTAGCTGTCCAGATCATTTCTTTCTATTTTTAATAGGGATGGGGGTCTCGCTCTTGCTCAGGCTGGTCTCGAACTCCTGACCTCGAGCGATCCTCCCACCTTGGCCTCCCAGAGTGCTAGGATTACAGGCGTGAGCCTCCGCGCCTGGCCTAAGATTTTTTTTTAATGTAACAAAAGCCAACTTACACAAGGCCAAAGTTTTTGGAAAACCGTAATTTCAAAGTGGAGATTCATCCTGGAGAAATGCCTCGCTTTTACTCCCATCTGTAAAGTTAACTGGTAGGAAAAATATGAGTTTCAGTTTTTAATGATGACATAAAATAGATATTTTTCCTTAAAAGTTTGTTAGGTTGTGTTGAGCTTACAGTGATATTTTGAGAACAGGAATCTGCCAAGAATTATCATTCGAATTACTTGACTCACACATATCATTTATGAAATTGAATTCCTTTACCATACACAAAGGGAGCAGGTTAATATTAATGGATCACACAACGATATATGTGTAAGGAAATGGTGTCCCCTTCCTTAGAGTACACAAAGGAAATTCAGATAAATGTCCTAATACAGGTTGGACTCTTTGACTTGTTCAAGCAGTGATCTGTCTGGGGTAAAAGAGGTTAGTGAGGAAGCAGGGAGAGAAGCCTTAAAATGTATACTAAATTTCACAATCTGATGAAGAATAGAATAGATGGTTTCCCCTTCCTTTTGAATCCCTAGGCCCACATACACATTTATAAAGAAAAGCTCTTAAAAATATATCACATTTCAAAATTTCTCGTAAGAGGTTTGTTTCTCTTGACCCAACCTTGCTAAACATTGTGAAGAGATTTTATAGTAATTGTCACTGCTATAAAGCAAGCATTTCCTATGCCTTCTCCATGTCCAGAGAAGTTAAATGTGTTGTTCTGCTAAAGCCCAAGCTGTGCACACCACATATATATTAATATAATAAACAATAAACAGACATTCCCGTCAGCTGACTTTAACGGCAATATGTTACATGTCAGCAGCATTTGGAAAACGCATTTTATCAAAGATAACTTGTGTAAAGACATCTTGAAAATGACTAAAACAATCCATCAAATTTCAAAACCTGAGAATGTGAGAAATATTAAGGGGCAGTAGTACTGACTCTTTATCTTTTCCATTCATCATTCTATAATGCTGTTAGATAATTATTTGATATGAGGAGTGAGGAAGAGATTTGGAGGGAGGTAATTTACACTAGTTACTAGGAAGTTAAAAAAAACCCAACTCTGTGTGTGTGTGTGTGTGTGTGTGTGTGTGTTTGCACACATGCACTCCTTGGTAGAACTGGGAAATCAGTTAGTTTTATGAAATTCAGAATTAATTTTATTTCACTATTTAAAATGTAATCATGGCATATTGAGTTGAAAGTATTTTAGAGTCCATAATAGTATAATTTCCTTTTTACAATCTCTTTGAAAATTGTCAGTGACTGTCTCTTTGGACTGTCAACCAAAAGGTGAGAATCAGCATACTAAATGAGCCCACTCTGTTACTGGACAGTTACAAATGATAGAAGGTTCTTAGGTTCTTCCATATTTCAGACTCCATTTCAATTTTTGGAGCATCAGGAACAAATAGTGTTCTGCTTAACATTCCTTTATATATTCAAAATAATTATATCTCCCTGTGGGCTCCTCTTCTACTCAACAGGGTTCCTAGTACCTTCAGTTGTTTCTCTTAATTAAAAATTCCATGCTTGTAGCTCTGACTCAGGCAGGGCAAAGGCAATATATGTAACCTAAACATTTGTACCCCTGTAATATTCTGAAATTAAAAAAAATTCCCATGTCCTCCACCCTCATAGAACTTGTCAGAACATATTCTACTTTGTGTTTTATAAGGGTATTCAGAATTGAAAATAATGCTCTAATATGATGTAAACAATTCAGAACAGAGTGAAAGTCTTATCTACCATGACTTGGACACTGCAATTCTATTCATGTTGCCTAAAATTAAAGCAGCATTTTAGTAGCCATTACACTGTTGACTGACATTAAACTTGTGGTCAACAAGTGCTAATTAAAGTGCCAGAAAGCCAGGTCTTTCCCCTCTCTCCCTAAACATTTAAAAGTTTATCTTGTTTTATGCCCCTTAGGATGGCTACTCAGAAGAGCTGGCTAAGATGTGGGGAAACAGAAACCCTTACGCACCATCAGTGGGAATGTAGAATGGTGATGTTTCAGCCATTACGGAAAACAGGATAAAGATTCCCCCCAAAATTAAAAATAGAATTAACATATGATCCAGCAATCCCACTTCTGGATCTTGAAGAAATATTTGCACACTAATGTTCATTGCAGCATTTTTCATAATAGTCAAGAAATAGATGTCTGTCAGCAGAAAAATAGAGAAAATGTGCTGTATACATACAATAAAATATTATTTGGCCTTAAAAAAGAAGCATTCTGACACATTATATACAACTGTGACAAACCTTGAAGATATTATGCTAAAGGAATTAAATCAGTCACAAAACACAAATATTATATGATGCCACTTATATCTCAGTAGTGAAACTCATAAAAACAGAAAGTAGAATTGAGGTTGCCAAAGGCTGAAAGGAGGAGGAAGGAAGAGTTAGTGTTTAATGAGTTTGAAATTTCAGTTTTGCAAGATGAAAACATTGTAGAGATCTGTTGCACAACAATGTGAATATATTTAACACTACTGAACTGAAAATGATTAAGATGGTAAATGTAATTTTATGTGTTTTTTACCATAATAAAAAGGAAAATGTTTATCTGATTTTGGTATGTTTCAGATTGTTCAATTTCCATAATGTATTGTAGCATTTATTATGTTGCATATTGTATTACATATAAACATTGAGTATTATTCTTTATAAATAAGGTTTTTTATATCTTAATCATTGATGAAAACATATTAATAGAACAGAGACAAGGAGAATACCTCCATTATAGGTATTCTGCCAGATTGAAACCAAGTAATTAATCAACATCCTTTGGGTATTATTGTTTAACAAGTCATGGCTCCACATACCAATGCATTTTTTGAGCCTATATTTTGCCCTCTACAAAGATATCATAGAAGACTTTGTAAAATGTTATGCTGAAGTTAAAGTAGCTTGATTTACCAGTCTAAAAAATAATATTTTCACTGCATTCTTTTCGAAAATATTGATACCACCTCTATTTAATTTATTTTAACCTATGACAGGAATTGAAAACAAGCTGTCCATTTATCTTTGGGGTCTAATTTTTAATGCTTTTAAAAATGCACATTGTTATCTATTGGTCCAATTATCTATTACTGCATAACAAACTACCACTAAATTTTAGTGGCTTTAAACAATAACCATTTCATTGTAGCTACCAAAATTTTGGCTCTAGAATTTGGGCAGAGCTATGCTGGATGGTCCTTCTATTTCATGTGGCATTGATAGAGGTCATTCCATGATATTTAGTTTATCTGGAGGTTCCAAGAGAGCTTTACTCACATGTCTGGCACTTTGGTGGGGATGTCTGGACTTAGCTGGGAATGTTGACCCAGAGTGCCACATGGTCAACAAGTTGCATGGTGTCCAGGGACGTTGGACTTCTTACATGGCTCAGCATTCTGAGAACAAGTGGTTCAGTCAATTCTTTCTGAAATTATTTTACAAAACAACTGCTTATTAAGTACCCAGTGAGTACTAGGTACTGTGTTAGATGCTGTGGGATGCAGTAATACATGTGAGCGGCATGGTCCCTACATACGTGGAGCTTATAGTGAAGTGGATAATAAGGTCATTAAACAAATAATATTAGATGGGGAAAAATGTTGGGAAGTACTGTGATGAAATATTTGTATTGGAAGTTTCTTCCAATGTGTAGCTTCTTATCCAGGGCAAGTAAGTTTACTATTAAAGAATAAGATTCTATCAGGAAATGAAATTTTTTTTTCTAACTGAGATATAGGTTCTCCTTCATTTGGAACTCATTTTTTGGATCATCTATGTGAAATAAAGGCAAATAGTAAAATACTTATAATACATTTTTAATATACTGATTAGTTTAAAAATGACTTCTTATTTACTGTTTGTTTCTTCACAGTGAAATCTATTTTGTATTGCTCTTCTGTTTATTTTCCAATTTTCCAGATGGTTAAGAGAGATATCAGATTGTTCAAAATCCTTATATATAAACAGAGTAACAAACGTAATTCACCATAATAAATCTAAAATAACATAAGTAGATTAATATGATTATACATTGTAGACCCCTTTTAGCCTTTATGTCTTTTTACTTTCCATACAAATTTGTATTAAAAAAATAATGTAAAGCCAGTTACAGGAAGGGTGAAGGGTTATAAAGAAAAATGCCAGATACTTAAGCATCATTCTTTCCTCATGCTGAGGCTAGTCCCTCTCTCAATTCACAGTATATACCTTGCCACATCTCTAATTTAAATAAGGAGCAAACTTAGAAGAGCTAATTTGGTATATGTCTGAGAGTAATCCAGAATGGGAAATGGGAAATTAAATATAGCTGATTTTGGCCTCATATTTAACTCTTAGAGAAAACATTTTAATTTTTCAAAAGCTTAAATCATTATCCTTTAATTAGTGCGCTAAAAGAATGCATACTATTAAGTAATGAGTAACTTGCTTAAAGGAAATACAGTCCTACATAAAAAGAAATAGCACATTGAGCTTACATTTTCTTGATCTTGCTATATTTATAAACTAGTTCCTAGGTGATTTTTTTTTTTTTTTTTGAGACAGAGTCTCGCTTTGTTGCCTGGGCTAGAGTGAGTGCCGTGGCGTCAGCCTAGCTCACAGCAACCTCAAACGCCTGGGCTTAAGCGATCCTACTGCCTCAGCCTCCCAAGTAGCTGGAACTACAGGCATGCACCACCATGCCCAGCTAATTTTTTATATATATATATATATATATATATATATATATATTTTAGTTGGCCAGATAATTTCTTTCTATTTTTAGTACAGACGGGGTCTCACTCTTGCTCAGGCTGGTCTCGAACTCCTGACCTCGAGCGATCCACCCGCCTCGGCCTCCCAGAGTGCTAGGGTTAGAGGTGTGAGCCACCGCGCCCAGCCAGTTCCTAGGTGATTTTAAGAGTGTATGTAAGATATTGTGTTTAAAATAATATGTGATATTCTAACTTCCATTCTTAACATTTGTCATTCTTTAAAAAAAATCACAAAGTGTTAACTTTTTATTTTGATGAGTGTATAGGGTCAATTTTCTAGTCATTGATGTAATATTAATAATAACTATCTGCTTAGATGAAGGTGTAACTGCTCAAGGGACAAGAAGAGTCAGAACCAAAAATCAGGTAAGTAGATTATCTTTACTGCTCAAGGGACAAGAAGGGTCAGAACCAAAAATCAGGTAAGTAGATTATCTTTACTGCTCAAGGGACAAGAAGGGTAAGAACCAAAAATCAGGTAAGTAGATTGTCTTTACCTAGCAGATTGGTTGCTTATTGACTATGTCTGGCTAAAGCATTTTTCTCTCCCAGTCTGCCAATTTTTAAATAGCTGAAATTGAAACCCAGAGTCATAGAATGTTTGACTTTTGCAGATTTTTTTTTGCTGAATTCACTTAGGAACCATAGGTGATCATGATAACTTAATACATAACACCTTTCTACTTTGTGAAATCAAATCACTTGAATTCTATAAACCATTATGTCAATAAATCAGAGTGAGACTTACAGGCAACCATCAAAGCAGTTGCAATTTAGTATGGCTCTCTGTAGCTCCTGAACTTTAACATCAAGGGAAGTGGAACGAATTACATTCTTCTCCATTAGATAATATAGCCTTGGCCTTTTTATTAAACAAAAGGTTGAAAGGAGTTCAATAAGTTCATACTTAAAGTGCATACTCTATTTTTAGTTGTTAAAGAACATGAAATTTATTATGCAAGATGCTGATATAGAAGTTGTAATTGAAAGATGCTAAAAGGAAAATTGTGATTTCTTTTACTTAAAACTGACAGATAACATTGTATGTAATTCTTAAGTACACTATGGCATTTTGAAGAATATATACATTGCAGAGTGGCTAAATCCAGCTAATTAACATAAGTATTATTTCACATAGTTATCATTTTTGTGGTGAGAACTCACTCAAAATTCTAACTATAGTCACCATGTTGTACAACAGATCTCTTGAACTTGTATAATATTTCAAGATAAATTTTAAAGAGAAG
This sequence comes from Varecia variegata, assembly GCA_028533085.1. Taxonomy (NCBI): domain Eukaryota; kingdom Metazoa; phylum Chordata; class Mammalia; order Primates; family Lemuridae; genus Varecia; species Varecia variegata. The sequence continues at coordinate 38,730,209 of CM052445.1, read as the reverse complement.
TCAAATAGAATACAGAGAATGTGATAGAGGGTCTTCTTCATATATTCTACCTGCCAAATCAGTGGCTCATAGACAATGACAGAGATTGGTAAGTCAGGAGTAAGTAAACATTAAACATTTCCTTGATGATTTCAACATTAATTCACTAACTTTGAGTTTTACAATATATTGGGAAGGCCACTTGAATTTGCTTCTCTCAGTTCTCAATGTTAAGGTGCATGTATGATATTCAGTACCTTTGATGTTTGTTGTAAATTCCTCCTAATAAAAATGACTTGAAAGTTGTTTGTAAATATATATGCTAAATAAAATTTTTTGAAGAAATTAATCCATCAAGTAACTCATAAATTATTATGAGAGAATAACCCATAAAAAACATCTGGCAGCAAATGTGTACCTTGTCCTTGATATTTGAATAGATACACCTAGCTGACTTCAGGTGGGATTGTGAAATGGGGCAATTGTGTCTTAAGCACTCTTGTTTATCCAGTATCTGTTAATTTTCAGCTCTTAATGGAATCCTCAAAACTTTTCTAGTCCCCTGAAATTCTCTCTGCTATATTAAAACTTGCTTTCACATAACCCACAAACTTAAGCAGCCTGTGATTTTAATTGGAATGAAGACCTTGAGTTAAACAAATGAAATTGAAACCAGTTAAATCAGGATTTGGAGGAGTTTTTTCTACCCTCTAAAATAATCCCATGAAGGCAGTAGTCTAATCTATTTTGTAGAAAGATAAAATATCCAGATAACACTGTATAGTGCAATATTGCCCCAGAAGGTACAGACTTTAAGTGCAGCATCTAAGCACTAAGGAGATGACATGTAGCATCAGCCTAGATGGTCTGAGGCAATTCTAATTACACATATTCTTTTACTTTATCCCCATAAGCACACTTGATCTCATAAGACTCTCATAAAAAGTGTTATAATTTTATTTTTTTAATTTTGAAAGATATATTCCCCAACCACTTTGCAAAGAGGTCAGTTGGTCTTGTCATCAAACACAGAACCAGAGGCCAAATGGTGACTCAATCCCATTCTAATGAGGAAAGTTTTACAAGCATACTTTTGCAATTAGTTTTCAACTAATTAGCTAAGACAAAGTAGTGAGCCATCAAGGTTTAACAAGCTTCTTGTTATATGGCTGAAAAAGGTCAGCTGTAATGAAGTAGATTAGAATCAATTAGTCATCACAATTTATGCTGAATTTATTTAATTATTCAAATTTGATCTATACAATGGACATTGTATGGAGTTCTTTTCTTGTAAGGGATAAATGCAATACATTGTATAAAGCATTTAGTATGGTGTCTGAGGCATGATAAGTTCTTAATAAATGGTATCTATTATTAGTAGTGGTATCATTATAGTCATCATCATTGTCATCAACAGTATTACAATAATCAAAGCTTAGGACAGAAAAATTAAG
>CM052445.1:38699222-38728276 GCA_028533085.1 Varecia variegata | reverse complement strand
GTTTTTGACCCTATAGCCTCCTGAGGCTGATGGTTTTGCTCCACTTCTAACCATCTCAGTAATCCCCTTTAGAATGAGCAAGAAAAGTGCTACCAAATATCAGTTTAATTTTACCCTTCTCTTCTTTGGGGCCTTTGGCTACTTGAGTATTGGTTGCTCTGTAATCCTTTTTTTTTTTTTTTTTTGAGACAGAGTCTCACTCCGTTGCCCGGGCTAGAGTGAGTGCCGTGGCGTCAGCTTAGCTCACAGCAACCTCAAACTCCTGGGCTCAAGCGATCCTTCTGCCTCAGCCTCCCGAGTAGCTGGGACTACAGGCATGCACCACCATGCCCGGCTAATTTTTCTATATATACCTTTAGCTGTCCATACAATTTCTTTCTATTTTTAGTAGAGATGGGGTCTCACTCTTGCTCAGGCTGGTCTCGAACTCCTGAGCTCAAACAATCCGCCCGCCTCGGCCTCCCAGAGTGCTAGGATTACAGGCGTGATGTAATCCTTTTTGACAGACATTTTTTCTTAAATTTGTCTAGATTTTCTAGGCAGTCTCTTGGAAATTCTTGGTCTATAACAAGCTAGTCCCACCTTTGTAATTTTTAAATTCCTGAAGAGAAGCCTTCATAGATCGTAGAGCTCTTTTGATTTTTCACACTTCTACATTTCTATTATAATTTCATAATCAATACCACCTAAAATAATAGTTACTTTTTATCTGAGTTTTTTTAAATGTAAAGTGTTTGTGTTCCCTATTTAAATGATGATGTTATTGAAGGTAAGATTTAAGTTGTACATTTCTTATATGTCCCCTGAAGTGATGAACAATTCCATAGAAATATTATTGGTGTTATATGTAGGAGAAGTAATGAAGTGAGCATTGAAAAGATTAGTTTCTATTTGCAGTCCCAATCTGGCAAGTCCCTCAACATCTCTTACCCAGAATTTCCACTCTTAGAAATCTATACTACATGTGCACACGAAGATATGTGTGCATATATAACCCACGGACCATGTCCACACAATACTAACCTGTTGTAATTTTGTTTATCTCTGACATAGTTCACTGATACATAATATACAAATATATGCATATATATGTGTATCACAACTGTTTACAATACACAATATATCTGTGTCAATGCATGTGTATTTGTATTTTCTCCAAGCCTTGAGTTCTCAGTCAATGAGAACTTGGTGAGGCACGTTCTACTGAAAATCCCAGCCAAAATTCTAAATGCCTCAGCCAAGATTGCTCTACCATTTTATCTAGTGCAGAGTATGTTCTGCAACAAGTGTTTACACAGCTGTGGCCTCTTTTTCTGCCATTTACTTTGTGTCATGCAAACAATATTGACACCACAAGATATCTAAAGTATGCAAGTGATAATGTTGGACCTCTTTCAAACAAAAAAAAAGGAAGTGCATCAGATTGGATGTCAAAATGCAAGGTTTATTTATTTGGCTTGCGTTGCCTTCTGGGATATGATAGAGAGTGTTGAAGAGTAAAGACTAACAGAAGATTTGGGATTTGTGAAAGTCCTCTGACAAATGAAGAGCTTCATAAAAATCACTGCATTGCACAATCTGTTAATAAGGTAGCAAGAAAAGTAAAACATAAAAATAAAAAAATCACTGCAGCCTGGAATGATTGACCAAATATTGTATGGAAGGTGTCTGGGAGTAACTAGGGCAGAAGACAGGTCATGATTTCATAGGATGTGAAAGAAAGAAATAACAATTGCTAACATATGAAACAGGAATACATCTCCATAGAGACAAGGCTTCAAAGTCTTTTTAGTGCTCTGTAGCATTGAGTCTGCTGGTGTTTCCATTTTAATTTACGATTCTCCACATCCCAAATTCTCACAGTCTGTGTGTACGGAGATGTTCACTGCAGAAGAAAAAGGTTTAATTAACAATGATAACTCTTAAAAACAACAACTAGCACTTATATATGTATATATTAGCAAATATCATATTTTAAGTAATAAAAACAATTTCCAGAAAAATATAGTGTGACCTATGTTCTTTTAAAATCCTGGAACTATATAGCTGTATCTATATTCACATCTATACATATATCTTTATGCTATAAAAAAGTTCTAGAAAGGTGCATACTGTTATGGACTGAATGTCTGTGTCCCTCAAAAATTCATATGTTGCAATCCTAACCCCCAAAGTGATGGTATTAGGAGGTAGAGCCTTTGGAAGGTGATTAGGTCATGAGGTTGGCACTGCTATGAATGAGATTAGTGTCCTTATAAAAGATACCCCAGAGAACTCCCTCACCCTTTTTCCTTCATGTGAGAATACAATGTAAAACCAGTAGTTGGCAAGCTGGAAGAGAGTCCTTATCAGAACCCAACCATGCTGACACCCTGATCTCAGACTTCCAGCCTTCAGTGTGAAATAAATGTTGTTCAAGCCACCCAGTCTATTGGTATTCTGTTATAGCAGCTCAAACTGCTGGTTATGTTGAGGGAAGGGAGTGGATGGAGGTAAACAAGTGAAATAAGATTAAATTTTTAGTTTATAGGTATTGTTTGAATTTAACATTTTGTATTTAAACATACACATATATAGAATAAAAAGTTACTATATCTATTTTGATTGATTTGTGGCTTATGGAACTATCTAATATTGATGCAAATTTTGCTTTACTAATCCTCTCTTCATAATACTAACTTTACATATAAAATTTTTAAAAATGTAATAACAATTATAGCATTTTATTTGTTGCCATAGACTTGATAGCATCTGTACAATGGCATATTTATTTAGAATATCAAGGATATATTAATTGTTGCTAAGCTTGGTGGTATGGGCTTAAGCTCCTACTACCTGAAACCTGCTCTTCTGACTCAATTTCTGAAGAGCAAGGAAATCCTTGTCAAAGAAAGAAAAAGAAAAAGGAAGCTCCATTTGAAGAGAATTCTTCTAGTTTGTTTTTTAAAACCCATAGGATTTTATGCCAGAAAAGTACTTAAAAGCCACATTGTTAATATATTGCCAAGTCTTTGATAGAATTATATTGCCCTGTGTAATACTAACTAGCGAAGAAAATCTTTGTGTTTACAATATACAATTACTTCCTCCAAACTTAATCTTACAGAAACAGTTTGTATTTGTCTTTCCTTTTTTTTTTTTTTTTCAGTCAAAATGTGAGGATGTGGGCAAATGCAATTTTTCTAAAGTATCAAAAGGAGATAGAGAAAAGGGTGGTCTCCAAAAATGCAGTATATGAACAGTGGCAATAAGCAAATGCCAGCAGCTGGAAAAGTGTATTGCCTCTTGAGAATCATTACGAAAACAGAGCATCATTACAAAAGATGGTTCAGTTGTTTCAAGTCATAATGAAACTAACAGCAACGTGAGATATTTCCTCAATCCAAAAAGATAGATATTAAAAAACATTGAATATCAAAAGTTATTGTTTCATTTAATGTATTAAAATTTACTTTCCCAGGCTTGATGATGAGCTCCCTACTCACTGAGAGAATATTCACCTAGAAATCGTCAGGCCTTTGAAGTTTCTCACTGATCATTTCACTGCCCCAATTCCCCCAAAAAATCAGTATTCAGTGGTTAAGAATTATAACCAGAAGACTTAATGTTGACCAACTAGGGTTCTTACAAACATTCAATTCAAAACCCATTTTCTCAATATTATTTGTTTCTTCTTTTGATAGTCATATTTTAATGGAAGGCTTCAGGTGTTTGTTTAATCAAATTACACTCTACTTATCAGTTGCATTACTCTGGACAAGGTACTTAACCTCTCTGGGCCTTTTAGTTTCTCATATGTTAAATAGAAATAATAACAGTATCTACTTCTTTAGGCTCAGCAGGGGTGATGCAAAGGCTACCACTGGAAAGCTGGCTCCTGAGCAGACCTGCCTCCATGCACCAGAGCAATCAGGATGGCGACGGTTGCAGAAACCTGGGATTGGCAGGTACCAGATCTCTACTGCACCTGCTCTCTGGTGGAACCTCCCTGCACAGACTCTGAGCAGCTCCCTGATCAGCCCAGAGGTCTGCAGTAAAGGAGGGAGACCTACCACAGATCAAGCTGCCTGTAAGTTTTGTTTCTCTCCTAAAAAGCTGTGTCTCCTCAGATTGCTTCTATCCTGATCTCTTCACTTCCTCCCAGCAGTGTGAATTGTATTGGGACCATCAGCTTCATCACCCAGATGGCAGGTGATGCTTGTTAAGAATCAGCCACACCCTCTTTGTGTTGGTAGATGCTGTAATGAAATATAGAGTTGTTCTCCCTGTCAGTGGTTGATGCTTGCAGGAGAAAGCCAACTGCAGAGATGTTCATTTGTGCCTGTGATAAGTTCTAGTCCCTTGCGTGGAGCACTTGAATGCCCTAGGCTTTGGTAGTGGCCCTGTAGCTCCCAGGGGGTTGCTTGCTCTCCCCCACAGTAGAGGTGTGTGCAGGAGCGAGGCTGGGCACCATTAGGTTGTGTGAGCCTGGAAGCCTTTGCAAAGCCTCGTCAGGGCTCAGAGGTCATTTTCCCGGCCACTAGGGGGAGCCGCTGGGAGGAGAATAGAGGTTGGGTCTCCATACCTGGAAGGATGCAATTCCCTGACTGGCTGTTAGGAGCGAGCTCCACCCCACTTGTGTTACCCCTGCCCTTGGGCATGTTCAACTCCTATGGTGCTGCGGGCTGGGATCTGGGATCTGGGATCTTCCCTGCTGGAGAACCCACCCTAGTCCAACAGTGAGGCTTTCCTGTGGGGGGGATGGGTGCACCCCCAGATCACTGCGTCTGGGATCCCCACAGTTCCACCCGTGCCTCCCAGGTCCTGCTCCCAAACCTCCCCGCTGTGTCCCCCGGCAACCCCCTCGCGTCCTGGGGCACAGGATCTGGCCTACGTGTCAGACCCACCGGCGTGCATCTCTACGAAATGCCAGCAGGCAGGGAGCTCCCAGATCAGGCACCGTGGGTCCACTGCAGGTCCTCAAGGGGAAAGGCAAGGCTTGGGCTCCAGTCCAGTCTCTGTAGAAACTTGAGACTGGAGGACAAGCCAGCCAGGGAGAGGCGGCTGCTTGCCAAATTCTTGGCTCAAACTGTTCTTGCAGTGGGTAGGGGAGGGGCAGGGAAGGCTGAGAGTCTGAATGGAAGAAAGCTGCTCTCCAGGCTCTCAGGTTACTCTCCTTGGAGGGGAACCGCACACGGAATGTCCAGGCGCTGGGATCACACAAGTTCTCCCCACAATTCTGTGGTTGCCGCAGTGCTTGGGCTCATGGGGGTGGAAAAGCTTCCAAGTAACTTGGTAGCCCACCGATCACTGAAGGAGTGTGGCAGGTAGAAAGGGATCCCCCCTTACCCCTTAAGTGGGCTCTGAGCCTCTCTGGGTTTGGTCCTCCTTGATGTCTTTTTTTTTTCCCCACTATACTCTGCCTTCTCTGCACAATTTTCCTCCCTGAGGGCCCCAGCAGGCTCCAGCACTTCTCTCTGACCTGCCCCTGAGCTTCATCCCCTCTCCCCTCTCCTTTATCTGAAGCCCTTCCTTCCCTCGGGACCCTCTGGCAAGCGCTGCCTCTAGTCAGCCATCTTGCTTCCTCTCCATTTTTTTCATTCATGTCCTGAAATCTTTTTTTGCCTTCTTTGTGTTGGTTTTCAACTTTCTCTTCAATCCTATTCATCGTATTTGCCATCTATATTCTGAATTCCATTTCTGACATTTCAACACTTTCCTTCCAGTTGGAGTCCATTACTGTAGACCTATTATGATCCCTTGAAGGTGTCAAACAAGCTTGTTTTTTCATGGTTCGGGAATTCTTTTGTTGGTGTCTTTTCATCTGAAACCTCTTCTCTCACTCAGGGCAGACAGGTTTGCAGCACACCTGTTCTCCTTTGCTGAGAACTCTCCTACTTTGCAAGAAGGAGCAGTCCCTATATGGTACTTCTGTAGGGAGGTGAATGCACTGAGAGCCTGTACTGCAGCTGCTCTGTGTTGTCCTGTTCCCCTGTGATTGTCACAGTCCAAGCTTGTGCTGTATGATCTTTATGCAGAGTGTTGGGTCATTCCCTGGGCCAGGATGGAACCTCGAGTTGAGGGGCTGGGCAAGTCCCTCTCCACAGAGGCTGACATTGTGGGAGATTGCTCTGCCCAGATCTCTCTGTGGCAGTGACATTTGCAGCCTAGTGAGTCTATTAATATGGTTGTGGGTGTCAGGGCTATGGGGGTTCACTCCAGCCAGGTACAGGTGTGATGGCGGCTCAAGGCTGGTGGATCCCTGGTGGAGTGTTTGACCGGACAGTGGGAGCATTTCCTGCCAGGAAGCAGGTGGGAGCTGTGGGTTCAGGCAGCTGCGCGAGAGTCTTGGAGGAGAGGCCACAGGGCCCGGCAGCAGTGCAGTAGCTGTGCTGGCTGGGATGTGCGGTCAGATGGCAGCAGTGCAGGAACCATAGGGGCAGAGCTACAGGGCCAGGTGGCAGTGTGGGAGTCACAGAGGCCGAGGGGCTGAGCTGCCAGGTGGCCGAGGCTCTCCCTCTGCCCAGGTGCCTCAGGGCTTCTCAGGTGACATCTATGGCACCTGTTCTACTTGAATCCTCCGTGGGGAGAAAGGGTGCTCAACTCCCTACCGTGGGGTGCACAAGAGCACTCACTGTCCCCTCTCCCTCCGTAGTCTGGCGGGAGCAAAGCTGAGCCCTGTTTAGACCTGGCACTCTGGATCTGAGAGCTCAGAACGGTGTCAGTTGGAATAGCTAACAGAAACCTATAGAATAACTACAGACCCACAAAAGAAGCAAACTAACAAACACTGAGCAGAGCAAATAATCCTTAGATTGTGTCTGGGGCTCCCTGACTTATGATCCCTTGAAGGTGTCAAACGAGCTTGTTTTTTCAGGTTGCTGGAATTCTTTTGCTGATGTCTTTTCATCTGAAACCTCTTCTCTCACTCAGGGCACTGCTGCTCACTCACAAAAAGGAACGTGAGTCCTAGTCGAGGTAATTTGATATGTCAGAAAAGAATTCAATCAGAAAGCAAGTTTTCGTATCCGTCTGCCACTCCCTGTGTAAATTCTACAAGAGGCTCAGCATGCAATCTTGGTTTACCCCTTAGCAAAACAGGGAAGATAAAAATCTTACCTGCTTAAAGAAAGCCCAAATCTCTTGGAATGTCTTCTAGCTACCTTATGGATTTATTGCTGCAACTGGAGTCAGTCTTTCATAAGTTTCTTATTAGGCTAGGACATTCACATCCAAGATACAGCAACTGCTCAAAATGCATTGCTATTAAAATGACAATGAGGTGAAATGATGTCTTCATAAGCCAATACATATTTTATAGATGGGACTGTGTATAGTTTTTGTACTAATAGTAATTTAATGAGCACTTCTGTTTGTTACAGATTGGCTAATCCATTTTTTATTTCCTATAGTTTGGGTCAGGCCCCTTAGTAATTGGCCTCTAGACAATTTCACTGAAATTCAGTGTTTTTAAATGGAGGTCTAGATAATGTATGTTATTAAACAGTCTGCTTATGAAAGAAAATTTCTAATCTGATGTCTGTGTCAGATAATGTACCCTGGAGGGTTGCCATCTGGTTCATGTATTTTTAATAATTTCAAGATGAGGTTACTATAGTTCAGATCTACAGTGTTCTTTGTTTTATGTGGTCTAAAGTTAAAATGAGTCACTGTAAAACCAGAATCAGCAACTGCCTATGATTGAAAGGGGTGTGGGGTGAAGACATCCAATTTGCTTGTAATGGGAGCATGTTGTTACATCTCAGATGCAAGCTCCATTGGAAATCAACACAAAGGGACAAACCTTTTGCTTTTGGAATTTAACTATTAATAGCTGTGAAATTTTCTAGTATTTAAACTTTTCAATCAAAGCTGCCCTAATACTAAATATTCATTCTACAAAGTAATATTCATGTTCTTTTGAAGGAATTGTGAGAATATTAATCCTTCTAAATTTGTCAGGCACACTGTGTGCTGCTTTAACAATTAAAGAATATCCCAACTAACTTAGAGAATTAATGTTGCTGACAAAATGATTCATTCCCAGAGAGAAAACCATAGAGTGGAAAATACAAAAAGAGGTTTTTTTTTAATGATCTTTTTTTTTTAGGCAAACATATTGATTTTTTGTTTACATTTAAAATTTCCTCCTTTTCCCATAATATCTTTTTAAAGTCATAATTGATAGTAACAAATAGTACTTTGTGCTAATGCAGTTTGAAATTAGGAAAACATCTGACATTTACCAAAATTGTTAGGCACATCATAATTTGACATATTACCAATTTACAAATTAAAATTGTACTAAATAAAGTTAAATGAGAAAAATCACACACATTTTTCTTGACAGTGACTGATGTTTATATATAGTCTTCTATATATATGTATATGCACATATACATATATGCACATATACATAATTAAAATCACAATAAGCTTCTGGTAGACTCTACTACATAATTATTTTGTTAGTTATTCTTTAATATGTCATTTTAAATAACCATGCAATATGGCATTCCATTGATGTATCATAATTAACTCTGTTACATATTTATGTTGCTTCCAGTTTTATGCTCTTACTAATAATATTTTACAGAAATATTCAACTTTCTGAATAGATTCTTAGAATAAATCAAAAAAGGGAAAACAATGAATCCTAGGGGCTCATGGTATATATTTCAATTATTTTTCTTTCTAACAATTTACTCTCTGGCTAGCAGTATTAAATCTCACCCCTGCCTCATTGGTATATTAAGTGTTACTATCATTTTTAAAAATATGTATTACCTCAGTGCTTGAAAAATTACCTTGACCATTTAGCTTCATTACATTTCTACATGTATTCTCCCGTATATTTATTCTTCTATAAATTTTTTGTTCATATTCATTTCTCAGTTTTTGGAAATTTGCTTTTTTATGTTTTCCTTTTCTCTATTTATTGATCTTTATCTCTTTCTCACTGCTTAAAGGTAGAAAAATAAAAACAATGTCAGTTATGTTATACTGAACATGAAGGAAGGGTATGGATAGGCTTCGTATCATTCCTCAGTTTCAAGACTGGGGGAGTTCTGGGCAGATTGGAGCTTAGAAAACATTTAAAAGAGAAGTGGGAGAAAAAAGCCAGAGATAATTTTTATTTACCTTTTATTTTACAGCTAAGGAAAGTGAGGCAAGTTAAAGCTGGTTGATGGTAAGACCAAGACTACTGCTGAAACCCAGGTCATCTGACCACAGATTAACAGATTCACATTTGGGAAGACAGAATCTTCTAGAGCCCTTTGGTACTGTGCCTCAGGTATGTCACAGGCAGAACCAGAGTACATCTTTGGTTTGGTGTGGGGAAAGGGGGTGTTGAGTCCAAAGCATGGGGAACACTTTCAAGTTGCTATTTTTTCCTCCCTACTTTTCTTGTGGCACAAGATTTCACTGAGGTTCAACCTATAATTAATGTGCTGAGAGATTCTGGCTGATTTTGTGCTGGATTTAGGATTTGGCCTTTTTTAAGCTCAACTCACTGTAGCAGAAGGCAGCATAACAAAAATTGATTTGAACAGGATCCTTCCTAAAATTTCGATGATACAAAGCTGATTAGCAAGACTTTTGTAATAACCCAATGAACTTTAAATTCTAATGTGCTGTTATTTAAAGAGGTATACTTGATAGCATAAAGATACATTATAATTAAATCAAAGTTCAATCAGAAAATCTTTGAACTGGGAACCCACCTGGTTCTTGAACATTCCTGTCTTTGAAGAATCTATTAATAACTGGGAGTAAATTTACAGAGTAAAGTTGACTGGTATTTCTACAAGTTTGTGTTTTTTCTTGCATAAATATAATTATAGGTTATATTATGTATTCAAGTCCAATCAGTTGGATCACTGTGTAGAGAAAAATTCTGAGTAAACAACAGGGAGCATCAGAGTTAAAATGATCATTTGACTATGGCTGCTGTACATCCAGAAGAAGGAAACAGCAGTCAAATATTTGTCACATCTCTGTGCCATCACCAATATTCAGAAAAAAATGACAAATAATGTTTATGGGCACAAAAAGAGTAGACACCAATTAGTTTCTCTGTATTATGGGTCTAATAGGCTTAACTAACTATGAATCACATTCCTGATCCTGTTCAAGGATATCTTACAGAAAAATAAAAGCCACCTTGAAACTTCTTTCCCATGAATATAGGACTAAATTTTTAAAATCCTTTAAAAGAAGTAAAATGTCTAACTTTTCAGTTGTTTCCCTTTGAATATTAAATATTAAAACTGTTCTCCAACATTTCAAGCATATGATAAAGAAAAGGCTTTACTTGGTTCTCCACAGTTCATAGTGAGTTTAACTGGTATGAAAAATTTGCAGACGTAACTACAGCCCTTAATCAATTTCTTTTACTAAAAACACTGATGGCAGCAGTTATAAAGTGTTAACTACTACTATCTGTCAAATAAAATGAAAATATAACCCCAAAATAAGAGTTACATCTCTCAGGGAAAATAATATATAAATAAAATACAAATACAACCCTAAAATAACTTTCACATTTCTCAAGAAAAAGTAATTTTTACTTTTTAAAACATGCAATTTACTAGCAGCTCCTATAATCACAGTGATTCTCACATTAGCATAGAGTACATGCTCATATTTTTATAGTCTGGCAGTTCATTGACCCAATCTTTTTGTTGTTCTTGCTATTTAGATCTTGATTTTAACATTCATATATCCTAAAAACATGAGTGAACAAATTGAGTTTGATTCTTTGAGATTTCTTATTTAACCCATGCATCCCCTTTGAATAAAACTACATCCATATATTAGTATTTACAGCACACATACTAGAATTTTCAAGGCACATGTCAGTGCTATGGAAGAAAATAATTCATTATGACGTCTGTGAAAATGGCTCCTGAATCCATTTAGCCAGATCTGTCCTGAATTTCAGATGCACATTTCCACCTTTTTTGTAGATACCTGCATCAATACCTAATGTCCCTATTTTTCTTATAGTATCACCAACCACTTTTAACCAGAAAATGCTTATGTTTTTCATTCTCCCCTTTCCCATTTATCCTACATGTAATAAGTCACCAAATCTTTTCCAGAATATTATTATACTCATTATTCCTCTCATTCCTGTGGCCCCAATATAATTGCCATAATAACCACCAAATAAGGAGACTGAACTCAATCATAAGTCCCACTCCATACTCTCTAAGTTACAAAAAGCACTCAATAGACATTAGGTATATAAAACCCTGGCAGGCTCAATTAGCACTTCAATTTAAAGACTCCAGGTTGTCTCACGAATTAGCTCTCACCATCTACTGCCACAGCTGTGACCATGCTAAACTCTAAGGTCAATGGTAGAAGCAGATGGCAGAGATTCCAGGATTACTATCCTTTCTTATTTTTTGTTCATAAATAGCTATGAGAAATGTACCAATGGCATGGGTCCTTTCTCAACAGTCATGGTCCTCTTGGGAAACTCTAAAACTTGTGAATACATAGCTTCCTCCCATCACCAAACTAGACTCTGAGCAAAGGTTTTAGAATGACACTTCTCAACAGAAGGTCTTAAAAGAGAGTCCACCTTCTTGTAATCATACATGAAAAAATGCAATTTGTCACACTTTGCAGACAGATCTTGTGACATGCAGCCACATTCTCCAATAAAAGAAACCAGTGACCCTTGTAGAAATGGCTGCTTGTAGGCCTGGAGCAGTAAATATAAAAGAGGAGCCTGGAGCACGGTAGTACAAGAGAGTGAGGAAGTACCCCCAAAAAATCACAATGGTGCAGATATTTCAACAGGACACAGAGGGTCATCAGACATGTGATCCAGGAGATGATATCAGCAGTAAAGCTCCAAGGCCATGCTGTTAGAGCCACCATAATTCTACAAGCTAACCCAATGATTGCTTGTCAGGAATAAGAGCAAGGTACATGTACCAGGTACAAGAACTATCCTGAAAGCTATCTGAGCATCACCATGGTCAAGTTACTCTCAACTTCATGAAACACAGGGAGAATTGCTTTCAACTTATCCATATTCAGTATAATGTTTGGTGTGGGTGTGTCATGTATGGCTTTTATAATGTGGAGATATGTTCGTTCTATGCCTAATTTGTTGAGGGTTTTTATCATGATAGGGTGCTGGATTTTGTCAAATGCTTTTGGTGCCCACTGTCACCATTTCTATTCAACATATTGCTGGAAGTACTAGCCAGAACAGTAAGGCAAGAGAAAGAAATAAAGGTATCACAATTGGCAAAGAGGAAGTCAAACTATGACTTTTTGCACACAATATGATCTTATATCTAGAAAACCCCAAAGACTCCACCAAGAGACTCCTGGAATTGATAAATATTAATTCAGCAAAGTCTTAGGTTACAAAGTCAATGTACACAAATCACTAGCATTTCATTATACACCAATAACAGTCAACCTGAGAGTCAAATCAAAGACTCAATACCATTCACAATAGCTACAAAGAAAGTAAAATGCCCGGGAATATACTTAACCAAGGAAGTGAAAAATCTCTACAATGAGAACTATGAAACACTGAGAAAAGAAATCGCAGATGACACAAACAAATGGAAAACATATCATGCTCATGAATTGGTAGAAGCAACACTGTTAAAATGTCCATACCACCCAAAGTGATTTACAGATTCAATACAATCCCCACCAAAATACCAATGTAATCCACAGATCTAGAAAAAAATAATTCTATGCTTCATTTGGAACCAGAAAAGAGGCCAGATAGCCAAACCAATCTTAAGCAAAAAGAACAAATCTGGAAGGATCACATTACCAGACTTCAAACTATACTACAAGGCCACAGTAACCAAAACAGCATGGTATTGGCACAAAAACAGAGACATAGACCAATGGAACAGAACAGAGAATTCAGATATAACACCAACCACATACAGCCAACTGATCTTTGACAAAGCAGACAACAATGTACACTGGGGAAAGAAGCCCTATTCAATAAATAGTGCTGGGAGAATAGGATAGCCACATGCAGAAGAATAAAACAGGATCCATATCTCTCACCGCTCACAAAAATTAATTCAAGATGGATAAAATACTTAAATGTAAGGCATGAAACCATAACAATTCTAGAAGAAAATGTAGGAAAAACTCTCCTACACAAAGAATTTTATATTGGCCTAAACAAAGAATTTATGATTAAGACCCCAAAAGCAATATAGCAACAAAAATAAATGGGACTTTATTAAATTAAAAGGCTTCTGCACAGCTAAGGAAATAGTCAACAGAGCAAATAGACAATCCGTGGAACGGGAGAAAATATTCTCAAGCTATACATCCAATAAAGAGTTAATACCCAGAATCCACAAAGAACTCAAACAAATGAGCAAGAAAAAACAAACAATCCCATTAAAAAGTGGGCAAAAGATACAAACAGAAGCTTTTCAAAAGAAGATAAAGAAATGACCAAGAAACATATGAAAAAATACTCAACAAAACTAATCATAAGAGAAAGGCAAATTAAAACCACAGTGAGATATCATCTTACCTCAGAATGGCTTTCTTAAAAAGTCCAGAAATAATACATTGCTGGTGGAGATGCTGGCAGAGAGAAAGGAATGCTTATACACTGTTGGTAGTACTGCAAATTAGTATAGCCTCTATGGAAAACAATATGGAGATTCCTCAAAGAAATAAATGTAAACCTAGCCTTCGATCCCGCAGTCCCACTACTGGGTATCTACCCAAAGGAAAAGAAGTCATTTAATCAAGAAGACATTTGCATTTGAATGTTTATTGCAGCACAATTCACAATTGCAAACATGTGGAATCAACCCAAGTGCCCGTCAATTCATGAGTAGATTAACAAAATGTGGTATATGTATACCATGGAGTATTCCTCAGCCATAAAAAAGGATGAGTTAGTACCTTTTGCAACAATTTGGATGGAACTAGAGACGATTCTCCTAAGTGAAGTATCTAAAGAATGGAAAAACAAACACCAGATGTACTCACTGTTAGTTTGGAACTAACTGATGAGCACACGTATGCACAGAGCAAAATAAAACTCAGTAAAAATCAAGCAGAGGGGAGAGGGGAGGAGAAGATGGGCACAAACCCTACCTAACAGGTACAATGAACACTATTTGGTGATGGGCACACTTATAGCCATGCCCCAAGCATTACAAAAGCATTTATACCCTCTTAATATTTTGAAATAAAAATTTTAAAAATATACAAAAAGAAAAATGGAGAATTCAGAAGGCTCTCATCCCAAATTGACCCAGACTCTTGAGTTAGAGTGATAGTAGAGGAAAATTTGGCTTTCTGATTTGTTCTGCTAAAAGAGTGGCCTTTTTAGAGCTAATTTTGTGTACAAAAGTCCCAATTACAACTGATGTGAGAATGTAGGTGGAAAATATATGGATAACCCCACTTCCCCATCCTTAATCCAATCACTTTTCTGACCTGAGCAGTGAACACTTCTGCATTATGCAGAATTCACTGAGAAACACAAAGCAAATACAGGCCCATATGTGCATGCTCTGCCTTGAATAAACAACAGATTGAATAATAACAAGACTAATTGAATTATATTTCTAAAAACTTCATGAGGAAATGAGCCTCTGGTTAGTAACTAGATGAGTTTGCTTCTTACAGTGATGTTGCAATTCTTACATCACCTAACAAGATCATGATTTTTTAGACTTACAAAGATAGGGCCCATTTTGGATGGTAGAGAGTGTATAGACTCTGAAGATACAAGTAACGTTTAATGTCATTGAATCAGGGAAGAGGGAGAACCTCAAACCAAAAAAAAAAAAAAAGTTCAAGATATTATCAGCCTTAACCTTTCTCATTCATCTGGAGGTTGAGGACTGCAGATGTCCAAAGGGTCACTCTTAGGTGACAGAGCTAGTAAGATAGAGAACCTGTAAAGGGCATATTTTGTCCAAGGGAATAGACCAGGTCTGGCAATGTAGACCAGGTATGGGCAAACTACCAGCCTATAGGCCAAATTTGGCCCTGTTTTCCTAAAGATTTATTGGAATGCAGCCATTTGTTTACGTGTTGTCCATGGCAGCTTTCCCATTACACTGCACAGTTGAACAGTTGCAACAGAGAGTATGGTTCACAAGCCTGAAATATTTACTACCTACCCCTTTGTAGAGAAAGTTTGCCAACTTCTGACATAAAGAGCAAGATGCAAACTGGATTATCCGGAAGATTTATGGTGTTCTCTATGATTATTTTTCTTTTTATTCCTGAATTTTTGGTAATCAATATATTTAAAATGTTCAATTGTGTCTCAGTTAAACTATAGTAAAACAAGAACAAGGTCCTTTCTCTAAATTTGGACGAGAAGGTTAAAGGACAAGCTGTGCTCCTGGAAGCTATAATGGGGATAACAAATAATCCCAAAGGGATGGCAAGAGCTTGAGTGTGAAGCTCACATTTCTACCACGAGATTCTCCTCCAGTGCCAACCTCAGAAGGCAGTGTTTCTTTACATATTCTGCCATTGATATTATTTCATTAACTAGCATATATTTTTCATCTGCTTGTAAATAAATGAAAGATGCTTACAATAATATAACATAAATTATGGAATCATTTTTCAAGAAGCCTGTAAAAGATATCCAAAATCACAGGCTAGCTTTACACTGAGAATCATAGTCCCAGTTGGCCACAGGTTTAGAAAAACTCTCTCCAAACAACTGTGGCTAAGCCATATTAACATAATCAGGATACAGCCTGACAGACGTTAATAATATTTACAGTCCTAGAATCTGTTATAAAATATGAATAGCCATTGTGTGTGTTCAGCAGGGCTGGCTTCAGTTCTCTCATTATTTATTCATCCATTCAACAAACATTCGTTGAACACCTACTTTAAACAAGTTCCCTGTTCTGGAACTCACATTACAGGGTGCACATCCACAGCACAAGCCAAGCTCTTTCTGAAGTTTTCCACGTTCACTGGGGAGACTTCTCTTGCAGGGCCAAAGCAGTTGCTTTATTTTATAGTTCACTTACCTGGAAATGGAGGTTTTCAAATGTACATAAGATAAAACCATAGACAAGGTGCTGGCATCTGTATTTTGTCAACATTAAAGAGCACAGAGGAAATTTCACCTGTGTTATCTGCCTTTTAAAAATGAGCTTCAGAGTAGAGCAAGCATGGGCAACCAAAACAAAAGGAAAACAAGAGATATTTCATAGAGTAAATTTCTCCCATTTTGAGGGTGATGTTAGAGAGAAGAAAGAAGCCTCGGTGGAAAAAATAAAGGAAGTATGCATTGGCTAAAGGGACAAAAAATGTTAGGCAAGTTAATGTGAAAACAGTAAAATATCTATTCAATGTACCCAGGGAAGCATTATACTGTTCAGAGCGAGCTTTTGTGGTGTCATCTCAAAAAGAGGGAGAAATAAAATCAGTAAGCTAAGACTCATGCCAGCCAATGTATCACCATTCCTTTAACAGTTATTGATGATAGCATCATTATTGGGGTACTAAGTGAACTGACCCCCAAATGATCATTTTTATGCAGAGTCTTGCTTGTTCAGCCTGGAAGTAGATTAGACTCAGCTGCCCTAACAGTGACCTTGGAGGGTGAGTAGAGCTGCACACTTCAGAATGGACAGGCAAGAAACACAGGTACAAACTCAAAAGCATTATTTCTCAAAACATTGTTAACATTTAAACATTTCTAAAGGAAATATTTATGTTTATTTCAAAATTCCTGGTGAAAATTAACATGAAACCCCTTTGCTTTGGAAGCAGAACCCATTCAGATGTGCCCCATTAAGTTCGTCAAGTACATTCTGCTTTGCCAAGAAGAAAAGCCAGAGTTTGTGAAAGTAAGAGCCAGTGTACTAGCTTGAGTCTCCAAGGTGATCAAGGGAGAGATGAAGGAAAATTCTCATCTAAGTGAATTGTTTTGAAAGGAAAGAAGAAAGAGGAGTGAATATCACTGAAATCATACAGGCTGATCATTTGTTTAGATAAAGAGAAAGAACTCCAAGTAGATTGAATGGAAAGCTAAGTATGAGTTCTAACAGTAAGAGAAAAATCTAAAGTTTCTTAGTCTATACTTGATCTGCAGAACCAAATACATTTAGAGCTAAGTGTTTAGCTTTAATATAAAATTAGTGACTGTAATTGCTGAAAAGACTTGTTCATAACTAAAAAGGAAACTATGAAGCTCTTTAAAAACTCCTTCCATGCTGAGGAAATGTTTATTTCTTCTAGGGTATCATTTTTTCAAACTGCTTTCAGGCTTGTTAGGTTTTTGTGGAGATTTTCATAAACAAAGCAAGGTTTCAAATGGTTTTGTGAAATTCTATGATTTGCCAGAGGATATATTTCTGACTCATTCCTTTTATTTTTCTGCCTCTAAATTACATTTTCATCCATACCGTGTCACTCTGCAGTTTTCCCCCGAAGCAAATGTTGAGTGAACCATTTTTTAGTAAATATTTATTGAATAGCTCACAGTCAACATAGTGCCCGACAAATAGTGCTCAATAAAAAGCTATTGAATGCATCTTGAGTATGTGTCCATTCTGAGGGTACCTTGTACCCCTTTGGGAATACAAAGTGTATGAAATACAGATTCTGCCCCTAGATAGGATCTAGAAAATAGAAAACATCACGAAGGTTGTATAGAAAAATCATCATGGAAATTCAGAATAGGAAGAATACTCTCTGTGGAGGTTTTATTTCTGATAAAGAAGGCCTTTGAACTTGAGCTAGAAAGACGTTAATATTTAGGTCAGTGGAGGCATAGGACAAGGCCATCATGGGCTGAAGAGATGTGTACAAGCAAAAGCACAGGGCTGTGAACTGTGTATGGGCACCTCAACTCCCCGTTACAGATAGACCATTACAGTGTGTGATACTGAGACTGAAGGGATAAAAGGCAAGAGGGAACATCATCAATGCATTACTCAATATGTCTTAGTCCTTCAAGTAAACTGTATAAAGCACCTGTGAGACCCAAGAACAAGTTATACAAAGACAAGCAAAACAAAATTTCTGCCTTTGAGATTCTCACAGTTTAGTGATGGAGACCAACATGTAATTCAATGTTTTCAGTATAAGTCCTATAATAAAAGCAGGCACAGAGAAGGAACATCTAAGTCTGTTTGGGGTGGGATGTCAAGGAAGGCTTCCCAAGAAGATAAACAAAATTCAGCCTTGAAAGATAAAAAGCAGTTATCAGACAATTGAGGTGTGGATTGGGCTTGTCCCTCAGACACAGGCAAGGAGCTGCATGTGCAGACAGTGACATGAGATTCTTAAAATTATTTTTCAGCACATTCTACCCAACATGGATTATTAACTACACACCCATTTAAAATATTTGCTTTATAAACAGGACATTAAAATTTCATTCACTCAACAAATATGTATTGAACCAAGCTTTTCCACACAGGGTTATCTGCATTTTTCTTCCTCCCTGACTTTTCTCACCAAGTTTTCTCTGCTGGCATGTCCATCTTCACCCATCACACTTCTGTCCACCCACCAGAGCCCATCTATTCCAAAGACACCACTTTAATGAAATCTTTCCTCATATCTCAAATTCCTCCTGCTTCTTTTGAGTACCCAATACACTTTCTTCCTATTCCCTTGTTATACCTACCACATTTTTCCTTATGTAATTGTTTGTACAGAAAATTTTGTAAGGACAAATATTGTGTTTGTTACTCTTTTTATCCTATACAAGACTAGAACAATGCTTTGCACCACCAACTTTTGCTAAAATGATTTGATGAAACTGTTTTAAGAATAAATCGAATACATGTGTGGCTCAATATTGCCCGTTTCCATGTGTGTGTGTGTATGTGTAATTACTGAAAAGACATGTTCATAACTGTAAAGGAAACTACAAAACTCTTTAAAACTCCTTCCATGCTGAAGAATTTATTTATTTTATTTATTTATTTTTTTTTTTGAGACAGAGTCTCACTCTGTTGCCCAGGCTAGAGTGCCGGGGTGTCAGCCTAGCTCACAGCAACCTCAAACTCCTGGGCTCAAGCAATCCTCCTGCCTCAGCCTCCCGAGTAGCTGGGACTACAGGCATGTGCCACCATGCCCGGCTAATTTTTTTCTATATATATTTGTAGCTGTCCAGATAATTTCTTTCTATTTTTAGTAGAGATGGGGTCTTGCTCTTGCTCAGGCTGGTCTCAAACACCTGACCTCGAGCAATCTTCCTGCCTCAGCCTCCCAGAGTGCTAAGATTATAGGCGTGAGCCACCTTGCCCTGCCCATGCTGAAGAAATTTTTATTTCCTCTAGGATACCATTTTTTTCAAACTACTTTCAGTCTTGCTAGATTTTTTCTAGAGATTTTCATAAGCAAGCAGGATTACAGTGTTATATATCTTAAGTGATATATATCCTCACCACACACATATAAAAAAAGTGGTAACTATGTGTGGTGATGGATGTATTAATTTATTGTGGTAATCATTCTACAATGTATACATGTATCAAAACATCATGTTACACACCTTGAATATATAAAATTTTTTATTTGTCAATTATACCTGAATAAAGTCAGAGAAAAATATCAATAAGGATACAGAAGTTTTGAACAACACTAACAAGTAATTTGACCTAACTGACATCTACAGATTACTCCTCTCCACATAGGAGAAGACACAAATTATCAATATCAAGAATCAAAGCAGAGTCTTCATAGCAGATCCTACAGACATCAAAAGGACAATAAGGAAAAATTATGAATAAATTATACTGATAAATTGTCTATAAATTCCTTAAAAGACACAAATTACCAAAACTATCTTCAAGAAAAAATAAAAAATCAGAATAGACATATCAAGCCAGAAAATTAAATTAGTGAGTAAAAACATTCTCACAAAGAAAAACTAAACTCAGAAGTCTTTACTAGTGATTTGTAAAAAATATTAAAGAAATAACTAATACTAATTCTCCATAAACATTTTAGAAAAGAGGAGAAACACAGCCAGTAATAACCAGATACAAAACCAGTAATAACCTGATACAAAACCAAAGCACCAAAGGAAAGCAATACTAAAGACCAGTATGCCTCATGAAAACACACACATAATCTGTAACAAACTATTAATAAATTCAACCCATACACATGTGAAAATAAGATACATCTTGACCAAGAAGGGTTTTCACCAGTAATACAAAGTGGACGTAATATACGAAAATCAATTAATGTGATATATCATGTTAACAGAATAAAAGTGAAAATAAATGTCCTCTCAATAGACATAGAGAAATAGACTTCTGTGTAACCTCTAAAACTATGAAACTCCTAGAAGACATGAGATAGTTTTTGTTATCTTGAGATAGAAAAATTTTTTAGATAAAATGCAAAAAGCACGAACTATAAAATAAAAATTTATCAAGTAGACTTCCTCAAAACTTTTGTCCAAGGACACTGTTAATGAAGGCAGACTGGCAGAAAATATTTATAAAACATATGCATGACAAAGGACTTGCATCCAGAATATATAGAAAACATTTAATATAAAGTAACAACTCAATAAAAATAGGCAAATATTTGAAAGGACACTTCAGAGAGAGAGAGAGAGAGAGAGAGAGAGAGAGATGAATGGCCAGAAAGCACATGAAACCTCACTGGTCATTAAGGAAATATCATTTAAAACCACAATAAGCTACCACTAAACATCCACTGGGATAGCTAAAATTTGACACTACCAAATGTTGACAAGAATGCAGAGCAACAGAAAGTCTCATAAATTGCTGGTGGACATGCAAAATTTTATAGCCACTTTTGAAATAAGTTTGGCAGTTTTTTCAAAAGTTAAACATAAATCTACCATATGGACCAGCGATTCCACTCATAGATATTTCCCCAAGAAAAATTAAAACATTTATCCACACAAAGACTTTTACACAGATGCTTATAACAGCATTATTCCTAATATGTAAACAGTGAAACAACTCAAATGTGTATCAACTGGTGAATGGATAAACAAAATATGAAATAGCCATACACTGAAATATTGAGAAGCAATAAAGAGAAAACTATAGCTATACACATGATTGAATATCAAAAGTGTTATGCTAACTGAACGAAGTCAAAGACAAAGGGACATATACTGTATGATTTCAATTATATGATATTCTAGACAAGGTAAAATCATAGCAAAAAAAGTCAACCAGGGGTTCCAGGATGTGATGTTTGACTGCAAAAGGATATGGGACTACTGTTTAGGCATGATGAATATATTCTGAGGCTTGATTATGGTGGTAGTTGCATGGCTTTGTCTGTTTATCAAAACTCATCAACTTTTTTCTTTAAATACACGTGTTTTGCAGTGTGTAACTTATAACCCAATAAAGTTATAAAAAATACACATTATACTAAAAAAAAGCCTCAGTTTTAAGCCAGGTCCCCCCAAAACAAAATAATTTTTGCATGTTATATTGTTTTTGACAATCTGATAACGAAATTATAACTTTGATGTGGAAGGATGATATCAGGTAACTTTTATATTATGTAAAAAAAATCCACAGACTCAAAAGTAAAGTAATAAACATTTCATTGAAGTTGGAAATCATATATAATATTTGTCAATTTTGCTAAAAACTCATGTTCTTAAAACATGACCAAAACTTGAGCATGACTTAAGGGGAAATCGTGGAAAGAGACAACAATCTCTGTAACAGCCACACATGGAGAATTAGGTACAAGATAAACAGATTGGGCTTGGGAATATTTATACATTAAGAAATTATTAGCTGACACAGAAAAAAAAGGACGACATTAAGAAAACCAGGGAGAAAAAGGCTCATGACCAAGAGACCAGGAAGTTGATCACTAGAATTGAAATTACCCTGAAATTGACTTTGATTCTGATTTTCTAAGTGATGATAAAAGAACACACATTTGAGTATATGGACAGTACAGTTAAACAGTGGGAGAATTATAAAATTGACACACAGGAAATAGCTTCAGGATATTAGAAATGGAAATATGCAAGGGAAAGAAGCTCTGTGCTCCAAGCCACAAAGGTCAGATATTGTGCAGGAATATTCTAATATTAGTCTCCGGTTAAAATTCTATTTTCAAATTTCATTACCAAAGAACTCCACAGTCCATCCACCATCTTTTGTTCAACAGAATCATTAGAGTGAATATTTTATTCTCAGTCAACAGATCCTGGAAATCAAAGGTCTCTCTAGTTTAACCAGGAGTTGATGTGAATTAAGAAGCAGAACGAATCTTCAGAATCAGCTTTCCACTTTTAAAGAGCTATTAAGTATGCGCCTCACCCTTTCTTGGTCACAAAATCTCTGTGTCTGTTTGGTGTGTTGGAAGGTTGGACAGGTTTTCCTGAGCAGGTGATTAGGATAGCAGCAGCCTGGAGTTAGAAGTC
This sequence comes from Varecia variegata, assembly GCA_028533085.1. Classification (NCBI taxonomy): domain Eukaryota; kingdom Metazoa; phylum Chordata; class Mammalia; order Primates; family Lemuridae; genus Varecia; species Varecia variegata. The sequence continues at coordinate 38,705,889 of CM052445.1, read as the reverse complement.
GATTGTTGCTAGTATTGCTGCTAAGGAGGTCCTGCTCTCTTACCACTCCCTACCCCATTCCATTCTGTAACCTTCTTTAGAATTCTCTAATACCAAAATTCAAGCATTGTAAAGACCCTCCTCTTCTCTTCATTTGAAATTTAATTACTCATATCTAATTAATTTTTGTTAACCAGTTTCCACGAGGTACAAGAGAAAATTAGAGATAAAGGAAAGACAGGTTTGCTATAGTAAAATAATAATAATAATACATTTTTTTTAAAAAAGGCTTGGACTTGGAATCATAAACTTGGTTCAAGTTCTACTGACTTCTCTTTATAGAAATACACAGCCCATGTGTTTTCAAGGCACCCTGTCTATGCTCTAACTATAGTTCCAACTGCTGTAGTGTAATCACATCTTTATCTGTCATCCCCACCCACTAAGATTACAAGTTCCTCAAAGGCAATGATTGCCTTTGTTATACTGAATCCCTCCCACCCAGGAAGGTGTCTGGCATGACTGCTGGAATAAATGACAGTAAACAAGTCATCTCACCTCTCTGAGGTTCATTTTCCTGAAAAGAAAACAGCTTCTTTTTAGGTTATTGTAAGGGACAAATACAACAAAAAAGTTCACTTTCTACCGTAAAGTAGAAAGAGAGTTATACAACTCTTTATTATTCATAATCATCCAACAATTAAAAAAACTTGCTGTATAGCACATAGTTCATATTATAGCAAGTACCACTATGACATTTCATACTATTTTCATAGTAATGAAAATTTATGCCTCAAAAAATAACTTTAAGCTCTAGTTGAGAATCTATTTATCTAAGCAACAAGGTAAGTAAACAAATTTATCATAAGTACCGACTTTGGAAGATCTTTTCAAATTTGTAATAATAGAAATTGCCTGGCAGCCAGATACAAAAGAGGAAGTGGGCACTTTCTGTGGCCCCATGCTTCTACAACCTGAGGGTTAAAGAACCAAATATGAAGTAGATGCCCCAGAGAAAACTATCAGGCTTTTTTCCTAAAGACACATGGTGTTAGATATCTTACAGAGGTCAGTACATGAATACAGTCATCAATTCATTCAACCATTCTTCCTTCCAGTCTATCCATTCAACAGATAACATTAAATATCCACCCAGTAAATAATGCATTCTACAAATACGTTTTGACAATCTACTAGGTGCCGAGGTACCAGTGAAAAAATGACAAATAAGACATACTCTGTGCTTTAAAGGTGCTCACAATTAGTAGGGGGAAAAATTCATGAATTTCCACAGCAGCCATGATATTTGTTTCAGTATTTAGTATGTGTCATATATCTCTCTCTATATATATATGTTTGTGTGTATGTATGTATGTATTCAACCAACAACACTGAATATCCACTTTATATATAATTGGCTTTAGAGAATTTTGAATGTTTATTGTAGCACCTTATTTGCAAGTGTGGAAATTTGCTCTAACCAGACCACAAAAATATTCTTAATATGGATCTTCAATGTCACCTACAAAGGTGTTTTCTGGAAAACTATTTCCAGTGAAAAGTATTAATATATGCCTTATAAGGTTTTATCTATTCACAAAGCCGTTAGCAAATTATATATAAAATAGAGGGCAAATATATTTTGTAAATGGTCCAAGGATGAAAGTATATATACATTTTATTGCCAGATATAAAATATTGCACTGCTATTAGGCATGTTCAATGGGAAGAATGATTGTCTCTGGTAGGTTAAATGACCATGTCTTAATTGACCTTGTAGCTCCATGTCTAGCACAGAGTAGATACACAGCACTGTTCATTCATATTAAATGAAAGACTGAGGAATATTAAAATGGTCACAGCCAAGATTTATAAGTAAGCACTAAATCAAATGGAAAAGAAATTAATATCCTTTGTTGTGGAGCTCGTTGCTTCTTGTTCTCATCTATGAAAATAGGGTAAAGTGAAATAAATTGGAATTTGGAGTTCAAATCCAGACAACTCCAACTGGGCTAGTAAAATAATCCTTTGAAATTCCGTTTATAAATGAAGATAAAAATATGAATTTGTGAAAACATCTACTACATAGTTACTGACACAGAACTGCTGTTCCATACAATTGAATTGATATTTTAGAAATAAACTTTCAGGGGCCAAAACTCTGCTATTTTGCCACAGTGAAAATGCACTAAAATTCAATCCAAAATCACTTATCCTGAGGTCATGTTTATAAAATTAATAACATTTTCAAAGACATATATGAAGACACTAATCATAGAAGATAATATCCCCTACTTCCCTCTCTCAAATCAGTCAAGTGTTTTCAAACTCTCTTGATGGGATCGGTAGCTGTCTACATGCCATGATATGCAGACGTGTAAAGTTATTTCTGGCTCACAATGCCTCCTCCATCAGTCTACCTTGGGAACTGGAAATGCCATCTTTGGAACTACTTGTTTAGATTACAGCATTGCTGTCAGAGGCCATTGCCAAAGGACAATCCTTGACTTTCAATCTAGATAGCTCTGAGTTTCTGACTTAACCCAACTCTTCTGCTTGAAACAAACAACAAAAACAAAATATCAAGAGATAAAAAAAAATGAAATAAAATAGGGCTTCAAATAAATTGATCATATCAGTGGATAAGATACAAAACAGAAATAGTGGACCTCAAATTCAGGCTTCATGGACTCCTGGACAGAAAGTCAGTGGTAATAATGAGGAGCTGAGTTTCTAAGGCGCAACGAGGGCTAGAAGAGTTTCATATAAGACAGGAGACAAGACTCATGCTCACTCATGCCTCAGGAGGCAAGATAGCAAAGACACAGCCTCACAATCAGAAACTAAAACGAGCCCCCTGCTAGCTCAGTGACTGGATTCCCAGTGTTTGCAATATCATCGTAGAACAAGAGCACTAAAATATCATTGTAAACTTGCTTATAGATGAGCACCTTGGCAACAAATTGAAGGCAACAGAAACTTTGCTAAATACAAAAGAGTGACAGGAAAAAAATTAAAATCCAAGCTCACAGCATATACAAAAATAAATTTCAGAAGCCTCAAAGATCTAAATTAAAAGGAATAATAAAACTTTCAGAACACAATACATGGGGTATCTCCTTACCTTCTGCTCAATTTTGCTTTTAATCTAAAACTGTTCTAAAAATAAAGACTTTGGGGGAAAAGAACAAAATAGAGGCAAACATCGTGGTGACTTTCGGTTAGTGTTGCACAACAGTAAATAATTGAAACAGGTTGGGGTCAGGATATATTTTAAAATAGAGTCAACAGGTCTTGAAAATATTTGGAGAAATGAAGAGCAGTCAAGATGTCTCCACCATTTTTGTCCTGATTAATAGAAAAATAAAATGTTAAATTCTGAGTTGGGTAAGACTAGACAAAAAGCAGGATGGGGGAGGAACATTAGAAGTTATCTTGGGGTAAATTAGGATTGATGTTCTTGTTAAACCTTCAAAGAGAGATGTAGAATAGCAAGCTGAATATATGAATCTAAGCCACTGGGGAGAAATCAGATCTGGAAATAAAAATCTGGAAGTCAGTAGCATATAGATATCATTTAAAGCCATGGAAGTAGATGAGAGTGACTGGGGAGTGAGAATAGTGAAGAAAGAATGAAGGACTAACCCTGAGGAATTCCATCAATTAGAGATTGAGAACAGGAGAAACAACCAGCACAGGAGACTGAGAATGAGCAAAAGAAAAGGAATCCATGATATCTTGTCCTAGAAGTCAACTGAATAGTTTTTAAAGAAGGAAAAAAAATAATGAATTATATTGGAAGTTTGTGAGAGAGTAGCACGGGACTTGCCAGGAGCTTGGGAGAGGAAAAAGTGGAGAGATGTTGATTAAAGGATACAAAGTAACAGTTATGCAAGATGAATAAGTCCTGGAGATCTAATGTACAGCAAGGTAACTATAGGCCACAATATTGTATTAATATTATATACTTGAAATTTCCCAAGAAGGTAGATCTTAAATGTCCTGGAAGGAAGGAAATAACTGTGTAAGGTGATGGTTGACATACATTAACAAAACATCAAGTTGTAAAACTTAAATATATATAATTTTTCAATTATATGTCAATAGTGCTGGGGAAAAATGAATGTACATGCTAATGAGGGGCATAATTAAAAAAAGAAGTTTCTGAGAAATCAAGTAAGGACTTACAATTAACCACAGATGTGGCAATAATGGAGGTTGTTAGGGACCGTGACAAAAGAAGTTTCAGCAGAGTGATGGAGATGCAAGTCTGACTGGAATGGGATTTTCTAAAGACAAGGAAATGAGGACGTCAAGGTAGTGAGTTTAGACAGCTCCTTCAAGAAGCTTTTCCAAAAAGGAGAACAGAGAAATAAACCAAGAGTAGAAGAGGAAGAGCAGGAAGAATTTTTTTTCAAGAGGAAGAAGTTGGTAATGCAAGACAGAAATTAAAATTATAGGACTCAAGTAAATAAAGAGAGAATAATATTCAGAGCACAAGAAGGCCATTTGGCTTTACGTAGAGGCAGAACAGTTCTTCTGTTATAGCACATATGCTTTAGATTGATATTCCAACTTTGCATAAAGTCGTTATCTATTTGGAGGGGTCATTTTTTTTAGTTTTAAGATAAGATGCCTAGTTTAGTCTTAAGTGCATCTACCTAAGGTGCCCCACGTGCTTGGAAATTACACACTCAACGCACACACCTGAAGTCAGTGTCTGGCTCATAGTCTCAATACTTAATTCAGGTGATCCTTAGGGAGTCAATCAACCTTTTACACAAAAAGTCCTTCAAATTGGTTGTTGCTAAGACTACAGAAAAGACAGTCACACAAAACTCAGAGTTCTCTACGTACAGTTATCTGAACTGAATTAAAATTTGATGCAATGTTTGGAGGCTTGTAAAGATTTCCTGTAAAAAATTTGGAAGGAAATGTCTTTGAGCACATGAAACTAAGTTTGGGGTCAACACTGAGAAATGTTCTAATTTTTTATTTTGGAAACTCTTGGATTTTTTCAGATATGAGTACAATGGAAAACTCCTATAGAAAGTTGGTTTAAAAGGTATTTCTTAGTTTCCAATTCTATGTATTTTTCCAAGCATTCTTTGTGCGAGTTATACATATGTAAAATACATTGCTGTAGTTTGGTATAAATAAAACATTTTTATGTTATTTCTAAAATGGCATGTTCCCCCTTTCACTTTCAGTTGGAATAATGTAACAGTTTTTTAAATAATCTGTATTGAAGTAATTGGAAATTTACCCAATGCCATAAAAATATCTTAAACAAGACTCTGAAAAAAAAATTATATTTGACAACTATGCTACATTGCTTTGAGGTTTTTAGATTATCTGAGACTTTTTTGAAAGTCAAAAGCTTAACAGTTGCTTAATAATGTACAATTCAACATCTATCAAGTATTTTCCTCAGAATTATTAAGGCTTCCTTTCAGCAGATTTAAAAGCTTATAATTTTCTTTCTTTATATATAACACTCTAACCAAGCCAGAAATTAACCAAGGTGTGGGGATTTTCAATGTTCTTACTATATTTTCACATCTGTAGCTCACTGCATTAGTCAACTCAGGCTGCCATAACAAAATACCATAGACTGAGTGGCTTAAGCAACAGGAACTTACTTCTCACAGTTCTGAAGGTTGGGAAGTCCAACATGAAAGTGCAAGTAGATTCAGTTCCTCGTGAGGACTCTCTTCCTGGCTTGCAGATAGCCAGCTTCTTGCTGTATCCTCACATGGCAGAGAAAGAAAGCTCTGATCTCTCAGCCTCTTATCAGGGCACTAATTCCATAATGAGGCCCCACCCTCATGATCTCACCTAGCCCTAATTATCTCCCAAATGCCTCACCTCCAAATACTGTCACACTGGGGGTTAAGGCTTCAACACATGAATTTAGGGGAAACACAAGCATTCAATCCTTAACACCTTCTCACGCAATTAAGCAGAATTGAACGTTGCATCATTTCTAAGACATGTGGGCTGTCAGATATTACCTTGTTATGAGCTTTCACACTGACAATTTCACATTTCTCTACACTACTGTCCCAGTGTCAAACCAAACATCCATACATGGACTCCCTATGCAAGGTATGAGGCTTGTTTATAAAAACTACAGTGGTTACTGTATCTCTAACTAGATTACTTGACCTAAGGCTAGATACTTCAGGATGCATTTGAGGAATATTTTTCACCTGGGTGTTATAATTATATAGTGATTCAAAAAGTTTGCTACCTAGCAATGAGTTGCAGGGGTTTTCCCTCCCCACACCTCAATTTAGCTTTCAGATTGGTAGCAAATGAACCAAGTAACTAAACATTATTTAGCAATTCAGGTAGTTTTTTTTTTTTCTTTTTTATTGAGCAGAAAAAAAAAAGATTTTGTACCAATATAAGATTTGGCTTAAGACCTTAAGAAATAATTTTTTTCCCATCAATGGCTGACTTTTTTTTTTTTTTTTGCTATCCTTTAGAGAAGAGATGATTCCTTATCCTTGGAGATCTAAAACAAAATTCTATTTTTCATAAGTCCAATGTCTTCAGATTAAACAACAGTGAAGGAAAATAGATTTTAAATATTAATCACTCTCTCACGCAGTGTCCAAGCAGAACAAATAACCTGACAGGCAATTTCCAGCTTTTACACATTGTTCTTGAAAAGACTCACAAG
>CM052445.1:38523831-38698722 GCA_028533085.1 Varecia variegata | reverse complement strand
TTTTGTACCCCCATAATAAGCTGAAATAAAAAAAAAATATATAAAAAAAAAAAAAAAGAAAAGGTACAGTAAAAATAAAACAGTATTATAACCTTATGGGACCTCAACTGTACATCTAGTCCATCATTGACCCAAATGTCATGGTGCAGCACATGACTGTACAGAACTCCTTGGTAAAAGATGGTTCAGTACCAGTAGCCCAGGCCAGAATGTAAAGCAAGATCTTTACCTTGTCCTAAGTCTAAATTCAAATCCTTACCTAGCTCCATTCAGGATGATAAGCAGCTAACTCAGGCAAGCATCAAAAGAGGAAATTTAAACAACTAGCCCATCCCCCAAAGTATGCCTGGCTCAACATATACACCTGGCTCCTGGAATTAATAAAGTTGAGGGGAAGAAGGGGCACAGACCCATGGTTCTGATCACAGTGGCCCACTCACCTATCAGTAAACATAGCTTGATCAAAATCTTAATCTAGGATTATTCATTCATTCAATAGATTTTGAGCATCTACTATAGACCAGCCACTGGTAATGGAGACATAAATTGTCAATTCCCTACATGGAACAGTGAAGCAAATGTGAAGAAAGCTGAAGCAATGGCCCCTATACCTACTATATGCAAGTTACTCCTTCTTGATGAAGAGCATCATCTGTGAATAAGATCTGGACTTATCATCAAGAAGTGAGAAGTCCAGCTGGAAAGAAAATAAGAATGCAAAATAAATGTAAGGGTGAAACCATGTCATTTCCTTTAATTCAATGGTTTTAGATTTTCCTTTAAAGCAATAATCTAAAATATTTTTTAAAAGTATTAGAACTATTTATTATAGCCTTATTAGAATAGTGTTGTACACTTTGATGTATACATTTCCAGTCTTTTGTCTATTTTATGTTTGCATGTATGCATGTGTACACATATAATATAAAGTTGATATTATATTACATATATTATTTCACAACTTGATTCTTTTTTCATTTAATACTGTATTTAAAAGGTTTTCTCAAGCTATCAGCATATTTTCTAATGGCTGCATAATATTTCATCATATGGATGAGCCTTAAATTATGTAACTTATCACCTAATATTCTATGTTTAGGGTGTTTTCAAATTTTCCCTATATAAATAGCAATAAAATATCCATGATAGAGGACAGTGAAATTATTCTGTATAATATCATAATGGTGCATTCATATCATTATACATTTGTCAAAACCCATAAAATGTTCACCACCAAGAGAGAACCCTAGTGTAAATTATGGAATTTGGGCAATAATGATATGTCAATGTAGGTTCATTCATTGTAACAAATGTTACCACTCTGGTATGGGATGTTGATAGTGGGGAGGTTGTGTGCATGTGGGTCAGAGAGTAACTCTGACGGTAACTAAGAGTTACTCTGACGGTAACTTCCCCAGCTCCTACCCCAATCCAACAGTGTATTGCTGTGAATAATCTTGCAACATTAATCCCAGGACGCTAAACAGGCCTAACATTATTGATCCCTGCCTGAGATGTAAGCCCCTTCAGGCATTGATCTTCTCTCTTGCCTAGCTCTTCCCCATACTAATGTCTGTTTGCTCTTCTATAATCGATTCTCCAAAGCTCCCCATACCAATACATTTCCTGTGCCACCTAAAATCTCTATGCCCAAGGAAACAAACTTTCGCTCCACCATTTTGCCTCTAGTCTTCTCAACTACAACTTATTTTGTGTATCTTACATTTTTCAAGGTCAGAAGGCACCCTCATCAATGCCGCTTCCCAACCATTACTCTTTCACCCTTATGTAAAAACCTTGAATTATTTAAGACTCCTGCCATTGGATTACAGTGCCTAATATAATGGCCCCCATACTGCCAAATCCTGTGGACTCTTACCATGTTCCCTTGCCTTTGAAAGCATTACTTCCTCTTCACATTCCTCAGCTGTCTTACTGTGACTACTTTGTACTGTCCATCCCTTTTACAACGTTGTACTCATCAGGTTCCATCTTTATTCCACTAGGCTTTCTGTACACACTTATCTTGGATTATCTTATCTACCATCATTGTTTCATCAATATGTACGTGAGGATTTCCATATCTCTAAATTTACCTGTGAACTTCAGGTTTCTAAATTCATTGTTTGTAGAATATGCCCAATTGGATGCTGCATAAGATTGTCAAAATCGCATTTAAATACCAAAATCCTTTATGTTTCTTGACAAACCCTGCTTCTCTATTTTATGATTTTAAGAAATAGCACCATCATCCACCAAAAAAATCCAGAAACTTTGGTATCATTCAAAACTTTTCTCTCATTCCACACAACTTCTACTTATTTTATCAAAATTTAAAAAACTAATAATCATTATATAGTACTTACCATTTTCTAGGCACTGTTCTAAGCATTCTACAAACATTAATTTAATCTTTATAACAGAAATATACTATCCTCTTTTTTACAGGTTAGTAAATGAAAGATGTCAAGGAACTTGTCCAAGATCACACGGAGCCAGAATTCAAACTCAGGCAGTCTGGTTCCAGAACCTAAGCTCCTCATTACTAATATACAATATGTTCCTCCCTACACTCAAACAGCTAGCCTGAGTATACTCAATTCTCCATGAACCTATCATTACCAACATGTCAAATGTAATCTTTCAATACTCCCTGGCCTGTACTCTATGCATTGAGTATACCAAATGCCATGCCTCTGTATCTTTGCCTATGATGGTGCTGCTACTTTAGAGAGCCCTTCTCATTTTTTCCATCTCTGTGCACTGCTAACATTTAATTATTCATTAAGTCTTTGCTCAAATGTTCAGTCAACCAAAAGCATTCCTTAAATTCCCATGATGAGATAATACTTGTTTCTTTTCTATATCCTCATATCCCCATGCATACCTCTCTTTTTTTCACTCAACATATTCACTCAACATATTATTAATAATGATATTAACTAATTACTGATACACCACAAAATTTTTAAGGACAAAATGCAAAGGTTTTTTAAAATTTTATCTTTAATCTTTCAGCATCTATTTCAGTGTCTAGCACATAAAAGGTTGTATATACAGAGATCTTGAAATTTGGCTCTGAAGCCTTGCAGATAAGAGTTAAAATTTCATCTCTATCATTTACATACTACATGACTTTGAGTAAGATATTTACTCTCAATTATGCTACTATCCCAGAAAATTGTTGTAACATATTTTCCTATGACCACTGTGTTATGGACAAAAAGATAGGCAGAATATCAGTGAGCTTTGCCTGACTCAACAACAAGCATCCCGAAAGAGGTAAGGACATCACCACACTATGAACTTCCTAGGCAGATACGCACAGTCCTGCCACATTCTGAATCACACTAAGCTGTGTCTGTTCTGTGCCTGTTCTTCTTCACAGGATAAGTCAAATCAGAGTCTCATGAAGTGCAAATGAACACACCTACAAATCAAGTAGACAGTATTGGAAACTGCCAATTTATCTATGTTGAAAAGCACCATCATGCTTGTCAGATGGAAACAGGCTCTTGTGAAAAAGAGTCACATTTGCCTAAAATGGCCATTTTGTCTTCCTACCTAAAGTGCCAATGACTCTGTGCAGAAGTTTGTGTTTCTAGAGAGAATCTGGCATATAACCAATGGAATAGTTAGAGTGGCCGAAGACATTTATCTTGTTCTAAGAAATCACTTCTTAGACTTCGAAACGACCTACAGGCTATGGGATAAGGTATTCAATCTCAGTCATTAACATAAGAATTAATGAGGAAAAAAATCTTCGAAATGTCAAAGGATATTGGAGAGATAGTGAAGGTATCACAATAAATCTGCCTTCCCTGGGCTACTAATTAGGGTCTTTTGGTTGCAGTTAGCAGCCAACAGACACTGACTCTGCCTAGATTTAAGTCTAGTGAGAATCTACTGGAAGAATATTGCTATTTCTCAAGATGTTGCAAAAGAAATTGAACAAAAAAGATTCAGGAAAGAAAAGAATTAAGGTAGCTCTGGGAATCTCAGTGCAGGATTTCAAGGACAAGTTTATTGCTAGAAAACTCCCACTAAAGTGACTCAGCTCTAATGAATCACAGTTACTAAGTCTCACTCTTTTCATGTTTCAATCTTTTAAAAGAAAATGTGTGGCCCACTTTCTATGAAGTCCTAGCTCAACTAACTGTGGCCAAAGGTCAGGTCATATATTACAGAAACCATTCTCAAAGAAAGGAGGAAGTGACACGAGCTGAAGAGCATCTTCTGCAAAGTTTTTCAGCATTAAAACAAATTACTTCTTTCACAAATAATACAAAAGAAGCCAAAAAACAAAACCCCATTCTATTTATTGGGTTAGACAACACAAACAATTTAAAATAAAATAGAAAACATCTTCCTTGGTGCCAGTAAAATAAGAAGCCTTTCAAAGATAGAAAAAATTCTGAGATAAACATTTTTTTTGATACTAGAGCTGAAATCAAATGGCAGAAAAAATAGCTCAATGTGGCAGATAATTTCTCTGCTTTCCCATGAATGTAGTAGAGCTAGACAGCTGTCTACCAAAATTTTCCCTGCCCTTTCCACATCATAGGATTGTTGCACACAAGCAGCTGCAAAGACATTTCCCGGGTGCACTAGCAGCTACCCATGTGGGGCCATGCCTTGAGTTCTTACCAACACAGAGTGAGTGCAAACGTGTGTGTTACTCTCTGCACAGACTCTTGTGAAGAAGATGAACCCTCTCCATGTGCTTTTCCATTTCTGCTGGCTGACTCTAGGGAATGAACAGAACCAAAGCAAGGAGTCAGGGATCCTGAAACCCCTCACATAGGAAAGTCATCACCAGCCAGGAACTTATTACATGAACAAGAAATAAATTTCTACTCATGTTAAGCCACTAAAATTTGGGGGTCCATTTATCACAACAAATAGCATTAACTAGCCCAGAATTTGATTTCAAAAGAGATTGAAAAAGTCAGATACTCTTTTGGATGACAATTACTAGATTTAGCAAGACGTTAGAAGAAATATAATAAATGAGTTTAGGCAACAGTTGGCTGTTTTGAGAGGCAGTAAAAAAAAAATTATAAAATCTGAGTACTCCCAGACCTCAAATAGGCAGGAGATAAAATTTAAAAGGACTTCAAAAAACAAATATCTGGTAAGGGTTCTCAGTTAAACAGAGTTTAGCCTTACAAAAATAAATAATTAGGGGTGTTGCCTTCTCAGCCAAACAAAACTATCATTGCAGAGAGCTTCCAGAGAGCCACCAGTACAATGAGAAAAATCTTAAGGAGTAGGAATCAAAGGAATCGTGCACATTGGAGAACTATATCTATGGGATGTAGTATGGGAGATGTGGGAAATTCCTGGCAATGGAACTGATTAGAAACAAAATAAAAGCAGTTATTTGGTCAAAAAACCCACAAACATATCCTCAAATAGCCTTAGACTCTTAGGGTTTTCAAACAGCTCTTGGGAGTTCCCCTGAACCCCTGCCCAAACTTGAGTGATCAGAAAGTGGCTGGTAAACTTGAGCAAATACAAAGGATGATATTCTCACCAACATCTACTTCCGCTGTGCCCATGGGAAATAACCGACAAGAGGATGGTGCTGGAGGCCATGGAGGGTAATAAACAAAAGCATTCCTCCCAGAGTTCAGAGCGAGTACATAAATAAGAAACTTCCTGTTTTGGCTGAATCCTGCCCAACAGGATTCTGTCATTGCTACGGACCAGAAATGACTATGTTTATCAGTTCCCCCCTTTTCTAAACTGGGTGCCTGCACCCCGCACTGTACATTGTGTGTGAGCGCATAGAGTGATGTCGGGAGAGAAAGTAACTTGTCATGTAATCAGGAAGTTGCCAGATCTTGAGGAACCACATCTGGATCTGATGGAGGTGACTGACAATACACTGGATTTTGAAGTGAATAAAGGAAGGACATTGGGAATTTAGGTCGACTTCCTTGACCAAGGGAGCGAATCTGTTCTACATGTAGAAAGAATAGTAAAATAAACATTTGGGAGCAGAAAGGGAGGACTCTGACAAAGATGGTTAGCGAGTGAGCAAAATATTGTTACCCCCCCAGTAGCCGACAGTTCCCTTTCATGTGGCCATGCGACTAGTTTTTAATCACTGGAATGGGAAAAGAAACAATACCTGGGTTTGCTGGCCAAGGTTTTGGAGAAGCAGGTGTACCTTCTCAATGCTTACTTTACTTCAGTCAGCTTAACACAAAAGACAAGGAGTCCCCAGGAGATAGATGAGCCATAGAATGGAAAGTGCCTGTGTCCCCAGATTATCACATAGAGGAAAGATGTACATCAACCAGGAACCCCCACTTGGGCAATTATATGAGAGAAAAAATCAGCTTCTATTGAGTTAATTACTGAAATCTGGGGGATGGGGAATTTGTTTGTTTGCCTCTTTTATCATCTAGAATTTTCTAACTGTAATTTATGCTTCAACATACAGATTTACTCTGTTGTCCCCCCCCAAATTCTCTACTAGAGTGACAGAAAATGGAAAAATAAATATAAACACAAAAAGAACAGAAGAGAAGATGACAGAAGTGAAGTGATGCCAACAATATCTGGAAAATATCTGATTTAGAAAAGTTGATGAATTATCAAGAAAATTCACGGCATAAAACATTAGATGGATTTAGGAATTAGACACCAAAGACATTTCTGAAGGTGGACATGGAAGAGAGATTGAAGACAGAGTTTACTGAAAATCTGTAGAAAGAGCAGCTGGACACATAGTCTAGTGGCCTCTCTCTTACTTTGTGGGTCAATCCTAGGGACGTAGGACACAAGCTGAGAGTAGCTGAGAGTGGGAAGTCATTCTTAAAACAGAATTGAATAATGAGATCCCCTCCTGACACCCCAACCTCCTTCCTCTGACTCAGTTCTGAGGGCCAGCTGGCCATCAGGTGTGCCCCAAGAATACTCCATCCTCCTGCCAATCAGAAGATGGAGAGATCCCTCCTGGGGAAACTGGCAGCTGGGGTCCTCAGGTGAGCCAGAGTCCTCACCTGTACTGACAGCTGTGAGTCCTCAGAGGAATATATGGGTTCAAGTCACCCACAAAACAACCCTTGACAAATTCCACTAATATACAAAGAGCTTCCAATCAGTTTTTAGGGCCTCCATATTAAATATCAACAGATATCCAAGGTTCACTGGACATTTTAGGAAAGCCTCTGTTATGAATAAAGATTATGATAAACTAATAGCTATAAAAAAAACTCAAAAAAAAAAAGAAAAATCCAAAGAAAAATCCAGCAAACAAAAAAAATAAATTAAGGTCTTCAGAGAAATAAAAAGATAGAGTGCATCCATGAAAAAAGGACAGGAGAGTCTAAAAGAGAACTTTCAGGGAAGAAGATAGAGTTCTTAGGTATGAAAAATGTGATGGCATAAATGAAGAATTCAATGACAGGATTAGAACATAAATTTGAAGGGAACATCCCAGAAAGTAAACAAAGAAACAGTGGTGGGAAATGGGAAAGAGAAGATAGGAAAATTAAAGAATCAGTCCAGGAGTCTACCACTCCATTGGTAGGTGTTGCAGAAAGAGAGAGCAGAGAGAACAGTGGGGGGAAAGTTGTAAGGTTCATAGTAAAAGAAAAGTTTCTAAGAACTGAAGAGAATGAACATTCAGATTGAACAGGCAAAATAAAACACAAAATAAATAAACTTTAAAAAAAAGCACACCCTACAGAACATTTTTCAGTACGCTAGGGATAAAGAGAAAATCTTAAAAGCTTTCTGAGAGAAAAAAGCTCACACAGAAGGATACAAGAGTCGGAATGGCAACACTGGCAGAAAAAAGACCATATAGAAACGCTTTCAAAATTCTGAGGGACAAATGCATTGCGATCTAAAATCCTGAAATGAATCAATCAATTAAGAGTAAGGGTAGTATAAAGTTATTGTCAGATATGCAGAAACTCAATTTTTTCCTCCACACATTTTTTTTTCATCAGAGGACCTACTGGAGAATATATCCCAACAAAACAAGGGATTATGCCAAGAGCAAAAAGACATAGGCTAAAGGACACAGAAAATCCAACACAAGAGAAAATAAAGAAAAAAGCTGAAATATCAAAAGGCAATAAATAGTCCTAGAGAACAATCAACCTAGCAGCCTCTAATTAAAAAACTTGAAGTCAACCCTCCTAAAATTGGTGTGTAAGGCTGGATGACAACATTGCTAGAAATAAGAAAGCACGTTTTTAAGAATTGGAAAGGATTTTAGATATCTTCTACTTTCTCATTTTATAGATGGCAGAATTGAGATTCAAAGAGGTTAAGTCATCTACTTTATTTGCAGACATATTAAGTTTGCTTCTACTCAGAAGCCATTGCACAGAAAACTGGTGTATTTAATCACAAAAGAATAAGAGCTGCAGTCTGGAGTGGAGGAAATTTTCTTAAAGCTTGCCTTCCGTCTCTTTTTTCATACTTAGTTCAGTTTGGCTCTGTGCCAAAACTGATTCCCATTTACATGAGCAAAGATATATTTTGCAGTTTATTTCTGTCCATTTACTCTGGCATGAGATGATTTGTTTTTAGCTAAACTACTGTATAATCACATTGCTTTTATTGTATAGCTTTTGCAACAGTAGCTATAAATTTTGGGCAAATTTCTGTTGTCCTTTCAAAAATAATAATTGGCTTCTCTCAATTTACAATGCATTCTATTTTTATCCTGATGAATTTTATCACCCATAACATATATGAAGCATTGGGGAGAATGCAAAGATATTTTGCAGACCAATAAACCCTTTCATTTGCCATTTTATTTGTGATTATTGAACATGTGCAGCATAAATCTGTTTCTCTTAGGAGAGCCGGAATCCCAACTATTTTAATTTTAAAACTGATGATTTTCTCTTTCTTCAGTTCTACCTATATTACTATCTTCATGAATCTTCCTCTTCAAAAAAAAAAATATTCGTGCTTAATATGAAGATTTTGTCCTGAACTCTAAGATGCTGCATATGGGACACCTTCCTATATGCTAGTGGCCAGATGGATTATGTAATCTTTTGTTAATAAATTAATTTTTATATTTCACCTGCTCAGAAGGACCTATTCAAAAAGCAGACAAGGTAACTCTGAATAGCCTGCTACTTCCTTTTTAAAAAAACTTTTGCTTAACTTTTGCTAAGTTTGTTATCTTTTTTCAAGTTGAGTGTGCTTAGAATGGATATAAGAAGATTATTATGACTGTTATTTCTAATCTTACACTAATCTTTGTGAGACAAGCATATGATTTCTTAGCACCTTTTAATTTTTGCTCTTATTCTGAAAAGATATGTTTCTATTTTTGCTTACTTCTTTAAAGGTAACTAACTGGTATTTAAAGAGAAGTATCATTTGGGGGATGTGAAGATAGTAAAGACCTAAGGATATAATCTTCAGGATGAAACAGAAATAATATCAACCTAAATCACCATAATCCCTCATGCATCTGTAGTGATTTATAGTTTTCAAGGCATTTTCAGGTATATTATTGTATTTGATCTTCCCAACCACATGTCGTGTAGATAGAAGAGAGATTGATACTTTTATTTTGCAAATTAAAAAAACTGAGACTCAAAATACAGCCCTCAACCAAAACCACACAGTGAATGAGTGGCAGAGCCGCGCTTTGAAGTCAAATCTCTTGTTTTGACTCCTCCACTCTGAGCCTGCTTCCCACGGTTTGCCCTGCACCTCAACTCACCACCTTTCCAAGTTCATCTCTTACAGTACTCCATAATTCATTCCAGTCCAGCCACTCTGACCTCTGCACTGCTCCTTAAGACACATTCCCTACCTTGAGGTCCTTATGGTGATTGTTCACCCAGATTCCCTGTAGCTACTTCCCTCCCTTTTTTCAGGAATTTTGCCCAAGTGTCTCTTTTTCCTGACCACACTAATTGAATTTATAACTCACCCTGGACCCTAGCTCTCCCTACCCACCTTCCTTGCTTTCTTTTCTCTGTGTCACTTGCCATCGTCCTTTCATACTACACAACATTCTTACTTTGTTTGTTGCCCATCTTTCTCCAACTGGAATATGAATTCCATGAAGACAGAGATTTTTGTTTGTTTAAATTACAACTGTTTTCTCAGTGTCTAGCATAGAGTAGGGACTCACTGAAATGTGTTGAATGAATGAATTACCTTTATTCATTGTCATTATTTAGTCTTTGCTCTCTTAAGAATTATAAACGTCATTATGTTCTTGTTAAAATTTTGACAGGTTTTTAAGAATTGTCTCTATATCATTTGGATTTGAAAAAACTGCCACTTATAAAAAAAATCAGTTATAGAGGTTATAAGTTGTACAAATAACTTTTAGGAGGATACCACATAATACAGAGATAAAACATAGATATTGGAATATAATAGAGATTAAATATACTATTTTGAAACTCCCCTAAGAAGCTGAGTTCTGCTCAAAAGAGTAGTTGCACTGAACTTTTGGGTCACTTTGATTTATTAATTCTATAACTGAAATCTAAAATGTCTGTTAATGGTATGGGCTTCTGGTAAAAATTTAGTATGTTGCTCTGAAACTTTGGTAGAAACATTGATTTTTGAGCTGATACTGGGGGGAAAAAATCACAAAGTTATACTAAAGTGTATACTTTCAATTATGAAACAAACAAAGCTAGTTGAAATTTTTCGCTTTCAGATTACAAATATCTTTGTTATCTGCAGCCAGTTTGCACATCGCTGTGCTGCAGTGATAACCTTCGCCATCAAAAGTCTATTTAAGTGATAATTATCTCACTGCAGCTGATATTGGAGAAGGTCACCTTGAAAACTAAATTTGAGGGAAAACAAATGTATTATCAAAATAAGCCTAGATCCTAAACACAAAGAGTCCTATATACAAATACTGTAATCTAATTAGTAAATGCATTTCTCACAGAAGCATGGATTAGCAATTCTGAAGCTACCTTGTATGTACACTGGGATTGAACAAATAAGTAAATATATTGTCGATACTGGCAGTCATGTTTCTTACTATCAGGGAAGGAGGTTACAAATTAGAAAAGGAAAAATGACCCAATGGTGTTGGATTGGAATGAGAGGTATAAAAATAAACTCGAATTTCAATATTTATATAGATGAGTAGGTACAGAAATAAATATAGAGGCGTAAGTATGCATGAGTTAGTATACATACACATATTTCCTAGTTTTGTCCACTGAAATGGGCTAAAAGCAATGATACCCTAACAGCAATAAACATGGTTAGCTTGCAGATCGCAGTTTCCGAACACTATCCACAAAGTAAATCAGGACCTTTTAGAGAAGTGATAGATTCCAGGGCTGGGGCAGAGAAAGGATAAAAGATGAGCCTAGACTCAGGAAGCAACCTGAAGGGGCTCCTAATGGCCAGAATAGAAAAATTGGGACAATGAAATAAATAATGATAACATTGTATTAAAACCCATAGAACAAAATAAATATCCATGAATCCATATTATATTTTAAAAATTAGATAAATAAATAAATGAGAGAGAGCACATATCTTTTCATTACTTCACATATAACCACTGCCGCTTTCTCTCGTGAGGCAGCATGCAATACCTCGAGGTATTCTCATTCCCCAACATTTCCAAAAATTCTTCCATAGGATTCTGGAGAATGAGCAGAAAAATCCAGTGTAGCTCGGTCTGCAGGGTGCTGCCTTCTCTCCTTACACTGGCTCTGGTTCCCCTGTTGTATCGGGCCTTCCAGGGAACCACAGGCTGGTTTTAACCATATCTTTCAATACTATCCAAGCAGCACGAGTGGCACTTAGGGAGCCCACCCACGATGTGGCCTGGATGGGACAAGTTAGAAAAAAGGATGGAAGGAAACTTAAACTTTTGTTGCTAACTATTCACATGTTATCACTTTCCTTTGTGCTATTGTTTTTCTTCCAAGGCTGAAAAATTGCTTTAGTCTCCATTTGATTTTCTGTTTCCCTGTATTCTCATCTTATCCACTGACCAACAAAGACTGCTACTTTTCCATTGCCTCACTGCTCCTATAGCATAATCAAGGATTGCCCTTATTCAGTTGCCCCTGCCAAAGACCAAATTCTGCCACAACTTTGAATGCTCACAGAGGTATTCTCTATCCAGATCTTTTCCAAGGGAGCTGTCACTAGAACAGCATGTACCTCAGAGTGCATAACAGCAGGGGCACATAATCTACCAGAACAGACACAGAAAACAACTGTGTGGTGTCCCGTCAAGTGGGTTAATGGTACAAAGACAGATGGCAGTGAACTGACTAATGAGCTTGAGGAGGTACAGAGAATGTGAGCTGCAGACCCAAGACTCCAGCAAGGCCAAAGGACAGAAAGGGGTCTTTTTTGCTTGTGCTACAAAGAATGGCAAGCTGATTATTGGAAGCAAAAGATCACTGTTCTACAAGAATATAGATTTCAGTGAGCATCTGAATGGCTGGCATTAACTCACCCCAGAGCAATAGCCAGCAATAACAGATTGTCCCAATAGTCGCCAAGACTTCCAGCCAAAAATGAGAATCAGAGAGGCTCATTTCTCATATTCTCTCTAATTGGATACCATATTAAAAATACTTCAGAAAAAGTAAGAGGCTCATCTTTGAAGAACAATCATTGTTATTAATTTTCATTGCACCCGAGACCCTGTCAAGCATTCTAAAATTCCTCTGTCATGGAAGAAAATGCTTTAGAACACTTTTCCTATTCCCTATGCAGGCTAAATGCCTTGCCCGAGGTTACAGAGCATGCCATATTTGGAAGCAGGATTAAAATGGCTTGATCCATTGCATTATGTTTAACATCAAGTCCACGACTTCCCAAGAAAAGAAGCATTGAGCTTATTCCAAAATTTAAGAATATAGCATTTTTACAGAGCTAGCCAAAGTTAGTGTAATATACCAAACAGCTACATTTTGACTGTCCAAGAGTCGACTACTTTTCTGAGATCCCTCATAAAATCACTAATCGAAAAATTTCAACTCATGCTGAAATTTAGTAATAAAATTCTAAAATGTTATGGTGTTTCAGATTCCTGACAGCTGGCTCTTTTGCCTGTTACCTAACGTCTACCCGCCGGATGGGCACTGGGATGAATGTCACCCCACCCATCAGTCATGTCATAAGGCATCTGGTCTTCAAGAGTATAAAGGGATTTGGGTCTTCATTTTATGCTTCTTCAACCATGCTGTACACAGGTAGGCAGATGGTCTTTTACAGCAAAATGACCACATATCTATATGGTGTCTTCAGTTAACAGATATTCTATTCCATGTTGCAGAATGAAAATCATAAAAACTGTCCCAGATGGATGTTCTCATTCCTTTAAAATATGGTCTGATCAAAATTGCATTGCTTTGGACAAACTTCCAAATCAGAGAACAGATATCATACAAATTTCAAACTGGTATAAAGTTAGATTGTGTTTCCAAGCATGAAAATGGCATTCCTATTCTGGTTATGTTTATGGCTTTATCAGACAAATATAGCTCCACAACAGTGCACTGTTGGGTATAAAATGACTTATGTTCTACATGTTCCTTCAGAGTACATGCTGTGTCTTTTTCTGCATTGAAAGCCCTTAGCTCACCTAGTGAAAACATTTATTGACAAACACATATTTTGCTCAGTTTGTGTAAAATAAAAACTTATAACTATGGTTGCATCCAGAAAAAAACCAATATCTTCAAGAACATTACTTCTTAGCTTCTTTTGGGAAAACATTCTTTTACAATGCATTTTCAGACCATCTGTTTTTACCAGGGGTCATTTCTTACATCCACCATTTTTTATTTGAGACGATAGAATAATTTGGCACAGCCCTGGGTGATTCTTGGTCACAGCCTTCAGGTTCTTTATCATTATAATCTTCCTCCCAGGATACTAATTATTTGTTAGAGGTAAAAGTTTCCAGATTCTAGCTCTGACTCAAGACTTCACCAAAATATTCTGATATTCTATTCCTCGTAGATTATCTAATAAACATCAAAGTATGGTTCTCATCATCTAAAATGCCTGCCCTCATAAATTTATACCTTTTCCCTAATCCTCATCCTGAAATACGTAAAAAATGATGATTGACATTTCACTTTCCCTCATAGATGATCAAATTTCAGGGAAGTCTTTATGCTAATAGTTATTATTTGCTATTATCTTTGTGTTTATTATTACTATATGAATGATTATGTGGCAGACAATAAACTAAACACTCTGGATACATTATTTAATAACAACACAAAAGTCCTAATATTCCAATTTTCTAAGTGAGAAAACTAAAATTTACACAGAATTGAAATGCTTTGCAAAGATAATAGAGTTAGTAAGAAGAAGTCAGATAACCCTAACTTCAAAACCTCGTGGGACACTATACTACCTTTCTTTATCCTTTCTCCTGTAGACTCCTCATCCTGTTGTACCTGGCACCCTGGTACTGTGCTCCAGGAAGCTGTTGGTCATCATATTTGTGGTTTGTTTCCTCAGCTCCACCTCCTAACTCTGCCACGATTATGCCATTATCTGACTTTTCTGTCTCTAGGGCTGCAATACTATATGTATGAGCAATTCTCTACCATTCTGATTTATCAGCACTAACCTTATTTCTGAGACATAAGAAGGGGAACCCCCAATTTTACCTGCAGGTTGATTATAGTTGTGTGGTGTCCTGTATTAATGTTTCCTTGTGTCAGTGATAATAAAAGAAGGATTTGAGAAAATCAAGATAGGCCAGAAAGCAAATGGGTTCCTTCACCACATTCCAGGAAGGATATTTCCTGAATGGACCCCAGTTCCTTGACTGCAGATGAGCCATTCCAGTGGTCCCTGGTCACTTGTTGTGACCACACCCACTGGAGAAAGAATGAACATACACAAACCTGTGAAATTACTTAAAGGATTATATAAATTTTTCAACTCATAAATTAAATTTTGCCAATATACATTTTACTCAGAAGAAATAGCATCTAAGTAGTAAAAAAAAAAAAAATCTCATCTTTGAGGAAACTCTAAATGTCAATCATCTCCTCCAATGACCAACAGCTTATGGAAATTAAAGAAGCTAGTTTCAGAAGACAGATCAAAATTCATAACGAATTGCCTATATTCAATATATCTGCTGCAGCTAAAGGTGGCTGAAGTATCTTCCAGGTGAGTAATTACGGTTTAAATATTCCCCTGTACTAGAAAGGGCTCAGGCTTCTTTGGCCAGTAGTCATAGATATTTTGAATCACCACTTACCTGATTTGCAAGAAGTCCAAACTTTTCCAAGGATTACCTTCCCCCTTATCTGCATGTCCTCAGAGATGTTTACTTGTGTCATTCTAATGTTCCCTAGTCTCTGCCCACGGGGCCTAATTGAAGGCCTTAAATAATTAGTCTTTAAAGGCAAAGTAAGGATTCTTACCTTTTAAGTAACAAAACCTCCATTTCCCCTTTCTTTTTATGTCACTCTAAGAGTCCCCATTAGGTAAGGAGGACAGTATCTCACACAGAATGCAAGTCCATGACTGTGGCTCTATAGTCCCAGTCTTTTGGCTAAAACCCTCACTGTGTTTCTGCTCCATTGTCCAACCATTGCTCTGCTCATCTCAAGTCATTGTGTAATGCCACTTTCTGTGTCAAATGCTATGGTCTACCTTCAACCACCAAAGTTCCTTAGGAGTGAATTATTTTCTCTCCCCAATGCCAATGTCTTGGGCTTTCCATGATTTGCTGCCAGATCTTCAGTTTTCACATGGTTCTCAGTCATAAAGAAACACTTTCTTCTTCAAATGTTCAGCCTTGAAGAGGATCCCGCAGTAGAGAGATTTGAATGCCTATCGGCCAGGATCCTCTTTATCACGTACATCAGGACATATGGCAGTCTGGGATGCTGCATCAGGGAGTGGTCAAGTGCAGCCCTGCACTACCCTTGGCATCCTTGTTTATTCTGGGCCATTCTATTACAATGCTTTGTACACTCACATGATTTTTCTCTCAAGAACTGTGTTGTGCCTCCATGAAATATGAATTTTGGGGTGTGATCCCAGTCCCTCAAGCATGGCTGGTATCTCCTACTCTACGTGTTGGTAATGCCCTGTCTGTGTATTTCTAAACCCTAGTTATATACAAGGCACTAGTAAGCTAGGGAAAGGCGAGACTAGAGCCTTTCCTCCAAGAATACCTTGGGATTTAAATGGCTTGTCTTCTTAGAGTAGAAAGAGGAACTCTAGGAGAGTGTGATAACTAACTTTATGTGTCTATTTAAATTTCAGCGAAAATACCTTCCTTTACTTCTAGTAGTTGACAGTACCTAATGAGAACATTTTAATTCACAAATATTACTTTGAGACAGAAATGCCAGCAATAAGTAACCAAAACTTTTTATGACTGAGATTAGAGATACAATTTTCTCAAGAAAAACATATATAGCAAGAGAGAGTACTTACAAAGATGGGTAGATATAATAACCCATATTCATATATACACTCTTTCACTTGGATTAATCTAAATTACTAGTATACCTCTATAAACTGTTGGTAAACGATTTGGTTAGGAGTAGAGCTGGAAAAAAATCCACAAATGTTTCCTCATATTCCCTCTTCATCAATAACAAGAGAAAGTTGTGTTCTCCACTTTTCCTCAAAAGTGGAGGATTTAGTGTAATTTGCCCCATATATTAAAATTAATTATAATCTACTTCTACCAATGGTATGCTGAGTATGTACACCAACCCTCTTGCAGAGTATAGCCAGAAATGCTATACAAAAAATAAACTTGAAAGCATCAGAGTATTAAGTCAGTGAAGACTATCTGGGTGAAGAAATAAACCCAGGTTGCTGTATCTGGCATTTGAAGCCAAGTATTCACAGGAGTATCTGCCAACTCTAGAAGTGGGCTAAGCGTAAAGTTGTTAAATCCTCCTTCCAGAAACAAATATAAATTATTTCTGGAGGATGATAACATCATTCAAAATTAATTACAAATTTTAGATACAACATCCAGTATTCAATCAAAAATGTCAGGTCTGTGAGTAAGCAAAACAATGCGACTGCAAACTAAGGGAAACTCAGACAATAGGAACAGACCCACAGAAGATCCAAATAATGGATCTATCAGATATAGACATTAAATGTGGTTGTCACAGTCAAAGAGATAAAAGATAAGACAAGTATGTAGGGTAGTAAACTAGAAATAATAAATAATAGCCAAATGGAAATGCTAGCATTTTTTAAAAAAATAACAATAGTGAATAGTATTCATAGCACATTAGATAGAGTCAAAAGGAGAAAAAGTGAAGTGGAAAATAGGACAGAAAAAATACATAGTTTGAACATTGAGAGGAAAGAATAGAAAAATAATATAAGTTACATAAAGCTTATGGGGCAAAAGTCTAACATATATGTATTGAAGTCCAAGAAAAAAAGTGGGGATAAGGAGAGGAAGAGTTGGGTAGAAACATTAAAATAATCAAGTTACAGTTTCAAGAAACCCTACAAACTATATTAATACAAAGAGAAGCACACCTATGTGTATAATTATAAAACTACTGTACACCAAAGACAAAGAGAAATTCTTAAAAACAGCCAAGGAAAAAGAAGTGACATATTATCTTAAAAGGAACAGCAATTCATTCCTGAAGATTGACTTCTAAACAAAATAATAAAAACCTGAAAGCGCTAAAACAAAACTTCAAACATGGAATTCTACACATAAAGATATGGAGATGAAATTTAAAAAAAAAATTAGACTAAAACCAGGAAAATTTACCACCAGTGGACTATTCTACAAAATATAATAAAGGGATTTTTTTCAGGCAGCAGGAGCATTGCAGAGATGTGAGACTACAGCTAGAAGTATATCAGTTAGAAGACTTACAAGATTTTCAGTGAGAGATGAGAAGGACCTATAGGGAGGATCTATTTTGCTTTGAATCCTCTGTTGAAAGAGTTACATACATACACACACACACACACACACACACACACACACACAGACTACAGTACAGGAGTACAAGATTGCAGCACTGATAGAGGAAAGCAGAAGCTCCCAGGAGTTAAGGTGTCCAATCACAAAAAATACCGCAGGGTCTTTAGCCATGCCTTCAGTAGAAACCGACAGTTGGCCCATGAAAATTTCCCAGTTTAATACACAGCATAACTTTGCAGGCACAGCCAGAACTTGCAGTTTGCAGAAGTACTAATAATTAGCTTGGCTCAAATCCCACTTTCAGAGTGCTAATTATGCATATTTCCACCATTCTATAGCAACAAGGGCTTTTACTTCTAGCTCACTGCTGAGCCCTACTTATTACCTGAAGAGGCTGCTGGCCACCCAGGACATACAGAATATGATCCAAAATCGAAGAAGCAGAGCCAAAAGGCACCATTTGGGATACAATCCAAATTAGTGACACCACCTGCCTCTCCTTCTAATAATGTCATACCACCCACCTTGCTTCTTCAAAAAAATGAAAAAATATTTTTAAGGTCATTTAAAGATACAAACTGAATCTATCTTATTTCATTTATACTTCTCCCATATAGGCAATTCCACCATTCATTTTCCACTGTGTCTTGCCATCCCATAATAGAAAGACATGAATTTTGGCTAGAAATCAAAGTGATTTCCTAAGACCCACCACGAACTTCCTTTAGCTTTGCTTTTTTCTAACTCACTGGTCATTAATCCAACAAGACTTAAACTTTGGGTCACCTCCAACTTCAATTTCTTTCTCTGACTTCTCCAATTTTGCTGTTCATGACTTTTGCCTCTGATGGTATCTTTGGATACTGGCTTTCTGACCTCCTATCCTACCACCCTCCTTAATTATCTTGAGAAGAAAAATCATTCAACATAGCAGGGGGCAGGGGAAGCCCAACCCAGTCCATTCCTGTTCAGTTTTAGCAATCAAGAATAAAAATGTTGAAAATTTTGAGGCAAATTATAATAATCTAAAAAAAGATTGGCTTTTAGTTTTTGGCTTAGAGAAAATAGAAGAGTGGAAAATCAGTTTTGGCTGCAGATAATCAGGTTTCATTGAGTTAACTGATGGAATCTGTCTGGAAGAATAGAGACTGTAATAGAGAAACAGCCAAGGAGAAGAGAATGACATGAGCCAAAGCTTTTCAATAAGAGAATGACTTAAGCTCTGTACAGCAAAATGCAGGAGGATTTAGGAAGAAAAGTGGGAAAAGCAGGAAAGCAGCACACTTGGACTAGAGTAATGGTGCAATCTACTCCAGTTGTTGGGGGACATTATAGACAAGACATCAATAATTTTAGTAGTAAGAGTTATAGCTGAATTCAAAATAAAAATAAATTGCTATTAAGAATAAGACTATTCAACAATGTTGCACATTTCAGCCAGGTCATTAACACTATTGGGATAAAGGTATTAATTTGTTTTTAATTCTTAAAGGATCCTTGAAAAGATGAACTGTGAGCTTTGGCATAGATGCTTGACTGAATGTTTTAATGTGGGAATAAGGAAGTTGCTATAATTGGCTAAAGAACATTCTATTTCACAGGACCGTGTATGCATAAAGAAAAATTAGGGCAAAAAGCAGAATGAACCTCCAGGTGTGGTAAATGTTAAAGAAGACAATATAAGACTTGGGTACAAGAGGCTCCACTGCCAAAGAAGATGGTATAAAAGATTATCCAAGAAGAAGATTTTGAGAAATATGCCACATCAATAATATGTACAGCATGATCACTGAAAGTCTACAATTTAATGTGGCCTGTAAATTTGGGTGCCTTGAGTTTAAATGTAAATATAACTATTCCAAATATAAAATAATTGATCTCAGAAGAGTATGAATGACAGGTTAATATTTATTACATGATTGAATCAGTATATCATGCCCAGTGCCATTTGTTCTAAGATCTTTCTCTTAGATCAAGCTAAACAAGATGTATTATATTAATATTAAGGGAGCTACCCTTCATGGAGGCACGATGCATATGATTTTTTTGTATGCATTATCTAATTTATTCCTCACAAAATCATGAGATCTCCACTTTACAACGAAGAAACTGAGGCACAGAGAAGTAAAGTTAGACATACAGCAAAGAATAAAACAAGAATTACTCCCAAAGCCTGGCTGCTATGCTTGTCACCATATGGCCCACATTATATTGCTTTTCAGTTTTCTGTGACATTAATAACAACAGTGAGAATAGCAAGAATGGGACCAAAGCATAAGGAAAGAGTGTTAATCAGGATTAGATTTGATTCATGTAACAGAGAATCTAAAACAATGATTTTCTTTAAGAGACAAATTTATTTTTTTTTTATTTTCCCCAATTTTGTCAGATGTCATTTTATTTTTGAGTGGTAATGACATTCAAATGGCTCAAAAATCAACATGATATAATATGGTTTTCATGCAGAAGTCCTGTTTTCATTCCTCTTTTTCTTCTCTATGCCTAGTTTATCTTTATGCAAACATATGGAAATATAAATACTTAACATTTATTTACCTCTTTTGACACTGTTTCACCGTATTTTTTTTCTTTGTTCCTCAACAGAAATCAAGCAGGTGGGAGGGTGGTGGAGGGGATGGGTAAATCCACACCTAAAGGGTACAATGCATGCTATCTGGGTGAAGGGCACATTTATAAATTTGACTCAAACTGTACAAAAGCAAATTATGCAATCAAAACGTGTGTACCCCTATAATATTCTGAAATTTTTTTTAAAGAAGAACAAATTCATTTTTATCTCATGTGAAGGAAATGCAGAGTTAAGCATCGGGGCTGGTATGTCAGCTCTACCTTAGCCAGCAACCACTCTCCTATCTTGCTGTGCCACTGTCCTTAGCAGGTTGCCTTGTATTTCAAAATGGCTACTTTGGCTCCAGCCAGGGACCACATAGTAGGAAGGGACAAAAAAAGTCCGTGGCAAATGGCACCCGTACTGTCTTCTAAGACACTTCCCAGAAGCTGCTGCACAGAACTTCCATTTACATCTCATTGTTCAGGACTAAGACACATAAACACATATAGCTGTATGGAAATACTGGGAGATGTAGTCTTTATTAGCACAGCCACATAGCGCATTAAAAACTGAGTTTTGATTACTGAGGAGAGAAAAATAATAGATTTGTGGGAGGCAAATGGCAAGATATGATTTGAATAATGACCAGATATAGAGGTAAAAGAAAGGGAGGAGTCAAAGAGGCCTCTAATGTTCAGATTCCTGCTGATTAGAGGAATTAGAGAGCAGGTATATAATGCTGTTTGTTAGCAGCACTAGGGTAGAAGGCAAGAGGAGAAACAGACTGGAGGAATCGCGTATAGGGAAGATGATGAATATGACTGTGGAATTATAGCATGGTGGCTGAATTATGAACGGAAATTAAACAAATCTTTATAACAATGGGTTTTCTATCACTGTTACTGTAGAAATACGATGAATTCTGAATCCCTTTGTAGCATTTAAATATTAAGCATTGAAATGAATTTAATTTAGGAGCACATTTTTAAAATGTAAGTCATTCAAAGCAACAATAAAAACTCCAACCATTATTCTTCATGCTTAATGATTACTGCATTTTCCATAACATTTTAGCTCTTTAATGGATGGTGAGAAGAGTAGATTTTGAAAAGAAGAAAAATGAGCATTCTTAGAATCTAGAGTAGTCAAGCCCAGAGTGAGTCACTAAAGTCAGTAAAACAGCCTGAATGCCATTAGCCCGAGTTCAAGGGGACCTTTCAAAGGAGACCAAGAGGGGTAACATGAGCATGGAGTGCTTAACCTGCTTGGATGATTTGTTACTGAGATTCCGTGTGTTTTGCTCCAGTCTCACCTGGATAGAGAGATTAGCCTACTAGATATTGGCCTCTGGCCAGGTGCACAGGACACAGTTGTCTGTAGTAGCTGCAGGAAATACAAAGACGCTAAGTCAGCTCTTTTTCCATCTTTAGTTGAGAAGCTTTTCCAGGGTAGGGTCTTGCTCATCTTTATTTCCCAGCTGTTTGGCATACCATCTGTCACAGAGCAGTTTCTAAGTATATGTTTGTTGAAAAATATTCCTGAAGTGTTCTGCTCCAATGAGAATTTTACCTTGCCTTAAGGACCTAAATGACATCATATCAGCATTTGTATTCCTGGAGCTAAAAGAGAAAAGGATGTAAAAGGTCCTCAGATCCTACCTATTCAGACACTTCCATCCTTCCATGTCATCTCCGTACTGAAGACCCCTCACGCTGCATCAACCTTTCCACATTCTGAATGCCTTAAGCTTAAGGCAATTTTGGACCACTCAAGGCATTCTCTGATTTAGTGGTTTCAACCCAGGGTCAGTGACACACTGGCTGCACAATAAGTTATGAGCAGACAGGAGTATTCTGCTAGCCCCTGGGAGTCAAATGTAGTCTGAAGACTGTGTTATCTCTGATACAGCCTGATGTCCTGTGAAAGAAATATGGAGAGCTACTCCACTGGCAGTGTCGTGCTTACTGTTCTCCATTTGTTAGTCTTGTCTCATTGTCTAAACTGCAAAATACCAAATTCAGGTAACACTCTATATACTAATAATATGCTTTATTATTCTTTACAAACAATTTGTAGATAAATTATTTAAATATAAGCTTGTAAAATGTGCAACTTTTACATATAAATAATACTCCTTATTTTTCCTTCAATTCACATTGAAGGCAAGCTCCACACAGGAACAGACAGAGCTACTTCATTCTTATTAAAGGCTATATTGTATTTTTGCTACATATGTATATATATAAGTATAGACACCTATAGGCACACTACATATATGCCATAATTTTTTTAAACAGTTACCAATTGATGCATATTTATATTGTTTCCATGTGGAATGAACTCAAATAATCCTGCAATTAACCTTCTACATGCACTTTTGTGTAAAGTGGAATTGCTAGGTCAATAAGTAAGCACAATTAAAATTTTTATAGTCTTACCAAACCAGTAATGCCCATCTCTGTTCCATTCAACAGTGTGTGAGGAAGCCTTGTTCCACACTTTTCTCTACCCTCTCTTAAACGTCGACAGTATGACAGGTAAAAAATTATAGGATTTCAATGTTGTGTTAATTTGCATTTCTTTGACTAGATAAATTGAATAACCACTCAGGTGTTGAGTGTCTTGGTTCATTTGGGCTGCTATAACAATTTATGATTGACTGCATGGCTTATAAACTATAGAAATTATTTCTCACAGTTCTGGAGGCTGGAAGTCAAAGATCAGGGAAGCTGGCATGGTTGGGTTCTGATGAGGGCTGGCTCTCTGGCTCACAAACAGCGCTCTGAAGTGGAATTTTGAGAGTTATTGAGGCTTAATACCAAGCAGTAGTCTTCTGCTGCAAAGCACCTCTCTGGTTTAAAAGTACTTTAAGGAACAGTTGATTTATCAAATTAGAAGCCTCCTGGGGGTCATTTCTCAACTTCAAAAACTTGCTGGAACCTCCTCAGGAGCTAACTACACTTTGCCAATACCTTGGGCACTACCACAGTGGACCAGGTCATACAGCCTAACAGATTCCCCCGGCAAAGGATCTTGAACTTTTGGAGTTAGGATTACTCCCAAACATTTTCTGTGGTGAGTTGGAAGTTTTTAATTATATTTTCTAACAAGTCATTTCTCAAGTAAGGTAATGTTATTGATTTTTACACGTTAATCTTGTATCTTTACTAAAATCTTTTTATTTCTTATGGTTTTTACATCATCTATAATAAAATAGTTATTTTATTAACTTATTAAAAATAGTTCATTTTCATGTCACATGTAATAAAAAATTTATATCTTCCTCTCTAATATATATAGCTTTTGGCTTTGCCTCCC
The DNA here is from genome assembly GCA_028533085.1 of Varecia variegata. Taxonomy (NCBI): domain Eukaryota; kingdom Metazoa; phylum Chordata; class Mammalia; order Primates; family Lemuridae; genus Varecia; species Varecia variegata. The sequence continues at coordinate 38,674,933 of CM052445.1, read as the reverse complement.
TTTTAATGTTGACTAGCAGTTCCAGGAAGACATTGAATACTAATCCTCACAAAAGAAGGATCATATTAAATTTATTAAATTATCCATATAAATAATTTGTTTCTTACGTCTCTTTGCTTTGTGAATGTACATATACTTTCCTTCTGGGGTCCTCAAATGACAGGCTTGGCAGGCTCTGTGTATAGCAGCACCACCAGAATGCAAACCTCCACAAGCACAGAGTTTCGAATCTAGATCCCACTATTCTTTTGACCAAATACAACTGTGGGAACTTTTCTGCAAGGACTGTGCACAAAATAAACAGAGCTCTATCCTCGGGCCCCTTCATTTACCACATAAAACAAGGAAGGAGCATTTTTACCTCTTCTATGGAAATTCCCTATGGCCATCAATTGCATCATTACAATTGCATGATTCCCACTGAATGCAATAAACACATAGGGAGTACTAACAGGTGCCAAGACTTGGATGTTGGTTGGCACTGTGGAAGATAATGGAGCTGAGGAAGGCATGAGTCTTCTCTTCAAGCTACTCAGTGTCTACTATAAATAACCAATGTAAGGCCAGGGATATTAATACTTTACACGTTTTTCTCACTTGATTCTCAAAACAATATTTTATGCTCAATTTACAATAAAGAAGGTAATCTGGCTTCGTTGCCTTCTACCTGCCAGTGATATTATTCAGAAACCCAGTGACTATCAATTACATCCTTTGAATACGATCTTTTTAAATTTATAAGCATTTAGGATCATCTTCACTTTATCCCATGTGCTCTGAAATTTCATGGTAATGCACATATATTTTTTTGTCCTTCCTTGGAAGTAGTCGTGGGTGGCATTCACTCTCTTGGGTACTCGGGTGATTTTTCTCAGTCAGAAAACTCATTTCCTTTGATTCTTGGGGGAAAAAACTTAATTATTTCCTTGACAATTTTCTCCCTTATTTCCTCCCCTGTCTATCTGAAACTCTGAAACTCTTCTTATCTGGGTATTCGAACTCTTCTAGTAATATTTTAGTCTTCTTTCTTATCCCTTATTTTGTACCTCTTTGTCTTATTCTACTTTGGGGAAAATTTTATCAAATTTATCATCCAAAATTTTTTGAATCTTTAATTTCTATCATATTTTTAGTTTCCAAAAGCCCTTTTTCTAATTATTCCATTCTTATTGTACTCAGTTTTTACCTATGGAGACAATGTCTTATATTCTCTGCCCCAGGATATTTTTCTAAGGTTTTCTTTAGCTTCATGCATTGTCTCTTTTACCTCTGAAATCCTTTTTTGCTTGTTTTACCCTATCTTTTACATTAGAAACTCTCCATAAAGCCCTGAAAAATAAGTACATAAGGCTTATCAAAAATCATCTTTCATTTCAAAATTATTGGGCTGAAGCATTTCCTGGGGACACTTAATAGTCAGTACTGCACATCTATAGTAAACTTATCGTCAACAAAAGAGCCAAAAACATACAGTGGAGAAAAGACTTTTTTCAATAAATGGTGCTGGGAAAATTGGATACCCATATGCAGAAGAATGAAACTAGACTCTTATCTCTCACCATATACAAAAATCAAATCAAAATGGATTAAAGACCTAAAGACGTAAGACCTAAAACTATGAAACTACTAAAAGAATATGTTCAGGAAATGCTTCAGGACATTGGCCTGGACAAGGATTTCTTGACTAATACCCCCAAAGCCCAGGCAACCAAAGCAAAATTGGACAAATGGAATCACATTAAGCTAAAAAGCTTCTGCACAGCAAAGGAAACAATCAACAAAGGGAAGAGACAACCACAGAATGGGAGAAAATATTCTCAAACTACTCACTGACAAGGGATTAATAACTAGAGTACATAAGAAGCTCCAACAACTCGACAGGAAAAAAATTAAATAATCCAATTGAAAAATGGGCAAAGGATCTGAATAGACATTTCTCAAAGGAAGACATACAAATGGCCAACAGGTATATGAAAAAATGCTCATCATTAGTCACCAGAAAAATGCAAATCAAAACTACAGTGAGATATCATCTCATCCCAGTCAAAATGGCTTTTATCAAAAAGACAAGCGATAATGAATGCTGGTGAGGATGTGAAGAGAGAGAAATCCTCCTACACTGTTGGTAGAAATGTAAATTAGCACATCCACTATGGAGAGCAGTATGGAGGTTCCTCAAAAAACTAAAAATTTGGTGACCCAGCAGTCCCAGTGCTGGGTATCTACTCAAAGGAAAAGAAGTAATTTTTATCAAAAAGACACCTGTGCTCAAATGTTTATCACAGCACAATTCACAATTGCAAAGATGTGGAATCAACCTAAGTGCTCATCAAACCATGGGTGGATATATACCATATATATACCATGGAGTACTACTCAGCCATAAAATGGAATGAAGTAATATCTTTTGCAGCAACTTGGATGCAACTGGAGATGATTATTCTAAGTGAAGTATCTCAGGAATGGAAAAACAAACACATGTTCTCACTAATAAGTGAGAGTTAAATGATGGGTATACACAGGCACAAAGAGGTGTAAAGAACATTGGAAACCAAGAAGAGGGGAGGGTAGGAGAGGAGCAAGGGATAAAACTTACCTATCAGGTACAATGAACACTATTCTGGTGACAGGCACACTAAAAGCCCTAACTACAGCATTATATTAATACAATTCACCTATATAACAAAAACACTTATACCCCTTTAATATTTTGAAATTTTAAAAAATTTGAACTTAAAAACATTAAGAATAGTAAAGAGAATTATTTTCGTCTCTTATCAAGATCTACAAAATTTTTATATTTTATCATATTTGCTTTATCATTCTCTCTGATAGGTAGATATTGGTATAAATATAGATATGTGTAAAATTTACTTTTTCTAAATGATCTCAAAGTGATGCATGCATTATGCCCCCTTTCATCCTTGATAATTAAAAATGTTTCCTTAAAAAAAGGAAATTATTTTACATCATCAGATTATGGTTACCAAATTCAGGAGATTTAACATTGGTACAATACCTTTATCTAATATACCACACCTTATTCCAATTTTATCCATTGACACAATAGTGTCATTTATTACACTTTTTTTCCTCCAGTGCAGGATCTAGTCCAAGACTACATATTAAATCTGTTGTCTTGTCTTTTAGCCTCTTTCAATCCAGAACACTTCCTTAGCCTTTCTTTGTCTTTCACAACATTGACATTTTTGAAAAAGACAGGATTTTATGAAGGGTTACTCAATTGGGGTTTGCCTGCCATTTCCTCCTGAGAAAATTAAGCCTCCCTGGTTTGAATACCGTACAGGTTATGTTGTGACTTTGTCAGAACAATATATCTGGATATAGAGGGTGCCTATTTACCACTAATTAGTGTTATTAATTTTGATGCCCTAGTCAAGGCGCTGTCCAGTTTCTGCACAGTATAGCTGCAACATAAGCAATCTACGAGGAGACAGCTGACACTATGCAAGTATCTTACTCCTTATCAAACTTTCCTCCCTAGTTTTAACACTTATTATAATTCTTACTTGAATCACTCTTTTAATACAATGGTTGCAAAATGATTATTTTTCAACATTATCACTTTCTTTACATTTTGATTTTATTCTTATATACGGTATGGGGAATTAATCCAAATTTATTCTTTTTTGAAAGGTTATCTTTTTTAATACCATTTATTTTAAAATCTCATTTTTTCACCATTGATTTGATAACCACATTTTTCTGACAGTTAATTTTCACCTGAGGTTGTTTTTATTTCTAGGATTTGCATCCCATTGGTCTGTCTATTTGTGCACTACTACCACACACTAATTTAATTATAGATCTTGATTTCTGGTTCTTCCTAACTATTCTTGCATGTTAACTTTCATATAAACTGTATCAATCAGGGTTCTCCAGAGAAACAGAACCAACAAGATATATGGAGATAAGAAAGAGGGATGTATTACGGGCATTGGCTCACAAGATTATGGAGGCCAAGAAGTCCCATGATCTGCCGTCAACAAGCTGAAAAAGCAGGAGAGTAAATGGTGGCGTCTAAAGTCTCAGTCTAAGTCTAAAGTCCTGAGAACCAGGGGAGCCAATGGTATAATTCTCACTCTGAGGCTGAAGGCCTGAGAAACTAAGGGCTCCTGGTGTAACTCTTGCAGTCAGAAGACCCAAGAACCAGAAGCTCCTATGTCTTAGGGTAGGAGAAGATGGATGTCCAGGCTCAGTAAGAGAAAGTGAATTTGCCTTTCCTTCACCTTTTTGTTCTATCTGGGCCCTTAACAGATTAGCTGATGTTGGCCCCACCTTGAGAAGGGGGGATCTTCTCTACTCAGTTCACTGATTCAAGTGTTAATCTCTTCTGGAAACACCCTCACTGACACACCCAGAAATGTTTCACCACTTATCTGGGTATCCCTTAACCCAGTAAAGTTGACACATAAAATTAACCATCACAGGAAATTTAGTATCAACATGTCTAGCTCCACAAAAAAAAAAAAAAAAAAAAAAGTTTATTGGTATTTTTATTGGGATTATGTAGGATTATGTTAATTTATTTTATTTATTTATTTTTTTGAGACAGAGTATCACTCTGTTGCCTGGGCTAGAGTGCCGTGGTGTCAGCCTAGCTCACAGCAACTTCAAACTCTTGGGCTCAAGCAATCCTACTGCCTCAGCCTCCCAAGTAGCTGAGACTACAGGCATGCACCTCCATGCCCAGCTAATTTTTTCTATATATTTTTAGTTGTCCAGCTAATCTCTTTCTATTTTTAGTAGAGACAGGGTCTCGCTCTTGCTCAGGCTGGTCTAGAACTCCTGAGCTCAAACCATCCACCCACCTTAGTTTCCCAGACTGCTAGGATTACAGGAGTGAGCCGCCCGGCCAATTATGTTAATTTATAAGTCATCTTCGACACAACTGACATCTTAATAATACTGAGAACAAAGGATGTGTTTTATTCAAGCCTACTTTTGAGACTTTCAGGAGGATTTCAGAGAGGTTGTGAACATCTATAAAGTTCCTTGTTATGTATATTATCTTTTTGTCACTATTGTAAATGGTATTTTCTCTTTCCATTATAACTTCTAACAGGTTACTGTTTGTGTACATGTATGCTATTGATTTTTGCATGTTAGTTTTATCTTGCTACTGTGCTAATTTTATTTTATTGTTTGAGTTAGATTTACCTTGAGTGTCTAGGGTTTTCCAGGTATACTAGTGTATGTCATCTGTAAATATAGTTTAGTGTTGTTTTTGTTTCAATCTTTATGACTCTAATTGATTTATCTTGTCCAATTACATTGAGCATAACCTCCAATACAATGGTAAGTAGCAGTGGAGATAGTGGATGCCCTTTCCTTTTTCTTGCTATTAATGAAAATGCCTCTATTCCTCCTCTTCCAATTAAGTAAGATGCTAGCTTTGGGATTATATATGTATTTCATTATATCAAAGGCTTTTTCAACAGCCATGGAGATAATCATATGATTTTTCTTCTTGGAGCTATTAAATTGATAGTGTCAGTGGTGGTGGTGATTAAAGAAGAAGAAAGTTTGGTGCATCTTCTTTCTCTTTCCCTTCTGCAGGATCCTTAATTTTCCCCTATTGCTTCCTTTCTTTCCCTACTCTTCAAGATTTTCAAGAGGTCATCACCCACTCTCCATTTCTCTCTCCTCATTGTCTAGAAGCAATGACTGTCCCAGGCTGTCACCTACAGTCTCATTCACTTTCAAGCCCTTTCCCTGTGGCCAGTGCTGTGAACTGCAAAGTCCCCAACCTATGAGCTCAGCATTTAGGCATTAATGTTAGACTTTCTCTTTCTGACAATGACTTTGTACTTCACCTAAGTGCATTGTTTCTCTCACCATTTTTACATAGTCTCTTCAAACCCTGTGTTCTCTGCACACACTGGCTGCAGCTCTATTGGTAGGGCTGTTGGATTTGGTGTTTATTTCTTCACTTACAGGTAATTTGACTTTATTGTATTTTCTTTCTCCTATTAATACTGAAAATATAAGTTATATACAGTTTTATTTGCACTCCTTTTTGATCTTAGGGGGCTTTTTGAAAAATACGTTGAAAAATTCAGATCCATGTGAGCACCATTATGTTCCAGACCCAGAAAACAAAACCTGTGGTTTGGGCAATTTACTAGAAGAATCATGAAGACAATTACCTCCAAAGTCAGGTTAATTGTTACCTTTGGGGTGAGGATGAGAGTTTTAGTTAGGAAGGGCAAATTGAAGGCTTTTGTAGTACTGGCAATGCTCTATTTCTTGACCTGGGTGGTGATTACATAGGTGTCTGGTTAAATAATAATTCATTAAACTGCACATTTATATTTAAAAACAAAAAAAGAAGTGGATGTTACTTAAAACACACACACACACACACACACAGAGAGAGAGAGAGAGACAAACTTGTTCTTTGGGAAAAAGTACTTCTGAAAAGAAAGACAAATGATACTGTTAAAAGACAGAAAGTTTAAATGATAGTTCCAAGATGGTTCACAAGCTCAATAGAGGATTGTCAGATAAACTAAGGAAAGGAATGTCTACTTCAGCAGTGCTCATAGCTATGACACGAATAAATCCATAATATATCCTATAGAGAAATGGGAAGAAAGCAATTCATGACAATGTTTTAGCTACTTGTTTCAGCCAGAGGAAAAAATGACAAGTAAGAGATAAAACTATAGCAAAGGTAGTTTGAGTAGCTTCACCAATGCATTTACCACCAAGTGCTTCACAAAAATGTTTGTATAGTTTTATTCCTTCCCTCCGTCAAATTTCATATCTATCAAACTGCTCATCAGTTAACCAACCTTCCACTGTCAGAGTTGGCTTCAGCAGAGACTCATTTAGAGTCTAAAGGAAATGCACATATAATTCAATACCTTTTCTTGCATTTTATGTGGGAAATGTTATGCTTCACAAATATTTATAATTTTACAAATGTTCATATGTATTTATAATATATATTTATAATTTAAATTCCACATATTCTTGAATAATCTCAGAATAGATCCCTTAAATGTCCATTGTCCACTGTTTTCCTTCATCTTATGTCTATTTTTTAAGCTTTAAAGAATAATATCATTCTTGGTACTTTTCAATTTGGGGTAACCTGTTTTATCTTTTAATTAATTAATACCCACCCTGTTCATGTATTTCATGGGCTTTTATTACAACCTCCTTAAGCCTTTATTTTTCTAAATTGAAAAATCTCTACTTTGTAGATCTTTCTCAGGCAAAAATAAGATGAAATTAGAAGGAGCCAGAGTTAAGGTACTTGAAAAATTAAAGGATGATCTTTCAGAGAGAAAAGTATAAACAGATAAATAAATGAAAAGTGAGGAAGAGAATTTAAGGGAATGTATCTGAAAATAAAAAAATATTTTTAAGGGAAGGGAAGAATTTCCTTGCCAGTTTCTTAGTCATATGGATGTCTTCCTTTATTTCTTCCTCATTTCTAGAAAACTGTGCTATTCTCATGTGTGTACTTCACTAATTGCCTCCCTACAATATTGACAGAGACAGAGAGTAATAATTCACAGGTTGCTAAAGAAAACTCTAGAGGCTTAACCTCCGGTGGGAAGGTTTCTTTCCAACATGCCTTACACCATCTGTTCTGCATGTGGTACCATTATTGACATTCCTAACCAATAAGCAAAAGGCCGGGTTTTTTGCTATTTGACTGATGTATATGTTGGACTCCTATCACTCCAACCGGAAGTGCATTTGGTAGCATAACCCTCTCAGTTCATTACAACCTGTCACTGAAAATGGATTGCCTTGTTGCTGTAAAACTCATGTTCAATGCATTAGCATAAGAGTAACAGCAACAGCTGATATAAAACCATCTCAGAAAGTGAGGACATGAAAGTGGGATAGATGGCTCAGGAATCACTCAATATAAAGAAACTAGTCACATTCTTTTTTAGTATTATTATTTATTTTAAATGGGCAGATAAAATTGTACATATTATGTATAACATGATGTTTTGAAGTATATATGCATTGTGGGACAGCTACATCTAGCAAATTAACATATGCAATTCCTCGCATAGTTATCATTACGTGTAACAAGCCAGATCCTTCTAGGAAATCTGATGAGTAGTATGTGATGGTTTCAGACCTTTCTGAAACAGAGAGGCATCCTACTCTGGTTTACCATTCACTCCCATGACCGGTCTTCGTACATTGTCATCACATTCTGATGCATTCCTGACACCCAAAAGTGCAAATGGCCAGTCCCCTTCTATAACTTAACATCTATCTGCTTTCTCATTTCTTACTGCTAAGGCACCAATACCCTAATATCATAAAATGCTGCAGTCTCTCAAAATTTCTCCTCTCCCAAGCTGTTATCTCTTTAGTATTTAACTTGCTTCAATAGTATCTAGCTAAAGTATAAAATTGTTTTTTGTTGCTGAATTTATTTTTATAATCACCTTTTATTTATAGTGAGTGATACTGAATTGATATTTATAACAATTATATACAGTTTCTGAGAACATTTATTTAAATGAAAAAAGATGAAATATAAAGAAAAATGCTAAACAAATAATAGCAAGGTGCTATATGGATATGGGGAAAAAATTGTGAAAATCATACCAAATGACTGAAATTTTGGAAACACCTGTTTATTAGAAAGACTACCTGGAAGATTTCAGAAAAGTTATATAACTTTCATGTGCTTCAGTTTCCTCACTGGTAAAAGAGGAAGTTGACCTCAACAATCTTTCAGTGGATAATAATACTCACCATTATATGAACACTTTTATGGGTCAGACATTTTGTTAAGTGCACTACATAGGAACTCTCACTTATTTAACCATTTCAACAATCATGCAGGATAGACAATATCATGCTCAGTTTACAGATCAGGGAACAGACCCAGAGAGACAAAGTAACATTCCCAAGACTGTACAGTTTGCTACTCCTAGAGCTTAAACTCAAGCCCATGTTTGTCTGACTCCTAAGCTGTGTTCCCAACTTCCTGATGGTAGCTCACATCTCAGACCAAATTGCAGTGTTAATGGAACTCTTATCCTATTAAAATCTTTCTAAGGGATTCAATTCCCTAGAGTTGTATTAAGAGGAAGCAATATAACAAAGGACAACATAGTTTTACATTATTTTTTAAAGATACTTTGTAAGATTAAAAAAGTAACAAATACTTCTGATATAAAAGGTGGAAAATACAGAAATGTATAAAGAAAATCCTTTCTGTTCTTGTTCCCTACATGTCTGCTCGACTGCCTAACTCACTCCGTGGAATAGTGGATCCTCAGTGGATCCTTTTCATTGCCTGTGCTTTGGGATTTGCAGTGGAGAAATCACTGCCAGACCAATGTCATGGAGCTCCTAAGTTTTTTTCTAATAATTTAATCATTTAGGTCTTACTTTTAAGTCTTTAATCCATTTTGAATTGGTTCTTATATGTGGAGTGAGATAATGGTCCATTTTTATTACTCTGCATGTGGATACCCTGTTTTACCAATACCATTGAAGAGACTGTCCTTTCCTGACTGTGTGTTCTTGGTGCCTTTGTCAAAACTCAATTGACCACAGATGTGGGGGTTTATTTCTGGGCTTTCTATCCTATTCTGTCGGTTGGTGTGTCTGTTTTTATGCCAGTATCATGCTGTTGTAGTTACTATAGCTTTGTAATATATTTAAAAATCCAGCAGTGTGATGTCTCCAGCTTTGTTCTTTTTCGTCAAGATTGCTTTGGCTATCGAGGTTCTTCTGTGGTTCCATACAAATTTTAGGATTGTTTTTTTCTGTTTCCAAATGACGTTGGAATTTTGACAGTAATTGCAATGACTCCATAGATTGCCTTATGAAGGAATTAAATATTTTTTGGTAACTTCAGCATTTCCTGCTACCCCATCTGCCCCTTGAGCTAATATAAGAATAACAAGAATACTATTTATTGAACCCATACTATATCTTTTTTCTTTCTTTTCTAAGCGTGTTGCTAGATCATTTAATTCTCATAGCACCTTTGTGAGACAAATACTAGTTTTTATTAGTACAATTATCCCCATTTTATAGATGAGGATATTGAGGCTTAAAAGACTAAGGAATCAGGGTCCAAGGTCATACAACTACTATACAAACTTGGATCCAACACCAGGAGGAAGCCTGCACCTAGAATCACCAGTCAGTACTCCTTGTATGGCACTCAGTTTGCGATGAGTTTTCATAGCCCCTAAAGAGCACCCCCAGTGAGCACATACCCCAGAGAAGTGTTCTAACCTAGGTAATCCAGGGCCTTGGCAAAAGTTCTAAATTATTTTTCTTTTAATCCTTACTAGAGAATACTAAGGGTCTCATATTAATTGAATCCCAGGAATAAACCTGGAAAACCAGAGATTTTCACATTAGATATGGAAACTAAAATCCAAATGTGACCTTGGATTAGCTCTGCATAAGAAAAACCTGAAAAAAATTATATAACAGAAAGAAAAACTAGAAAAATTACCCATCAAAAGAGGAGCCCTAAGAAGTTATCAGGATATGACTCTGCAAAATGTTTTGTCCAATTATGAATGTCTGAAACGTGTTTACTACCACATGTACCATCTAATGAAATATTCAGAGTAACTTTTCATTTCCCAGAGAAAATGAAAACTATTTGTTTTCGTGAAGTACTGACCCCTTAAGTCTCTTTTTTTTCAACTGCAGACTATCACTGGTAAAATACAAAGGTGTGTCTCTTTATTTTAATTGGTCCTCTGTCTACAAGTAGACTGAATCAAAACACAGACACAGAAAACCCATCACTATGCAGTGATGGCTAATAAATTCTTCCATATAAAGAGATGCTATAACACTGCATCTGATTATATTGAAGTAGACTCTCAGGACCAATGAATTAGGCATGTTCAATCAATGCAGCACATGTGGAGAGCAGAGACAACCAATAGAAATAATCAGAAATCCTAAAAGCTAAGGATTTTACTATAAAATTTTCCAGAAAAAGTAATTTTATATATCTTTCTCAACAGTAAGCTTTTTAACTACATATTTACATGTAGTAGAAACTTGTCAAATCACTTATTCAATATTGAAGTTACTTTAATATATGTTGTTTTAATATATGTTGAGATTGAGAAGAAAATAGATTTTGATCAATATCCTGGGAAGTAGTTTAATGCTTACCTGATTCTATAGATAAATAAATTATTTAATATTAGTTGCCTCTGGAAAATGAAAAGTTACTCTGAATACTTCATTAGATGGTACATGTGATAGTAAACATATTTCAGACATATTCGTATTTGGACAAAACATTTCACAGTGAGTTGGTTATCTTTCTGCATTCTAAACAAGGCTCCTGAATATTTCTGAGGTTTAAATTTACTTTAAAGCCATTCAATGACTGATTTTAAGGAAATCTTCCAACATCTTCCAATCTAAGTATTATACTGAAAGGTCCATGAATTGATGGTGAGTGTGCAAAGATTTTCTATGAAAAGCATCTCTTTTAAATAAGAGATTTCCATTTATTTTTTAAAAAATGAGTCAAAGAAATTTGCTCAATATGAAACATTCAGATAAAGGTTCTAACCTAGCCTTGCTCTCTAAGAAGCAAAGTGTTTATCTCTATGATTTGACTGTGAAAAAAAATGCAGTCAGTACATACAACAATAATGTGAAGGACAAAAAAATTGGCAGGTTATTTTTTTTTTCAAACTTCCCCATTATATTTCATTGTGATTTGAAGGTGGTTTTAGCTTCTCAAGAGTCTGATCACTGTTACTCCAATTGGATTACCTGTCTGGTCCTGATAGCTGTCACCTAACAGCACAGAGCTGTCATCACTTAAAGATTACAGCTCATCAAGGTCCGTCAGAGTACCTGAGCAAATGCTGAGAAGGGAAGAAAGTCTATGAGTGCACATTTTAATAGGAATTCAAGTAAATTCTTTAAATACTTTATCAGAATAGAGATTATTTAAAGGATGTGAAATAGGAACCAAGATAATATGAACCTAACTAAAATTTCAATGTAAAAGAAACACGGGCTTTTTAATTCAAATTATACCACCCTCCCATTCACCTATCTTGTTGAAAGTCTGGTTTTCATTCCAGGCGAGATTGACCTTGGTGTATCATCACTTCACAAACCATTCCAAGGTTTTACCCTCACCTTACCGAATGCTTGCTTTGGGGAAGACATGCAGTGCAACAGCTAAGAGCGTGTGTTCTGTGGTACTCTCCACCACGGCCACCCACGGAGCCCTGGGCAATTCATTCAACCCCTTTAAGCTTTTGTTTAAGTCTCTGTCCATGGATTTGTGAAATCGCAATTTTACAAATCTACTTTTTAGTGTGGTTATGAGGATTATGAGATTAAATATACAATATAAATGTTAATTTTTATTAAGTTGCATTGATTATAAAAGTTTAACTGGATGAGTGAGTTAGAAACCACAATACTCTGGGTCTAATTCCACTTCCATTTACCATCTATGTGATCTTAGGCAAAACACGAAAACATGCCAAGTGTATTTTCTCATCTCTAAAATGAGAAAAATAACATCTGCCCCACCTACATCTCGAGCGTTGCAAGAATCAAATGAAATAATATTTATGAAAGTGCTATATAGGTTGTAAAATAAACTGTAAGATTTTTTTTATGTGACATAAGAATAGAGATTTCAAGTATCAATCAAATAACCAAAATGAAAGGGACAATAGTTACAGAGCCTCTCCTTTTCCAGACTTAATCATACCAAAAGGTTTAGGTCACTTTGGAAGTTTTTCAAACCATTGCCTTAGAGCATGAAGCCAAGGAATTTTTGATTATTTATTACTCCTTATTTCAGCCAGGAATAATTTTTTAACCAAATTATAATTTGAAGGCAAAGAAGACACAGCATATTTATGTACTACTAGCTAGACAGATCTCTCCCTGAAAACGTCAGAGAAGTTGTTCCAACCCTGACACTTCCTCAGAGATATAAACATATAATAACAAGGTTTCTCCTCATCTGATTCGGTGTCTTTACTAGTGACCAAAATCTATCTAAAAAGGAGAAGTTAGATGTGAATGTAAGAACAGAGGATGCTACCAATGTTAGAAACGGAATGGAGTATGGGGACAGAATAACAATGACTTTCATCCTATTAAAAAATGAAGTCGGGATGCTAGACAGAAACTACAGTCTTCAAAATGATATCAGCAAGGGAGAAACAACAAAGAAAATGATCATACAGCTTCGGTGTACGGCAGCATGGTGTAGTGATTTGCAGTACTGGTCTGGGATTCAGGTCCATTTGGATTCATATCGAGGTCCACTTCTTACTAGGGTGGATTCAACCTCATCAATATTAAGTTTCCTAATCTGTATATCAGGGAAAATGATGCTAGAATACTGGAGTGGCTGTGAGGATTAAATCAGATATGATATTATGTTTATGCTGAGCACAGTGCCAGGAACACGTTGGGTACCCAGTACATTGACGCTATTACAATTAAGATGATGATAAAAATCAGGAAATGTTTTACTCCTTGCATTAATTTCCAAGAGCTGCCATAACAAATCGCCACAAACTATGTGGCTTAAAATAACAATAATTTATTCTCTCACCATTCTGGAGACCAGATGTCTGAAATTAAGATACTGGTAAGATATTGCTTTTCTGAAGGCTCTAGGGGTAGAACCTGACTCATGCCTTCATCTCAGCTTCTGGAGTTGCTAACAATCCTTGGTGTTCCTTGGCTCGAAGACTCTAATCTCTGGCTCCGTGTCACATACATTTTCCCTCTTTGTGTCTGTGTCTCCTCTTCTGTTCATATAAGGACAGCAGTTACATTATTAATAGATTAAGGGCCTGTTCTACTCCAATAGGACCTCATCTTAATTTGGTTACATCTGCAAAGACTCTGTTGCCAAATAAGGTCACTTTCCTAGGTACCATGTGCTAGGACTTTAACATATCTTTTTAGGAAATATATTAATAATTCCACCTATAACAGTTCCTGAGGAAGAACATAGAAATAAAGGATGCACACTTAGGCTTTTCCCCCAGCCCAATTCTGTACAACTCTAGAAAGACTGCATTTGGTTCTGGAAAGTTCTTCACCACAACTATGTTAAACATTGGAAATCATTCAGAATAAAGCACAAAATTATTTAGAAAGTGGCATAGAGCTGACTAATAAGGAAATCTAACAAGAGTAAAATAAGCACAGTTGGCCAAGTAAAATTCCCAGGAAAAGAGTGGGAAGTTTAGTTTGATCCAGAAAGTGGTAGAGTGAAATATTCTAAAAGGACTAAGACTAACAAAAGGAGATGAAATTAGATGAAAAGTTTATTTAGGATGAGTAACAGGAGAGTAGTCATTCTAACAACAATTCTAAAGAATGACAATCAGAGGAAGAGGTGAAAGTACCATTTTGGGGGCATTAAAATTGGGGGACATGGTACAGGAATTTATTACGGCTCAGCAAGCTGAAGACATTTGTCAATTCCTTGAATTTACACAATACCTTTCTATAAAGGGGAATATAAATATTGTACAAACAAGCTGAGTCTTCTACACTCCTGTGATCCAGATATGGGGCCCCCTGGTACTCCTGTCTTCAGCATGGAGAGCTGGAATGATATAGTAAAAAGTAGGGTGATAATCCTTTACCTCTCCTTCAGTTCACTCTCTCTTAGACCTCACCAGAACACAAGCGCCATATCCTGGTTCCACCACTGACACATCACCCTAAAGAGGGAGGTAATAATAATGTCTGCTTGGCAGGTTGTCCTGAAAAGTAAGGGAATGATCCCACATAAAACCCTTGGTAAAGTGACAGGAGCGTGGTGAGTTCTCCATAAATGACAGCTACCTTCTAAGATTGTGATCTTTGTTTTCAAAGCCTTTTGTGTTTTCTTTATTGTGACCAAGTAAGCCACAATACGTAAAAGCTCTTTTACGTATCAATCAACACCTTTGTTAAGTACATGCTATGTCAACCAATAGAACTACTATGTACTCAGCACAAAGCTAGGCTGAATAAGAGATTTAAAAATAAGCACAATGAGCCTTTTTACCAGCTTTATTGAGATATAGTTGATAATTAATAATTATATATATTTAGGGCATACAACTTGACGATTTGATATACAAATACATTGTAAAATATTTACCACAGTCAATCTAATTAACAATGAACCTTCTCCATCTCAGAGAAGTTCATATTCCCACCCTACACCTGGCTGCAGTTCCAGTCCTAAGAGGCTAATTTTGTTATTTTTACTTATGCTTCAACATAACCTTGAAGTGTGTTTTCTTTTTGTTGTATTACTCACCTCTTTTCAGTAAACAAAGCAATGCCAGAAATCTTTTGTAATCCATCTTTCTCATACAACAAACAAAATGCACCCAAAGGATTTGAAGTCATTAAGGCAAGACCAGCTGTCTACCACCCAGCCCACCTCCAGAGACTGATTTCTCCATGGTACATTGAACATGTATGTGTGTGTGTGGTATGTGGGAATATCCACTCAGTAATGAAGTTTGAGAGAGGGCACACTCTCCCTCCTGGGAAAAAAAATTAAGCTGGGGGTCACTAATCCTATCTTTACATGTAGACTTCCACTGCAGTACAGGGTTGCACAAATTTTGGATTTGATTCTTAATTTGCCACTGTTAAAGCTTTGCCCTTAGGCAAGTTATTAATACTAACTCTTCCTTAGCACACTTCCTCGTATAAAAATGGAGATAATAATATCCTTCATAGTAAGTGTCTAAGAAAACACAGGTAGTAGATTAATGATGGAGGAGGGGATTGTTTTCAAGTGATTCTGACCTAATCATGAAAAGAAATAAATGTTAGAAAAATTGGTACTTAGAAAAATGTTTGGAGACAAAGCTCATTTTCTAATTATGCCTTCTGAAAAAAAGCGGAAAAATATGAATAAAATTAGGAGCACATCTCTAACTTTTAACATTTCCCAAAAAGTAAAATTCCTTTTAAGAGCTCATTCAAATAGCACAAATACATTGGCTTTACAATTTTTCTTAAATTCTTGAAAAATAATAAGATGAATTTGGTTGCATAAAATAACTGTGATCAGTTTGAATGAAACTAGAAATAGAACAATACAGTTAATCCTCTCCTTTGTATAGAATAATGGAAGTCTGCTAACTTTTGAAAGGTGCAAAAAAAGATTTGGACATAATACCAGTTAGATGAAACTAATATATTTTGGCAAAGCACACAAAGCATATTAACATTTTCCTAAATGTTCTAAATCTTTTTAGAGTTTTCTAGGTGATTACAGTGGTTTGCCCAATTTTGTGAAAGTTCTGCGATTTAAAAAGATAGACTTTGTTATGCAACTATTGTTTTCTCCTCTTTTTTTCTCTTCTCTATACATTTCACTTCCCTTCCCCAATGTAATTCATGTTGAGAATCTAGTATATATCTTTCCGTATTTTTGTCAAAGATCATAAAATCATAAGTAAACAAAAACATATATATATACACACACACACACACACACATACACACACACACACACATGCACATATCCACACAAGAATATGTGTGTGTCCTCAATTAAATCATATAATTTTAAACAATGATGAAAACTTCCTACATGGAAATCATGCCAACTCCTTATTTTTTCTTAATTTTATCATACTTATTCATGCACATGGTGAAAAAAAAGATTACCTGGCACTGAATTTATAATGAAAAAGAATACTTCTTGCTTCATCTTTTGCTAGTCCCTGAGTGTGTTGGCCAAAAGCAATTTTTTTTCTGTAACATTTCTAAATATTATGCTTATATCACTATTTTTATCAGTTTTAGACATCATCAATTATTGACTATGGTTATGATTGATGAAGATTGGTTCTCTTATATCTACTTACCTTTCTTTCCCACCCTACTAAATTGCTACCTAATTTAAATTAATAAATGACCGCTATAACTAAGTAAATATTTTTCACTACCAAGCAGCACAATGTAAATATTTTGCATATTTTGTAGAGATTTCTGGGTTTTGTTTTTTCTGGAGTTTCTAATTGCCTTTCTTTTTTTCTGGCCTTTCTTTTTTCTTCTCTCTCCCCCCTCCCTCTTGTTTTAACACATGATCTTAATTCTGTTCAACCACAACACCACATCTGTCACTGTTCTATGGACTACCCCTTTTCCTTGGAAACCCACCTCCTGATAGTCTCTCTCCTTTTTTCAATCAAGCCTGTGGTTCACTAGAGTTGATGCACAATTGCCACCCTGGGACTCTCATCACGCTCTCAGGTTTGATGTGTTGTTTTCCAAATCTTTTCTCAGCTTCTTTCTTGTTTTATTCCTTGGAGTTTCAGGAGAATACCCCCAAATACTTTCCTAAGAAAAAGTAGTTAGAACTTAAATTTGAGCATTCTCCCTCACCCCAAAAATTATCCTCACACCCTATGAATTGCTTGATTGGTAGGAGAATTCTAAGGGGAACATGATTTCCCTTGTAGTCATGAATGCTTTGCTCCATATATTGTAGCATTCTGTTGTGCTGCTGAAATATCTGATGTACTTTAATTCTCAGTCTTTTATATTCAACCTGTTTTACCTCCACTCATCTCTAGTGCTTTAACATTCCATTAAACTCCTTGGTGGGCTTTTATTTTAAATTACCATAAATACTTGTTTGGGCCCTTTTAGGCCCTCTCAGGCTTCAACATTTCTCTTTTGTTATTACTCTGAAATGTCCATCCCCTTTATTTTCTCTATTTTTCTGTAGCTCTTTGCCTAGCATGCTAGACCTTTTGGATTCATTCTCACAGATACTTTTTTCCTTTCTCTCTTCCTTTGTGCTCTACTGTCTAGGAGATCGGGTTAAGCTACATTCTAGAACTTCTGAAATTTTTATTTAATTTCCACTATCTCTTTCCCTTTAACTGGATTAATAATTTGTTATTCATTCTGTTCATAACATATTCTCATATCTCTGTATTGAGGGTTCTATAGTTGTTGCTATTCCTGTTTTTTCTGTCCCTGCTATCGCTGATTGATTCATGTTTGTTTTTCTCCGATTACTTAGAGCTCTCTTTTTTTTTATATGAAGCATCCTCCAAATATGTCATGATCATAGATTGTCAGTTCACATAAAAGTGATTAGAAGCTTTGTGCATTTGAGCAGGGATTCATTTTAGGATGATTAGGTAAAGGGGAAGGTGGCTATTTTAATAAAGGGTCTCTTCTGATGACATTTTGTTAAAGATTTGTTGTCTTTTCCATCATAGGACCATGCACTTATGAAAAGGAACTCTCCAATCTTCTATGTGTGTAATGTTGTGTGGACAGTAGAGGATTTCATAGACAATTGATGGCTGATAATGGTGTCTAGTTCATTAAGTACATGTTTGCAATTTAGAAAAAGGCCCACCTTCCTTCAGACACTTCATATCCATTTGTTGGGAAACTATTATAATGACCTTTTGGTCAAATAAGGCATTTTCCTGCCTTTTGCTGAAACACAACACTGTAATGTTAACAGTGGCTCCTAACGTTGAACAGTGCACATCCTGTCAATGTACATGGTAGCCTCACTGCTGGAATTTTGAATTTGGGTTTTCTGGGCAAGGGAGAAGGCAGTAAGGCAGTAAGTACAGACCTTAGTTAACTTTCCCTGTTTGGGGGCCCATGCTCAGTATTTTCCTCTGACAAAACTCCAGGTTCCACACCTCTGCGATGCAAATTTCCTAGGGAAGAAACTTTCGCTCTCCTAACTAGAGAGTAGAAAGCCTGTGCTGCTGTTCTGATTGCTTAGGCAAAGAAAGAGGAATGAGAGATGACTGTTTTGTTTTCTGATTTTCAGCCAGATCTCCTATTTTGAGCAACATACTCTCCATTCTCTCAAGTTTCCAAATGCTAAGCCTCTCTGAATTTGGGGGAGTAATTTTATTTCTTTAAAAAGTTCATGTCCCTGGATACATTTCATGCTGTGAATTTCTCTACTCCTCTCAGTTATCCTCCTCTATCTTATTTCTGTCCAAAAAATTATTAACTGTCTCTCTCCATGATGTCCCTTCTCCTGTTCTATTTGTCTGTTTATTCTTGTGGGTTTGTATTTATTTTTTCTCCTTTTACCATCAGATTAGTGAGGGCTGAGAAGAGAAAAAAAGGGATAAACACATGTGGTCAATCTACCTTCTTAAACAATAGGGTCACCCATGACTTCTCCAGGAGGAATTAATGATAAAATAAATCAGCAGATATTGGAACCAAGAACAGTAACAACAAGCTCAAGGTCATTCACTAAGTATATGTTGTGTCCAGGCCCACCGTACACAAGATATCATTTGGGCATCCCATGATCAAAGAAGACATGAGGCATATGTTCTTATTCATGTTTTAAGATGAAGAAAACTACTAAAGAACATTAAGTAAATTTTCCAGGATTATACAGATCATAAAAGTGAGCCCCCAAATTGATGCATATCCCATTAAATCACATTGCCTCTTCTCTTGTCAGGTATATCCTGAAGTCACAGTAAGTTTAATCCAAATTTTGTTTCAATTTTCAGTGTGCTAAAATGATAACTGAAATTTGAAGTCTGACCAGAAAACACTGAGTAAGCCACAATGTTAAAAAATAATAATATAAAATAAAATTACCAAAAAAACCTATTTCAACTACTTTCCTACTACTTTCTACCTATACTAGACAAGAAAATTAAGACTGAATGGTTTTCAGCCAAAAGTCTGAAACATGCATTTTCAGTTTAATCTTTCGTAATAACAAGAAAACTCAATTAACCAGAACACTAATGTAACTAAGAATTCTGATAATGGAGGTTTAGCTGTAATTTTGTGGTTTGTAATTCTTTAAAAGTATGATTGAATTGTCTGTAGGCATTCAAGTAAAAAAATTATACGTCAGTTATATGACATAAAGCAGGGACACATAATTTGAGTTTTATAAATCATCTCAAAAGGCTGTTTTATTTTTCCCTCAACTCCAATGCTAACATGAAAAGCATCAAAACCATCAATATAATGATGATTCCTATTGAGACTAGAAGTTTCATAGAATGATGCAATAGCGTGACTCGCTGCTGCTACCTTTCTCCATTTGCCAGTGAATTTTGTAGTCTGTTGAATTCATTCTTCCTTTAGAGCAGTTCATAAGGCGAGGTCTTTAAAACCCCATGTTAACATCTGGTTAGAACAATTTCTGACACATAGGGGGTACATAACAAATGTTTTTTTGGATGAATGAACGGCTTTCATAGCATATACTGGCCAGAGAATTAACAGATGTTTTCCAAAACTCCATAGATACCTAAAACCTCAAGTCAATTATTGTTTAATCTTAACAGACTTGTTTAGTGGGGATAACGAGATTCCAAGGTAATAAGCATAATGAGAGAAGAGAACACTAGGGAGTGATGGGATGCATTTTAGAACTCCTCAGACTGGGTATCTTCACCTTCTCCCCTAAAAGGATTAAATGCAACACCCACTACTGAAAACGGAGCTTTCTTAAATGCTCACAAAAGCTAGGCTTATCGAAGGCAAAGGGAAAGGTGACTGCCAATTTGAAACTACGCTGAACATTAATTAGTATTTTATACATTCTGCTTTTGCAGGTGAGGTTTTCAAAGGAATAGGTACAATGGAGGTGGGACCTTATAACAAACCTGTGCTGTGAGTACTACTCTTTTCTCTACTTTACAAATGAGGAAGCTGAGCCGGGGAGGTTAAGCAGTCCCAGGTCGCAGAGCTAATAAGTGGCACACTCTGGATTCTATCCCAGGACTGCACTCCAAGGTTGTCAACCCATGTGGCTAAAACACAAGGTACAACGAGGCATGGTGAGAGAAGTTGAGAAAAGAGTGTGGGACCAAACGGAAGTGGCTTTGTAACAGTGGAAGGGAGGCTTAGCATGGCTAGCTCCATTTTGCTTCTGACCCCCTGCAGTAATATCCTTTAGGTTAAAAGCTTCTGCCTAGCTCTGCACTTAAGTCAGCTAATTATAGGAAGAATTTAGTTTGCAATTCAAGTCTAGTAGAAAAATAGTAACCAATCCTTTTCTCAAAACTAACTCCCAGGGAGATAGGGAAAGTATGTACACAAGTAACAATGCCATGTTAAAGATTTACAGAAACATCATGACCTGACCTAAGAAGTTTCACAACTTCCTCAGACTCTTGCTGCCTCCCAGACATCTGCAGTCCTTGGTTACTTCTTGCAACCCTCCCTCTTCCTCGTTCCCTTAACATAAAAAGGAGCTTAAATGTTCATACCAACTTAAGATGGTTCTTTAGGACATTAGTCCGCCATCTTCCCAGTTTGCTGGCTTTCTAAATAAAAGTCACTTTCCTTGTCCCAACACATTGTCTCCTGACTTATTGGCTGTCTTGTGGAGAATGGTAACTGAGCTTGGACTCAGTTACAGCTTTGATTTCAGGTTTGTGATTAATTCCACACGAAAAGGCTAGCTGAGGAGAAATTTTTGGACATGTGGGAAGCCATAGGACATTGTCACATTGCCCTTTTCTGCTGTCTGCATCATTAATAAGATGAATAAGAGTATGCTCCATTGGTTGGGTCAAATACTGCTCATTCCCAAGAATTTCTGGAACTCTTGCCTTTCCCCATTTCCTCCCTGGGTCACAGAAGCATGAAAGATTACAGAAGATGAGGACGTAAAAATTAATCCTACGATGCATACTGCTGCAAGAGAACATTTCTCTCTAACAACTAGAAGAAAAGGCAGATAATCTACAAAATCATAACTTTTCTTGAGTCTATCAGAGAGCTGAGGTTACTAGGCTCCAAGTGAAATACAAAGGGTGACAAGCTCCTCCAAGAATAAACAAGATGCATGACTGTGCCATCTATGACAGAGCCTGGGAGGAAGAGTTCGCTACCATAAAAGCAGGTCAGGAAAAAGACAACTGGAATTGTAATGAGTTCTGCAAGGCCAAATGTGGGCCAGCAGGGACCAGTTCAGAATCCGTGAGAGCCCCAAACACAGGGGACTCTGCACTCTCTCACAAGTTCTTTCCTACAGCCTCCACTGCACACTAACAGCAAAAATTGGGAGCCAACAATTTTTGCCAACAAAAACCTCCTCTTCTTGTCTACAGCCATGAAACCTCATTACTTTGCCAGACCTTTCTTGCAGAAGCAAAAGCTTTCCATGGCACTGGGAGAGACAGGAAACTTTCCCACTTTCCTAGGCAAAATTCACTGTTTCTCAGGGAGGGACAGAAGCAAACCTATCCCCGAGAGTTTAGTCCTCTTAACAACTGAAGAAATAAATTATTGCCCATTTTACAGATAAGTAAATTGAGAGGCAGAGAAGCTAAGGAACTTGCCCAATGTCACACAGCTGGTGAGTTGAAGAATTAGGACTCAAACCCTGGCCATCCGCTGCAAAAACTGTGCATGATTATATAAAGGAGTGAAATGTGGAAGCTCTCCTGGGAGAAATAGTCAGTTTCAAAGGCTTTGTAGGAAAGCCAATCAGAATCATAGTGCTCTTGATATATTCAAGAAGCAAAGCCAAAGGAGTCTCCACTAATATTTGAAAAACTAACCTCCAAATATCTGTGGCTTCTGTCAGATCTCAATTACTTGTCATTACTTGTCAAAGAACAATATACAGAGATGCTAGTGGGAAACAAGCATTTTTGTATATTTAGACATACACATGTCAAAGAAACTGCAGCCTAATACGTATAATTCCTTTTCTGGTTAGACTAAAGACAAACTGAGTTCTGATCCTTAGACATAGTCAAATAGACAAGGTATCTACTTGCAGTGAACACGGCATTCAATCAAGATTCCTTTAGAATCATTTTGTGCATCCGTGATGGTAATGTTCAACCTACTGTGTGTTTCTACCTGCTACTGAAAGCCAGCATGCCCCTCTGTGTTGGGGAAGGGAGGGAATTCTGAGATGGATTTTTCTGTGACATTTCTAACAACTTAGAGTTTCCCTACATAGTCTTGTCTTCATAAATGTGGTTGTAAATACCAAATATCAAAGTAATAAATTATAAATTAGAATGCCATATAAATGTGAATACATACAATAGTTAAGTGTGTGTTGGTATTCAGCATGAGAACTTACACAGAGTAACCCTCAATGAGCAAAAGAAGTAAAAATTTTCAAGAAGCATAAAATGAGTCATATTTATTCCTAGTCTCCGGAATTATGCACAGCTGTCAATCTAAATCAACAGATAATTCATTGAATGGCCTGCAGCTAATATCTGATTAATGATCCTTAATTATCAGGAAGCACTTTAAAAATATGAAGAGCTATATAAATATTAAGGATATTATCTCCAAAAGTCTATCCAGTGCTTTCTTACAGGCAGGGCAAAGCTCTTTTATTCCCGTTTACCTTTATTTTCTCTCACCATGAACTATTCATTGTCTCCTGTAATCGTATTTCTTATTTTTGCAACTCAGAACTAATTCCATCCAGGGCCAGCAGAATGTATGGTATCTCCGCACTCTGCACTATAGGGGACTGTTCTGACAGCTTGCCATGCCATGGATCGTGCTTAGAAAAATACACAAATCATGTAATTCATTCAAGTGAGCAAGAGATTATCCACAAATGGCATTACCTGCCAACAGGTAATCAACCACCTCATCCCTCCTGAAGGGAACCACAGGAGATACCACATAGAAAGAAAAAAATAATTATAAGCAAGGCAAATTAAGTTAAATACTCTGAATACAAAATTCAAATTCCAAATTCCAAAATATCCATGTTGCTCTCTGAGGTAAGCGATTGTCACTCTTGCCACTCTGGAATGCAGATGTTAGCTGCCCCGGAGATCCTCACTTGCTACCTCTGCTTTAGCCGACATTGACCCAAATGCAGAAAGGCATCTCTTTTCCAATTTCCTCAAAAGAATGCACTATAGTGCCCTAAAGAAAGAGTAAGGAATGTCAGCTTCACTGAGGATCATTCTGTTGGGGTGGCCAGGGGCGAGAGCTGAGAAGAGGGGTGTTGACGGAGCACAGACAACAACCAACTTAAAAATCCACAGAACACGTCTCTTTCCCTAAGTCTCTGACAGCTGTGCTGCCACGGAGCTTCCTACTCCGGATCCCCTCTTGCCTTTGCACCTGCCCTGTTGATGCCTTTCCTGTCTCTGTTCTCCACACACCTTCCCTTTCTCGTCTTACATCTCATCCCGTGGTCGAGGGACTGCCTTTTACTACCTAGGCAAGCCCCCTGGCTCTCACTTTGCATCCCAAGCAACTCAGTGACCTTTTTCCTCCAGAACAAAGTGCTCTCCCCAGGAGAAATTCTGGCAAATAAACTTTTATTCATCTTGTGAAACTTTTTTTTTTGTAGATGGGATATATGTTGTTTTGTTTTAAGAAGCCTACAGAGAAATCAAACCACTATAATGTGATTCCTAAAAGAGAGTTGATTTCCATTCTCACTCTTCTCCCTCCTTTCACTTCCGAATCAGTGAAATGTCAGAATAGGATGGAAAAATAACCACTGTGGAATAAAACCTGGGCAGCTTGGCAAAAAGATCGAGTGAAGCTGGTGCCACTTCAACCCCTCGTCCCTGACTTCAAAAGGTTCTCCTTTCAAGGACATGCTTTCCGTCTGCGGACTTACGAGGAGAATGCTATGATATTGGTTTCAGGGAATCATTTTGAAAGAGTGCTACTCTGTGAAGTAAGTGTTGGGTATTATTATCAAATTGTTATTCAAGCATTCCCGTGGGCAGCACAAATCACCTTTACTTGACAGTTATCAAACTAGATGAGAAATTACTCACAAGTCCTTGATTTACACTT
Source organism: Varecia variegata (assembly GCA_028533085.1). Classification (NCBI taxonomy): domain Eukaryota; kingdom Metazoa; phylum Chordata; class Mammalia; order Primates; family Lemuridae; genus Varecia; species Varecia variegata. The sequence goes on along the minus strand of CM052445.1, from coordinate 38,650,138 downwards.
GTGCGTCACTCCACTTAGCCTCCACGAGGAATCCTCAATTGGCTCAAACTTGATTAAAACTACAACAAGGTATCACACACACATGTACCTGGAAAATCCAGCGTGCACTTCGCAGTCATGGCAGGCTCAGAGCCAGTGAGGTCTGCAGAGTTCCTCCCGAGTTTCTTCCGTCTTCTCCTGTGGGGTCCCTGTAGGCCTCCCAGCCACACCTCCAGCTATGGAAATGGTGCAAAAGCAAGACGCATTCAGTGTGCTCCTTGATTTACACTGGAGTTACTTCTGGATTAACCTGTCAAGAACCGAAAACAACGTAAATCATTAATCCAGACGTTCACCCATCTTAAGTTGAGGAGCTCTTGTACTATTAAATTCATAGGGTTGTATTAATATTTAAAATATGATGATATGTATAAAATACTTAACCCCTTCCCCAAAATAGCAGATACTCAATAAATACCAAGTGTTATTACCGTTGAACGTGGTATCAGTTGGCTCCTTCCAGACCAAATCACAGAGCAAAACAGGCCGTGGGGGAATGTTTTACAAGCCCTCCTCCCAGGCCCTATTCCCTGAGGGCAGTGGCCGCCTGCCCCAAACTAACCCCTCCACCTGCTCCCAACAATGATAATTAAGGTCTGAACCTGGCGTCTTTAAGAAGTGCAACCCTGTTACAGTCTTGAAGAACTGCAGATAAATAATACATGAGCCTTAACTTCTGCCGGTTTAGTTAGTTCTAAACTAATGGCTACCACGCTAAACCAGTAAGAAGCTGTTTCAGGACAAAATTCTGTAAGGAGACAGCTTCCCTCATTTAGCCCAAGCAGTGCCTTTAGGCGTCCATAAGACCCAGGTGTCTGTATTTCTAACAAATCCTAAGGGTTTCTTTAGCTCAGGTGTTCTAAAGGTTGGCTTGAGAATTAGAATCCCCATCTCTGATATGTACATTTTACTATTCATAGTTATAAAACATAAACTTCACAAGCCCTGAAGTAAATTTTGATACTAGTTAATAATGTCTCCTTATTGTGAAATGGAAGATAATGATTGAAAACAATTTTTTAATCTGTCTTAGGCTGAATTCTCATCTAGGAGTTCTGGTCTTGCACTATCTGTGTTGGGAAATCAACTTCTTAATCTCAGGCTTTCATTACTGAGCTTTAATCTTTGTATAAACCTTGACTCAAGAGACCTGAGTCTATGAATTGATTTCAACAGGTGAATACTGTGAATGGCTGCAGAGACTGGGGTGTAGCTATGGGCTGATCTCCGCTCTTTACTCTCTCACAGCTAAGCCTGCTCAAGCCTCTTCTCATCAGGGAAGCTGATATCTTCTTGAGGTTTTCTCCTCCTCTCAAATAGACCAAGAACTCTAGGAAGTCTAAGGCTAAGAGGTCAGTCCAACTTCTACACTCACATGTGGAGAGTCAGAAAATCCACGGGCTATGGCCATTGCTTCTCTTGACACAAAGACAGTATTGGTGCCCGAAGACGCAGAAATCCACACAGATCACGAGGACATTTGAGGGAGTATAATCCACTATTATATAATCCTCAGCAGAGGGCAATTCCACTGATGTGTTCTTTCAACAACTATTTGTTGACTGTCCCTAGATAAGGGGACACCCTTTATCCCCCTCAGTGAGTGGATAACATTATCCCCCCACTCTGGCGCTTTCTGAGGATAAGCAGAGCCCATGGAGCCCTGATATCTGGCCCTCAGTTACCAAAAAGCAGTGGGACCAACACTTCTAGAAAAAGTCATCCTTGATCTCCTGTTCTCTCTCCTAATGTTCCTCTGGCACTTTTCCTAGATTTTTTTTTAATTTACTTAATTTAATTCAATTTTATTTCTAGTTTCTTAGAAAATAATAACCATTAAAAAACAGGACACCCCTGTCTAGTTCAAGCTATATTCGGTGTCATTTGAAAAAGAAATACCATCAACTGCAGAGAAACTTTTGGAAGCTTCTAAGCCCTGCAGGTACCCACCGGCCCCATCTTATCAAGGTTTTTCGGTTTTGCCTACATGCTATTATCCATTAGAGCCTGTTCTAACTCAGACTCCAGAAATAACACTGAGAGACTGACAGCATCTTCCTCAGGAGGCCTGAGGCACAGAGGTGGCAGGGACTATCTCCAGTCCCGTGACCCAGTTACAACATCATTTCATGCTCCTGTGGCTTTAAATTCAGAATCTCATTTTATTCAAACTGCCAGTCGGCCCTGGTAAACAGAGCAATGGTGTGAAGGGTAATTACAGTGAAAGGGGCTGCTCACAATTTCCCTCACCTCCCGAGGCACACCCATTGTCCTGGGAAGGACAGGGGAGCAGAGGCCAGGGAGGGTCTCCAGAGCTCAGAAATGGCCCCACAGCATCCAACTCCACCATTTGGGAGGCCAGATGGGGAAAGGACCCCGAGGCTTCCCCTCCGGCTGCTCTGGCCTCACACTCCTTCCAGGTTATTCTCTGCGGGAGCCGGAGCACCGCAGAGAGCCTCCCTGGAAGAAAGCAGGCATCAGGAATGCCTCTGTGTCGCCAGCCCAGCACGGCAGCGTGACTGGAGATAAATGTATTTGGCAAACAGTATAACAACTGCTGTTACCACGTAGGGACACAGTGGTGCTTGAGCAACATGAATAAGTTACTTGGACTATGAAAATAAGGAGTCATCACTGCAAAGAGACTGGTTGGTTGACAATGGATGGTGGAACAACAGGAAGGCCAAGGTCTTTGCTGTCTGCCTGTAGCTACACAGGACATGCAGTCAGCAGGCTCCTGGGCCCTGGGCTGAGGCAGAGTGAAGGGACTAAAGGCCTCTACGTCCAAATCCAAAAATAGACCTTTGCATTCAAGTGCAATGCATTAGCAACTTTATTTCTTCTGAACATTTGCTTTCCATTTCAAGCCAGATCCTTTGGCAGAAATTTGCAATCTCACTTTGCAATTAATGAAGCTTTCATCTTAGACAGAAGCCAACTCAGTAGATTGGTGGAGTTTGGGGCCTACACCCTGAAGAAGATGGGGGGTGTATGGGTGTGTGTGCACAGGTATGGGCATGTGTGTCTGTGAAGGTGAGTGTGTGAGAGTGTGTAGACCCCCAGTTTTTATGGGATCAAAGGAGACATTTATTTAGTCAGATCACTGAGGAAGTATTGAAACTTTCTGGTTGAGAGCAATGGCAATGAACTCCATTCATCATACACACAACTAGCTGTGCATGCTTTGGGTTTCAGGATGGAAAATTCCAGAAGCCCTTCAGTCTCTGTTTGCTGCCCACAAAATGGCTGCAGAGTCATTCCCCAGTATATTCCAGCTCCCTCTCTGGAAGCCTCTTTTTCGGGACTGGGTATTTCTCTTCTTTGGGACCGATTCTGCTATTTGCCAGGGACATCTGCTCCAAATGCTGTGCATCTTATTTCTGTCCCAAAGGTGGACTACTTACCCAGAATGGCTGTTATCTCTTTGGCTCTTTGCTTTTTCTGAAATTTCAGCTCCTTCTCACGGCGGTTTGAAAATTAACAATTTACCTGACCTCCGCATGCCCTGACTTGAAACAGCGACGGGCCAGCTCTTCTCAGGAATAGTTTCATTCTTTGACATCCGCTAGTTGCTGAGACACATGACTTGTTTTATCTCTAATCCTCTCAATTAAACAGACAATATAGCAAAGAGGTTAAGAAAACGGGCCTTAAAATCAGTTTGCCTGGGTTCCTAGTTCCAGCTTCTCTTTCAGCTAGTTGTGTGGCTTTGAATAAATAACTTCCTTTTTCTACGCCTTGGTTTCTTTATTTGTAAAATAGAAATAATAATGAACCTACCTCATCAAGTTTTTGTGAAAATTCAGTGAGTTAACACAGTGTATGTTGCTTAGCAAGAGCCAAGTACATAGTAAGTGTTCAACAGGCGTTACCTTTTATTATCCATATGACAACCTTGCAAGGTGTATCTTATTCCAATATTCCAAGTGAGGAAGCTGAGCCCGGAGAAGTGACAAGGCCACAAAAAGAGTAAATGGAGAAGGTATATTTTAAATGTAGAAATATCATTCTCCAGAGCCCGTGCTCTTGCCACACCACACGCTGAGACGGGTCAGTGATACAACTAGGCATTTGCTCTAAGCCTTGATCAACTCCTGGGCATAATTAAAAGGTAAGCAAAGTCATAGCAACAGTTGATGATAGTAGTTATGGTTATAGAAGTCTGTGTTTCTCTGCTACATTGCCAATGCACCCCCATACTCCAAGCCTTTCCAAAAGAGAAATGAGTATTTTTTCACAGCTTTCTGCATGCAAGACAAGGAGGAAAAAGGAACAAAGTAAGAAAAGTAAGCCACCAAGGAAGAGCCTATGTCAGCTTGTGGAGAAGGAAACTTCTCATTTTCTTAGGAGGAAAAGAGTCTTATACTATATTCTTTTTTAAAAAAGTGTTTATGTGTTTTCCTTTTTTTTTTTTTAATTGTTTGATATTTGAGTTTTTTCTAGACATTTGGAGGAATTTTTTCCTAGTGGCTACATTTAAATCTATAACTTTGCCTGATACATTTAATCTTCTGTTTCCTTTAAGGAAGAGAAGTTTTTAAAAATTATCATAGGCTATAAATGATTCCTTTATGGTTTGTGCTGCAGGGTTTCTTATTTGATAAATCTTTGCCTATTCAAAGTCACAGTAGCATTTTTTTTTTTGCCGTACCAATTAACTCCAGAAAATGAATGACAATGAAATTAGCACATATGTTTTTCCTTTTTTTTTTTTTTTGCCTCCCTCTCTCTGCTTCCCGATTGAGCTGATTATATTATCTTTCTAGTGTTGGCCTTTGTAGTGGTAAATATACTTGTACTTTTATCCAGTGAAATACCAAGGGTGAGGCTGTGTGAGCTGTTCATGCCCGATGCTAGTAATAATGATATGCATTGTTCTTTAGAAAATATTTAAACAATAGTAAAACCAACTCTGAGTCAGGCTTGTCATTATTACCCCCGTGCACCAGTAATACAATATCGGTGATAAAATATTCTTCCTTACAAGGGCAGACCATTCCCACGGCCACCTTCCCCCACTTTCTATGCTCTGATCAGTTGTTCCATTAGCTTCACCTACTATCTTTTAATATCCTACTGTACCAGATGAGAAACATAGCAAAATAGCAATGAACCACTCACTCTTCTCTTCCTTTACCTCTTTCCTATATTTATCAGAGTTTTTAATATTTGTGTTGTGCTCCGTAGCTATAGTCCCCATATGTGTTTTTGTGTAATTACATAGATTCCATGATGCCCACAAATGATTTCTCTATATTTTATCACTCATCTCCTGATTGGCTGAAATTTATCCTTTAGTAGTTTTGTTTTCCTTTTTTAAAAAATTGTATTGCATATTTAAGGTGTAGAACATGCTGTTTGATATACATATAGATAGTGAAATGGTTACTATAATCAAGCAAAATAACATATCAATCATCTCACATAGCTACCCATTAGTGTGTGTACGTGAGAGAGAGAGAAAACAAGAGCATCTAAAATCCAAATGGTTTTTCTGAATCTCTTGAGACGATCATATGGTCTTTGTTTTTGCTTTGTTTATGTGGTGAATCAAGTTTATTGATTTGTGTACATTAAAACATCCTTGTATCCCTGGGATGAAACCCACTTGATCATGGTAAATTATCTTTTTGATGTGCTGTTGAATTTTGTTTGCTAGTATTTTGTTGAGGATTTCTGTATCTGTATTCATAGGGGATATTGGTCTGTAATTTTCATTTTTTGTTGTGTCCTTGCCTGACTTTAGTATCAAGGTGACATTTTCTTTTTTTTTTTTCTATTAATAACTTTGCATACTGTCTGTGCTAATTTTTAAAAATTTTTCATCTTCGAGTAAGGTAAATTTTTCATAAACCATGAGGGTCATGTGGAGAAGGACCTAGGACAGTGTTCCTGAAGGACCGAAATTTTCCTAGTGTCCCATATTAGAGTCCATGAGCTCTTTGAGAATTTGCTTTTCCCCAGATATAACATTAGTCATAGGTAGGAATATTTATAATATAAAAAGACACCTGCAGTCCCACCATGATCTCCACAAGGACAGCCTGATCCATATAAACTGTATTACCAACATAATTCTTCAGCTGGCCCCTCTCCCCAATTCTCAGAACAAAAACCAAGCCAAGGGAAAACTTCCATGACAGCCAATGTACCTTGTTCCCAATTTCCAAACAGGGGTGTTAGCTTTGCTCCTCTAGGTGAGGCCCCCACCTTTAAAAAGCACCCTTATTTCTGGAATCTACTGACATGGACGTCCTGTCTCTAATTCCTCCCATCTCTCTGTTTGATTGAGACCATCATTATACTATTTTACCTACTTTGTTGTTCAGAATGTATGCTATCACCCACTTTATTGAGACAGTTATTACATTTCCATTTCTCATTCTTTTTTGTTGCTTTCAGGTAAGTCTAAAGGATAAGTTGGAAATGCCAACTCTATATTACCTTCTTCAAGATCGAAGTCACAGGATGTTCTTATGAAAGAACCAATTTTGCAACTAAAAATGACAGAGTATAATAAAAAGAAAAGGAGGAGAAGAAGAAAGAAATTTAACTTTCCAGCAAAAAATCTGTTCTTCATTAAAAAGAAAAACACATAGTAGTCACTGTACACTCTTGAGTTCTAATTTGCTTTTCACACTGGCTACTATTTCTATCAGGAAATCCATGACTAAATCGTCTTGTTTGTCACCACTTGTTAACAAGGAGGTCATTTTATTTCAGTCCCAAAGGTTTGTCACTGCTGCAGATGCTACAGACTGATAACAACTGACATAATTTTTAAAGCTTTCTTTTAAAAGCAAGGAGACTGTGGCTTATCCCATCAGAGTATTGAATATATTGATTTTTTTTATTTAAAAATAAAGTTATAAAGTGAGAACACAGAATTATTCACCAGGGGAAAGAATCAGCTTACACACATTGACAGCTTTTTTTATTTGTGGGTGGCAGAAAGAGTGGGGAGACAAGAGAATTTTAAAATCAGTTGTCACACTTGACATTAAAGTTAATTGTGGATAAACGGAATCTTCTGACAGATTTTCTGTAGCCAATAATTTAGTAAAAGTGCTCTGCTTTGGAAAGCCAAGAATGTCAGCTAAAGGTCAGCTTGCAGGACATTAAAATGCCCCCTTTTTCTGTAACAGGATGTCAAAATTGGACTATTCCTGCCTCTGTCTAAAACTGAAGAAAGTAAACAATAGGTACTAAGTGCTCCTGCATTACAAAGTGAAGGGCAAAACCACTTCTGCAGGACTTGCAAGGTAAATGATAAGAATTCAGTTCTGCCATGATTCGCTCATCAACTGTCTTGAAGGTATAAAAAGATTACAGTTAAAAGGCTTGCAGAGTAGAATTACTGCAGAAAATTATGGAGTGCTGTAATACTACCTCTTCCCATCCTAGACGAGGGGAAGAGGGCAAGTAAAAGAAGTTTCTAGTGAACTGCTAAGCGAGTTTGCTCTTGGTCGCTTGGTATATGTAGAGTCCAAGCCTGATATCAGAACCATGCCTGAAAAAGTCTAAAGCAAGAAGCTGGAGCCTATGCTACCAGGTAAAAAACTACACTGGGAACAAACTGCTCTTCTTTGTGGGACAAGGGTATGTGAATGTTTTCTCTGATGAGATGTGGGTCACCTGGAGAAGAAAATTGAGCTGGAGCTACCCTGGAGTAGAGTGACCAGGAGATTCTCTGCGATGGACTACTGAGAGTGCAGAGGCTGAAACTCCATTCATGAAAAGCACAGTTAGAGGCCCCAGCAGGAGTATTTTTGTGGAAGTTACAATAATAGCACCTGAAAGAAAAATAATCAGCATTGGGGCCTGCTACATACAGAGAGCATCAGTGCCAGATTTCATTCCCTATTCAGAGGCAACTAGTGTTCAATATCACCAAAGATTAGTTTTACCTGCTCTCGAACTCCATTTAAATGGATTCCTACAACATGCACGCTTTCGTGTCTGCCTTATTTTGCTCAGAGCAAAGTTTTTGGGATACATTGATAATGTTGCACGTATCAGTAAGTTCTATTTTCTTCGTATTGCTGAGTGTATCCCACTGCATAATGTGTTTATCTAGAAGCTCTTTGGAATTTGTTTTTGCATTTAAGTCTATTTTCTAATTTAAAGTAATGTTTTATGTATGGTACAAAGTATGGATTGAGGTTCATTTTTTTTTCCATATAGATATCCAGTTGTTCCTGAACCATTTCTTGAAAAGACTCTCATGTGCTCATTAAATTGCCCAACAACTTTTGTTGCATAACCAATTACCACAAAAAATTAGTGGCTTAGAACAACTAACAACTAGTTTTATTTTCCTCAGTATTTTTTGGGTTAAGAGTTCAAGAAAGACTCTGCTGGGCAGTTCTTACTTGAGATTTTCATTTGGATGCAGTCGAGTGTCTCATGGGACCACAGTAATCTGAAGTCTCAGTTGGGCTGGATGTCAAATATGCCTCACTTAGGTGACTGGCATGCTGGCTGTCTGCAGGGAGCGCAGGTGATGATGTCAGTCAAAGTGTCCACATGTGACCCCTCCAGCATGGCAATCAGGGGGTAGTCAAACTTCTTACATAATCACTGGCTTTCCCCCAAAAGGGGTGGCCTAAGAGAACCTGGCAGAAGGTGCATGGCTTTCCATGACCTATTCTCAGAAATTACATAGTGTCACTTCCATCATATTCTTTTGGTCAAAGCAATCATAAGCCCATTTATATTCAAGAGAACCTTACATCTATCCTGGTAGGAGTTATGTCTAAGAATTTGTAGTCATCTTTAAAAACACAACACCATATATGTGTGAGTCTATTTCCGGACTGTTTTTTCTGTTTTATTGACCTACAGTATTTGTCTATCCTAAGCAATATGTTAATTACAGTAAATTAAAGTAAGTCTTGAAATCAGGGAGGTAAGTTCTTCATTGTTAAAATTGTTTTGGCTATACTAAGTTCTTTGCATTTCCATATAAATCAGCTTGTCAGTTTCTATTAAATTAAAAAAAAAAACCCTGCTTGGATTTCAATTGACACTATATTGAATCTATAGAAGAATATGGGAAGAATTGATTTCTTAACAATATTAAATCTTGCAATTCATAAACAGTATATTTCTCCATGTATTAGGTCTTCTTTTACTCCTTTCAGCAATGTTTTGTAGTGTTTTATTTTGTTTCCATGTAGAGGTTTACACATTATTCATTAAATTTATCCCTATGTGTTTGATTTTTTTTGATGCTATTGACAATGGAATTGACTTTTAATTGATTTTCCAATTTTTCCTTGTTTATATGTGGAAAATCAATTGTTTTTGTATATTGACCTTGAATCTTGCAACCTGACTAAATTAACTTATTAGTTCTAATACCTCTAGTATAATGTTGGAAAGAAGTTTTAAGAGTGAATGTCTTGCCTTGTTCCCATGCTTACAGATCAACCTTGAAGTTTTTGGGTGATAATGTCTCCCTTGTTTTTCTGCTTCAATCCTACTCTTCATTCTTTCAGGGACTCCAATTACATATAAGTTAGACTGATTGCTGTTGCCCCATAGATCTCTAAGGCTGTTACTTTTTTCAGGCTCTTTTTCAATTTGGATAGTTCACTGATATTTTCTCCTACAGTTCTCAGTCTCCTGCTAAACTCATCCAATGAATTTTCCATTTTATATATTTTATATTTTTTAGTTCTTGTGTTTCCATTTGGTTCTTATTTTATAGTTTCAATTTCTCTACTGAGATAGTCTATCTATTTACCAATTGTGACCATCTTCTCCTTTAAATCATGGAATATATTTATAATAGCTGTGTAAGTTCTTTTCTGCTAATTCCAACATCTCTGTCATCTCTGGGTATGTTTCCATTGATCATTTTTTATACTAGTCATAGGGCATATTTTCCTACTTCTTTCCCTACGGTCAGAATAGCCCTACCTCTGAGTTGTGACCTTTCTGGGGTTTCAATTGAATGCCTGCAGTTCCAGCAAGGTCTCTCTACTTTGGTTAGCCAGAACTCTAATGCCACCCTGAACTTTGTGATCTCCAAAATCTCACGTCAGTTCACAGATCTGACAGGCTATTTTCTGCCAGGCCTTGCAGACTCTCTCTCTATACATGCAGCTTAATATTTGGCTAAAGATTCAAGGGAACCCCCATGCAGATTTCTGAACTTCCTTTTCTGTCCAGCTTCCTCCTTTCAGGTATGCTTCTCTGCACGTTCCAGCCTCAGCAGCTCGAAATTCTGACTCCTAAGCTCAGTGAGACTGTTGTGTTTTGCTTGGATTTTAACGTCCTGCACCATGGTCTGAAAGTACCTACAATTAGAAAGTTGGGGTGGTCATGGGGCTCATGTGTTTTCTTTCTCTCAAGGATTACAGTCCATTGCTGCCTGTTTTCCATCATCTGAAAACAGTTGTTTCATATGCTTTGTCTAGCTTTACGGTTGACTACGTTAGAAGAACTAGTCAAGTACCAGTTCCTACCATGGCTGGAATGCCAGATAACATTTCATTACCTAAGAGTACCTGCAGACATATTAGAAACTGGCTGATATTTCATCCCGGAAACGAAATATCCACAGTATTTGAAAGGACAATTATGAGAAAAAAATAAATTTGTTTTCTACTTGCACCCTATAGAGTTCAACTCATTCAATATACTTGTTACATTACCATTTCAGAAATTTATGTGTGTGTGTATATGTATTGTATAAGAAAGAGGGTAGGTTTTGGCAGAACTAATGCTGCCATTTAATTAAGGAATGGAGGAAATGGTGACCTGTAAAATCTCTGGTTGTAACGGAATGAAGTTAGAGTGTGTTGGGGCCAGAGGAGCCCTGGATTTGGAATCAGTCCCAGCTCTGTTTCTTATTATCATTACTGAGCAAATCAGTTAGCCTCTCAAAGTCATTGTTCCCTATCAGTACAGCTGGGTTATAACACTGGCCCCTCCTTTTGCCACAAGTAGCAGATGTGAAAGTGTTTATAAACTCTGTATATTCATTAAAAAAAAAAAAACTTGATTTAGGAACTATATGACATACAAGAACAAAAGCTGTATCCTACAACTTGGATACACAGTCTACTCCCAACTGTCTTCTCTTGGTATATAGGAATATAATAATAATGGTAGCTCCCATGTGTTCAGTCTCTGCTACATGCCTGGCACCATTTTGGAGATTTTAGCTTATTTACTCTCTGCAACAGACTTGATTGCCAGGTGTTAACATCCTGATTTTGCAAATCGGGGAACCAAGACTAAGCAAAATTAAAAGAAGCTTGCACTCAAGGTCAAATGCCAAATCCAGAGATCAAATTCTGACTCTTGAGTCTACAAAGCCTGGGTTTTTCCCATTAGACCACATCGACCATGGACAGTCATCATTTCTCTAGGCCTTAGGACTCTCTTTCATGAAATGAGTATTTTGAACCACATGGTAAGTATTATTATCCTTTCTCACCTAAACACACACAATCGCAACATGTTTCTCTAATCTTATTAAACCTCAGGTGTAAAGAAGCCTAGTCTAATTCCACATCCATATAACTGAGAAATGTTGAATTCTAGGAGTATATTTGGTCTGGCTTTCAGATTCAGCTTCTGATTTTTAAATCTTATTTGAATCAATTACACAGGCTTTGGTGCTCAACTTTTTTTCTCCTCTATGCTGGTCATATGCACAGTGCATTGCTAGCTGCATCATTTGTCATTACTGATCATGGAGGTTGAGGAAATGTATCCCGAATGGATGTATTTTAAGAAGAGTTCCCCTACTTATTCTGATATGCCTTCTGCCCACTGAGATGGTCCAAGAAAATCTTACTGTGCATTTCTTTGTGCACAGCTCCACTCACATTGCAGGCATTTTACCCTATGCTCACTAATACTAATCATCACTTTTATCTCTTTATTTTTAAATCCATGCAATTTAGGGCAATAATATTTCCAGCTTGCAATTATAGCTGGGGGGTTGACCTGAGAAGTGAGAAAAGGAAAAACCTTCATCTCTGTCTTCATTGATGAGGTTTGAAACGGGGAAATGGTGGGAGGAAGAACACATTTTTGCCTTCTGTGCAGAGACAGAGAGGCCAGCCTTTGAGACAGTGAGAGATCCTTGCATGAGCATTAGTGGACAGAGGGTATATTCAAACAAGCACATCAAATACACCATCAAAGGGACATTCCCTCACCTCCCTGGAAATCACCACACTCAGTGACAGATGGTACAGCTGGAACTGCCTGGTGTATATGAAAGGCATAGAAGAAAAGAAAACATTAAGCACCAAGGCCAGTGAGGTTGGCATATGATGGGTTCAGAGAGAGGAGAGAACTGGTCCCAAATATTTCTATCTGTAGGGATATGAAGATGTACTAGCTGGATCCTTAGAGCAGATACTCTCCTGGCACAACCTAGGGGTCCTATGGGGATCTAAACCCCCAGGGTTTTTTGGGTTCAAAAAAGTCCTTGATATGCTCTAACTTCAAGTCTCCAAGTGTGATGAGAAACTGACAAGTAGTAATGTGATAACTCGGCTGTCACCTCCAAATCATTAATTTCTCTTCCTGATTATCAGCCACATGGTCTTAAACCACTAAACGTGTTAACATGTCACTACCAGTCAGTTATGCATCACCCTGGGAGACCTGAAGTTAGAAAATATCAAGGGTGAAGTCAGCGAATATTACGGGTGGTTTGGAGCAGAAAATCACTTGGCTGAAAAGCAAGCTTTTGAGGCGCCCTGCCTCCTGCAGAAATTCAGTCAATCTCTACCTCCAAGTTGACCTCTTTTTCAATCTCTTGAATTTAAAATTAATGCAGCATCACTCTTCGCTGCATGATTGAAGATTCTAAACTCTGAAATGTAATCATATGCAAAATGTTAGCAGGGCAAAAGATCAAGGACCTGTATAAGACAATTTGACGCATACAGAGGCCAAGTCAGAAAAGCCAAGGCAGAAAATAAATTGCAACTAGCAAGGGCGTGAAGGAGCAGCTGGGCCATGCTTTAGAAATACATTAGCAGTGCAAGCAAAGTGTAGACTCCTTAATTGTTGTGGTGAAAAGGGAAATAGAACAAGAGATAACAGCAAAATGGTGGAGATGCTTAACATCTCCATCATCAAAAGATACACATCAAGTGCATGGATAGTTTGACTTAATTTTTGATAAAAACAAACAAACAAACAAACAAACGCCTTCAATAACCTAACCAGAGACCTAATCCTGAGTGTACGTGAAAGAAAAAAGAAAGTCAGGCTGATTAGAAAGTCCTTTATCAACTGCCTACTGGACATGTCTGGATGTCTCAAAGTCACTGCAAACTCAATCCACTCAAAACAAAATTCATCACATTCCATCAAAAATAATCCCTCTCCCAAAATATCTGCTGTCACTGCCAATGGCACCACCATTCATTTTCCCAAATCTTCAAGCCTTGAAACTTTTGAGTTTTCTTTGACTCATGTCTTTCCCATCCTTAATGTTTATTGTCACCAACTTTAGTGGGTTTTTTCTTACAAAACATCTCTTGATCTATTCCTTTCTCTGCGTCCACTGCTTCCTTTTAATCTTTCATCTTGCAAATTAATTCTTACACTATCTCCAGCTGCCTCTCAGAATCTACTCATTTCATACACCACATTTACTGTTGCAGTTCTATTCCAAAACCACAAAAGTTCCCTGTTTTCTATCTCATCAACTCTTTACCCACCAGCATAATTCTATACAAGATATGAAATCTTATGTGATGTGATTTGTCACCTCAGTTCTTTCATCTTTTCTCTAGTCTAGTCACCAAACCTCTCAGACGTTCCAATTCTGTCCCTCATCAAAGGTGTATTTTTTTTTTCCAAGGACCCATACAGACACAAACACTGAATATGGGCTCTGCTTGGACCCAAACTCAAGGGGCTTATGCTGCAGATCTTGGTTCAAATGTCCAAGTTCTTTCTCATTAGCCACTTGGACACCTTTGAGTTCTGTAATTGAAAATGAAAAGAGAGAACATGGCGGGGAAAGTAGCAGCATTGACACTTTGAACAGAATTTAGCTTGGGCTGCTGGGCATGGTTTTTTTTTACAGGATAAGTCACATTGGCTTCTATAACCAAAAACATACCTTCTCGGTGACTTAACATGACAGAGGTTTGTTTCTCTCTCATCCCACAGTCCAACATGAGTCGGTGGTGTGAGGGCAGGAGTGAGGAGTGGCGGGCAGTGGGTAATAGGCTTCTCAGGCACCCAGACACCTTCAGTCTTGAAGTACCATGACTTTCAAGGTGACTTTCCAAGCTGCTGACAAGCAGGGAAAGAGAAGAGATGAAGGCTAAGAAGTCTAGGAGCATCACAAGGGCCAAGCCTGGAAGTGGCCTACATCACTTCTTCCCATATTCTATTAGACAGAACTTGGTCAAATGGCCCCAAACTAACTGCCAAGGATCTGGGAAATATAGTTCAGCTATGGGTCCAGGAAGGAGAAGAAAAGTGCAGATATTTTTGAGGACCAGTATTTTCTGCCCATCATTCAAGTTTCAACTCCTTTCTGGCTGCCTAGAACCTATTCTTAGATTCACTCTCCAATCCATATGTATTTATTCCCAGTTTAAATCACTAATTCCTATTGGGGAACCAATCCTTTGAGCCATTTATATTCATTTTTTTAATCACACGGGTTAACAGCATTCCATCTTCTGGATTTTGCCATCTCTGTTTGGTTTTAACTAGTTTAGCTTCTGGATACACCTCAGCTTCATGACTGGCAGGTTCTACCCTGTTCTCTCCCTGCCTCACAGAGAAGACCCCAGATGCTGATGGCCAATTCCTGCATCTCAAAAGAATAACAATGGTCTCAATTAGTCCAACATTCGTACTCTACCCACGTATACAGTTTGATAGAACAAACACTGGAATCAGAGGCCTGAGTTCAAATCTTTTAGGGCCCTGCTGCTGACTGTGTAACCTCACTGTGGAATCAACCTCTCTAAGGCTCAGTTTCCTTACCTGTAAAATGAAGATAATAGCATCTACTTTCAGAGTTGTGAGGACTGAATAAAAGCTTTCTTAAATACTTAACACAAAAGTGGTACCATTAGTCAATTGAATGAGGAGGTAATTTTGGCATTGTTAAACTGGAGACAAATTCTTAATAATACCAAGGAAAGAGTCAATAATGTCAGTGTTGCCTCCCAACCGGGCTGTATTGCCCACTGCGCAGAGAAGAGCCAATACATTAAGGCATCGGGATTGCAATGGAGAAAGGGTTCAATTCCACAAAGCATGAAGTGGGGAGATGGGAGGAATTTCTCAAATTCACCTCCTCAAGAATTTGGGAGATGGGTTTTTTGTTTGTTTGTTTTTGTTTATTTACTTATTTATTCTTTTTTTTAATTTCAGAATATTGTGGTTTGGCAGACAAAGAATTAGGCAATGGGGTTTGCTCATTGTTTAGGTCCGGAGCAAAATCACAGGGATGTAGATCATCTTCTTGTGTTGAGTCAGTTCCTGGGTTGGGGTCACAATGCCAGTTGAGTCAGTTTCTTGGTATGGGCTGCTGGTGTGGGTGGATTAGCTAATCCACTGGAATGCAGGGCCTGAAAAATATCTCAGAAACTACCTTTAGGTTTCGAGAACGTGATGTTACCTACAGAGAAAGTTAAGAATCTTTATGACCATCAGCTATATGACTTCTGAGTAGCAACTATAGAAAAGCAAACTAGGGGACAGTGGCTGGTTATTATCATTATTTTTAGCTATGCCTGTGCCTTTGCAGAGTTTAGGCTCTTACCACAGTTCTCGCCTTGCACCCCTTTATTAATTTGTGAAGGCGGTTTCGTTAGCATCTCAGACAACGACAACAGGCTGAGGGAGATTTTTGGAAATTAGGTGATAACCTAGGAAGACTCTGCTGTAATAACTGAAACCAAAGTTAATATCTTCCCCTCTGTAACAGGATGTTAAAATGGATGCTTCTGGCTCTGTGTCTTCACAGAGGTTCCAAGAACAGTAAAGTAAGTGACAATTACCTGCACATACTGAAGCAGGGTGTTTGACCACACATGAAGAACATATGATGAGATTCTGGAATCAGTTAGACCCCCATTACCCCACCAGCCACCACCAAGCCACAAACAAACAAAGGATTCAATGAAGGAGGGAAGGAGAAGACAGAAAAGAGGGCTTTTTGGGAGGGAGATGTCTGAGGGCTGTTTACCCTGAGGTAGGAGAGGGGACTCTTCCTCCAGTGTCCCGTCATAAAAGCAGTCCACCTGGAGAGCCGGATGTGTCTTCTAGGGTTGCGGTCCTCAAACCCCCAGCAGAGGACCAGTACAGGTCCCTGGACTGTTAGGAATCGGGCTGCACAGCAGGTGGTGAGCGGTGGGCGAGCGAACAAAGCTTCATCTGTATTTACAGCCACTCCCCAATTTTCCTGACCCTGATGCAGGCCTAGGCTAATGTGTGTGTTTGTGTCTTCATTCTTAACAGAGAAAAAAAAAAAAAACACTTAAAAAATTAAAAAATAAAATAAAAAATTTTTAAATAGGAAAAAATCATATAGAATAATGATATAAAGACAATATTTTTGTATAGCTGTACAATGTGCTTGTGTTTTGAGCTGTTATTACAAAAGAATCTATAAGTTAAAAAAACTAAAAAGTTTATAAAGTAAAAAAGTTACCGCAAGCTAATTATTGAAGAAATAAAAATATTTTTTATCAATTTAGTGCAGCCTAAGTGTACAGTGTTTATAAAGTCTACAATAGTGCAAGCAATGTCCTAGGCCTTCACAGACACTCGCCACCCACTCACTGACTCACCCAGCACGACTTCCAGTCCTGCGAGCTCCACTCGTGGTAAGCACCCTATATAGGTGTATCACTTTTTATCTTTTATACAGTATCTTTACTGTACCTTTTCTATGTTCAGACATGTTTAGAGACACGAATACATACCACCGTGTGACAACTGTCAGCAGTACCCAGTACAGTCACGTGCTGCACAGGTTGCAGCCTGGGAGCGATAGATTGTGTGTGGAGCACAGGTGTGTGGCAGGCTGTGTCATTCATGCTTGTGTGGGCACACTCTGTGATGAAAACACCTAACCACGAATTTTTCAGAATGTATCTTCTTTGTTAAGCGACACATGACTGCACATATCTGGAGAGTAGAGCTGATGGGAATTAACAGAATGGATATGGATGGAAAAAGAGAAATCAAGAATGAGCCTACAAGGATCCCTATTCTCAAGACAACGGTCTGTTAGCCGACATCTCTAGGGTAAAACTTCAGAGCCCGGCTCTGTTTTAGAAGGGAGAAGTATTATTTCTAAACACGGCCTAGACCCATCCATTTTTCCACACCTCCTTCGCTCATTTGAATAACTGTGTGTCTTCCCTCTTCACTCAACTGTGGGCTCCAAAGGGCAGGGATTATTCTTATTCGTCCTTCTTTGCTCCACTCCACCTAGTGCAATGATTTGTAGAGAATAGGATTGAATGAAACTTTTTTGTTCCTGTTGAGTTTGCTTAAGAGAGATTTGAAACATACAAACTGTTGTAAACTTCCCTAATTCCTTCAAATCCCCTCACAAAGTGGCCTTAAGGTTTTCTTTTTTGGAACACTAATATACGGATTTGTTTACATATGCAGATTTTTTTTTTTTTTCGGCAAGTTTGGAGGATTTGAGGATATGCCAGAAATTGAAGATTACAAAAGAGGAAATCCTTTTATTCCTGCCATTTACTTCACAAAAGAATTAGAATTTCTTTTAACAAAGTACATTCATATATTTGACAGATTTTAGGTAACTAAATTCTAAAGGAAACAACCAAAGCCAATTCAGTATCTTACACGTGCTGGATATTAATTAATACAGTTAATTAAAGCAATTTGAAATCACCCTTTCCCGATACCATCAGCACTGGCTTTTCAACTAATAAAGAACCTTTCTTAAGTATTATGAATTGTTATGAAAATCACAAATTGCAGAGGCATTTATGGAGGAGAAATAATTTATTCATTAATTACTAAAATTCACTGACCATAAATTTGTCACTGAAATAAAACTGTGGCACTTATGCCCAGATGCACTCATAAATAACTAAATAATTAAACTCACAGCCAAAGAACAAAAGCCGCTCAATGGGCACAATGAAATCCAAATTAGTATCTCGCAGGACTAAAATAGAAAATGTAATAAAAATTATGCTAATCTGCATGTGACCCTGTCAAAGCTTTTATGCTAGCAGTTTCCAGAAATTCCACTTTGTTTTCCAAAACTTAGTTCCTGTTTGGTGTCCTTTAAAAAAGACAAAGTATTTAAAGCATTCCAAGGCATATGCTGTCCCCATCGACACTGTACTGGTTGTGACAATAAAGATGTGGTCTTCTAGCTCTCTAAGGACATCCTTTCCCAACTTCTTATTTTACCAGCATGGGCCCAACCCTCCTCCATGAGTAAAAAGCCAGGGAAAGAAAGATGAGGAGAACCAGCAACTATTGAACACCTATGATTCACTAACAACTGCACTCAACACCTGGCTTAAATAGATTCACTTATTTAACAGCTGTGATAAATTTTCTCCATTTTCAAACAACAAAATTGAAACTAAAGAGTTAATTAGATTGCTCAAAAGTCAGTCAGGACCAGAGGTTTTGTATCCAGCTTTTCCTAACTCCAAAGGCTACATATATATATATATGCCTAAAGATAGGACCTCAGTCTATCTGTGCATCCTGCACAGAAATCCCCAGTGAGTCTACAGCTCTGGGTTTAGTCCACCCTGCCTAGGCCAGTCTGCTCAGGGGAGAGCAGCTCCCTTTTTTGCATCAAGCTGTTCTGCCCAGCAACCTCTTTCTGTCTCTGGGAAGCAAATCAATGCATTGAAAGCAATCTGAAGACCTCTGATATATCAGAAGCATGTTGACTGTAAGAGATTACACGCATTCCTGTGTTCTCCAATGTTGTATGAAAATATGAGGAAGATGGCTAGGAAAATCACTGGAGCAGCCCTTGAATGATGAGTTAGATATCAGAAGAGTAAGTACCAAAATAATTAGTTACCATGTCTGCCTCTTCTTGACCCTACCAGTTTTTTATAAAAAATAACCGGGTTTGGATCCATAGAACTTCAACTTCTTATCTTTGCCCTCCCTGTTACTACCTAAGTCACTTTGGTCAAAATCATTACCTTGCAGAGCCTCTGTCTTCATATTTGCAAAATTGTATCAATTAAGTCAACTTCACATAGTGCTGGAGGCTCCAAACAAGAGTCTGTGCACCTGAAAAGAGGCCAACAGGGTAAATGTAGGTCTCATGTGTTTTGCTTGACCAGTAGGGCAGTTTTTTAAAATCTGAATTTGAACCTAAGAGGGAAACACATGTCCCAGTTGGGCACAGTCCCCACCATTCCCTACTGTCATATAACAGGCAGGTCCACACGTGGACACTATCTGCCTGGGCCCTGAGATATTTGAGTTTGCATCTTCTATGTTTGAATATCTTCTTTGAACTGCAAGGAATCATATGAATATTGTAAATATTGTTTATTTCTTTGAGGACAAGAATCATATCTTAATATCCTCTTGTCACACAGATATGGAGATCCAAATGGAAGATGCTAGAAATGAAATCATACTGATGGGGTCCCAATGGAAGCTGTGGCACGCTCTGCAGAAGAGTCATTCTCCTAAACCTGATCAAACTGCAAAACACTGATTTCCAGGACCCAAGACATTAACTGGTCTTCCTTTGGCTTTCCAGAGAACGCTCAGATTCTTTTAAAGAAAGAATCTTAATGCTTGACTTGGATTGAAAACCTGCATTTGTATGCTACAGCAATTGTTCGGGTCATGGACGTTTTACAAGGAAATCAAATAAGTAAATCAATAGTACAGAAACCGTTTACCCCAGGGCCCATCTGCTACCCTGTGGTTCATTACAGTACTTAATATTGTCATGATTAGAGTTCCTCTCTTGTGAGTTCCAGGAATAAACAGTGTTTTGAATGTATGAAAAGTTATTATATATTCTTCTAAACAACTTCCAAAGAATCTTTACACACCACGGAGCCCTGGGTATTGCATGACACCAGGGGAGGTTCAGCCAGGATCAAAAGCATGAATTACAGGTCAGGCTAGCCACGGGAGAGGGAAAACAGCAAGAACAGCTATTTCAGTCTCACTATTCCAAACCTTCTCATGCAGGCTGGGTGCCTTTCTTTCTACCTACTAGTGAAAGAATAAAATATATGTAAGAAAATTGTATGTTCTAGACTTCTTGACATTAATTTGCATAAATGGACAAAAACCCACAAGTTTACATCAATTCCATATCCTTATTCATAATTGGACAATTTTCTCCAGTGGTTTAAATAATACCTTTCAGCCAAAGCTTTCAGATTGCTCCTCCATAGTAACTGTATTTCTCTTAGTACCGTATAAACTCGGTTAAAAACAAGAGCATTGGAGTCTTTATGTTGCAAATAAAAAGGGAGACAAAAGGATTAGCCCCAAATCCGAATCTGGCGCTAGAAACTGGCTGCCCTTTCCTGGTCCTCTTCCTCTAGTCCCACATCATGCTGTTGAGAGACATGTGAACAGGAATCCAGATCAGCAAGATGGGCTCCATCCAACATAAGTGGTGCTCAACACAGACATAAGTAGGAGAGAGTAAATTTCAACCTAGAGACTTTTGGCAGTGCATCTTTGGGAGAGGTTAATAAATCATTCACTAGTCTTGTTTTCACTCTCTACACTAATGATCCCAAATATGAGGGCCAAGGGTCCTCTGGAGTTTTGGAAAGTTAATACAAGAAGGGATAGAAGAATCCATATTTTCAAAGCATATATCCTCAAACTTTGTAAATTGCATAAATCTAATAGATTAGATTTTCTAATCTATGCAATAAGATTAGAAAAGCTGATACTTTTTCTAATCTTATACAATTTGTGCTGCTCAGATTTATGAAATACCAATTTTTTGAAGTTCTATTAAATTCATAATGGTCTTGTAATTATGCATTGCCACAATGATTATATGATAAAAGTACAAATACTATTTATTATGTGGGAGTCATTGAAAAATAAAAGAAGTTTTGTGCATTTAAAGAGTTGGGACCCACTATCCTAAATTATATGCTCAAGTCTATGCTACAAAACACAATTAGATACAAGGAATCGAGTTTTTTTTTTTGAGTAATTAATACCTTGAAGCATAATTTTTAGTACTTTTATTCTTTCACCATTTCATTATTTCCACTTATACCTGTGTCCACTTCTAGGAAGTTTTGTTTCCCAAGGAACACCTATTAAATAACTTCTTATTTCATCCTTTCACAGTAAACATATGCATTCAATTAGGATTTTTAAATTCTTTTAATTAAAAGTCTCCTTTCCCTTTCTGTTACTTAGTTTACAGACAGCTAATGGGAATTGCAGCTTTGAAGTTTTTTCAATTTATTTTGAGTTGATTTTTAAAGTGATCACAGAATCTCCAACACTGATTTCTCTGTCAGAGCCTCTGATAAACACAATGGCTATCTGAACACCATATTTATTTTTATCACTTTCTGATAATTAAGAACATTCTGCATTACTTAGTTCAGAAATAGTGCTATAACCAGTGACATAGTCCTTTGTTTCACAACTGGCTCCAAGCCAGAAAAACATGATTGATTTTTCTGCAGAGTTTTATTTTCCAGAGTTTATTGAAGTAATCCCCAAGCAAACTTAGGCACAATGCTGATTTCAGTATAGACTTCTTCCGGACCAGTCTATGGACTAAAAAACCGCTGTCCTACAATAGAAAACCTGGGAAAAGGGTAATTGTTATCATGGGCATTGTACTGGTCTTTTCCTATTGTTGGAAAGTCTATGAGAGACTGAAAGTTTAGAAGACAATAAATTGCAACTCTCATAACCTAGAAGGAAAAAATACCCGAGGCTACCTAAAATAGCCATGGACTTGGCAATCGTGCACAGGTGACACTGTTAAGTTCTGTGTATGATCATCTTTGTTGTAATCATTATTATTTTACACATGAAATGTATAATGAAACCAAAGCTTAAAATACTACTTTTACCTTGGGCTTAATTATGGACTTTCAGTCAAATTTCAAATGCATTACACACACGTGCACACACGCACGATGGTATTCTTTCTGAATACACTATCCACTTATCCCTTTGGTTAGATAATTGACCTTGGTAACCGAGAAAACAGTCCTGGATCTAAAGCAAGAAATGAAAGGGAGAAATCTTAAGGAAAAAGTAAAAGACAATTATGAAATGTTTCTTCAAAAAATGATTCCTCAAAATCACCCAAGGAATTTTTTATTTTTTCAATGCAACTTCTGATCCCCCAAGACTAATGTTTCAGTGAGACTTAGAGCCTAGGATCTGTATTTTTTTGTTTGTTTTTTTTTTCTTTTTTTCTTTTTTTTTTTTCAAACCCATTAAACCTGCTGAAGGATCTGTATTTTTTTAACCCATGATGTCATTTAAATAATCAGCCACATCTGGGCACCACTTAGCCGACCTGTTTTTGGAATGCCCCGTATAATCTAATCACCACCTAGTATTATGTTTTCCTAAAAATTCACCAGAGTCGCCAGTGTCAGCAGGCAGCCCCAGTCTTCCCTGCTACCTGAAGTCCAGCCAAGAGCCAACTTTACCACCTCTTTCTTGTTTGCTGGCTAGCAGAGAAACAGTACAGCGTGTGGTTGGACCAACCAAATCCAATGTTTAATTAGCACTTACTGTCTTCAAGAGTTGTTAATAGTTACCATCTGTTCTGATGGTACCACCTGGGCAAGGCCAGTTGTTTGATACTTTCGATATCAGCGCTGGTACTAACCAATGAGTAAGTGACTTGGGGCCATCCTGAATGATGAGCGTGCTATTCTACAGCAACTGCAACAGACTGAAAGAAACAAGGGACAGGGTAAGGGAGAGTGCCAGCCTTTGTGCACTCCCACAGCCAGGAGCTGTCCCCACAGTGACCATGCAGCCGTGAACTTGGGAAAACCACAGAAGCCCAGGGATCCTCAGCTGGGAATTTATTTTTGCTCCATATAGACAAGTCCTCTCATTGAGTCATTTCAGTTCAAAGTGATCCATGTCTTTTGTTTGATGTTTGTTTTGCTTGGGTTTGGTTTTAGAGACTGGTGACCAAAACAATAACTTTAGTCTACACAGTAGCTGAGGCATCCAGTTCTTTTAGAGATCTAGCTGCAATCAGCATTCTCACTGTGATTTTTGCATCTTCTTGAGCTACTTTGCCTAGTCCCAGAGTTCTGTAAGGACCTGAGTCTCAAGCATTTCATGAGATTTTGTAGATTTTGTTTAAGATGTTCCAGGTTACAGAGAGGGTCACCTTGTGGAATAAGAAGACTTCCACTAGCTACCTGGTTCCACTCTCACTACTCTCACCATTGTTACTCCCATCCTCTCCTACACCTCAGCTCTGCAATCTCAAGGCCAAACAGTATCAAAGTCTGGCTATAAAGTGGGATAGAGTAGTGGTTAAAGGCACGGACTCTGTCTGAAATCAGACTGCCTAGGTTCAAATCCCACCCTAGTCAGCACTGTGCCTTTAAATAAGACTGTTGGCCATTAGCTATATCATTTGTCAACAAGAAATTCTAATAATGGTGTCTTCTGCACTGGGATTTTGGGAGAATGATATGAGATCATGCATTAAAGCACAAAGTATAGAATTTAGAACATTAGGTGCTCACAAATATCACCCAGGAGGCAATTAATATTTGGTGATCCACTGAGCTATGAAATAATGCACCTAATCTGTTCCCTGCCTCATAAATGAGAATCAGAGTCCAGCTGTGAGTATTTATTGCTATTAATACTCAAATACTAGATGAAATCAAATACCAATGATTTCAAGGAATTTTCAGTGTAGTTAGGAACACACTACAAACACATGAAACAAGAGATCTGAGGAGCAATAAACACGTTGATGAAATCAATCAAATAGAAAACGTTAAGCAAAGCCGTGTTCAGAGTTGGGAAGTGATATTCAAGGAAAGCATTTTGGAGGAGACATTTTGAATCTGATGTCAAAAATGAGAAGTAACTGGTATGTGGCAAATATAAGAGAAATAGTTCAAATGATGGATATACTGAAGAAACACATACATTGATTGAAGTAGCAGGTTAATGCAAAACCCAAGCTAAGGCGAGATGGAGGAGGGGCAGGTTCTTTCAGAGCTCTAGGATCAGATCTGAGGGGTTGCGAGGAGCCCTCTGGGCATGCGCAGCTGCAGGCTTCCAAGCGAGAACAGGAGAGGCCGCGGAGGAGAAAGGCCTGGGTGAAGCGGGAGGCCTTGCCATGCGGAAATGCGGAGTGTGGGCCTCCGAGCTCTGTGGGATGAATGGAGACAGCACAGGTTAATCAAATAATATTCCAGAAATAATTTCATGACTTAGTATTTAATTTAATCATGATTTCTAGCACTTTATGAAATCAGAATCACTCATACACAGAGAAATACTTCCATGACATCATCTTCCATGACTGCAGCGATGGAGTGAGCCATAGGCACACACCCATGAGGCTGTAAGAAGGAGGAACTGCGAACTATGGGAACCAAGCAAGGAATTAAAGTAGGGTCTGGCTTAAAAGCAATCAGGCCTACATTCAAATCCTAGCTTTGCCAGTTGCTAGCTGGGTGACCTTGGGCACGCTACTTAACCTCTCTGAGCTTCCAGATCCTTCTGGGTAAAACACAGATAATGCCCACCTTGCAGAGTTCTTGTGGGGATTAAAGGTACCTTGTCCAGCACAATGCCTGGCACACAGTAAGCCCTCAAAAAATGCTAGACATTATTGTAGCATGCGATACAGGCAACTGAACCCAAACAACGTGAAGGATGTAACCTAGAGTTGAGAGTAATCAAAGGCCCCATCAGAAACCCCATAGTTTATTTTACTTTATTTTCTTTAAATTTTGTTAATTTTTTGTTTGTTTGTTTTTATTTCAGCTTATTATGGGGGTACCAAAGTTCTGGTTAGATATATTGCCCATGTCCCTCCCATTCCCCCGAGTCTGAGCTTCAAGCGTGTCCATTCCCCAGACAGTGCACATGGCACTCTTCATGTAGAAAACTTTGCATCATTTACTCACGTGTGGGAGCCACACAAGCACCTCAGGAGTTGTGTTCGCCTGCCCCCTAGCGGTGAGACAAGCGCACTCAGACATGCGTCAGAACATCTCACTTCGTTGATCATTACAAGCCTGAGGGCTGGAGAGGTGCAGTGACTTTCCCAAGGTCACGATGTTTAAAAGGTGGTTTTGGAATCCAGGTCGTGGCACTCCTCTTCAGGTTTTATCCAACCGCAGCAGGGCTGGAGAGAGCTGAGGGCAGTTTAAGTTGGACATTAAATGGAAACAAAGTGCTGGTCTCCCTGCCCCCACCTGTCTCACGCAATGAGACTATTTTCCTTTGGTAAAGGACGAGTTTAAACAGCCAGGCCCTCCTGCCATCTGGCTGACCTTTCATGGAGCCAGGCATAAATGGTTGTTGAAAAATAAAGGGAAGCTTGCAATGCTTGTGCTCAGAGAGAGCTGGGTTCCCATGGGGCAAAAGAAGCCAAATTCATGCCTGATAATAAAATCCTGATTTAGGGGGCACTAAACACATTTTTTACCAGGAAATTGGCTGGGGTGGGATAGAAGGGGTTTTTTTCCCTTCCACCCTGGGTGTGGTGGGCTGGGGGTAGTTTGCATCCAGATGAATTGGTTTGAATCCCAGCTACGTCTTTTAAGTGCTTTGTGGTCTTTCACTAACCTTCTAAGACTAGATCTTGTCATCTATAAAAGCCTAGTTTGAGAACCAATAATTGGAAAAAGAAAACAAAAGAAACAAAACTATGTTTGAGTACCAAATAGCAAAATTTTCAAAAGCCTAAGTGTTTTGTACCTAACAGAGCTTTATATAAAATGCAAGTTTTACCATATTTACATTACACTATAAGATGGGTATAAAAATCTACAACTTTGGAGAAAAACTGTCTATAACTCATTATGGAGTGTTGTGAACAAAGCTTTTAACCTCTCTGAGCCTCACTTTACTCTTCTTAAATATAAATATTCACTTTACAGGTTAATAATGAGAGTTCAGGGCACAGCATCTAGATGTTTGATAAATGTTAGTTGAATCTAAAATGAAAGCAACCAACCCTCAATTTTCTTTCTGCATGCTAAAACCATAAAATAATCAGGGCAGAAACTGGAGATGAAACTCAAGTCAGTCAATTTGAAAATTTGGTTAGAGGCTTGGTTGACAGACAAAATTAAAGCCAACATCAAGCATAACTCTGCAGATTTATAAGTGGAAAAATTGCCCTTAGTAAACCTGGCCCCATTAACATGACAGGATGCCATGGCCATACTTAGACAAATACCTGCCTTCTCCTTTGAAATTTAGGATAGAGAATTTGCTAATTTTTAGGGTTTTTCAAACTGTGTTCTATGAAACAATAAGCTTTGGGAGGGTTCTCAGAAGCCTGGAACAGAGGAATAGTGAAACTAGGAGAGGCAAACAGGTGGGCTGCTGGGCCCTCTATCTTTGGTTCCATGAGCAGCCACATTCATTAGTATTTGGGGGGAAAGGTTTCTGCTCTAAGACAATTTTTAAAAATATGACCAAGCTAGACCATGGCCCTTATGAGGAGATCCTGATTAGTTGGGCCTTCTTACATGTTGCCGAAGTGGCACTGTGAATCCTAACCAATTCTCTTATCAATGAGGACGAAGGGAAGAGGCTGAGGAGAGAGGAACAGGAGATCATTAAAGTAGCCAGCAGGTGGACACCGGAGGCTAAGGAAAAGGGAGATGTTGATCAAAGGGTACAAAGTTTCAGTTAGACAGGAGGAATAAGCTTTAGTGATCTATTGCACAGCATGGTGACTATAATAAATAATAATGCATTGCATATTTCAAAATTACTGAAATTTTAAATGTTTTCTCCACAAAAAAAAGTGATAAGTATGTGAGGCAATGGATTTGTTAATTAGCCTGACTTAATCATTCCACAATGTTAACATACATCAAAACATCACAAGTACCCCATGAATGTACACAATTATTATTTGTCAACACAAAATAAATACTAAAATCTCTTGTATTCCCCACCACTTTCTAGCCCCTTCAGTGTCCCCCCACTGAAATATAAGCTCCGTAAGAGGGCAAGTTCATCTGTTTTGTTCACTGTTTCAACTGCATTGTTGAGATCAGTGACTAGCACATAATGGGCACTCACATATTTGTGAGTTGAATGAACAAAAATGTGTGTGTATATATGCATATGTGTGTGTGAGATTTATGGATATATGTGTGCATGCCCAAACACACCGAAGGGTTGATCTGCCTACTGGGAACTCTTTGGGTTCAACGAACAGCCAGGAAAATTCAATTCAAAGGAGGAGCAGGAACAGTCACTCTTCCTGTGGTCCCTAGGCCTTTGCCCATTGGGTCACTGCTTTTGTCATTTTAACCAGTGGTCATTCCAGCAATCTACTCTTTAGGTGAAACATAAAAACCTAAAAAGAATACAGATTTTATTTTAAAAGCTGGGAGTTTTTAAAGACCCCAGTGTCCTGGCAAATACTTGCCTCTCCCAGAAAGAGTCAGAAAGAAATGACTGCAGCGAAATCGCACCCGCAAAGGATGGTTGGCTCCCAAGCTGGGGGCACCTTGGGAGTCCTGAAACGTGACAGCCTCTGTCAAAGCTGGCAGCCCGCTCCGGGAAAATCAGGGACTCTCCAGGCCGCTGCCTGGGGCGCTAACGCGTTCCCAAGTCTGTTCTGCAGGAAAACAGCCCTAAAGCTCGGTATAAGCACCTGATGGAGAAGTTAGGACGTCTTTTCCCCACATCTCAACGGGCGGGACTTGCTCCGTACAAGGCAGTGATCTTTCAAATGTCCTGTTAATTCTTCAGCCAGGGTCCTGTAGGACTCGGCGCTGGGGTGTCCCCAGACTAGTAACGTGGGACTGATGGGTGATTGAAACGCTAAAAGTTATAAAATACGACAGGGAAACGGGAAAAGGAGGCAGCCGGAGCTTGTTTTCCATCTGTGCCAACACTGCCACCTAGTGTTAGCAATACATAAAAACAACCTGCGAAGTAAACATTCTCACAAAGAAATAACAGAATTATTGGAACACGGTCTCGTTAACGTGCTATTTATTGCTGATTTTCTAAAATTGTGTCAATCCTATCTCATCTCAAAATCTGAAATAAAGCTTTTAGAAACTAGCATATTTATTGTTTTTGTAAAGCCCCGCGTTCACCATTCAGCTAAGAGTTAACATCTATTGTTTCAATTCACCAGCCACTTCCCTAAGAGCATCACATGAATTCAATCAGTTCCTGGCTACAAGAAGCTCATAAGAGAGGTGCTGCTAGTAGTCCCCGTTTTGCTTTTGCGCTACACAAAAGGAGAGTGAGGCACAGACAGGGGAAGTGCGTCCATCAAGGTTGCTCACGTAGGAAGCAGCTGAGCTTCAGTGTCACTGTCAAGGCGGTTGTCTTCTTAAGCTTCACACCGTCCTGCCCCTCAGAAGTGCCAACTGCCAGAAAGACAGTGCAAAATAATTAGAAAAATTGGATGGAACCCTCCAGGAGTTAGGGGACAAATACAGCACTTTGTGAAAAAAAAATTGGGGGGAGACTGTTTTGTCTGATCACCATCAGCTTTTCACATGGAGATTTAAGTTTCTACCACACATGTATTATAATAAAACAAAGAAGAGTGTGTCTCACAGCTAACACTCCAATTCTCCAACAGATGCAAATGTGTTTTAATGCAATCTCCTTCATACAGAATCATCAAAATACATTAAAAGGATCTAAGATGGGAAGACAAACAGAAAATGACAAGACCTAAGGTGCCTTGTCTGAGACACCTTCATCAATCCACTTCATTTTTTTGGCTTTCAGTTGCCAGGACTGTAAACATTTTTAATCCCATTTTTACTAATACCCCTTTATTTAGAAAAAAATAGAGAAGCACATAGTCCTCAATATGCATATTTATGGATAAATCTTATACAAGTACAATATCTTGTGTACATTGTTAAAATATGCTAATAAAAGGTAAATATAAAAAGTAGAATTTTAATTATTTATAAACTTTGTAACTTATAAAAACAAACTTTCCTCCCTCAAAATTTCTGAATATTTTTGTGAAAATAATATAATTGAATAGTTTCTATTTTTACAAAATGTCTTGGTTGGTGATAAACATCAGATTTTGGTTGTGAGCTACCGTATATGGGCCTTGGTCTGCATGGCTGTCACAAAGGAACGCAGACACAGGCGGGAGTTGATCCACCGCTGGTTCACTAAGTTATGGTGCTCACTGCCCAATGCCATCTACCAATTAAGCAAAGGTTTTGTTAAAAATGAGCTAGTAAATTTCCGCTACACTACAGTCATTCACTGACTTTTCCTTTTGTGTATATTTTAATAAAGTTGTTCAAACTCTGCTTAAAAAAATAGCATTTGAAAATATTTTTAAACGTTAGTTTCCAATGAGAATTTTTATACATGAAACATTTTTTGCAACAAAATTATAATGGAAACTTTTAAAATATTAATCTTCAAAATGTTCTCTCTATAACATGTTTCTTTCAAAAAGGAGCAATTTTTGGATTCATTTTTAAATGGTCATCTTTACAAGAAGTTAAGTTTATGTTTCTGTATTTTAAATACCTACTAGGAAAACTATGGCTAGCCACTTATCAAGGAAAAGGTCAAAAAAATTAGAACACTTTGTCATGAAAGAAAAAAATGCATAACATCTTCAACTACTGCCAAACACAATAACGTAAACAAAGCCATCAAACATTTATGTAGCAAGAAAAGATTTTCACGGTCATTCCCTATCTCATTACAAAGTGTTATTCTACTCTAGTAAATACCTTGTTTTTATAAAATTAACCATATTTGTAAATTTCTGGCTTCAATTTCTTTGAGGCTAAAACTTGCTATAAATGATGCAGTAAGACTAGTACGTTAATAATGATAATTTTCTGAGCCTCTCTGAAACTTTATTCTGAAATCTTTTTATTTCAAAAGAGGTGTTCCATCAATGGGTAAGCTTAAACAGTTTTATCAGAAAGTGCTTTTAATAAAGAAGTAATTTATTGTTGAGTATTTGTCTTCTGGAATGCTTTTCTTTTGATAGCTCATGTAGTTCTTGTATTTTATCACTGAAACAAGATTTAGCAAATGCCATAAGCTGGGATATGATGGAGACACATGTACTATGTAGCAAACCTCCCACACTGAATTATTTGTTCTCATACTCATTTCTTCTTGACTTCAATGTTTTCTGTGCATCTCCCTGTCAAATTTGCTGACAAAGGAATCTCTGTGTTATATTCAATATATTATCTCAGCCATTTTAACCTCAAAAGGATGAGCAAGGTTATTTGCCTATCATCTCTCTATCCGTACCTAAAGACATCTCAGAAGCTTCTAAACATCTATCATTACATTTAGTATATTATATCCTATCATGATAGGATTGAATCTTACCTGACTTCAAACATCACTAAAAAAATTGTAGCAGCTTTTCTTCATGCTCTTCATGCTTAGTTTTTAAAAATCTTGCTTGCAAGGTGATGCCACAAGTAAATTTCAATGCATTACAACATACGGTAAGCAAATAATCAAGTGAGGGCACCACTGTCAACCCCTGCACAATGTGGGATTCCCATTCAGCCCTCAGGACACCTCATGTTCTGTACACCACATGTGACAAACAGCCATAACGACAGGTACATGTGTGTCAACCCTTCTATATTAGAAAAGTTTAAAATTTTTATTTTCAAACACAGAGAGACATGCAAGTGTTCTAATCTATTCTTCCTACAAATACAATGGGTCATCTTGCCCTTCACTTTGGATACCGCTACAATAAGAAATGAGTTATGTACTGGCAGAACAGGCATTGTAGACGTCACTGAAATAACCACTATCCCACTGAAAATTAAGTCTATAGACATGATAAATGTCACTTTATATCATTTAGTGATGAACACACATTTATAAAGAATATATTAATGTTTGTAGTCAGAATCATACTAATGTACTCCTTTGAAAGAGAGCCACCAGTGGAGGATATTTATTCATGTTTTTAGTTGGTAAATATCTAATTGACTGTGGTATGCTAAATAATGTCCCCCAAAGATATTCCCATCTTAATCTCTGGAACCTGTGAATGTGTTACCTTATATGGCTAAGGGACTTGTAGATGTGACTATGGATCTAAAGGTAGAGACGGCCTTTTGCTGACAGACAGGACTGTTGACCCAAAGGGGTCACACGCTGAAGATGAAGAGAATCTGGATGGGCCGCGCTGCATGGACCTTCTAGCCGTGGACCAGATGGGGAAGTGGACACCCCAGAGGCGCCATGATGAAGGGCTAACCGAGTAGAAAGACCAGACGTGAGCACAGGCACTGTAGTGAGTGAGCATGTCACAGAAACCAGAGACAACAAACGGCCCCCACAGGCCCACAACACGCCACTGTGTAAACATACCCAGCGCTTAGATGCCACCCATGGGAAAGAAGAGGGAGATAAGAAAAATCCTGATTTGACTGGATTTAAATTGGAATCAGCTGTGGAGAATATAGATGAAACTAGATTTGAGTGTCCTACCTTCAGACAGAGTGGGGCTCTAAAAAGATATTAAGTACAATCACAGAAAAAAAATCATTTTCATAGCTGAACTTTATAGTGTGAAAATACCACCTTGCTGTCATATTCCTAACAACCCCGGCACATAGAAAGTAGTTAATAAACGCTGGGAAGGTGAACTCAGTAGCAGCAGAGGCTCTTTCCTCTCTCCTCTGCAGCTGAGGGCCGTATTCCCGAGAGGACTTAAACATATGCAGAATGAAGGCGTCGTGGGCATTCTAAACCTCGTCATATAATTGAACTTGAGACAGCCTCAGTGGCAGCATTTTACAGCCAAGAGATCCTAGACAGCTAGTCTGATTTGGACGCAGGACGGATTCCAGAGTATGCATGGCTGGAGGGCTTGAACCAGGAGTTCTTCTGGCTGTCTTTGAAGAATGTTTTCCCTGCTGCTGTGCAACAGGTTGAAAAGGGAAATGAGCTTCTGATAAATGTGAGAGGAACTGTGTCTAGCCTGAAACAGCAACAGGCAGATCAATGCCTCACATGCAGGTCTGAGACACTGAATTCATTACAGATCTAATAAAGCACTTTAGCTTAAGAAAAAAAAACAGTAGCACACAAAAATACATAAGTTAAAAGCCTGACTATAACCCACCTAGAAAAAACTGCTGCACTGTTTTCCTGATTCTAATAGGGCCTCTCCTAGGGGATTCTGAGTAAGTCCTATTCCTGCTCCAATCTAATTTTAACAGCACAGTTATGATAATCTTCCACTGAAATGGTGTTATGAAAAACATTTATCTATAAAGAACTCTGAGGATCTTTATAGTGGAAGCATGAAAGAGCTTCACATAGAGTTGTCAAACAGTAATCAAGAGACTTAATAGGTCACCTAAATGTGTTAAAACGATACCATGGGATATCAGTATGTAAAAATCCATAAACTCAAGTGTTTAAAATTTAATCATAAAAGGATGAATATTAATTCCATGGTTTGCTTTCATGAGCTTTTATATAAAAAAACCTGAAAAATTATGAGCTATTTCTCACACTTTAAAAGGATTCACAAATTACCAGGTTCCCAGTTTTTCATCTCATCATTACCATAAGCTATTTTATATTTACTGGAACACATCAAATTTTCAATCAGGTGGTCACTCCCACACATGATCCTTATTGGGTACAATTGAAGGGAAGCTCCTTGTCCCCTCTCTCTACATTGTTTAACTCATTGAAGACAAGACAGGGTCTTGCATAATGCAAGTACTCAGTAACTATCACAGGCTAACTATGGTAAATATTGGGATTGACTCCCCAACATTCATTCCGTCAGACCCCCATTGATTCACCATAATATGATTGCAAGTTGATCTTCATTGAAGGGGGTCCTGATTATCATGAGAATGGGATTCCCCTTGGTTCAAAAGTGAACAAATAACTCAAGTCTGGCCAATAAGAAAGGTGTTTTGCTGAAGGCTTCTGGAGAGTTTTCCTACACACTGGAGAGCAGTAAGAAGTCAGCCTCTCTTTCAGTAGACAAGAACAAGGAAGCAGGAAGCCCATCAACCATCTTACGACATAGTAGAAACTAGCCTTAGGATCAGGCCAACATTGTGGATGGCCAAACAGACAGAATGATGTGCTTCTTTAATGATATTATTGAACTGCTGGATGAATCAACTTTCTTCCTCTTGGTTCAGAAAATAAACTTTAAGTCAATTTGACAATGCAAATGAACACATTAATGGATATTTCTTTCTCTTGCAACTTAAACCCAATCCAATATTTTCAGCTACCTTTAGATACTTCTAAATGTATGTCAACCCTGCAGTATGTTCTGTCCAAACAAATATTAGTATCTGCCGGACACAATGGCTCACGTCTGTAGTCCCAGCTACTTGGGAAGCTGAGGTGGGAGGATCGCTTGAGCCTAGGAGTTCTTGAGTTGCAGTGAGCTATGATTAAGCCATTGTACTCTAGTCTGGGTGACAGAATGAGACCCCATCTCTAAAAATAAAAAATATCAGTCTCTGAGCTACCCACGCTTGAGGTCCTAGAGTTACTCATTTGCTTGTCTTTGGGTCCTGTCACATCCATGAGTTGTGATCACTCATCCATCTACTTAGTCCTAATTTTGCAGGTCTCACCACCCTAAGTCAGCCCTTCACCAGTTCGTGGATACATGATCACACAGAGCATATCTAGCGGTCTTCTTATTCCTCTGCAACACAGGCCAAACTGTGCAAGGTTTAGTGGGAATACAAAGTAAGGGAGGAAGCACTGGGATGTTGATCTTAATGGTATTTAGTTCCTTTCACATGCTCAGTTGATTGTATCTGCCCTAAAGATGTAGCTCAAATATCTACTCTGCTATGAAGTTATTTCTACTCCCTTCTCACACAGTTTCTCTCATAGCCCTGGTCTCTTCTACCATGTACTAGAATGTGCCTGGGTATGTGCCTGTCTCTCCTGTATGGAATAAGGATTGCATGGTAGTCATCACACATACTTCCAGCATCTACATGTTTTATGAAGAACCTGGAAGTTGTTTTTCTACCTCCAATGCATGGATTTTAAGCACAAATTAGTTTTTTTTTTTTTTGAGATAGAGTCTCACTCTTGCCTGGGCTAGAGTGAGTGCCGTGGCGTCAGCCTAGCTCACAGCAACCTCAAACTCCTGGGCTCAAGCGATCCTTCTGCCTCAGCCTCCCAAGTAGCTGGGACTACAGGCATGTGCCACCATGCCCAGCTAATTTTTCTATATATATTTTAGCTGTCCATATAATTTCTTTCTATTTTTAGTAGAGACGGGGTCTCGCTCTTGCTCAGGCTGGTCTCGAACTCCTGAGCTCAAACAATCCGCCCGCCTCGGCCTCCCAGAGTGCTAGGATTACAGGCGTGAGCCACCTCGGCCACAAATTAGTTTTTAAATGCCATTTTTACGGGCATGAATTGGGACTTGCAATAGCTTGCCTTTTAATCCCTCTTCCAGATTTCAGGGAAGGATGTTAAAGTGCTAAATAAAACAAGGAAAATCCCAACCCTGACACACCCTATTAGGCATGTCTCTCAACTCTAACAATCAGGCAGTTGTTATTATTCTGTGTCTATCCAGGTATTTTCACTTTTTTTGGTTGGTTTTCACTCTAATACATCTGAACATTCCAAGTAAAATGCTAAAATTAGATTCTTAAACAGAACAAATTCAATTTTCATGCTTTCCTTCCTAAATTTAGCACTAAAGAAGTTCCGTGCCTTAATGTACATAGAGTAAAATCCTCTCCTCTTCTCTATGCTCATGTCAACCCATAAAACACTAACATTTTATAGGTTTTATCGGGAATTTTAGAATTATATTCTTTATGCTTTGGAGGAAATTTGACAATAAACACATATTAATAATCAAAAATAAAGAATAAGTGCTAAATAAAGTTAACTTTCTCCCACATTAATACTTAACTATATATTTTAAACCTATTCCTACACAGTTTTCAATTCCTAGTATCATTTACTCCACTTACATTATCATTAAAGGATTCAAACAAGTTTATACTTTTACTCAAAGCATGCTAAAGTTTTGTATTCTTGCATTCCCACTCCAGATTTCTGAAACATTAGTGTATGTTTTTTGCTATATAGATTTTCTAAACTCAATTTTCTCTTTTATTATCAGGGTGGCAAAATATATTATTCAAATGATCCAACAATTCATCACTCACATCACCTCTTACCATAAAAATGTATTCAAAAACATACCTTTATCAAAAATAAAAAGTTCATTAAAATTTTAGTTAAAACATCAAGACTATGATGTATTTTCACAGATGTACACATGTCAAAATTTGTCAAATTGCACACTTTAAATATGTGCCATTTATGATGTCAATTATACTTCAGCAAATCTGCCAAATAAAATATCCAAAAAGGGAACATACTGAAATATCATTAAAAGGCCTAAAGACAGACAGACAGACACACACACACACACAGAAGAAAAAGAACCACCACTCCATAAATGCATCAGCAAGTTTATTTACAAATGCAATTGAACAGAAAGGTTCACTAGTTTCAGGAGAAAACTTCTGGTATACAAACCATGGTTATTTTTCATTAATGAAAATAAGCAGCTTTCTATTGTTAAGGAAAATAGAGCTCCCCTCATCAAGCAAATAAAATGTTAAAGTAAATTTTTTAAATCATATTATATAGGTGCAAGGAGGGATACAGAAAGCAAATTTGGGGATGGATTTCAATGAAATTTTCCATATGGTTCTGCATTAATTTAGAATACATTACAATAAACAAAGCAAATGCAATTACATATTTATATTAACAATTTCAAATAATGTTTAAGAACTTTTTTAAAAAACGATAAAATACCCTCTTCAAAACACCACTAGAAAGTCAAACTAGATCATTTTCAGCTTCAAAAATATTTTTAAGTTCTTATTTTTTTCCCTTGTGCTTTTAAGATGCTGAATTCAACAATACTGCACTTTTCCCCCACACATAATTACTTTCTTATAAATAAACAGCAAAAAATACAGATTCTACCAAGACTACAATGTTCCTATATAATCTAAAGAAGCAAAAGAAAAGAAAAGTTATTCTTTTTTAAAAAAAAGAAAGCAAAAAGGACATACAACACATATTTATAGATCTATATCAGCAGCCACCACCTCTTCTTCTATCTGCAACAGTGCTTTCGTGTGGAGGCTTACATCACATGGCGGTTGGCCGTCCAGCTGATCAGGCAAGGAGAGAAGAAAGAAAAATGCTTAGATTCAGAAACATGTGAATATTGCCACCTGGGACACATAGCAGTCGTCACTCAGAGAGTGGCCCAGTGAGGTAGAAAGAGTAACCTGTCACTCACTCTTAGGATAAAGTTAGGCAAACCCCAACCTCTGGGCTCTAGAATTCTTTATTTGTAAAAATGGAGTAAAAGTTAACCGCTTCTATAGGTGTAAATTACACTCAACTCTCTATTATTTGTACTGAAGGAGAGAAAAGGCATGGGCACTTTTACAATGATGGTTCTGAAAACTCATTTCCACTTGGCTTTGGGATCTGATGAGAGAGAGAAAAGCGCACACACATACACACACTCCCCCCGGTACATGCCCAGCCTTGACATTCTCCAACCTCAGCATCGGCATCCAGGAAAAAACTGGACGGCTGCCGTAAGAAGGCTCAGAGCCCACCGACAGATAAGAGAGAGTTGACTGAGCTTAAACCATTTCCAAAGCACTCTTCACATAAGGGGCCACATAAATACCTCAGCGTTCAAAAGCAAATGGTTTTGCTGATACCACTTGTAACACCCTTTCACAGTAAGGAAGAAACAGACGTTACCAACATCAAGGTTCAAAATATAAACAAACAGCAGTAATGGTTGTCTTGCTGTAGCTATAAACAATATACAACCCAATTAGGCTACCCTACCTTTTACAACACACAAACACATGCTTAGACACAAAGTAGCATTTGAAGTTTTTTTTTAAATCAATTTTTCCAAAAATTATATTGAAACACCATATAATCAAAATTAATGCTCTCCTTTTAAAAATATTGTATATATTGATATATGATTATATTAACAAAGCATAAACTGACTTATTCTTTGTTGCTCTGAACAATAGTTTTAAAAGTTGGTCATATTCTAAATCACATAATCAAAGTTGATTGTTAAATAATGGAAGTAAGGTGATGATGAGAGACCAATCCTTAGTAAAGAAACAGATTACAGCCTAAGTTAAGTAACAAGATTCATTTAACTGTCTGCTTTGGTTTGTTTGTATTCTTGAGTCATTAGAGTTTTCCCCAGACCCTGGGCAGATAACACAAGTCAGTGTCCTGACTTTGGCCCTGTGTTCTCTCTAATTCCCCATAACCCACCCTTGTGTGGCTGGACCCCTGAGCAGTGACCCATTTACTATATACCCTTTTGAGGGGGACAGACTAAGATTCCTAAAACCCGGAATCCTAAGGCAGTGAACTTGATGGGGAGCTGGCTGGAGGTTCAGGGAAATGCATGGGAACCCGTGTTCTCCTTAAAAGACAAGAAATTTTCTCTTTGATTTGCTCTCTTACATTTGAATCTGAGATAGCAGTCGTTGCAGTACAGTTGGTGGTTTCTGATTCTGACTTCGGCTCCTGAGGAAGAGCCTCCGAGGTCACACTTACAGGACACACACTGGGGGACAAGAAAAAACAATAGTCAGCTCGAGAAAGCTTGGGGCCTATCAGGAGAAAAAAAAACATGAGCAGAATGCAGCTTCTAAGCTCTTAGATACATTTCAGCGAAGAAAAAAAGGCCAAGGGATGATTAGTAGATTAAAATCAAGCCTTCCAGATAAGACTTTAAAGAATTCATAAAGCCAATATTCAGAGCCAAGATGATCAGTCTAAATATACCCAAGAAAAGTAGAAATAATTTGCTGATTGGTTTAAAGAAATTTAGTCTTCACTCCCCCAGGGGAATGGAGGGTAGGGGACCTCATGGAAGAACTGGTCGCGGTGAACGGAGCGTGGGTTTCCGGCACTCCACCCTGCGGGGGGCCGCTCCCGGAATCCCCACCGCACCAGCCGGCGTGTGTTTCCACACAGCACCTCACTTCAAGGCTGGGTATTTTGGTTCCACGGGCCCAAACTCCAATTATCTTGACTCATTCTGCTCTGCCTAGGAACAGCCCAAGCCAGCAAGGTACAAGCTTGAACAAGCTGTGGTCTGTGGGACTCCAGGATCAACAACTGGAACATTTCTCTGGCCCAATGTAAGTTTAAGAATCAAACAGACATGTCTCCAGAGAGGGATACTGCAAAACCAAGCAGGTACGGCCTTAGTTCCTTCTTATGTGCAAAAACCTATCAGGTATAAGCAGGCTGTGCAATTATAGAAAATACTAACAATGGTTTTCTTTACATACTCTCCTCTTCAAAGCTAGGCTTTCAGACACTCGAAAATTGCATGTCCCCAAGATGTTAATAACACTGGTAAGTTCTTGATAAATTATATTTCCAGTTTGTCTATGACAGCACCATAAGGAAAGCATTTAGGTACTATAAATTTTATTTATAGAATTCTAACAGATTAGAGATAGGAAATGCATAGTTTTTGTAGATTGAATTTTTAAAACAAGGTTCAAGATTGGAAAACTAAGTGGTAGCGAGCAATTTGTGGTTCAAATGCAGCACAGACTGACAAATACAACACCTAGAGCTTGTTAGTGGCACATCCACACCCAGCGGCTCAAAGCAGCCATGCGCTCTCCAAGCAAAGCTTTGCAGGCCTGCAAGCTGTTCGCCTCAGTCTCACCTTAAAACAATGTAAATGATAACAAAGACCCAGGGACTCGATGATCATGGCAGCTCCTTTGCCCAGAATTTTATTACAGTAGGAACACATGCGCTTCCCACTGACTGACCTAGATGCAGAACAAGAACGGAACGGAGGCTTTCACCCATGCAGCTCGAGATTCTTATTTTAAAATCACACTCTGGTATTAACATGAATAACAATTTAAGGAAGGTTCTCTGTATCTGTGGGAGAAAAACTTTCACCAGCCAACTAAAGCATGCCTTGATTATATGGTAACCTTGAACAATCTCCATGGCAGCTCGGACACCCCTGACATCTATGCACATAAATGAACACTTTCAGTGTGTTGCACTTCACGATGCTGTCCCTAGCAACAGTCTCACCTCCTCTAATCCACATCTTCTTGCCAGTTAATCCTGCCAAAGAACACAATTCTCATCATGTCACCCCACCCCTCAGAACGCTAAAGGAAGCCCAACTTCCTTCGAGAGGTATTGCAGGTCTTCTACAAACAACCTTCTCAGCCTTATTTTTCACCCTCTTTTTCAGTCACCCAATTTTCTCGTTAAAGAAAGTATTGGTGCTTTCCTGACTGCCTCTAGCTTATACGCCTCTGCGGAGGACATGAAAAGTGAATGACAGCTACTGTTTAGACAGGGAAGGAGGGTTTCTACTTTACTTTTGGATCCAGGTCTGACCTCCTCCCCCAGGTGGTAAGGTGGTGTCCTTCCTTCCTTACCTTTGCACCTCCATGGCATGAGCACAGCGCTCTAGTGACACAGAACAGTGCATGGCTGCCGAGTGTCTGATGTTTAGAGGGCCACCCTCTAGATCCAGGCCTTCTTAGGGCACAAGGGCCCATAACCTGTCCCTCTGTTCCCTGCTCGCCTAGAGTGGGGCTCTCGGTGGGTAAATGGGTATGCTCTCCTCTGCCCTCCTCCCCACCACCCAAATTTACCATAAATCCTCACCCCTTACCTCTCAATTCGAACTCTCTGATACATATTTTGTAGATCCTAGTACATGTAACGTCATTTTGAATTGATAGAAAACATGTTTTCTTACCAAAGTTTCTTACTTGATAAACAAAATCCCAATACTAATCCACGTGTTTCTACGTTTAAGTATTCCATTTGTGACGAAACAGTGTACGCCAGGAGCACTCCCTTGGGGTGACAGCAGCACTGCTGTGTGTACCATGTGAAGCACAAAAGATCTGTGGAGAAGCTACGCAGATCTAAAAACCCAACCTGTGTTGCTGTCTCAGCTTCACTCCGTTCAAAAGACCAGCTTCCAGTTGGGACCCTATCATCATTTACACATTTCCCACACAATATAACCTGCAGAATTCTGTTGACAATAGCTTGAGCAAACCAGAACAGTCAAGCAACCATTTTGGCAATCGAAAACCCAAAAATCAAGATCAAACCTACTTCACATCTCTTTAACCCAACTAGTTATAAAAGTTCTCCAGACTATGAGCTGCATTATAATGCTTTTCTTTCATACTCAGTTCCTATGAGTTTGTACTATGGTGTCATGAAAATAGTCATACATTTTACAATACTGCTTTGACTCATAAATTTGAGATGCACTCATGAGCTACTATATATTTTATGATTCTACATAGGACTAATTCAGGTACGTCTTACATCTAAGACACTGACCACAAGCACAGGCAAACGAGACAGTGGCGGTAAGTAGACGTTTTAAAGGTCTCCATGAAACATCTATAAATGCTATTAGAGTTACACAAAAAGCTTCTTAATTGACTTGATAAAAGAACACTGAATTTGACACATTCAAGAGAGCTTATTTTTCTTTTTCATTGCAAAGCTTGAATAAGGTTTAGGGGAAATTTCCACGAAACAATCCCTGAGACTAAGAGAAGAAAAAGAGAAACATGAAGGGCCTCACCTGCTGCGTGGCTGAGAACCTGACTGTGAAGTTGAAGGGGAAGGGTTTTGAGGGGTGGGGGCTCCACCCACAGTGGCGGTCTTTGCGGGGCCAGCGGAAGGTGGGGGCACACTGGAGGACGGGTTCCGCATGTAGGCACGGTTTGACGTGGACACCAGCTGAGGTGGTGGGCGACTGAAGTCTTGCATGGAGGAAGACGCATGGAACCCTGTAGACTGACGGAGCCAAGGGGACTGTCTCCAAGAACTGGATCGTGGGGAGTCCAGGTTATCTAGAGATTCGCCTCTGAAACACAAAAAGGATTCATCAACATAATGTGGTATCTTCAACTAGAAATCTATTTAATTCATCCTTACAGTCATTAAAAAATATCCATTTTACATGTAGGTATCAATCTAATATAGTTATATACAGATGCTCCTTGATTTATGATGGGGTTATATCTGGATAAACCCATCATAAAATAAGAATATCATATGTCAAAAATGCATTTAATTCACCTAACCTACATGTTCACATCATAGTTCAGCCTAGCCTACGTTGAATATGCACAAAACTTATGTTACCCTAGAGTTGGACAAAGTCATCTAACATGAGGCCTATTTTGTAATAAAGTGTTGAGTATCTTATGTAATTTATCGAATACTGTACTGAAAGTGAAAAACGGAATGGTATTATGGGCAAGTATGGTTCCTACTGAACGCCTACCATTTTACATCATTGTAAAGTCAAAAAACTGTAAGTTGAACCATCGAAAGTCAGGGACCATCTAAAAAATTACCTTTAACAAGTAAAGTTGCTCTTCATCAGAGGCATCGTGACGTTTCACATGTCAATCAACCTTCATTTATTTTCATTTACTTGGTGCTTAGATAGAAAGAATAAATACCAACCAAAGTGGAAAGAAAAATACTACAAGGAAAATTTTTCAAAATAAAAGCTAACACTGTATTAAGACTAGAAAGACAGAT
This sequence comes from Varecia variegata, assembly GCA_028533085.1. NCBI lineage: Eukaryota > Metazoa > Chordata > Mammalia > Primates > Lemuridae > Varecia > Varecia variegata. Next base: position 38,608,234 of record CM052445.1, on the reverse strand, counting down.
ACTTATTCTTTAAATCTTCAGTTTAGACATATCAATCTTAAAAGTCTTTTTTAAAATTCAACCCAAAAAATACATTTGACGCACTTAAACATGACAGGTATTAGGCTAGACACTTTGACAAAAATATTAAACTTATTCAATCTTCACAACACTGTAAGATATTTTACAATCTCGTAGAAGGGAACTTGTCCATGGTAAGAGCCGGTCAGTGGTGGTACTGGCTTCCAAACCAAAGCCCCAATTCTAAAGTAACCCAGCCCACGCCTCCTGTGAAACCTTCATTCACACACCACCCAAAGCCCAAAATTTAACAGCTGTTTAATGTCCACATTATAGAAGTATTCACCAGCCACTTCCCTTAAACTGAATGTGCATTTAAAATAGGATTTAGCTGACAAGCTGAATTAAATATAACTTTTCAAGAATCCCTCTTAACTCTAAATTATGAGGGTGTTTTCTACTTGGTGAATTTTGATTTTATTGCCTTTAAAATTTTCTCTTATCCCAAGCTTGAAATGTTTTTTTAACATTATAAAAGTGATATATCATCATAAGGAGAAAGACTCCAGCTGTGTAGAAAGGTTATCTGAGGAAGAGTAAAAGTCCCCCCTCACTAACAGCTCACTTGCTCTCACCCCGAGGTAGCCACTGTCAACTGTGTGTCCTTCCAGATCCTTTCTCACATATGCAAGCACAGACACAGACAAATTTACACATGCACATAAAGACACTGTCTATATACATACACAATGTGTCTGTGTACTTACTAGTCTTAACAAAACAAACAGGATTTTTCCACAACGCAGTCTTGAATAACTTCTTCTCCATGTAATATATATTATTTTAGAACTATCTTCGTGTCTGTTCATAGGATAGACTAGTTCAGTGACCGGCAATGAATCATGGCTTCTGGGATCCATGCCCTTGTGTAGTTCCCTCCCGCAGACTCTGGGCATGGCGACGTAACTAACTTGGCCAATGAGGCATCAGCAAACATGATACACGTGGTGATAAGCACTTGCTTATTAGGGACTGTCCTGTTGCAAGATTCCCCTCTCTGAACCCAGGTTCCATGCCATGAGGAAGCCCGGGCAGCTACGTGGAGAGGCCCACAGGGAGAACAGAGGCTCCCAACCAATCGCTCCAGCTGAGACCTCAGTGAGGCTCTACATCAAGCTGCAAATTACAGCCCACTGCCAACATACGTATAGCTCATGAACTAAGAATACTTTTTACACTTTCAAAAAGTTATTTAAAAAAATAAAGAATATATATATGACAGAAACCTATGTTGCCTGCAAAACCTAAATTATTTACTACCTTGTCTTTTACATAAGTTTCCCAACTCCTAATCTAAATGATTATAGCTGCTCAAATGCCCCAGCTAACACCATACAAAGAACTACGCATTCAGCCCTCAGAATTGTGAGATGATTAATTATTTTAATCCACTAAGTTTTGAGGTGGTATACTATGCAGCAACATGTCTCTTTTCATTCTTTAATGAAATAGTCATATAGTATTTGATCTTACTGGTATGCCACTATTTATTCAACTACTAATACCTCTTAATAGTAGACGTGATTTTTTCTTTTCTTTTGCCATTGCCAAGAATGTTTAAAGGTACATCCTTGAATATATCTCTGCATACTTATCCAAATATATCCAGAAGATAGGATTCCAGAAACTAAATTGCTCAGAATACAGATGTATAAACTTTTGCTTCATACATAATGAAAAACTGTCCAACTAATTGGCAACAACCTTAATCAATTTTAACTCCTCATAAATCCTTTGAACAAAAGAGATACATCATCATTGTAGGAGTAGTATTGATCTTTCATGTTTATTGGCTTTGTGTTTCTTTTGTCTACGAACTGCCTGTTCATATCACTGGTCTTTTTTTTTTTTTTAAAGTTGTTAGCTCTTATTTTCTGATTTCAAAAAAGTTATCTACATATTGAGATCATTAGCTCTTTCTCTGTAATATGTTACAAATAATTTTCTCCAGTCTGTTTTTTCAGATAAGGAAATAACGCAGAATTCACTTACCCAAGAGATATCTTTTAAAATGTTCCTCCCCTCATCTCCAATTAACATCTGTATCTTTACCATCTTAAGGCTATAAAAATTAGGTTTGCACACTTTTTGAACCCTGCTATCACGATTCCAATCTAACCATATCTCACTGCAAACAGTAAATTAAAAAAAATGAAACTGCTATTTGCTCAAGTTCAGTGGTCAAGAAAGCACCAAGAGCAGCATGCATTACTTAAGCATCTGGATGTCACCTCAGAGTTCCACATTCAGATTTGCAACCTATTAACCATTTTTGTCCAAGTGTCTTCCCTGCTTGAGTCAGTTCCCTTATATAGGAAAACAGAATTACTATCCCTACCCTCGAAACATTTTCCCCAGATTAGATTATGTAAATCAAGCGTCTGGCTTGTCTCACACATAATAGTGCTCGATGACTTTTGCTCTACTTCTCTTTCTCTCACCAAACCTTAGGCAAGTAGAAGAATTATCATGACATCTCATCTATCCAAAGCACCAGCATGTCTACAAATTAAGTATCTGCCTCATAGTAAAGACGAGAAAGTAAGTCCTAAAATGTCTCGCACCTTCTCATGATCCCAGGCAGACAAATAGGCTCTTTGTTCACACTGGAACTGCGCTGTCGGATCCAGCTGTTGTCATTGTGAAGGGACGTTCTCTTCCTCATTTCCTGAAGGATTTGTTGTCTCTCCAACTCCGCTTCTGATGGTCCTTGTTCCTTCTTGGAGCTCCTCTGTGAAGAGCTAGAGCTCCCAATTCGGTCTACATATTTATTGCTTCCTAAATTAAAAACATGTCAAAAGCTTCAGAATTAGTACATTCAAAAAAGTAATAGATAAACCTCCAAATGCAGTGCACCTTGAAATGGGACATTGTACACATGTGCTAACATTATCGATTCTCAAGAAGGTTGCTGCACGTGAACACAAAGTAACTGCCTCCTACTACTGAAAGTTCCAGCCCCACAGCCACAGGCACACCACAGAACCCACTCAAGAAAACTAAGGCAGCTGTCTACAAAACAAACGACTAGTATTAGTCTCAGTATTATACAGTTACAAATTGCTCATCGAGAAATAGTTTTTCTTCCACTCTTCCCTTCCTAAAGTAAATCAATCAAGCACATGCTCAAATGTTTATACTGTGACAATTCCGCAAGGCAACAGGGAATTGTCTTCTTTCAAAAAACTTACGTTCCCGCTGGGGAGACAGAAAAGACATACATGCATGTAGCTCCCGCTGACATGACCCACGTGTGCCTGATGACCAAATTGTAGGAATGAGAGCGTACTCAATCGTTAAGGTGGTTTTCGTCAACAGGAAAAATATCCAAGCTATCCAAATAATAATCCATGAATGTTATCAGACTTGTTCCTACTCTATGAAACTGACAGAGCTATAATTTGAATGTTGAATTTATTAATGACAATTAAGTCAGGTTTTATCTTGAGGTATTCATCTCTTGGATTTGCTGATTAAGTTCTGATTTGGGTAAAACATCCACAATTTTGAAGTATCATTTGTACCTTAATTTGGATTAGGATATGTTATCTAAGGATTTATTTTCTTTCTTTCTCTAGATTCTCTGCTACTGCCTTTGTTTCAAAATTGATTGTCTATGCCTTGGTTCATCTTCCAGTAAAAGCAATGAGTAAGCCCAAAGGTTTCTTACACAACCTATGTTTCCATTCGTCTATATGCACACCTTATCAATTTGGTCAGATGTTAAATAAATGTTTTCTATTTTAAACGTGCCTTCTGGTATAACCAAGTTTTCGAATCAAATATTTAATAACTTCCATTGCTTGCTATTCACGAGCTTGCATTTAGTTAATAAAGAGAATAAAATATACATACAAAATAACCAGATTAATGACATAAGCCATAAATATTAACATGATTATTCCAGAGGTTCACAGTTGCTGTTACTAACGGTCATGTGTTTAATTTCAGGAAAGAATATAATCACTGCAGGTTAAAAACAGCTCATGAATAATGAAGTACTTAAACTATAATGGTGGCTAAAGGCAAGTTCAGGGGAGAAGAAACAGGAAATATAAACAGAGAAAGGTAGGCCAGAGGAGCCACATCGGAAAGTATGTGATAAGTTGGGAATTGAGAGAGGATAATTTAGTTATAGTTAAGAGTTCCGTAAGGGAAAAACGGCAAAACAGGCTGGAAGGTTAAACTAGGACCAGATAATGAAGGTCCTATGTGTTCAAGGAAAGGGGCAATCACAGAACCATGAATCCTAATAGAACTATAAATTCTATCAAGCTTTAACAGAGGTTACAAACTAGCTGCCACTAGACCGCTACGGCCAGTAGACATGTTGTTTGGCTCATAGAGGACTTAAATTCTTTTAAATCTCTTTTCAGCACATAAAACATAACACAAAAATATAGATTTTTTTTTTTTTAACTTTTCTTTTACAGCAGAAAGAACAGGCAGTCAGAGGTTTGCATTCTCCCCCATGGCAATGACAGGGCGGAGCTGGGAGTGGTTGTCCACTTCGATGGGCGTGTCCACCTTAATCCTCACCCTGGACCTTCATCCATTAACATTAACTGACCAGCAGCCTGTTTATGCAAATCATGGTATACAAATCCACTTAAAATGATGATTATTGCTTAGGGGTATTTTTTCATAGTTACATGACTTCAGTTAGCTACATGCATTCTTCAGAAACATACTTTATACTAACAATATCAAGTTCCAAATTGTTTTTGCAAACAGTGAAGTTATCATTTTGGATTTTTTGACATTTGGCATTTAAAATTTCAAATTAGTGTATAATTCTAAGGCCCCTAGTATTCTGCAAAAATCTTTTCCGTACCATTTCTTCAGCTGCAAGATGAAATCTACTATACAAAGCTGCATCAGCATTGCTTTGCAAAATTCCCACATATTTCATTATCAATTTAAAAACCATTTTAATCTCCCAGTACTTTTTCCATTATAAAATAAAGTCAAAATAAGCACGAGATAGTTGTTTTGTTATTTTTCTATGTAGATCTAAAAATATTCAGTAAGTATTTTAATTATGTAATCTTAATAAATCTGAAATATCTTGACCCTTAAAATATTTTTCATAACGTGATAGCACAAATAAACAATTGTGAAGAAATTTCAAAAAAATCAGATTTACCATTTTTATTTATAGGGTAATCATTCAGTTCAGTAGTAGATCTGGATTTATTCCTAAAACACAGAACACAATATATTAAGTATATCTCATTAATAACATCTTTTTAACATTTATGAAGTAAAAACACTAAAAAATATTGCTTTTTAAAGCAGTTGATTTATTTCATATATCTATTTATTTTTAAACCAAGGGATTTTTCATATTGCACAAACTAACAGAAAACAGTGACACTCCTAAAACAGAGAGGAGTGAAATGCTAGAAATAGATATAAACATGTGACAGTACTTCTCCAGCTTGTACAATGATTAAGACCATGATTTATTGGTCAATTTTTGTTAATGTGCACTCTGATCCAGATCTCAATCTTACCAGGCTTACAAAACATCTGCCATCGGATCACCTAAAGTCAGACTGTCCCACTTCTTCCACATTGCCCCAGGATCATAATGTCCCCTTCTTGGGCATTAAGATACCACTGACTACTCTGGAACAGCAAGATACCAAATGCTAGCCTTGCATTCCAAAGAGGTACTAAAACATACTGCATAGTCAGCTTCCAAAAATGCCTAACGTTGTTGTAACAGTAAGATTTAGATCTATAAATCAACACGTGCTGATCTCATTCTCATTATACTAAGCACACTGAGCTTCAAAAATAATAGTAGCAATAACAATGTGTAATATACAATATTATAAAATAATATGCAATATTATACTTATGCATAGCATGCAATGCAATAATCTATAATGCATAATAATGTATCACAACTGGTAGCTGCATTTGTGAATGATTTTACTTGTGTTTACACAGAAGAAAACACTTATTGCCAGATGTCTAGCCACACTACTCAGGGTCGCTAAAGCATGCTCTATCAGGACGGAATGGAGGTATTTCATATTTTCCAGGATTCCTTAAGTTTCCTTTCTCTGAATTTTAGTTATTTTTTTCCCAAGGTAATGAGCTATATAAATACAGCTTTTTTAAATACTTAAATAAATCCACACCTTTAAAAAAGAGATAAACATGTTAATGATCTATAGTTACCCAGAGAGAGAGAGTCATTATAAATGAGGTCATCAATCACTTGACTTTTTTTAGCCTATTTATTTGTCAGGCTATTACTACCTGTTTATTTCTTTCCTCTTCCCTTTCTACTCTGAGCCCTATTCAGCCATCCTGACTGCCCATAGATACAAGTCTTTCCTTGTACCTAACAAATAAGACAAACTTCCTAAAGGAAAATTTTCAGCTCTGAAAACACAAGTTAATGGCTCTACACCAGATATTTATAGACAGACTCTGTTTAGAAGTCCTTATTGATTTCAAAACTGCAAAGCATTTTAAAAATTACTTTGAAACATTAAAACAATGTTTTAGAAAATTTTAAGACATGTATAACTTTTCCGATATCTGAAATCTTATCTTCATTCCCCAAAAGTGACCAGTCGTTCTAACCAAACTGCCTAAGAGAAAGGTTATCATTCTCATCTCATCTGTCCATATGTAACCCTTTTGAGGATAATCTTAAGTCATTGCTCATAATCTTTTTAAAATAAAGGTTGCATTGAATTACAAAATAGGGACACAGTTCTTCCCCAATCTGTGTGCATTCCCTTTGCAATGTGACTCCTCTCAAAAAGAGGTAGAGATCTCTTCTCCATGAACTTGAGTTGGCCTGCGACTTTACTTCAGATAATAACTTAGACTTCAAAATGCCTTACAGGCTTCCCCTCTTTAGTTCTCTTTTCCTTGCCCTATATAAGACCCCACTGGCCTACTGAATGTTGAAAGACACATGACCCAGTTGCTCTCCTTGCTCCAGTGGACAGCCAACCAACCTTCAAAAGCTGAGCTGCCCAGGTAACTAGTAACAGATGCACACGTGGGCCCAGCCAACTGAAAGGACTACCCAATTGAGCTCAGCCCACAATGCTGACCCACAAAAACATGAGAGTTAAGTCACTGTTTGGGAGTAGTTGGTCACGCAACAAAAGCTAACTGTACAAAGATCAACCAGCAAATTCTCTTTGTATCCCACAAATGACAAAGGCCTAAAGTAGTTCTACAAATCATCTGGAATGTTCATCTGAAGCCCAATTACCATCAAGTTAGTTACAATGAAACGCTCTACACACCTGTCACTAGGAAGCAAACCTGCAGATTCTTCTTCCTCCTTTGGTATATCATAGGAATCAATAGGCCTACAAATTAGATGAAAAAAATTTATAGTCAAAAATATTAGACTTTAAGGCCTTCTTTGAGTTTAAGATAAGGATACCAAAATAATGTTATTCAAGTCTCTTTATGCAAATGGTATCTGGGTTAAAAACTAAACATACAAAAGTATTTCAACTAATCACTGCAGAAAACAGACCCACTACTGCAAACAGGCATTTCCAATTTTTTCATTCGCTCACTCATTCCACAAGTATATGCTAAGTGCCCACCGTGTTCTAGTACTGCTCTAAGACCAGGCTACAGAAGTAAACGAAACAAATTTACTGGCCTCATTGAGCTTATATCTTACCAAGGCAGGTGGCCAACAGACAAAATGCATAATATTAAACAGTGTAAGCATATACAGAGAGAAAATGTGGGGAAGAAGCATTTTAGATTAGATATTCTAAAAAGTCTAAGGTGATACTTGAGCAGAGACTAGAAGAAAATGAGAGAGCAAGACAAACAAATACAAATGTGATGGATGACTTCTCCCAACAGAGAGACTAGAAAATGTCAAAGTCCAAGGGCAGAAAATGTTGGGCATTTTCAAGAAAGAAAAAGGAGGCTGGTGTGGCTGGAACAGAGTGAAGGGAAGAGTGGTAGGTACCACAAGGCAGATGAGAAGGCCCCAGTCTGGTTCGTGCCAGCCTCCTAGGCCACGGTGAGGACATTGGATGGTGTTATGATGTGACAGGAAGCACTTAGAGTTTGGGGCAGGGAAATAAGGTGACAGGATAGGTAAGGATTTCAAGGTTCCACTGGGCTGACCGTGTTCACTTGTGTAGAGAATGGGTGATACGGAGCAGGAAGAGCCAGGAGGTGCCTTTGAAATGAGGGGTGGATATGACTGGGCAAGGCCAATCTAAAATCCCTGTGCTCTCCGACTACGGGAACGGACCTCCTGTACTGGTATATTCTGACAGACGTTTCCCTCTCCCTTTCTGTCCGGCGCTTCTGCTCCTCGGCCTGGGCCCGAAGCCACTCCTCCTGCTCTTCCTGCTGCTGTTGCTGCTTCAGTTCCTGCTCCCTCTCCACAGTGCGTTGTTCCTGCAGCTTCTTTCTTTGGTCCCCAGGAGCAACTTCCTCTTGGTGCTCTCTCGTCTCCTCCTCTCCTGCTCGGGTCCCCTCCCTGTCGGAGGACTTGGACCCTTCACTCCAGGTGGCCTCCCAAGTGGCAAGAGCGGGCTCCCGTGTGGTCAGAGAAATGCTGTTTGAGTTTAGGACCATCAGTTCCTAGGTGACCAGTGAAAAAAGAAATCCATCTGAATCTGGCATTTCTATAATTTCATCTAGAAACACATATTCAAGTTTTAGATAATACTAATCATAGTTGGCCCAGAACACCATTCAGAAGAATAAGTGTTTTATTATTAACAAAAAAGCCATGCATGAGTGACCAAGATGTAACTTAGAAGATGCACTTATGCTCTATTAATATAATTCTTTAATGTGCACTAGAAAAACTAGGAGAAAGGTGGAAACATCAAAGCAAAAATCTAATAAATCAGAGCTCACTGTATTTTTCAAAGAGCTACATAGGTGAACATGTGGCCAAAAGTGGAGGGGAATGAGGCGTCTCCTGCTTCTAGGCTAATTCCACCAACAAGGTAAAGAGGAGGGAGGGAAGTAAGGAGGTGTGTCCCAGCACTACCTCGTCCAAGTACTTGGAATTCTCTCTCTCGGCCTCCTGTTTGGCCCTTTGCCACTCTTCCCTCAGTTTTTCCTGCTCACGTTGATATTTTTCCTATAAGAAAATATGGCATGTTAATTAATCCATAGATTAAATTTTTACATTAAGCAGAATCTTTTTCATTAACACGTTAGCTATCTTTCAACCTTCACCTCAACCTTTAAAGATAGTAATTTTATTTTCATGTTACCACCAAATTTTAGTCTCTAACATAGGAAAAAAGCTTATATTAAAATGCAGATCTTAGGAAAGGGTAGACTCTCAGAATACCCTTGACCGTGGCAGTAATTCATTAAAGCCTCTAGCAAACTGTAAGGGGGATTGAATTATTTTGCAATGGACTAGTAAATAGTTTATGGGAACTAAGTCATCACAAAGTCTGTGCGCCTCTCACCCTAAGTGGGTGCCCTTTGTACTCTTCAAAAACATACACGAGGGTGAATAATGTTTTTAAAAGGATGACTCTGGAAATCTTCAAAATGGAAAAGTAATTGTTTAATGGAAAATGTGCTACATACAAAAAGATTCGTTATAAGACTGTTAGTGTGTTGTTTTTTTTTTAATGAGCTTCTCAACCCTGGTTGACAGAGACCAGAGAAAAGCCACGAAAGCCAGCCTAGTTCCTCCTGGCCCACGCCACCCGGTGCTACCTGCAGCAGGCGGTCCTGTTCCTTCTGCCACCGCTCTTGCCGCTTCCGCTCCTCCTCTGGATCCCATGCCCAGCGACTCGGGGCACTGAGGGCTGGAACCGGAAGCTGACCCATTGTCAGAGAGGAGGCGCAAACACAGAACACCACAACGTCATTCAGTCACAACTACTGCACCACTTCTGCACATACAAATCATTATGTACCTCCCACTTCGTATAAACTGCACCAAGGAAGATGTGGCTTTATATTTCACAGTAAGTCCGTTCAGCTTGGAAGGATTATGATCTAATAAACCCTTGTGCAACTTAAAATAATGGTAAGCGATGCTACCATGTACTAATTCAGTCCCACCAAGTTCACCTTGTTTATTCCAAACTACAAATGAATACTACTTACATCAGGAGCCACAGAATCAGAGCTTCCTGTAGTGCAGCATGTGGTCAAGGAGGAAAAAAAAAAAACACAAACATAAGTATTTTCATTTCTATGAAATAATTCCTTTCAGAAAGTTTTATCATTAAGCTGTCTCTATGCCAGTATACTAAGTGAGAATTTTTTTTGAACAATAGTCAGTAAATCCTTTTTCTCCTCAGTTCCATCTGTTACTCATCTTCCAAATTCAAAGTCAGCAAAAAGAAGATATAGCATGGATGCTAAAAATAAACCCTAGCTCTAGGTATTAGAGCTGGATCAGTGAATGTTTCTGAAGAGGTTTCAGGGTTCTTTTATTAATAAACAGCAGTATCTTATAGTTTGGCCTCATAGGAAAATAAAAAAGCTCAATTATTACAACATCTATCAAATCCAATGTTTTACTTGTGACTATTCAATTACAACGTGACAGCTGCAAGTCACTTTTTTTTAAGTTTTCTTACTATTGAGCTACCTTTCATAAACAAGCCACTTCAACAAATATGTTCAAAAAACATTTTCCTTTCTTCTCCTATTATTGGAACCATAAGTATTCCAACTTCATGTGTAAATTCATGGAGATAGTTTTATTTTATTTTTATTTTTTTTGAGACAGGGTTACTCTGTCACCTGGGCGAGAGAAGTGGCTCACTGCAACCTCAAACTCCTGGGCTCAGCCTCCCACGTAACTGGGACTACAGGCACGCATCACCATGCCTGTCTAATTTTTCTATTTTTTTGTAGAGGCTGGGTCTTACTCTTGCTTAGGCTGGTCTCAAGCAGTCCTCCCACCTCAGCCTCCCAGAGTGCTAGGATTATAGGCGTGAGCCACCGCGTCTGGCCCAGTCTTATTCTTTTTATCCTTAGGGACCTACATAAGTGTGTGTCTCTGTACATAGTACAATAGTTATGTAAAAAAGTTTCAGAAAATATACTATCATACAGTATTTTTTAATTTTCTTGAAATTTCATCTGTCAAATAAATTATTCACTTATATCATTTTTTTAAGAAAATTGCTTTTAGACTTTGAGAAATATTCTTCCCTAAAATAGCCTGTTGAAGAAAAGTGAGAGAAAATTAGGATAGAGAAAGAAAAGGATTTGTTTTATTTTAGCCAATCTGACCTAGGAGTAGCATACTGTTTGAATTCAATAGCCATAGAAAAATAGGAGTTTAATAAAAAGCATGAATCAAAAACACTAAGGATACTGACACAAATAGACATGCATGCATAGCTGGTAAGCTATTCCTGTTTATTGTCAAAAAGAGATCTTAATCCACCAAAGGAAGAGTTCTAGGTGATTAACACAAAATACACAAACCCAGTAAGTATTGTGTTATAAGGCAAATTCATAAATGTTTCAATAAACTTAAAAGTAAAAAACAATAACATTTTAGACAGCAACAACACAATCTTGTTTGACCATTGCATCTCAAATGTTAGACATTACTTTTAAGTTCTTCATAGCAAAACACAGAGCTTGAATAGCATTCACAAGACAGAGCACGAGGCAAACGTAAAAGGGAAGAGAATGCCACATGCACAGCACATCGTGAGGCAGCCCTGCCCAACTACACCAACACAGAGAATCCCAAAATGCACCTGTTCTCAGATGCAACCAAAATTTATTTACTTTGAATTTACTTCAGTCAAATCAACATTCCAAAGCCACCATCCCAACAGCAATAAATAACTCTCTTCTTTATTAAGTGCATTTTTCCAAAATCAAAAACAGGTCAGAGTTTTTAAAAGTTGGCCAATTGTATATGTTGGTGTAATCTAATATTTATTATATTTGCAGGAAGCAGTGAGGCTTAAACGAGATTCCTCATTTCTTACTGTTACCCAGTGGAAAGAAGTGTGTGTTTAACAGCATCTCAGTTTTTTTTTTTTTTTTAACAAAGTTTAAAAAAAAAAACCTTTAGTGGTATACAAAGGACACACAAAGACCCATTACCACAGAGGTAGACCCATGAACTGTAAGAAAAGCCTGATGACCCTAGGGAAAGAATGGAAATGGTTATGTCACTTGGTCATAATGAGAGCCCAGCTGAAGACGCTCTGTGCCCAGCACCACAGACCATGAGGAAGAGTGGAGAGTGAGAACAATTCCATGAAACTGCATGAATTGTTAGCTTCGTGGTTTACCTTGTTCAAAAAATTGTGATCGCCTTTTTAAGTTTTTCAAAGAAATGGGTTCAGATGCTAGTTGAAAACAAAAAAACCAATAAACAACATGTCATTCATTGTAACTTCTCACCACTGGTAAATTAAACGATACTTGATACTCTTTTCCAATCTACAGCAATATTATTGTAAAAGATGACAAAATTGATAGCCATAGAAGATATGGATTATTTTGAGGCACACAGACACATATTTTTAGTAGTCTATACTACATTCAAATTAGTTAAAGGGATAAATATTTTTATTAATAAATTTTAGCAGATAGCATCATAGTTTCACAGCTATGAAAGCCAAGTACCATCTTCCGTGCTAGATCACACAGCTTTAGGGAAATGGAAGTTAACACTTTTTGCTTAGGTTAATCAACCCATAATCTTGTCTAGTACAAGGAAAATTGTCTATAATAAAGAGTTTTCACAACACTGATGAATAAGAACTGAAAAGTAATGGGGAAGAAGACAACAAAATGAATGATACTCAAAGAAAGATCAATTTAAAAAAATGCTAAAATTAAAACATTCTTCTAACCAGGATACTTCGACCCAGATTTCAAGATCTTCTACTACCTTTAAGTAAAGCAAATGGAATTCAGAAAGAAAAACATATTCTGACTTCTCCCACAGATCTGTCACACAACTACAGCATAAAATTTTAAGTATGATTATTACTTGATACTAGTTGGTCCTTACTTATCTAAACAAAAATTTCAAATGGCAGGGCCTGAATATGGTCTCATAGTCATTAAAGAGTTAGATGTCTTATCAGTTGGCTCTGCCTGGGCCACTGGCAGAACAGGACCCAAATGCCTTACATATAACATCATGAAGAAAAATAAGTAACACCTGCTTAAAAAAAACTCCTATGATAAAGAATGCAACTTAAAATAAAATAAAAAACATATATAGTCACTTCTAACTATAAGAAATGAAATACGATCAATGAGGGAAGAGAAATTTGTAAACTTAGGTTGGCTTTAACAATGTATTATTATAAACTGGCAAATGCAGATTTAAAGTGACCAAAGCACTGTGAAAACCCAGCCCTATTCTTGGCAGTCTAGTTTCATGGTTTCATCATCTTTGGGTGTCTCTCCCTGCCTATGTGGACCATATCTTTCTTATTTATTTTGTATACCCAAAGACTAGCACACAGTGTATATAGCTAAATTATTTCTGGAGGGGCAGAAGAAAGGGATAACTCCAAAATCTTTCCAGGTACTTTGCCTTCTTTTTCATTATAAATGAGTATGTCTGCTAACAACTGTTTATTATCACTGGCATTTTCCTATTAAGACTAGCTGCTTCCAACTTGTCCCTTTTACAACAAAGAGGAAAACGAAACTTCATTCATCGTTTCTTATTTAACTAACATTCCCTTTGCCAGCATACCATAGCAAGAAAGCTGACGGCCTCCGGAAAACCAGTCTTTCTTATTTGGCTTAGGCACACTGGCACTCAAAACTCCAGAACATGCTGCCAAAGCTTTGTTTGCAGTTCCTGAACTATTCAACAGTGGAACTGAACGCCCTTCCACCTGGCTGCAATTGGATCTGTGTGCTAACCTTTTAGTTTCAACTTGCAGTGGGATCGGTTTTTCTTTCACTCACAGATATTAATTTTTATAATAGCAGAACGTGAGCGCTATGCTATGACTTTTCCTATAAGTTATAATGGTGATAATTACCTTTTGAGTCAAAAGTGTTACTTTCATCATGAATTCCATTGATTTCTTTGGATTCAGTATTCTGGAAAGGATAAAAATGCTAGTTAATATTCTCTCCAGTTGGACTTTGGGCTTAAATAATGCATTTCTCATTAGTGAAAATGTATTTTAACAACATGAGTTTTTCAGGATATTGATGCATTCCTTACAGCCTTTTTACATGTAGTAGAAACTTAATTTTTTTTTATTATTCTTCAATATTTGTGGAAGGATTAATGACCAGCTACAGGCATGGATGGCTTTAAGTTTAATCAATCATTAACTTCCCAAGAAACGGGATCAGCCAAATAATCATTAATCTATTTGGCTCATATTTATGAGTAAGCAAAATAATCATATAGGATTTGCCAACATTTAAACCTTTCTTACACAATGTAGCCAGATCTCCTTATTAAATAAAAGGAGGTACTTTAGGGTAATCATAATACAACCTAAGGAGTAAATATAAATTTATAATATTTATTTAAAATTTAAATATAATTATTAAATTAAATGAACCATTCAGATCATAATAGGTACATTTTTTTAAAACCTGTATGAAAAAGTAATGCTTGATACTTAGAAAAATTTCTACATGTTTTTGAACCAATTAATCGAATGGATTATATCGTAACCACATAATGTAAGTCTACCCAAATTTACCTATACAAAAACTAAAAATGCTTTATGAAGTTTTATATTGCACACAATTACTGTATTTATTAACATTTGCCAGTCAAGACCAAAGAATACATGGAGGAGTTATAGTGTATAATTTTACATAATTGCTACTTCACATTCACAAAGATCTGAGAGATGGGTATAATGATGAAAGATTGGTGAGAAACAACTGCAAAACAACATTATGGAATCTTTTGACTTTACCATCATATAATTCATAACTACTCTATTAATGAGTAATGCCTTATGGTTTTCAAAAATATATTTTACTGTGTCTCTTTATTATGTTACCTTACTCAATTATTTGTTCTTAAAGCAGTATCAAAATTGTTCAAATAAATTCTTTTCCCCACACACAATTCCTACAGCTGTTGTGCTCTACACAAGTACTCCTGGCTTCTCAAAATACTTACAGAATTCTGAAGGTTTTCAGAGAAATCAGTCGTCATAGACAGATCTGAAGATTTGTCTGAGTTGTAAATTCCAGAAGTTGCATCAATCCACTTTGTTTCAGGTGAACCTATAATTTTGGTAGCCATACTGGTGAGATTGAGAGTTTTATGCTGTGTAAATGGCAGGGAAGGTAGGTCTTTGCCCCAGTCTGATTGGCACATGAAGATGGAGTAATGAGTACATATAAATGTTGAAGTGGAAAGAATAAAAATTACTGAATGCACATACACAAAGTGCACATGTACAAGACAAACAAATCAGGTAGTATGTGAAAGAAATGAAGAGTTTAGGGCTTTTACCAACAGACCACCTTCCCAAAACACAAGGGTTAAATCACATTAATAATGAAAACATTAGCAAATTTGTTGAATCTTTCATAAACCAGAACTAGATATTATACTTTGATATCATAAGTTGGTAGATCTAGAGAGGCTTAATGCCCTTTCTCATCTAACCTCAATAACCAAGAAACACAATAATGGAATATTCAAAGTTCTTTGAGAATGAACAACAGGAATATGACCTGCCATGGTCTCTCTACCAGTATGGTTATGATGCTGCAGAGAAAGTTAAATCATAGTGTAATTCTTAATACTCAACATTAGCATACGTGACTCCTGAACGCAGATATATTTGCCTTCAGTTAGTATTTGCATTCATAAATCAGTATATAAATCAGAAATACTGTAGAATTCAGTAAATTTGCTAGTGAAAAGTTCAGACAGCATATTCAACGAGGTATCATTCAAGATTTGTCACATTACTACAAAATACCTTTGAAGCCAAAAAATAAGTAAAATGAAAAAATAAAACAGTTAGTGAAACAAACTGTTACAACCACTTGCCAAAGACCAGTTCCCAATTTAGAATGCCAAACACGGTAGTAAAACTCACTCACCAGACTTTCCATAGCGCCTGACATCCATTACTAAGTTTCCAGTTTCTTGAGCTTTAGCCATGGTTTCCTCCCACTCTTTCTTATCCTTATATGAAAACTTGGTGTTGTTAACAGCAATAATTTCATCATCTACCTGGAGCTGAGAAAATTCTGCTGGGCTACCTAAATAATGCAAAGTAAATGAAACAACCAATTGAAAAAAAACCCACAAGTTCTACTAGTCGCTGCTTCTTTAAGTTAAAGAAAAATGACTTAATCTTGAATTACTGTTTCCCTTTATTTCATTTGGAGAAGAGTCACTAAATTTTTCAAAGTTATCAAATATCTGGGTATCTACCACATCCAAAGCACTAAAGGCATTTAAAAAAAAATTCTACAGTATGTATCTTCGTTAACATTTAAAGGAGAGATGATAAACTCATCTATTCAATAAGATTTCTTTGTTAATCTCCTAAGGACAAAGAAAAATTAAAGTTACTTTTAAATTAAAAATATGAAATGTATTACACTTGAGCTTCCCAATCAGATGCATTCTGGAATGGACCAGAAGAAAAAAATGACTATTTAAAACTGCTTAAAATTACTCTGTAGCTAAAAAACCATTATCTATCTAATTAAAGCAGTCCTGAAATTTAAAAGAACTGGTGTTAACAATTTTATATAGCCAAAATATCTTTTGCATAAAAGGACCTCCTCTTGAATACAATAGTTTTCATTTTAATTTTAGGCCCTGTAATATTTTGCAAAGAGTTCCTGAGCTTGACTTGGTACAATCCTGGGTGGAGGAGGGTAATCCTTTTGCAAAAGTCCCAAAGCATCCTGAAGGACTCTAAAGGCAACAGGTATTTCACCACAAAACATGGCTGATCGTGGAAAGTTCCTCCTGAATTTTCCACTAAGATTTGCTACTATTTGTTAGCATTTTCAAATATAAAGTCCAAAATTTTGACAAATTCTGTAAAGTCACAAAATTAAGATTCTTCAAAACTAAAATTAATTAGGCAAGGAGAATTTAAATAATATGTAATTTGTAACCCCAATTAACAGTCAAGGGAAAAAGATGCACTTCCTTGCTTTGCTATTGCATTTTTCACGTTTTCTCCTCCTATAACAAATAGACTAATTTCTGTGGGATTTTTCCCCACCTCACAACATAGGACTAAAAAGAAGAAACTTCAGTAGAGCTAAATCTGTGATTTACCTGCTTCAACGGATGCTACGAAGATGCCAGAAAAAGTCCATTCTACTGTAAATCCAAAGTCAAGACTGTTCCCAGGCGTCTGGTTTATGCTGATTCTCATATCACTAAACTGATCCTGAAAACAAAACATGAAACGCTGGTATCTGGTGTCCCTGGCACCCACACGGAGGAAAGCCTATCCATGAAAGAAGGGAGGCTTAATGCAAGGTACATTTACATTATTTCATGATAAACCAGAAGCTTCATTCTTTCTCCCTTGGATTTGGTAAAATTTGCACTTATTTAAATTTTACCAAGTTTACTGGTTTTTTTTTTTCCTGTTAAAATAAGGGAAATCTTATTGTCAATACGTGTCTTTCTTCACATTAATATTACAAATCAATTGGCCATTGATAAAGCTTAGGCTTTCACCCACCGTACAATTGGGTTTAATTTAAAAACCATTTATTCATTGCCTAAGAATGAAGTAATTTAAATAATTTATTTTAAAATGCCAATATACCTTTAGAAAACTACCTCCAACATTTAAGATATTTAGTTGAATAATTTCAAGTGGTTCATAGACATCATTTCACTACCAGTAGCATCCATCTAGGACTGGTGCCACTGCCCTAGTATGCATCTGAAGTTTGACAGCGCATTTTTGCTTGACCAAATGCCACATGAGGCTCTAATGGTAAAGGCTTAGCTGCTACACATGCTGCAAAATGCAGAACTATGTCACCCACAAGGGACTACTCACTAAGATGCCAAGAAAGTCCCTATTGAGACATCCTGCTTTTATTATTCATCCACTAGGACCTTTTGTTCCCCAAGTATAACATGGACTATTGGTCTCAACCATTGAGATTTATAATGCTAATTACAGATTTCCAATTTTCTAAAAATGTAAAAATAACTCACAACTAATTACCTTATCAATCTTATCAGCTTGCAGAAGCAAGCTGTCTTCTCTTTTTACGGACTTATATGTTTGCCTTCACCTTTTCAAATAGCAAATTCAACAAACAGCCTCATTACTGTGTTGCACATTAGGTGTGGGTATCTTCCTTGGGGTGGCAGCTGACTACCTGCACCCTTGGATTAAGGAAAAGAGGCTAAGTGTGGCACATGGGTGTGTCCCAGGTTACTGCAGTTTAGAGGAGCCTAAATGAACGTGGTACTCTTTTCAGCTTTCATCATTAATAGTCCTTTGTCACCAAACATGACTTTCTTGAAGTAACTTCAGCCCATAAGCCCAAGAACAATAGCTTCTTGGACAAAAGGCAGAACTCTATTTCCATCTCCATCAGGACTTTCTTAAACCATTTTCCAAACCAAATGTTTCAGGTTTTACATCATACTATGTCTGTGAAAATCTTATTTATCTTTCATAATTTATACATTTTGTTCTGTTTTTAGTAAGCAACAGATACAGATTTTAATATAATGAGTTTATTAGGCTAGCATTTTAGTTCTTCACTTCATAATAAAAAGCTTAGACCTACCTGTTTGGGAGGGGGAAAAAAAAAAAAACAACTTCTTTCTAAATCTACTTTACTTTCCAGAAAAAGACTTACCAATTTCTCCATTTTAATATGACAGTTAAACTCAAACCCAGGGCCGATTGGGAAACCCATAAAGCTTTCTAAGTTTTTCTAGTCATAAAACAAGTTTAAAATCTAAATGACAATATTCTGAGAAAAACTGGGATAGTAAATGCTATGGTTTGGATGTGGTTTGTTCCCCACAAAACTAATGTTGAAATTTAAATGCCAATATGGCAGTG
The DNA here is from genome assembly GCA_028533085.1 of Varecia variegata. Taxonomy (NCBI): domain Eukaryota; kingdom Metazoa; phylum Chordata; class Mammalia; order Primates; family Lemuridae; genus Varecia; species Varecia variegata. The sequence goes on along the minus strand of CM052445.1, from coordinate 38,589,164 downwards.
CTGGGAGGTGGTACCTTTAAGAGGTCATTGTGTCATGAGGGATCTGCCTTTATGAAGGGATTAATGCAGTCTCCGGAAAGTAAGTTCTTCCTCTAGCAGGAATGGATAAGTTACCACAAGAGCGAGTTGTTATAAAGCAAGGTTGCCTTTTGTGTTGGGTGTCTTTGCACACAACACTCACCCTTCTGCTTCTCCACCATGTTTTGAGACAGCACACAGCCCTCAGCAGATGCTGAGCAGATGCCAGTGCCATGCTCTTGGACTTTCCAGTCACCAGAATCATGAGCCAAATAAACCTCTTTTCTTTATAAACGACCCAGCCTCAGATATGCTGTTATAGCAACACTAAATGGACTAAGACAGTACACAAGAATTAGAAGACAAGCAAATGAAGGCACTGATAAATAAAGGATCAAGAACTTGCTATGCTATGTGGATAGACACGCAGAAGTTAAATGTTATAATGCTATTTATATATTGATTTGTCCAGCATATATTTATTATTTATTATTTATAAGACATAATATTTAGCACTTTGGGAAATAATGATGAATTAGGCATAATCCTTATTCTCAAGAAATAATTATTGACTCTTCAGTGGGTATGGGATTTTTAAGCAATTAAAAAAACTGTAGCTAATAATATAGAAAAGTTTTCAGAAGTAAACCTTTTGTAAAGCAGTTTGAATGTGGGAATCTAGATATAGTCATAACACTGGTTAACAATCACCTAATGAACAGCAATCTGAAAAATAAAACTCTCCTAAGAATAGAAAAAATTACTGGTTAGTTCTATTCCATAGCCAAACCACCATATGCTTAAATTAGAGATGACTCAATGAAAATAAGTGGTCATCATCACCACTCTCATGCAAAAGGAAAAGAAAAATGACTTAAAGCCAATTACAGTTAAAAAATCTATTGCTATATAAGGAAGAGAGACAAATGATGGGTTAGAGATTCAAAATACTGATGCTCTTTAGCTTGAAGAATAAAAGACAGGATGTAGTTTTAATAAATAGTCTCAAACTACATAAAGAACACTTCGTGGGAGATGGTAAGTGAACATTATCCTTTTCTACCAATATAGGGGAAAAGAAAATGAGCTTAAGCTATAGAGGAAAGAGTCTCACAATTATACTAGGCCAGAAGAATTGTCCTACAAAGAGCTGTTCTTACCTCAGAAATAATTCTCTATTTGAACATACTAAATAAAATGGCAGATAACCACCTCTCTGACAGAGCTAAAAGGGAAGACAGGCTCACTGTGGCTATAGTGACACAACTGGCAGACTGTTGTGTCAGTCCTTGGGACGATACACAGGCACAGAGCAATAGATCATCAGGGCACTTACAGGTTCATTTCTGTAATAACCAGGCGATCTCCGGCATGTCACTGAGGTTGGTAGAGCCTTCTCACTCATGAAGACACTGGTTTTCAGTTTTGGTTTTAAATAACCTACTTAAAGATGAAAGTCTTACGTAGACCACCTCTCCCTTAAGCCAATATATAGAAAGGATTAAAGTGGGTGGCTGTAGTTTCAAGGTAAGAGTCCCAGAGCCCTGCTGGTGTGGCCTTCCCCTTATGGCAGCACTAGAAGCATCTCTGGGGAATCCTGGGTGCTTATATTAGATTATCCCTGAGACTTCTTGCAGGTGAACATATCTATAATTATATTCAAACATAAACTGTTCAACAATGACTTCAGATAGCATTTCTACTTCCTTATCTTTCTCTGCCAAGTGAGTATTCTGCAAAAGATCAGAGCTTTAGAACATGGTAATGAGAGAATTACCCTGGAACTGGATGGAACAGGAATATAAGTTATGGGGGGAAACCTAGATTCTTGATGACTGATAATGAACTATCCAAGAGGTTTCGGTTGTCCATGACAGAAAAGATAAAATATAGTTATCTATCAACATCTCAGCATTTAAAATAACAATTTCCCTCGAATGAGGTACAACTTGAACAGGAGTATACACTGAGAGCTCAGACTGCTTCCCCGACTGTCAAACTGATGAAACAGAACTACAAGACTCTGCTATTGTCCTCAAACTTTTTCAATTAGACGAATGTGTTGAGTTAAAGAAAGCCTACTTAGTTGATAAAATTAACACTAAAAGTATTTTTGGACTGTAAAATCAAGAGAAACAGAGGAAATACACCATCTTTGAATTTATGTACATATGGTTCTTTAGTGTCTTTCTTTTAGGGTCTTATTGGGATGAGAACATGAAGTGAGTAGTCCTCAAATCATGGCCCTGCTCTGATACTAGAGCTACTTTCCTCCACCAAAGATGCATCTAAATCTTTCTCCATCCTCCATCCCACTCAATCCTCAATCCCAAGGCAGGTGGCATTCTCACCCCTATCCTTTTACACATCCCATCTCAAGCTTATCCTCTACCTATCAAATCCATCTTCATCCTCCTAGGCACTGCCAATTATTCTTGCTCTTGAGAAACAATCCTCTGAGGACACCCACTATCTCAATTTCTCTTGCCTTTCTTCCCATCTCTCTGGCAACTGCTCAGTTTCATTAGCATGTTCCTCCTCTTTCTCTTCTATTTTCATTTTGTTGTTGCTCCGTAGTCAGTCTCCCACCTTTTTGACTACATGCTTTCCTGAGTAACCTCATTCACTGCCATGTCTTCAACATGAGTCCAATTCCAAAATTAAATTCATTATCTTTCTCCCCAGACCTGTTCTTTCACCTCTTGTTTTTCACATCTTGGTTAATTGCATCACTTAGCTAACGAGTTGCTCAAGTTAGAAACACCAGGTTCTTTCTGGGTCTTTCTCCGTCCTCCCCACTGCTCCCTACTCCAATTCCACACAGCAATCTCTATACCCCTACTCTCCAGCACACACACATACATTTAACAAAGTGCTATTGTGTCCACAATCCATAAATCCACCCTGAATCACCCCATTCGCCATCCTCCCTCAGGTTATCGTCTTAGTTCAGGCCACAATGTTCCCTAAATGCCTGTGGTCATCTCCTACTTGGGTCTCCTACCTCCAGCCCTTCTTTTTGTCCATCTTTCACAAAGCTGCCAGAACTGTAGTTACAGAACACGCTGATTATTATATCACACCCTATTTTAAAAGGAGTTGGTAGCTCCTTACTGCCTACTTGGTAGATTCCACACTCTACATTTCAGTTCTGATAAGTTTCAAATTTTTATTTTTATGGTCCAGAAGATATTTCAGTCCCTACTGGCTCTAAAATTCTAAAAACACAGCAAAGTTCAAATAAGTCAACATGTGGTGTCTTGGCTATACATAAGGCAGTCCTCAAATTTGAGCATATCCTAGTTCAAAAAATATATAGCGCCAGAGAAATTGCAGCTGTGATGTAAGCATTTCACCAGCCTGGGGTAGGTTACATAACTTCGAAATATCAAGAACTTTACTGGTAAAAATGGGGATAATACCACCTACTTTGCAAAGTTATTGGCAAGATTAAATGAAACATTTAAAAGGTGCCAAGGCACACATGATAGATGCCCAATAATTGCCTTCTTTTTCTCATGGAAACACGTTAAGTATAATACACTTGCTGGTTAAGCAGTTCCCAGATCAACTAAAGAAAATCCTATTTAATGCTCACATACTTAGCTCTAAAGCCAAGAAAACTCAGTCAGCATTCAGCGAATATTTGCAGATCCAGGCACTGTGCTAAGATAGGCTTGCTTCCCGCCCTCATGGAGATTAGGGTTTAGCGTAGGTGACAGGCAAGCAAAATGCACAGTATGAAACCATGGTAAGGTAAGCCCTGGGTACTACTGAAAGGGGCACTGAAAACGGGGTTGGGATCAGGAAATGGACACGGGAAAAGCTTTCTTCCTTCCATATGTATCATCCCACTTTGGCATACTGCTTTTAAAAATCTGGAGCAGAGGCTCTGGAAGGTAGATCTGCATGGGGTTTGAGAGCACAAGGATCTGAAAGGGCAGAAAATAGAAACCTGTAGGTAAGACCAACTTGGGGAAAACTCATTCACTCCCCTTGCTTTGGGTCACCCCCAGAATGGCCCTGGAAGGCTGGATTGGCCAGGGAGGCAGAGGAAAAAAACAAAAACCACAAGAGAAGGGGGGAAAGGGAAGAGAGAAAAATAAAACCGCCAGTTCAGCAATGGGGATGGAAAGGAAATTCCTGTGGGCAGAATTTAAATAAGGCCATATTAAGTTCTTTCTTTCATTACGCTTTTTCTTCTTTATGGCACAAGCCACCTTATTATCGAAATTCTGTGATAGGCTCCTAACTAGTTTCTACCTCCAGCATTAGCTTCCCTAAAGTAATTCTATGGAACATCGCAGTGTTTAGACTCCTAAAGCACCTTTCAATCTTAAAATTCCCATACTAAAGAACCAGTATGGACCCTAAATTACCTGTTGGATCAAGTTCACACTTCAGCTTAGTAATCGAGGCCTTGAATGCAATTCAAGTCAGTCAATACTTAAGTGTCAATTATGTGTCAAGGCTGTGGAAGGCACAAAGAATATCAGTGGAGGAGGCACACACATATATACATGGAACAAGAAAGAATTCAGGGAGTGAAACTTTCAAGAGTGAGAAGTTCAATTCCAACCAGGAGGAGTTGATATCTTGATTCATGAAGAAAGCAGTCCTCCTGGGCTTTGAAGGAACAATAGGACTTCAAAAGGCAGAGTTGTGTGAAAGTAACATTTTCAAATGGGGGAACGATAAGAACAAATGTATATGATATACTCAAGAAATATATGATGTGTCCAAGAAAAAGTAAGCAATCTTAACGTAGTTTGATTATCAATCTTTCCCATAGCATAGTGTAATACAGGCAATCTTGAGTCACACTGCCTGGGTTCTAATCCTGCCTCCATCATTCAGTACTCTGTATAGCCTTGGACAAGTAACATGACTATTCTATGCCTCAATTTTCCCGATTATAAAATGGGGATAATAATGATAGTGCATCATTAGGATTGTTGATGACAACACAGCGTTGCTACAGGATCAACTGAGATGATGCCCGGAGAAGCCTGGCTGGTATGTGGTGAGCACTCTGACATTAGCTATTACTGCACTACAGAGGGAGTCTGGGGCCAGGCAGGAGAGATGTCAGTGCTCCCTGAGTGCTATAAAATTCACTCAGCAAACCACACAGTGCCACTGGAGACTCTGGAGCAGAGAGATTACTGAATCCAGCCTGACATCAGGCAAGTTAACCTGATGGAGGTCTTGTGCAGCATGTACAAACACCTGTGACTATTTACACAAAGTATGTGAAAGGGCCTGAATTAGGGGAGTGGAAGCTAGGCTAGAAAGGAATAATATCAAGGGGGATTCTGGAGGAAGAAATGGAAGAACATTACCAGAAAAAGTAAGGTAAGAAAGGTAAGAAAGACGACCTGAAGGATGCCACCAAGAAATCTAGATGTTCAGCCACACCCTATTTTTGATTTTGCTGTTCTCTGCACACCTGGAGTTATAGAGTTTGAAGGGGAGTTTGGAGGACTATTGCATAATACCCTATACATGTTGCTGATCAGCTGTTTTATGCATTGGCATCCTTCTTCAAGTCAGTGAGCTCCTTCTCAAAAACAAGGGCAAGGTGGTACTGTATAAAGCTACTTCCCTAGTAGCACAGAAATGGACACACCAAGCATCAGAGATAGGTAAGTCACCATGTGAAATATATCATGTTGAAGAATTCCAATGGCTCCAATGGTTTAAATAAAGCCTAGTTTTTCTTGGTAGAATATGATTCCTAGTTTGGTGACAAAGGACCATCAATCCATTAATGATGAAAGCTGAAAGAGTACCACATTAATTTAGGCTCCTCTAAACTGCAATAACCTGGGACACACCCATGTGCCACAATTAGCCTCTTTTCCTTAATCCAAGGATGAAAGTAGTCAGCTGCCACCCCGAGGGAGGTACCCACACCTAATGTGCAACACAGTAATGAGGCTGTTTGTTGAATTTGCTATTTGAAAAGGTGAAGGCAAATATACAAGTCCATAAAAAGAAAAGACAACTTGTTTCTGCTTTTATTATTCATCCACTACTACCTTTTGTTCCCCAAGTATAACACAGCCTATTGGTCTCAACCATTGAGACTTATAATGTTTATTATAGATTTCTAATTTTCTAAAAATGTAACAATAACTCACAACTAATTATCTTATCAAGCTGAAGAAATTGTTTTTACGACTGGAAGAAACTGAAAGACATATACCTAGATCTTAACAATCATTATTTCTAAGTGACGGAATTACCAAGTGATTTTTACTATTTATACTTTCCTGCATTTCCAAACTTTCTAAAGCACAGAGTTCCTTATAATCAGAGAATAAACAGTTTAAACTTTTCCTATACAAGTAAAATTCCAATAATACTAATATGCTATATCATATTATTTCACGTTATTTCATGTGCAACTCAGGTTAAGGTACATAATTGACGTTTTACAAGGCAACAGGGAATTCTAGAACAAGCCAAACAACCACAAAAGCTCCTCCACACTAAGGGGTTCATACAGTTATCAAATTGCCTAACAACGGTTCTTCTAAAAGAGAGAAGCTTTCTGTTTGCTAGACAAAGACTTTTAGTATGTTTTACATGTAGGCCAAAAATACCATTTATTAACTGAGAATTCTCTGAAAAGGCACTTATTAGGATTTTAATAAAAACTACAATTGCTTCCAGTCACTCTTCATCTGATGGTATATTTTGTTTGGACTCCAAATTTTAAGGAACACAATTATCATATTGCAACTAAGCCTCAATATTCCCATCAAGAGATAAGGAGCCATCCAAAATTCTAGACATTCTAAAGTATTAATTAGCATTAACATTCACTGGAGGCCAGGCACAGTGGCTCATGCCTATAATCCTAGCACTTTGGGAGGCCGAGGTGGGAGGATCACTTGAGGCTAGGAGTTCAAGACCAGCTTGGGCAATAGCGAGACCCTGTCTCTAAAAAAATAAAAATAAAAAATTAGCTGGGTGTGGTGGCACGTGCCTATAGTTCCAGTTACTTGGGAGGCTGAGAAAAGAGGATCACTTGAGCCCAGGAGTTTGAGGTTGCTGTGAGCTATGATGATACCAATGCACTCCAGCCTGGGCAACAGAGTGAGACTCTGTCTCAAAAAAAAAAAAAAAAAAAATCACTAGAATATTAAGCTGACAGAAATGGAAATATCATGTCCCCAGAGGCCAGCACCTACCATGTGCATCAATTTCTCATTGTGGCCAGTTAATTTCCCTGGGAAGGGACTTTTATTACCCACATGTATGTTAGATCTGCAGCTAAAACCTTTCAGTGACTCCCGCATCTGAAACCTGGTACTACGGGGCATGAGTAACATGAGGCAAGAGCCAATGAAAAGTGGAATAGAGAAAACACCAGCCGAACCCCAAGGAGACCGGTCCATAAAGTCTCTCTACACACTTACCACAAGAGTTATCTGATCTATAAACTCAGAGTTGGAAGAGACCTACTTTCTCCAAGATCTGTTAAAAATAAACCACAGTATCATTTTTAACATTATCAGCCCAGATTCGAACGCCTAGAGGCTTCCAGATTTAAATATGTAAGTGTCTGAGCCATAGATGATAAAGACCCAGACTCACCTGTGATCTTGGGACCTCTCTTTGAGATGAGTTTCCCCCTTCTCCAGATTCAGACATTAAATCGAGGCCAGACAGTGAAGACAGTGTGGCTCTAGAAGTGGCAGCCTGGTCTTGGGAAAGAGATGAGAAGGAGGGTGTAGGAGAGGGCAACCTCATCACATCTTCTGCTGCTGCTGCCTCCTTCTGGCTCGATGAGCTCGTAGCAAGCTGGCTGGCTTCAAGGTGTTGTGCGGAGGTACTGACCGAATTGTTTTGCGTTTTCTTAATGCCTTCGACATCTCCATTATACTTCCAAGCATCATCCATCTAAGTAAGAAAACATTTTAAAGCTTGATATACTGTTACCTTCATTTCTGTTTTAAAACTTATTAAATTAATATTTTTAAAATATGAAAATAACTAACATAGCTCCCACAATAAAATAACTATTGCTAAAAGTTTGGAGTATGGTCTTTCTTTGTCCTTCATACCATCAGATATACTCACGTAGTGGAAAGAATTGTTTTCACGAAAGTATTCATATTATATAAAGACTTCTGAAACTTGTTTTGCTCACTTATATCACTCCTGGTCAACAGAACTCTAAACCAGTCCCTTCAATTGATGAATATGCCATAGTATGGACATCAATAATTTATTCATTTAATGTACATTTAAAGTTGTTTAAATTTTCTGCCACTTTCAAAAATATTGCAACAAATACCCATATATCTTTATAATTGGCATTTTTGTTTTTATAGCACAGATTTATAAAAGCCTTGCTGGAACAAAATTTTATGTATATAATTTCCAAAAAAAATAATAATTGTAACAATGCACTCCCAAGGTAACGTATAACAATGCCTGTTTCTCTGCATCCTTGCTGACACTAGACGTCTACAATGTTTTAAATATTTATCAGTATGATGGGTAAAGAGTCGTACACCTCATTCTTGCTCTGATGAAGCTGAACATGCTTCTGTGTGCTTTAAGTGATCAGCCATTTAAATTCCTTCTCCCTTGAATTGGCCACTGGTTTTCTATATCTATTTTTCTAGTGTTTATCTTTTCCTTACCAATTTGTAGAAACATTTTATATCTTAGAGATATTATACTTTATTTATAATACATTTTGGTAATATTTCTCTGAGTCTATAAATTGTCTTTTTACTAGATTAATGGTATCTGCCATATAATTTTTATATGTGAAACATGTCTATATTTTCCTTAATATAATGGTCAGGAGTTTCCTGGCTAGTGTAGGTAGGCTTCTCTCACCCCAAATACTCAATTTTTTATATTTTCCCTTTTAGGTTTTAGGATTGTACATTAGCAGAGCTAAAAGGAATTTGAACATTAATTTTAAAACCATATTGTTTCCTTTCACATAATTCAGATGAACATACCCACTGTCAGATATGTGGTACCACTTCATTCTCAGGAATAATGCATCATATTCTATTATCCTTCAAAATCCTGATATATATAGAAATGCATATATTTGAACAATGAGATACATTTTAATACTTATATTCAAATATTTCAAGTTCTCATGAAGTGGGAAATCAGGAAAAAGCAATTTTCTCAATTTTCAGAAAATTAACCTGAAAATATTTAGGTTAAACCATATGAAATTAATGTTTTGTATGTCAAAAAGAAACCACTGGCAACTTCATATTGTTCAACCTAATACTTCATAAAAAGCTACATTTGGAAAAATATGACACTAAGAAATAACGCTCTGCCTTATATCTTATTCATTCTTTAAAATGTGTTAACCCTACTTTCAAAGAATTTAAAGTTTAATACATTCTGCATCATTTCTATATCTTAAGCATTACATTTCCATTGAATCTAAATTGGCATAAAATAGAATTGGCTTAGATATAAGTTATGTACATATTACATATCAAGTTTACATAACTCCAACCTCTGCATAAGTTCACCAACATTTTGCTCTTCAGAACAGACTACCTGAACTAGAAACATTTTTTACCGTGTAGGATCTGGGGAGTGATGAGATTCCCCTTGACTGAGAGCCAAAAGGTCTCGGTGTGACCACAGATGTTAACCTGGCTGTATCAGTTTTCTGGTAACTTCTAGGGAGGGAAGCTGAAACACGAGTCGACGCCATTTGTGTACTCAGTGAACGCTGAGCAGACAAAGAGGCTGGGTGTTGTTCTTCCTCCAGGCTTTTAGAAGGAAGCTGAATTTCAGCTGTTATATTGTCCTCTCTTTTTGCAAAAGTTGTAGAATCTTCTTTAAGAATTTCTGTAGGATAAGTTGTTCCTTTCTCTTCTACTCTCTCACTCTGGTAACTTGCTTCTGACATAGTCAGTACAGAGGGTAGGTTTTCTTCATTCAGTACATCATCATAAGAATATATTCTCCTCCTCGATGTGATTGTATACTTTTCCTTTTGGGATTCCCTTAGCAAAAAGAAACACACCATCATCACAAAGTTACACATTTTGACACACAGAGGTGGACATTAATTAACATATAAAATGGACTCAGAGTAAAAAGACTACAGACTTCACACAATAATCAACACAACACTAATAGAATAAAGCATATATTTATTTTGTAATGCCAAAACCAAGGTTATAAGAACTTGACTTTTTTACTAAGGAGGTTTTCAAATACTTCACAGGGATTTTTTTTATGGTAAAGAGATTTCAATAAGAAAATAAGGAAATTTTAATAAGGGATTAGTCACAAAAATTTATAACTCTCTCATATTTAAAACGCTATAAATACAATTGACAACCAATTTCAACATTCCAAAGTTGTGGATTCCTTGACATCACTGTGAGCTTTTTTTCCCTAAAGTCTATAATAATTTAATAAAATAAAAGACTAGAAAAGACTCTTGCTTTTGTTAAGATCCAGTAAGTACACTAGTTCATACAACTTGACAGAACTTACATGTGTAATTATTACAGATTAAAAGTTACCATTCATACTTATAGAAAAGTTCATGAAGCATCCTCATTTCTCCCATTTAGAAAGAAGTACCTACCTCCAAAGCAAACTGAATTGTGTTCAAGTGAATGAAACTGTGCTTCTCCTTGGCTTTTAGGGCACAAAAGGGGCTTTGTTTAATTTCCCCTGGCAGCATATTTCCTTTTGACATTATTCTAAAAGCATATTTGCCCTCTCTCTAACCTGTAAATATCCTAGGGTTTCACATAGTAACTACCTTATAGGAAAGTTTAAATTTGACCTTTATACTGTTATGTTGCAATACAAAGAATAAACCCCACATACTCATGTTTATATAAACTTCCTTTAAAATATAATCTGAATTGCACCACTAAACATGAAAAAGAACTTTGGTATGTTTTATACAATTTAGTTAAAAGTGACGGCTGATTTCATTAGACTATTCCATTCTAAATTCACTCTAAAAGAGTAGTATATTTTCTGTATCAAATACAGCCAGCACCAACAACTTCTGCATGTGAATGCACAACGTAAAAAGAAACAATGCATATCCTATTTTAAGTACTCATTTCTTTGGTTACTCTAAGTCACTATTTCAGTAATACAGGAGCAAAATCCTGAAAGTTTTACTGCATATTTGGTTAAAGTTTAATATTGGTGAGCACTTATGTCATACTATACTTACACAAAAATATCTAACAATGGTATCTCCAACCACGAGATGAATTCAGCCTTATTACCTGTCCTGCAGCATTTCCTTAAACGTCTTAGAGGTTCTCTCGGACTTCTCAAGCGCTTGCTTTTCAATTTCTTCCCTCTCTTCTTTTTTCTTCTGCAAATCTGAAGTGTAACTTTTTCGACGATCTTTCCATTTTGCAAGGTCCTGACAGAAAATCACATCAGCACGGGCATACCTGAATTTCTACACACCCTTTCTAGCAGCGAAGCACACCAGAGTATCCTATTACATCACTGAAACTGTTCACTTCAACTTGATGCCAAGGTGCCCTAATTTTGCTTTTTATAGCCAGCGTTTCTGTACCAAGCCTTTATCTCATGTGTCTGCCTGGCAAACCTGACCTAATAAGATAGATCCCATTTTTGTTTTCCCAGAAAGTGCCTGCCTCCTTGCCCACTTCACAAAGAATGCTAAATGCTTGTAATTAGGTGCCAGTTAGATGGATCAGGAACTGTTTCAAATTCATTTTCATCTCACTCCCAAAACTTGGCTGTTATGTGAAATGACACGTTTCACTGGTAAGACCGAAACAGAAACATGATTGTAATGGTTAAGTACAGATGCACAGTCCATCTTTCATTTAACAAGTACAAACTCGAGTCCTACTTTGAGGCCAGCCCAGTGCTAGGGACTATAAATACACAGAGGAATAAAATGTGGGTCCCCTTGAGGAACTGTGAGTCTAGAAGGGAGAGACAGACATGCACGTAGAAGTTCAGTAATGAGTGTGGCAGGATTGGATGGGAAAGTGGGGGGTCCGAAGGAGAGAATGGTCAATTCTACCTCGGGAAGGAGAGAGTTTATTTGGAAAGGCTTTACCAGGGAGGTGAGACCCAAGTATGTGACTTCAAAAGGGTTAAGTCCACAAAAATTGGGACATTAAGGAATATCTTGCAGGAACAAGCCAACCATATCCCCAGGAACATAAGTCTAACCTAGTTGGGTGACCCCAAAGATAATCAACCTAATTCAGCTTTTCAATTGCCCCTGGCAATGTAGGCTGGCTCTGACACCCAGGGCTGTAAGACATTTTGGAAGGTACAAACTTCTCTGTCTCCAAAACAGAGAAATGCCATGCTAAGAATTGATAGTGGCATTCCAGCCCAAACAGAAGCATATTCAATCTCTCAGACTAAACTGAACCTCACCCCAGGGCATACAAAGTAAGTTTGGTTTATACCCTTTGGGAGCCCACAGATCCACTCCTGCTTTAAAAACAGCCTGAAACCCTATAAACTATTTCCAGAGAGAACAAAAGGAGTGTGCATTTAGTCCTATAGGGTACTAACATGAATTTTCATCTGAATTAACCTAATGGATAAACCCCTCAATACTTATTTTCATACCAAAAAATTCACCATGTATTTTGACAAAATGATACTGAATTACTGTTTCTTGACAATTAAATTGAGTTCCCAATTAAAAGCACTAGAATTTAAAAATTTAGTCAAGGCAGAGGTTTCTTCTTCATTTCATAGACTTTAATTCCTTTGAAAATTAAGATGTACTGCATCTGGCCCCTGGGTTCATGTTACCACTCAACTCTTACCATAGAGTTGTCCTCAAACTCCTTTGGGTTTGCTCTGCACAATAGTTTATGTATTGTGTTTCTTTATATTCTTTCCATTTATAACAATCTATTCAAAAAAAGTTAAGCTTTTTTCTTCAGGATCAAAACTAAAGACCAAGTCTACATCTATACAAATGCCAGGATACATGTCAGCCTTATGAAAATACCTAATTATTTGATTCATATTAAATAATGACTTCTTCAGCCAAAATATTACTCTGGGTTATACTACTTATTTCTCTCCAAATCTCCTTAATTAACTCTTAAGAACTCTTTTCCTTTCTCCCTATTGATGCCAAGATCTGTGCTAGACCCTGCCTCTCTTCTATCCCTAAACTTTGGCAAGGTCTTTTCCCATCTCAAGCATAACTAATATTCACACCCCAAATTCAACCACCAAAATAAGTAAACAAGTTAACAACACTGCCAGGAAGCACCTTTATTTATTAGAAGATAAACATCCTATTATATTTCTTACAATGGCCTTTAAAATATACAACAGTAATAGGCCAAAAAAGTTTTAAAATCTTTGTAAAGGATACTGACTTTCTTTTAAGAGAAGCAAAGTCAAATACACTCTCCCCTCTCCCACCCTAAAGAATACTCACATCCTGCCATTTCTGATCTTGTTCTTTTAATTGTGATTTTATTTTCTGCATCTCCTCGTAACGCAGCTGACGCAAGTTCTGAACATCCTCTGCGCTGACATCACTCATGGACTTACTCCTACAACAAGAATACCCACGGTTACCAAAGTTCAAATGACCAGACTTAGGGGTAAAACTGGAAGGCTGGACTTATATTTGGAAATTCCACCTAAATTTCTGCTGTACTAACTAGACGCTTCAGTGATAGTATCACAGAAGTAGCACTACAAAGATAAATGGTGTTTTTTTCCAAAACGCAGAAACAAGAGCTTGCACTCAATTTAAGTGTGAATTTTTTTTTCACAAAATGGTTAGATTAACTTTGCACAAGTCTGATAAAACGTAGTCTAGTGTTCATATTTACAGATGTCAATGCATAAAAGGATTACTTTAGAAAATAATTATCAGTCACACTAGAATCATCTCTATTTCTCTACCTCCCTCAAAGATAAGCTGTTGAGATTTGGCTGCCTTTTCTGTCCACTTATTAAATAATTTAATGATTACCTGATATTTTCTTCTGAAGTTCAATACCAAGAATAAATGTGCTGCTGCTTCTCAAAGATTCTATAAGATCTGCCCCACTACTGCACTGGACTTGTTCTCAAAGCACCACTGGTAGTTTCTAACTGCCTGTTATAACTAACTCTCTAGCCTTTTTTTTAAATTAAGGCAGCTTTCATGTATTCAACTTATAACACATCCCCAAGGATATAGTGAGGTTTAGCTCTTAAAGAGCACAATCCACAGTAGAAACCAGGGAACAGAGTGGGGTGTTGGACACAGGCACTTGTATGCTGTTAACACGCACACACCAGGGGTTGGGAAACTATACCATAGGAGAAAGGGACAAGACTACCTGAGGAAGGTCTCTGGGAAGGAGAGAGGTTAGGTCTGAGTACTCAGGAACTGGTAGAAATGAGAGAGAGAGCCAGCTTTTGAAGGTAGGGGATGGACCCAAAATGCTCTCTCCTACAGATCTGCCACACTACACTTCTAATTTTAATTCACTGTAATTGACTATACTTTTAGTTATTTAAGTAACTCTACATCTTCTTCTTGGGCATCTAAACTCTGCCTTCCTCAATATTTTGCCATCACATTTTTCATATCACACTTGCTGTTACCTAACTCAGAAATTCAGTTATGACTTCCATGAAAATGACTCTCAAATCTACAGCTCAGGACCAGCTCCCTCCTTTGACTCATTTCCAATTGCTACTTGAATAAACATTTCTGCATGGATATCTCCTAGACACTTCAATTGTAAAAGTACCAACTGAAATGATATCTAGAAGGGATTTTGTGGACTGTACCTCACTAAAACACATGGTTATTGTTGATGTAGCCAAGCTCGATCTTGTCCCCAAACCTGCTTTTCCTCTTGTGACTGTTAATGTTGTTACCTGCCCTTCGGTCATCCACATTTGAAACCCAAGAAACATTTTTCATCTTTGTTTTCTCCTTCTCCCCACTTTCAGTTAGTTATCAAGTCCTCTCATTTTAGTGTCTCTTTCTTTCCGTCTCTACTGCCAACACCCTAGATCAGAGTACAGTCAACTCTTACCTGGACTTCCAAAATAGCTTCATAAAGTATCACCGAGTCTCCAGGGCCAGTGAAGGTCCTTCCTCAGCTGTTCCCTCCAAGTCAAAAGCCCTTCACCAGAATATATACCTTTTTAAATGCATTCCTTCCTCAGGATCCCTGCTAGACTAAACTCTGGTTGGGTACATACAACTTTTTATGCATTCTCCACTTGGAAGTCTATCAGATAATTCAAACTTAAATTGACACAGACTGAAAACATGATTGTTCACTCCACAACCTGGTCATCTCAGTAAAAGTCAACTCCATCCTTCCCCACTTGAGGTCACAAATCTTGGAGTCATCCTGGATCCCTCTCTTTCTCTCACATCATAACTGATCCCATCAGTAAATCCTGTCACGCTACCTTCTATATATCCTGTCACACTACCTTCTAATATATCTAGGATACAACCACTTCTCGCTGCCTCCACCACCTCACCCTGATCCAAGCATCTCCTACCCAGATTATTACGATTACAATAATCACATCCCATCTCCCACCTGGATTGCAACAACAATCTCCCTGTTTCTTTGGACATCCCGTCCAACAGCATATTCTGAACACAGCAGCCAGAGAGATCCTTTCAGACTATGCTCAGATTATGGATGCCTCCACTCGGCACCTACCGCTTTCCTCCCATCTCACTAGAGTTATAAGCAGGTTCTTCCAAGGCCGACGTCACCTGGTCCCTGCCTCTCTCCATGCTCATCCACACCAGGCTCCTACTCGCTCTGTTCCAGCTAAGCAGCTTCCTGGCTCTGCTCAACCCACTTGATGCTCCCACTGTTCTTCAATCTACTGGGAATGCTCTTCAAACAAATATCCACATTGCATTTCCTTCACTTCCAGGCAACTGCTTAAATGTTCCCTCAGTGTTTCTTTCCCTGATCACCCTACAAGAAATAGTGAACGCCCCTCTTCCCTGGCTCACCCTCCTCCTTACCCTTTTACCTCTATGGCATTTATTGCCATCTGAAGTGTGTATTTGTTTACATATCACTTGCTTTGCCCTGTAAGATTATAAAGCAGGAATTTTCACTGATTTATTTGCTGGTATATCAGCTGTGCCTAAGAAAGTCCAACCCATGGTCAGTGCTTAGTAAGTGTGTTAAATTAATGATCTAGATAATATTCTACCACTTTGATAAAGTCTTCCTAGCTCTTCCATAGTAAAAGTGGTCTGTCCCTTCTTTCAATTCCTCTAACGCTTTAGCTATACTTTTTTCATAGTACTTAACCCTCAGTCTTACATTATATATAGTGCACAAGTACATGTACACATTTAGCTGATCTTCCTCACAAGTCATATGTTGCTTGGGAGGAAAACACATTAACACAGCACAAGGCATGATGAATATACTCATTTAATATCTGTAGTAAGAATGAGGCAGGTTTTGTCATATTTAATTAACCAAAATATACTATATTTGAAGTGTTTCCAATTCCTTTTGTGAGATTATTACCACTATCCAAAGTTCCATAAAGAAGGATTTATAGGATTTATTAGGGAATATTAAGGAATAAATTATGTAGAGATAATATATGAGGAAATACATGAATATATATGGATTTATTAATGTAATCTATCTAACTAGGTAAGACTACATATAAAACTGATTTGTGTGACTTTGAGATTATAAATTCACTTAAATCATACTGCAAAGAATAAGGCTATTTGAGCTAATACTACAGTGGACTCAGTAAGAAGAGGCAGGAAAAAATTTTCAGGACTAACAAACAAGGGGAATCTAGACACGTGAGGTTACGTAAACTCCAGAACAAAAATGGAAATCCTAATATTTTAATACTCTTTTGCTGAAAGGAAGGCTACGTGGTCTGGACTGGCCCAAAGCCTCCCAGGGGCACACTTCTAGTCCTCACCCTCCTGCACTGTGAAATGTTAACGTGTCTGCCCACGAAACGTGCTCATCAAGGGTAGAGGCTGCAACCTTCTCTCGTGCACCCCACCACTGAGCAGAGCCTGGCACACAGGAGGTCCTTAGTATGAACAAAGTGAGCCAAATACAACCTGGAGTAGACAAGTCCCTGTGTACGGCAGGCATGTGAGCTCAGTTTGTTTCCTAGTGTGTATAAAATCATCCCCAGAGAGCCAGAGCACACTCCATGGCAGGCTGAGCCAGGCACGGGAACCAGCCAGGAGGGGAGGGCTCCAGGCCCAGCTGTGGCACCAGTTTTCACCCCAACCTAACATATCAGTTCACCTCTGAGCTTCAGTCCCTCATCTGCTAAGTGAGGAAGGGATTATTATGAGAATTGGATATGGTTGTGTTGATAGCATTTTTAAAACCATTTGGTGCGGTATACCAATTCTTATGAAAGCAAACATGATTGCATGGGATCTCCCAAAAGCTATCTCTCCAAGCGGCTTCAAATCAGAGAGGTCACGATAAAACCTAGAACTTTTGGAGTACAGGAATCTCTCAGCCAGATCATGAAGAATTCTTTCCTTCCTTATCAGCATTAACAGCATAATATTTATTCCACGAGTTTACTGTGTGCGGGCAACACCGTCAAGCCGTCTACGTGGATTATCTCACGAGGCAAAGCCCTAGTCCGGTTCTACCACTCACCAGTTATATGTCCTTGGGCAAGCTGCAATGTTTGTTTCTCTCTCTCCACCTCTCTAAAATGCAGATAACACCTACGTTTCTATCTACTTCACAGAATCGAGATAAGCACCAAACATAGCATCAGGAAAATTATTTGGGAAAACTATGAAAGACTGCACAGCTCTAGTGCATTTTATTGAATGAGGGGCTATTTGGTGGAAAATCACATCATAATTCTCTTACAATTCATTTACCTGCTTCTTCTACAGACAATATCAAATAGGTGTGTTTAAAAAGAAAAAAAGGAAAAATAAAAAAAATTTACCTGCTTCACTTGTATTTTCTTATTTGGTAAGGCTTCAACTTAGAACTGCATTTGGATATTTTTCCAAAAAATACAAACATCCTGTCTTTTCAGTTGAATAGAATTTTTTAAATAGCATTTAAGGGGAAGGGAATTAAGAAAGGGAATATTTAAGGAAGAAGGTATCAATCACAGAAACAAGATCACTAAAAGTCTTATTTTCTTCTCCCACCATGCAGATCATCTACTATGGTCCTGGCACTTGTTGGTTGGTGTTAAGGTGTTTCATTTTATAATGCAATTTCAGGAACTTTACAGAGGAATACCTAAGGAGTAAGGGATCAAGAAGAACGAAACTGTGGCAAATTTTCCCAAATACAAAAACCACTGATAGCTTTGCACAGCTAATAGAAATTCCAGGATACTAACTTAAAGGTCCCCAACTTTCAGAGGGAGATGTGAATGTGTTTGTTTATGTGCCTCTAAGTATTAATATATTTTCGTTAGGTACTATAGAAATTCTCTGAAGAGCAATTAATGCTAAAACCTGGGTACAAGGCTTTGGAATTAGAATAAGGCACTGTAATGAGGATTTTTGATTGGTAGATTTATAGTCTAAATCAGAGTTTCTCACTAGTAGCACTATTGACATTTTGGGGCCAAAAAATTATTTGTACAGGGAACCCACCTGTATATTATACGACCTTTAGCAGCAACCCTGGCTGTGAAGGTGCTAGTAGATGCCTGTAGCACACACCCCCCCACCTGCCCAGTTAGGACAATAAAAAATGTCTCCGGATATTATCAAATATCCCCTGCAGGGAAAAAATTCCCAGAAAGTAACTCATATCAGCTTTATTTTCCCTTCCTTTTTGCTATCTTATGTCTTTATAATTCTAAAGATTCTTTTAGCCAAAGCTATAAGTGAAATGCAGGTGTCTGAGTTGTCTTTCACTACAACTTCATCTTGAATTAGTATTCATTTCCTGTTGATACTGGCAGCAGATTCAATGGCTTAATCACACTACAAGATTATTTCTATATAGCCTTACAACAGATTTGTGTTATTAATAGCATTTGCCAAAGAAAAAACCCACATTTTCAAATTTCATGACACCATACAGACATAAATCCATGCAACACAAAAGCACACATGAGAAATGATAGCCACATACAATGCATCTTGCTAAAAATAAACAAACTGACAGATGTTAAATGTCAAATAAAAAGCCAGCCAGAAATTATTAATAACAGTCTAAGACTTCAAAACATATTGCACATTTCTCTTTAACCTGGTCCTTACCAAAAAGAAAGCATTTGTGTTATGGGCAGTTATTTTTCATTTACAAGATGTTGAGCAATAATGCTTTTCCAGGTAAGTATGCCAAGCTTGACAACGTACATTATGTTCAGAGAAATATCACCCAACACAAACATGAAAAAAGTTCTAGATGAAAAGCTTATAGTTAATCCAATTTAAATCTATATTTTATTTTCATTGCAGATCAACTTAAGAAAAGCATTGGTAACTGATAGACTATAGGAAAAAAAATCCTGTATGATAGATTTGATTTCAAGTGGCCTAAAACACACTTGAGTTTTCTGAAGACACTTTCATATTATTTTCCATTATTTGAAAAGTCATGCATTATTCAGTCTCAATTTACAATCTTGCTTTATTCATATAGTTACCTTGGCACTAAACTACACGCAGAACAGTCTTTAAAACAAATACTGTAGTGTCCAAAAAACTAGCTTAGAATAGTCTACAGAAAACATTTGCTACTGCTAGCTATAATCCAGAAAAATCCTTAGCTTTTTGAGCTTTTGCTTTAGGTTTCTCTCTCCTGCTCTTAACTTAGTTATATAATTTACCCCCTCACCAAGGAGAACATATACAGTCATTGAGATGGTCGTACATGTTCACATTCCCATTACATACTTGTACTCTGGGTACTTGTATCCCCTTTATGAAAAATAACTATTTCTGAGACCTGCTTACATTATGTCATATTTACAAATAGAAATGCTTCCGAAGGTTAGAGTTCAAAATGCTTGAAGCTGCAGAGATTTTTAATCAAGTTAAAACAGGTTTCTCACGATAAACTGAGAAGAGCAAATGCTTAAGCATCATACTGATGAGATGGAAAGGGTACAATGTGCCTTTACATGGCATATCAAAAGCATGCTGGGAAGCAGATTTTTAAAATCAGTAGCTGAGACGTACTTGCAATTAGTTGTTCATGGCACAACTACACTTCTGACATCTAGAATGGTTACATTGCTTTAAATAGTAGTCTTAGTAGCTTCCAAGATTTCTGAACTACCAAAATTATAAAAAGCTATCAAAAATTAGAGATTCTTAGAGACAAAATAAATTCTTGTAGGGAAAGATACTTAGGCAGATTAAAATACTTGACATCTTTAAATTCTTTTCCTCTTGCTCAAAAACTGTTAGCCCTTAGATTCACAAAGTTACAGAAAAGTTTGGCAGAAAATATTAAGATATTGCTATGTGATTTTGCACTAAGAATGAATAAATGATTTACTTTTAAATTTCAGGTATTCTAGAAATGAAAAATATTTCCAGATAGTTTTAAATTATAATATGTTATCCTGTCTACCAGGTAAGCAGAATTAAACAACAGTAGGCCAAAAAAAAAAAAAGAATTGGTTATAGATACAGTCCTTGCAGTAATAATATTGGAAACTACAGAGATTTTAATTTTGGAAGGCCAAATTTGCTCAACAAACACAGCCGTGTTATAACTTTTTGCCCCAATTAGGACTTGAAAATACTTCCAAATATCATTAAGGGAAGATCAATGCATCCTCATCAACAAACTCCCCATGAGCTGAGCATATGGATAATGTCAACTGTGTGCATTCTAACCTTGAAGTAAAGGCTAATATTATTGTTTCATCATAGATTTTCTAAAATGTGGTTATTTGCCCTTCAACATCCAGAAATCAGAATTTTAGTCTATGTCGCAACCAAACACATATACTCAATCTTAACGCAAGTGCTTTTGTTACTTTTAATCAACTCATTAAATTCAAAAAAAAGGGGGGAAACGGATGGGGCTGAATTTTAAGTTTCTAATAAAACAAAAACTATTTAGTCATATAGCACTTCATGCACTGGGCACTGAGACACAAATATTACCATTAGTTTGCGAAATAAAATTTTCCCATTTTAAAAATCTCATGCACGGCATACAGCATCCCCATTTAGTGACATGCCAGGATAGAAGCACAATAATAAGCCACACAAAAAACAAACAATATGCACAGATTTTTCACTGTGAACCACAAAACTTACCCATTCTCACCATAAATCTTTTGAAAGAGTCTAAGAAACCAGAAAACCAAAAATTAAAAAGTCATTTTTTTCATTTGTTTTAGCTTCTAAATGTTCAGTGTCTTTAAGCCTCTAACTAGAGATGGATAAATCTCAAAAGGTTGCTTCTTTAACCATATTTTCATGTCTCAAGTTCTTTTCAATCTCCTATCTCAAGAAAATCAGATTAAGCAAAATGAAGGGTTTCCTCAATTTACTTTAAGCCAAAAAATCCCATCAGAAAAGGCTTCTTATTGTCAGGAACTGAGAAGTTAGATTTGGATCCACTAATTTTATTCAACCTAATCAGATTTGTCCATCCTCAAGTTCAACAAACTGAACATTCAAAAAGGCAAGTTGCATAACTCAAATTAACAAAATGGCCACAATTACATACATGTAAAATTCAGCAGATAGCAACTACCATTCATGCATTTTATCAAAGTTTGCACTGAACTTTAAACTATAAATAAAAATAAGTCACAAAATGATAGTCCAAGAAGCCTAGGTCAAAAACAAAAATTAAATTAAATTAAATTTGCAATGCCATATTTTAAGGGAAACTTTCACCCCCCAAAATATGAACACCACACAACACCAAAACTATAACCAGACTGTTACAGAAATGCCTGAACATGAGAATAAAAGTCTAA
Source organism: Varecia variegata (assembly GCA_028533085.1). Lineage (NCBI taxonomy): Eukaryota > Metazoa > Chordata > Mammalia > Primates > Lemuridae > Varecia > Varecia variegata. The sequence continues at coordinate 38,567,204 of CM052445.1, read as the reverse complement.
ATATAGTTAGAAAACATTTTTATGAAACTTCATATTGTAGAATAGTCCCATAGTCTTGTGTACACACATTTTTAAAGAGGCCTAAACAAGTGATGTAGACATATGCAAATATGGAATTGCACTTTTTTTCCACAAAGTGACTAAAAGTTTTTCAAAGCGAATTAATTTTTTTTGCAAGATGCTTCAAAATGGCACACGACATGCAGAGTTGAGCAACATGATGCTGCCTTCTTGCACAAGAAAAGTTACACAAGACCATCCATTACAAGCAAAATCCTTGCAGAAACACACTCTGACCTCTCCACCATCAGCCGTTTCTTGTGCCTAAGTCTGCTGGCCTCCCGGATGGCTTCCCATTTCTGTAGGTCGGCCTCACTGCAGGGGCCAGGGGTGAAACTGATAGGAGACACAGTAGTTCCCAGTTTCCAAGACTGGATCTTACGAGTCAACATGTCATCTTTCTTCTGCCGATATGAAGGAACTAAAATTCTACAGCTATTACTTTTTTCTTTGGATGGATGTGTCCTTTCAAGTACACAGAGAAATTTTGCTTGAATTTCTGGAGGAAGAGTCCAGGGATCAGGGAAAGGGACTGGTTGGTATCTGTCTGGAGCCCCAGACAGAGGTACTTCTTTCTTCTGTGCTGGAATTCGGCGAACAATCATATCGTCTTTTTCCAAATCTGGAAGTACAAGTTCACCTTCCCTACATTGCAAAATTATATCTCGCTCTACAGGATCATCTTGGTCAGAGAACCTTCTGAAGTCTTCAAAAGCTCGGAGAACATACGGATTTGCATGGAAAGCCCCAGTCTTTCTGACAAAGAAATCGTCATTCTCTAAGTCAGGATCCAGAGCTGACAGCGCAAGATCATCTCTTCCATAGCCTGGAGCGTAAGAGAGATTCTTCCTGCGTGTTATGACCCTTGGGCCAGAGGTGGGATCAATTTTAATATTTGTTTCAGAAGACAAGATGTCATCGGAGTATGTTTGGAAGGCCTGAAGTAATAAAAACTGACTGAAGCACAGAAAGGAAAAAGGAAGGGAGAATCTTATTAAGTTTGGGGACAAAAGGTAATTAGATAGCAGACCAACTAGCCAGTTACCAAAGGTGAAATATTTTAAGGGATCATGGCAGGGACTTTTGCTAGGAAGACAGACTCGAATTTAATGCCCTCATCTGTGACTTTTCTGGATACCATTTAAAGAAACAAGAGCAAAGTACACTTCTCAGGAGAGGCGGGCACCATCGAGGCCAACTGACGGTGCTGAAAGGCAGACCTAGTATCTCTCCCTGACACATACACATGCATGTGCCATCCTCTTGTACCCCTTCCTCATTCCATGAGCCACAGTGGCCTAACTCCCCCCAAAGAAGAAGGAAGGATCTTGGCAAGTTTCAACAGTGGGGTATCATGCACTTTATGCAATAGCTACATGTAATCAGCAGAAAAAAAAATAAATTGCTCTGAAGTTTTGTAAGACACCGAGGAATCTATTCTTTCCATTTTCCCTAGACCTGCCCTTCTCACTCTCTACCTAAAATTTATCTCCTTTCTTCTCATCTCCACACAACAACTGTAAAATTAGGTAATCTTTCTAAAAAGCCTTTTGGAAATGGCTTTCGAAAAGAACTACGCCACATGTAAATATATCCTGTCTCACACATTATTGCGCTAAAGAAGAATGTTGAATGCTACAGGCTTCCAAGCTCACATTCTCACACAGAAAGCAGTATGTTATACAGTATGCTTCTGTACTAAGTCTATTAAGTGTATAAGGTTTCATGATTTAGTGCAGTCAAGCCCAGGTTAATGTAGCAGCAGAAGCGAGTACAGAGGTGTCTGCGGCGAAACCCAGGCAGGCTCATGCAGACAGGTGCACCTGGGCTCATCTGAAGTACCACTGCTTCTCTCGGCTGCATGGGTGTCCCGTGATCTCACGGTCGGTTTAGTAGCTAGATCCAGCAAGAGTGAACGCCTTTGACAGCTGATGTCTAGTCTATGGTCTGCTTTTTGCACTTTACTAAAAATGGTGGCGCTTCTGTCAGAGCCTGAGTCCTCATCCTCAGAGTCTGAATTCTTTCTACTGTGGAGTGACACAGAGAAAAGGTGGGGAGGGAAGGAGACAACAGAATTGGAGAAAAAGAGAACTACTAAAAATAATGCCAAGCTCTGACTACATACAGAAGAGGGCTTTTTAAGATCCAGATCCTAAGCTTTAAGTTTAAACAGAAACTGTTTTCAATTACATAGGCTGTATAGATGCTAGAGGGAACTTATTAGACTTTCTTTATATCTCCATAAAAAAAATCACGTAGAACCCCAGCTGGGGTGCTGAATGAACACTCGAATAAGAGAAACATGCACAAAGACAAACCTGAATCCCTGAAATTCTTTATACCATGGTTTATAAGTTTCCCGTTTTATTCTTTTCCAGTTCACATCTTCTGGGATCCAACATTTGGGAAGAAACTGATCAAAGGAATTCCCTGGGTTTGGCATGATTGGACTCAGCTTTCGCACATAAAGATCGTCCTTTACAACGTTGGGTATGCTTGTTGTCTTTTCTTCCTCCTCCAAGTAGCAAGAGGATTTTGAAGTTTCTTGTACTGTTGGCCAGTTCTCCACACTGGGGCCCCAAGTTCTCCTCTGGTTACTGTTCAAAACATCCAACCAGTTAAGACACTGTGTGAGCATTTGCGACACAGAACACAAAAGGCATGCTTTCTGGCTCACACAGTTTACACCACTGTGAAGGAAGCAAATTAGTTCCCATTCTCATCACCACAGCTCCTAGAACAAAGTTAAGGCATTATAATAGCATTTCATTTTAATTCAAGAACAGCTAGATACACATGGGCCAGAGCTACTTAATTAGAAGCTGTGTTAAAAGAAAGAGACAAATTGCAAACAACGTGGGGGGTGTTATTTTCCGAATTAAAATCAGCAGCATAATAGACATCCAGATCCAGGACAAATATTCCTGACCTCGTCAGTTCATGCAGCCCAGTGGCTAATGTGTCAGAAGGAGAAAATATTGGGGCTCTTTTTCCCTACGGTTGACTAAGTCATCCAAAATTACGTCAGGCAACCTTCATTCATCCTCAAAGTCCGAACCACTTTCAGAACCACACACCTTCTGACAGGAAGCTGGATTTGAAAAATCACACTCTGTTCTGCTAATCTGATGGGAAATTAAAGGATTCTTTTCATGTCCACTAAGATCAATCAAAACAGAGGGGGGAAAAAAGGAAAAAACGCAGCAGAGCTCATGATGAACAATATAAGTCATCTAGAAAACTGAAAAATACCAATAAATTAAAAGCACACATCTAAAATAAGACCTGGCAAAACACATGCTGACATTCTAAAACAGAAGAAATATCTTCAAGATACATAAAGGTAAGAAAAAAAAATTCGAGTTAGTGGAATACATTATCTGTGAAACACATCTTAAAAGCCATTCTTTTTATCACATTTAAGTATCCCACCAAATTCGCAAAGCATACTGAACTCAATAATCACATTGCATGCCAGTACCTTGAAAATGTTCCATCTGCTTCTGCATAGATTGGGCTTGCCCAGCTTCTTCTGTTATCCTCATTTTTGTCTGGCTTTTTCTTCCTCAAAGGTGCTGGCACATAGGATGGCTGTCTACTTTTGTTGGGTAAAAAACGATTGAATGGTAAAGCAGACTTTGGTTCAATAGCCGAAATCCTTCGATATGACATATCATCTTTATTATAATCCTGCATTTTGAACGTAAATTCGGAATCTGTGTCACTTTCGCAACCTATAAAGAAGGCACAAGAATTTGCTTTACTCTCCAGATTTTTCGTCTAAGTGAAACCCACACAGCGTGCCTGCTTTGTCTTTCCCTTGGAAACCCAGCGCTGTCACTGCTAACTGCGGGGAATATTTTTAGAAATTTGTCATGAAGTTGTGATAAGATCCATTAGGAGGAACTTGCTTTGCATACTGGAGGCACACGCAGTACATTCTTTTGCTGTCGCACATTCTAAGCAGGAAAAGTCCGAGTTTTACTACTGAACCCCTTTTCTTCTCAATCTTCTTTGCCTCCATGATAAGATTTGGTGATATAACACATATGAATAAAATCTAGCAATTGAGTCACACACACTTAAAATAACATGCAAAAGTAATTCTAGGGAAACTCAGTAATTTAAAAGAAGGCACGCAGCTATCTAAAAATGTGCAGGGAAAGATAAGAAAGGACCTAGAAAGAGAAGCAAAAAAAAGCACAAGATCATAAAGGGCTCTGATAGATTCTTCTGAGACCCCTATGAGCAAGAATCATGCATTAGAAATGAGGTTGGACTGGATGACTTCTAAAGTCCCAAAGGAATAATCCCAAGTCTTAAACCCAAATGAGAGCACAGAACTCAGGGTTCCTTCTGGGGGTGGCCATGGAAATTATATTAAAATCTTGTATTTTGATTCAAAATCATTTAAACACAAATTCAAAAGAATACCCTTTGATACACCTCAAGGTCAGATAGATACAAATAGTAATGTGCTTTCTCAAAAAATGTCTGTTCTTTTAAAGACACGGGAAGGAAATAAGAGAGTACAACACTACAGATCCAAGCTAAGTTATCTCTTTCCTGCCTCCTGTGCATCCGTGAAGGTTTGCAAGTGTCACTTGCTTCCCACTGGGGCTCCCTCAGAGCCTGGCTGTGCGCAGGTACCTGACAGCCACAGGCTCTCAGCACGTAGAGCACCTGCAGGGTTAACCTAAGTTAAAGGCAGTCTCCTCCTCTCCCTCCTGCCTGGCAGGAATCTACTGTAAATAACACTAAGAACAGTCTACAGGAAGTGGCTAAATATACAACTATGAGACAGGGACAAGGTAAGAAGAGGGTTCATGGTGAAAGGGAGGAAGTATAAGCGACTACATGACCAGGAGGAGTAGCAGTCAACAATCTGGTGCTATGTTTTGAACCATTCTCTAAAAAAAATAAAGACATTTCTCTCATTTCCAAAAAATGTATCAATGACTCTTGTCTAAATTTGTACAAGTGAAATTATAAAATCACAAATAGACTATTCACTTTTGAATTTTTAAAGTTAAAATCTTTTTTTAGCCTAGGACAGTGTCCTGAAAAGTCTTTTGAGGTTTTTTTGCTGTTGTGATTGTTGTTGCTTTTGCCTAAATATCATCATAAGAGTTTTCACTTAAAACTAGGAAATATAACACTGCCATCCAATTATCCTGAAAATATTATCCTAAATTGTGGTGATCCTCAATTTTGGACTACCATCCAGAGAGTGATAGAATTTTAATACACTAATCACAAAAAAAGCTTTATCAACCTAGTACCTCCACCCCTGGCATTTTTTTTCTCCTGCTTAGTTGTAATTACCAAGACTTCACTTCCACACTCGTTAGACAAGGTCTGCAACCCCTTTCCAGGACAGGAAGGGGTGTGATGCTGGCCTCCACTTTTGGTTACATGCACCAGGTGTCCAGAGCAACACGGATCCGGGCAGAAGACTTAGATTCCACCCCACTGGAGCACTGCATTTGAACTGAGAGAAGTCTGCATATGCCCACATGCCCTCAGTCTTTTCCCCTTTTACTCTTTATTGGCCAGATATAAATTTAAACATTGCATATTATAGGTTTTTCAGTCAGGACAAAGTAATATAGTGGGTTCAGAATTTTAGCCTCTGCTTTTACAGCTTTAACCACTCAAATGGATTATAAACTTGGATTCATTAAAAGTATTTTTTATTGCCCAGGAATTGTCATCTGGGCTATGACAATGTCACATCTAAATGGCAAAGAGCCAATAAATGCAGGAAAAATCATGAAGGTTAATGCTTAAATAACCTTTCACACTTTTTATTTTTCATATTTAAATACTACTCTAAAAGTTAAAGAATTTGGTTTTATGTTACCACGCTTAATAAAGAATTTTATTTTTAAAAAGCAAATTCATGTATGGAAATTTTACATCAGAAGAAAAACAAAGATTGAATTCTAGTTAATGATGTGCATACTAAAATATTTAGGGCAAATGTGATGTACTCTGAAAAGCCTCCAGAAATAAGATGACTAAATTAATGGAGGGATGGAGGGAAGGAGAGGGAGGAGGGAAACAGAGAGAGAGAGAGAGAGAGAGAGAGAAAGGAAGGGAGAGGGAGGGAGGGAGGAAAGAACAGAGAGATGGGCATATGATAAAGCAAGCACAGTAAAATGTTATGACAGAATTAGGTGGTGAATACATGGGTGTTCACTGAAAAATTATTTTAAGTTTGCTGATGTTTGGTTTTTTATAGTAAAAATGCTAGGAAAGGCATTTAGATGTATAAAATATTCAAAATAAACAAGCAAAGTAAAATCCCTAACAATTGAGCATGTTTTCATGTTGATGATGGCAAAAGCACAGGAATATTTCAAGAAACTCTATGATTTCAATCTAGTCAAATCTGAATAGCTAGAGATTTACAGTCACAAATTGCTAACACTACCCAGTAGCCCTAAGACATGCATTTAGATAACTGCACTGAACATAAGCTTGGGATTTTGAAAGAAGGATTTTGTGGGATTTTGTCCTTCCCACAACAGAATGACTTTCACGAACACGGTCCTGTCACACTTGCTCTGTCCTGGGTTAGCTCTGACCCTGACAGGTCCAAAAGAGGGGTTCTGCCACCATGTTAGGTAGCATGTTACCCAATCTATCAAAGTCTAGCATAATATTTTATCATGACAGATAGCAATCATTTCTTCTCATGGACAGGAATAATTACAAAAATATTTTTCCTGTTTTTTTCTTAAGAGAATTATTTTTATATTTTGGGGAAAAGAAAACAAAATAGGAACTAGAACAGACTGTTCTGCAGAATCTTATATTGCTTTTAATGTTTAGATATATCAGCTAATAGGCCTCATAGCCACAGATTATTAAACCTGAATCTGGATAGAAAAGAGGCAGGATAGATTATCACTGGTAAAACAGGTCACAGTTACCTGTGCCCTTCCCCAGTCCTCTCTAAAAATAGAATTAAAAAAGCAAAACTATCACCCCTACAAGGGAGGAAAAGATTTTCAAAAAACATCCCAATTATACATAGGTTCCTATAAAAATCCACTTATTGGTGAAATTCTTGCCTAGTTTTTGTTCCATTTTTTTTTTACTCTCTTCTATTCCCAGTTCTCTCTTGATACGTAAACAAATGAAAAACGACAGCCAAAAATGCAACTTGCCTTCACGTCCCCCTCTCAGTGTGATATCAGAGGAGCAGCTAGTCAATGACCTTGAGCCCAAAGAGTCCAAGCTTTCAAAGGAATCTTCTCTCCTGTGGTGGCCTGGAGGGGCAGGGAATTCTCCACGCTCAGGACACCAGAGATCACCGTAGCCACTGTCCCTGCCGCTTCTTTTCGAGCAGCTGGAGTCTTCAAGTGCCTGAAGAAAACATTTTTAAAGAACAGTAAGTTAACATACACTTTCAGAAACATAATAATTGTTTGTTTGCATAATTTAAGTTGCGCTTTATTTGATAGGTAAGGCAATGAGATTTCTCTGTTGAACATAAGGAAAAAAAGCTGATAAAAATCAGAAGATAAATCTGTCACTGTTTCCCCAAAACTAATAAGGAAGTATTCAATATTCAAAGTAAAAATAAAGAGATTTTCATTATTGTCTAATAAGGTAGTGCATAGGATCTATTTAAAAATAGGGAAGGGAGAATAGTTTAATAAAAGTTAATAATTAGAATGATGCTGAAATGCTAAAATCAATGATTATTTACAGTTCTCTGGCAATAAACATGAAAGGACTCAAAGAAAAAAAAAACAACCTTAATTTAGTTATCCAAAGGGAGATAAGTCAATATGATTATATTCTATCAAGAAATATTTGGGATGGTTTACATTAAACACAAAACCTTAACATTTGGAGTCCTTTTATCCTCCCCTCACAAAAAAAATAGTTTAAAAATGTATGCACAAGAACAGTGGGCATACGTTTCACAGAATTGATTTATATTCACCAATTACAAAACCTAGATCTGAGGTCCTGGCAGCTGCACTGTCCTTCTTGTTCAATCAAGGGACGCATACTTGTTTACCGACATATAAAACTTATTTTCCCTGGATCTAAATAAAGTATTTGTTTGGCTCATATAAGAGATACATTGAAATATGGCAAATAGTGTTAACTATAGGTTTGTAAATTATACAGAACTTACTCAAAATAAGCATTTTTAATTAACATTCCTTTATGAAAGGGCAAAATATAACTACACTTTTTAACATTAGGATTTAACTAATACTTACAATGTCCTTGGCACAGTCCTGACTGATAGTAATCAATGAATATCTAGCTATAGTAACTGTAATTTTTTAATATGTGAAGGTAATTTTGTCTTTACAGTAAAAATCAGCAATGTTACTTTCAGCTGAGCTTACTAACAGAGTTTAAAGAAACTAGGAATTACTAACAACCAAAAGTAATGTGTAAATCTTGATTAAATCATGATTTAGATTAAAAAAAGAGCTATGAAAAATAGTTGGAAAACAATTAGGAAATTTTTAATATCAACTGGATGTTAGATAATGGGGAATATTTGAGTTTTTTAAAAGTATAGCAGACATTGTGGCCATATAGAAGAATATTCATATCTTAGGAGATGCATGCTGAGTATTTATGATATCCTTAATTTACCGTAAAATGGTTAAGTGAAAACATAGATGGATAGATAGATAAAGCCAATGTGGAAAATTTTAATAATTGAATCAGATTGTGCATATCTAGGTATTTGTTATACTATTCTTTCAACTTTTGAGTATTTTCAACATGAAAAAGTTGGAGAATGTTTACAATGAATAATTAGTTGCTGACTCAGGCATACTTTTGACTAACACTGGAACCATCATTTCATGGTTCAATTATTTGACAAGTGCTTGAAGCACCAATAAGGTCTAGTAGATTTAAGTAAGATTTCATATGCTTTAGATGCCAGATACCCTGACATTAGAGTTGACATACTGTCATGAAAACACAAGTGTCTACCTTACACCCTGCTATTTTCCAAGCAGATGAGGAAGATAGGCCTAGTACTGGTACCACCAAAATGCTTCTCAAAATACAAAAAGATTAATAAATATGTGAGTCAGTCTTTAGATCCATCAGGTTTCTTAGATATGTACTTGTTAAAGGCTTAGAGTTCAACACACAGCAAGGTGACTTTTGACCTCAAAAATGTTAAAGTTCTTGATGACAGCCACTTCAGTTATAAAATAATCTGAGTCTGGCCCTGGTGCCTGGTTTTTAACAAGGACTTCACCCCTGACAAGTCACCTAAAATGAGTCACCTCCAACTTCTAAGATGACTCAGGTGCAAAAACTTATGCCAAGGATTTTTTTAATTGGTATTCTGGATTAGCCTTTAAGCATTAAGTTAAATGGGAAACATTTGATAAACACAACGGTTTTTATTTTAATAGAATTGATGCAAAACAGACATTATATTCACATGCCTCCCAGCTATCCCCACTTTATAATAATGGAATAATGAAACCACAACTATAGTTTCTATCTACCAGAAATTCTTTTTACCCAGTTTGATTTTGACACTGGTGACAGGAAACAACCTCTAATGAGGCATTCCCAGCACAGACACCATGCCTGGATTATTCAACCTGAGTCAGGCTGTCATAAAAAAGGACTGAAGGCTTTAAAGAGAACACTGACGAATAAGCCAAAGTCCCACACAGTTTTTAACTGAAAGTTTTCGTAGCTGAAATATAAGGCAAGGCTCTCTCTGTGCCCAAAGTCCCCTGAAGTTCCTCCCTGAGAGCCTCACCCTCCTTCATGGCGATGACCAATCTGCTCATCTATCTCAGACAATTGTGCTTTGCGAGATTGTGTCATTTGCCATCAGTGTTTTCCTATAACCTAGTACACTGTGCATGCATGTTAATATCTCAACTATTACTAACTTATTCAGGGAATTTAAATAGAGAGCTATCGACTCCTTATATTTCATGGGGAAAAAAAGGAATACCTAAACCTTCTAGGCTCCATAATCCCATCTTCTCTCTATAATGTTTGTGACTGGGCTCAGACAAAACGATTTAAAGATCAGAGTAGATATAAGGCAAGGTGATCATTTTCATCCTGGCCTCAAATTTCTACGTTCCAATCCTGGTAACTAATGTTTATTGAACCCTTACAACGTGCTAGAGCCTGATGCTAAATGCCTTACTGGTATGGTATCATTTAATCACCAGAAAAACCCATGGAGCAAGTACTATTAATTAGATGGTGATATCATTTTGAGTACATATTTTCTTCTGAGCCCTGCAAATTCCCCTGGATAAATACCCCCACAGAAAAATTAGCTTTCCCATTTCAATCTTATAAATGAATATTTGTCAGAACTATGGTCAATCCTGGCACTTGACTGTCCTCAAATGGTCCCTAAGCATTCAAAAGGCTGTCATATTGATTCCAGGATATGAAGGACTAGAAATGTATATAAAACAAAAGATTCTCACTTAAAACCCTTATCAAGTTTCACTTAGCATTCACTACTCTTTAGGAAACATAGGCAGCATGGTAGAATTTGAGTAAAGTGTAAGCATTAGAGATATGATCACCTATGACAAGAACACAGGAATATTTTAAAAACTGAGTAACTTCTACACAGTTTAATAGCCCAGGAAGCACCTCCCTACTACAGGTTGAGTTCACAATGAGCAAAAAGAAACAGTTAAGTTATATAGAATATTAAGAAAGGAAGCAAATGCATATGTCGAATTATCTAAAATTAAAAGATTTGTCTCTATGCCTTGGAAATTACACTGGAATAGATACAACTCACTCCTTTGTGGTGGTCTATAAAGCCAGGAAATGGGTAGCAATCATCTCTACTGAGCCCAACCTAGAGTAGAGCAAAGGTAGTACCGCCATATTTGTTACAGGGGAGGAGGAGGAGCAAGAGGAGGAGGAGGAGAAAGCAGTACTGTATTACAGTAGTCTCATACAAATGCAGTTTCCTTACCTTAGTCAGAGCTTGTCCTAAAAGATTCTCAAATGCTTTCAAATTAAGATAGGGACCATTATAGCAGGGGTTACTTTGTGCTTTTCTTCCCAGCCAGTACAACGTTATCAAAACCTTTAAAAAAAATTCCATGAACAAGATCAGTTTATTTAGTACCTAATGGCAAGCTCAAATGCAGGTGAATACTATGGATAAATGATAGCGCATATCACTCTATGGTTGAAAAGCCTACTTTCAAATTTGGGAAGTGGGAAGGTCATTAAAAATCTTAATTATTCTTTCTAGATTTTTCTGTCTCTGAGCAAATTCTTAGATCAAAAGCCCAGATCCCAAAAGGTATTCATACTAGTACATATGAGGAAAGAAAAAAAACTGTTACGAGAAAAACACAAATGAAACCTTTAAAGAAATCAATATTTTTCTAACAAACTTACAGAACGAACAACTAAAAATCAATTCTCAGCTTCCTTGGTAAGGTTATTAAGCTTTTTAAAAATTAAGCTATCACATTTTTAGATATTCTTTTAATATGTATTGAATATTAAAGATATTATGAATCTACATTGAGCAATTATCCAGAGTCCTTAAACAGACAGTGTTTTTCTTTAAAGTTTGATTTGATGGTTTCTTACTTAGCCCCCTAAAAATCCTAAAAAGGGTTTACGTGCCTTCAGCACATTACTGACACCTAACAACCAGTTTCCTAAATCTAACCTACCCTCTTATGCCATAAAGTCAGAAAATATATATTCTAACCATATATTATGATATGTATATTTAAACATATTTATAGTTTGTGACTGGTTGGTTTCTAGCAAAAAGTTACTTAGAAAAAGAATACAGAGTATATTTTTAGATCCACTGTCTTCTTATAGAACTTGGACATAAAACCCACTTATAATACTCCATTTAACATAAATACATCTTACATTTTTCACTCTCCTATCAGTCTCTTCTTGCCTGTAAAGAAAGAAAATATCTATTAAGTAGTATCTGTGAACCTTAAATTATTAATTATAAGAAAGAAAAAAACCATTTTATCCTAAAGTTCTATAAATATTAATATCACCTGGAAGTTCAGAAATCTTAGAGCACATATTATTCATCAGAATGTTTCCATATTCATTGATTTGATGAAATATAATGGTAAATTTTCTATAAAAAGTTATGTTTGCCTCTCCTTTTATTCATTAGAGTCATTTTTAAAATGCATTATTTGCATTTTTTGTATTTTCATTTTAGGCAATGTTTAAGACCAGTCAGGGAGGGGAAAAATCAGTGTATTCATGAAAAGAAAATTGGAAACAACAACAACAAAAAAACCTTGGGGGGGGGGGGGAAGCAGCTTTGCACTGAGTTGTTTCTCCATCATCCACAGGGTTTTGTACCCAAGTTCCTCAAAGAAAACTGCTTGGAGATTTTGACCCTGCAGATGTTAAAAAGTACCATTTAAAAAACAGTCATGAACCTAAGAACCTAAAGAAACTTTACCACAAGAATCACGGGTTTTTGTTCACCAATCTAAAGGCATGATATTTATAGGATAAGTTAAAAAGAAGCAAATGCTACCTCTATGTTAAAAAGGCAAAAGCATATTATTTATCAAAGGGATGGGTCACCTGAAAATAATGTGCTTCGCTCATTAGAGACACTTATGCAGATCAGCAAAAATTCAGACTCTCGAAGCCTGAGCAAGACAGACTCTAAGGGGGCTTCCCAGTCCATCAGCACAGTGGTATATTTGTAAGATAAAATATACACACTCATGTTTTCTCTATATGTGCATATAAGACATAGAACACATGTATCCACATACACAGAGAGAAAGAAAAAGGATAGTGTGAATAAACAGAGATAAATATTTGACTTAGCTTTCAAAGAATCAACAAGGCAACTATGACCATTTCTTTCCACAGGACTGAACTGAAATGGACCTAAGAATAATAGGTCCCTCTCACCCACTCCCAAAAAAGCATCTCAGTAAAATTCACAAACTCTCACACTACTGGTGGAAATGTAAATTGGTACAATTACTTAAACTTTTAACTCACTTGGTAGTATCTATTCAAGCTAAATATATCCATATTCTATGATCTAGTAATTCTACTCCTAGGTATATACCCAACACAAATGCTTATAGATGTTCACCAAAATTCATATACAAGAATGTTTACAACTATTCATAATAGCAAAAAGGTGAAGCTGCACCTGTCTTTAACAGCAGAATACATTACAGAATATCCATACCATGAAATATTATATGGCAATGAGAATGAACAACCTACAACTACATTCCACCATAGGTTCAACCTCATAAACAATGGGAAGAAAAAGAAGCCAGATGCAAAAGAGTACCGGTTGTATTAGTCCATTCATATAAAGTACAAAAATAGGCAAAACAAAAATATGCTGTTATAAGTCAAGATAGTGGTTACCCTTATGGTAAGAGAAGGACAAAAGTTGATTGGAAGAGGATGGAGGCCGCTAGGATGCTGACAATTTATATTTTGATAGGGAAGCTGGCTGTGTCCAGTTTCTAAAAAGTCTATAAATGGTACATTTATTACATGTATACTTTTCTGTATATTCAAAAAAAAGTAAATAAGTAGAATAAATCTCATAGCCCAATTGTTCAAACCAAAGCTTACCTCTTGAGTAAAAAGAAAATCACCTTGTAAAAAATCAATAGCACTTAATTTTGAGAGCAGTAAGTGGGGAAAGTCACTAGAAACTGACAACAACAACAAAAAATAACAGAGTTGGCTGGGCACAGTGGCTCACATCTGTCATCTCAGTGCTTCAGGAGGCCGAGGCAGGAGGATCACTTGAGAAGACCAGGAGTTCGAGACAAGCCCAGGAAGCATAGCAAGACCCAATTCTAAAAACTAAGAAAAATTAGCTGGGCGTGGTGGCATGCACCTGTAGTACTAGCTACTATGGAGGATTCTCTTGAGCCCAGGAGTTCAAGGTTACAGTGAGATATGATCATGCTATTGCACTGCAGCCTGGGCAACAGAGTGAGACCGTATCTCCACAAAAAATACAATAAAAAATAACAGAGTTGTAAAGTTGTAAATATATAGCCACCTTTTAGATTAATCACCAATATACACACCTCAAATATTAAATTAGCCAAAACACAAAAGATTCATCAATACCTAATGCAAATGATGTAGCAGGCTGAAAATTATCCCACTTTTATCTAAATAAGCACACTCAAGCCAGAATGAAAAATGGAACTCTCCTGAACCCCTGACCTCCTTTCCACAGCCCTCAAAAAAAAGTAGTCATTGGAAATACAAGATATGGCCTATTCTGTGATAAACACTCACAATAAGCAGTGACCTTGGCATTATTACCTTTCACTCACTTTATAGTCCCTTCCAAATATGAGCATTTACAACATGCTCTTGAACGCAATGATACATAGGCCAGCCAAATTAGTGTCCTATCTCTGAAATGCAATGCCAGGAATTCAAGTAGTCAATCATTTGCTGGAGTAAATAGTGTTCACTTTCTCACAACAAACACAACCTACTCCATGGCAGTCAGTAACCTGGCAGCTCCTTTGCCTGTCATGGCCACGGGGCCCAATCCCAAGGCCTTTTAAATAGAAGGAACACAAGGAGGGAGGGGAAGTTCACGGTAACACAGACTCTCCGTGAACCAGCCAAGTTACTGCACAACACATTAGAGCCAAAAATAAAGCAGCCTTATCTCCAAAGTAGGATAATTCCTCCATAACAAATATGTCTCCAGTTGACATGGCATAATACTATGTTTAAGAGCATGGGCTTTGGAGTCAGAGCTGGGTCTCACTGGCTATGTTCATTTGGGCAATTTACTTGACTCTCAGTTTCCTTCTGGATAAACTGGGGATAATGTCCTTTACTTCAGTAAACTACGAGGGAAAATGTACACATTAATTTAGAGTCCCTAACCTCATGGTGAAGTGTTCATCAGCAAACAGTCATCATTACTAGACTGTAAGCTATGTGAGGGCAGGGCCCATCTTACCCACCGCTCTGCCCACAAAGCCTTCCTACTAGGAAGTCATGCTAGACCCCAATATTTAGAATTAGAACTAGCCCATCTATCTCTCATTCCCTCCTTAATTTTTGTATTTATAACCATCTACTGCATGCATTTGTTTTTTTCCTCTCCTGCACCAGAATCCAAAAGTTTTTTGTAGTTTTGTTCACTGCTATATGCAGAGTGCCTTAAGACAGAGTCTACCCACTTGGCAAGCACATACAAATATTTGTTTAAAAATGCCTCACACTGTGCCTGGCACACAGATGCTCCCAAATACTGATTTGAAAAGTCTGAAATGAAAAAGGCTCAGCAGATTCTTAATAAATATTCATACAATGTCAAAAAGAACAATTAAATTGCATTAACTTAAAGTATTTCCAATTTTGACTCAAATTATATGGACACTAATAACTGTGCTTCTTTTTTAAGCTATTATCTTTAAAAATCGCAATAAAAGAGAATCCTTTACAATCATAAATCAACAACCTCTCCAAAAAACAAATATAAAAATGAAGACCAACTTCAGAGTGCTGAGTACAAAGCTTAAATGCTGGTCTCTGTGCTGAAAAAGCTTCCCAGCAGAGCTCTGAAAGACAAAGGCCAAAGAATCCATACCTACATTAAAACCCAAGTTTACCATAAAACGGGGTAGAGATAAAATATGCACAGTTTCAAAAATACATATCTTGAATATTTTGACAGCCTTTATTCTATGCTTGGATCATATGTTAACTTTTAAACATGTTAAATATTCAAGAAATAGCAAGTATAAGCCAGAGGCGGGGGCTTACACCTATAATCCTAGCACTTTGGGAGGCTGAAGCAGGAGGGTCACTTGAGGATAGGCATTCGAGATCATCCTGGGCAACATAGCAAGACCTTGTTTCTACAAAAAAAAACAGAAATGACCCGGGGGTGGTGGCGCATGGCTGTAGTCCCAAGGTACTTGGGAGGCTGTGGCAGGAGGATGGCCTGAGCCCAGGAGTTTGAGGTTGCTGTGAGCTATGATGATGCCACTGCACTCTAGCCCAGGTGACAGAGCAAGAACCTGCCTCAAAAAAAAAAAAAAAAAAAGTAGCAAGTATAGCATAGATGTAATCTTCTACTCTGTTAATGGAATAACTCTGATAATTCCTTTGCTACCTGACAAAAGGCAGAAGATATACGCCCGTCACAGACCTCTGAACTTTCTACCAGAGGTCAGGAACAAGGCAGCCCATCATTGAACTCATTCTTCTATAATCATCTTATCCTAACAGCTACTAGGTATACTTGGAACCAGGAAGCTCTAGGCCTGATGCTCCCTTTTTTATTCAAAGATTTTAAAATACTTGTACCAATCAACTGTGAAATATCATTTCTAACCAAAGGACCAGGGAAAGAAAGTCGAGGTAGAGGCTCTGACTCTTCAGGAGATCCCATGCCAGGTCCTTCCCTGAGGAGGCAGCTCAGCTAAGAGGGCAGCTTTGGAGCCAGACCTCCTGAGTGTGAGTGAATTCTGACTCCACTTTTACCAGCCGTGAGAACGTGTTGACGTTACTTAATTCTGTGTCTCCTTAGCCTGGCCTACAAAAATGAAGAACAACAGTACCTGCCTCACTGGGCTTCAGTGAGAGATTTTTAAAGGGCTTAATCCAGGTGGAACAAGTAAAGGAGACATTTCAAGACTGTCGCCTAATTATCCATCTCAGCTAAACCACCGAGGGAAAGCTCAGTGGCAACAGGACAACCTAGTTCCCACCCAGACACAGTTTTTCCCTCCCAGAAGAGACATTTCTATGAAACATAATTCAAGACACTTTTTCATCTTATACTTTCCTTGCTCTCTTACCAGGGAAGGCTTTGAATGAGGATAAGAAATTATTTCTAGAATAAGGTCAAAGGGCAAGGCCACTTGGCATGGAATTACTGTCATTATCTAAACATCCATGTTGGCACCAGGCCAGTCCTCCCCACCCATCCTTGGTCTACCAGGGTCTGCCTTGGCCAAATGCCCTTAAATTTTCCAAAAGCTCAAAATCTAAGGAAAAATGTGCCTACACAGATCAAATCTATCTTCCTCGTATCTGATAGGGCAGTTTGGGAACAAAGTGCTAATGGATTGGATTATAGATTTACCAGTGTGTGCCAGCCAGTTATGTTCTAAGGCTACACCAAAAATATTTCCAAACACATTGTTTATCCAAGAAGCTAACTCTGGGCCCAGTCACATGCACCCACCACAGCCTTGCCCTTAGTGTCCTCTGAGGGACTACCGAGAGCTGGAGCCATACCTGCCGCATGGCTGTATCCCGGAGTCAATCCAAGGCCTGGCTAAGAATAACCCAGCATTTAGTGTTCATATATGAGCTACCTACAGCCACTCACAGAACCAGCTCAGCAGATCAGGGACCAACAGGACAGAGGAAATTTTCTCCCAAATGAGAGGAGAGCTTCCTCAAGTTTGACACAGGATCCCACTTCTCTCTTTATGTTCCTCTCCCAGGGCTTGGTACCTTTCTTCCTCAAGGCACCAACTTTCTCATTTGTAGCATGGGAAGGCCCTATCTCCCCATGCTCTGCCTCATATCATAACCCCGCCAAGAGCTGCATTCTCCATGCTTTAAAATCATCTCTTCTCCCCAAATCCCAGTCCCCATCCTGTCCAAGCCAACCTCAGTTAAGATCAAACACAGTTTTCTGACTGAACCATTACAAGGGAAACCATATATGATTAAAAACTCACGCTGGAATTTCTGACAGAGTAGGGATATTTTTTTGCCCCAGCACCATGGAGGAGAAAGGAGATTTCCCCACATTCTAATAGAAAAGGTAAGAAGTTGGCTCCACCTGCCCCCGCCGCCAGTCTAAGCCTCCCTGGTTAAAAAGGAATCTGGGATTCCATAAGCTGCTCAAGCCTACGTATTAATAACTACCCAGTTCAGGCTCCTCCCTGCTATCAGAAGGAGTTACTACCTTGTTTTCTTTGTTGCCCAGAACAACTGCAGCTCATGGAGCGATCAGGCCTCTACTTCCTGAGGCTACTTCCCAGAGCTAGATGTGGATTCTTCCAGGGACCCAACCCTTCAAAAGCTAGTTCCAGCCCTGCCCTGGGTGGCACCAGCTGACCTGGGCGTTGCCTCTTGGGAAACTAGTTTGATATTAGAGGAGCTGGGCTCACAAGATACTTGGTTCCTCTCCAAGCCACTAAGTAATCTCTGTTCTCCAGTTGTTGCTTATGCAGTTTTGGCCACCTGTTCACAACTTAAAAAAAAAAAAAAATCAAGAAATGAGGCCCTGAATGATTTCATAAGTGGTCACAAGAAAAAGTATGTGGACTGCATCTGGCTTAAATCTGTCAGATATGCATGGGGCAAGGGCAGAGCCATGTACGGCAGTGGCAGACGGAGACAATTCAAGGCAGATGTCCTCCTGATGACAGAAGAGTGGCATCATTTTTATATATGCAAAAAGACAGTCTGTCTCCAAATAGGAGGAAAGTCTAGGAGTCTTGAGCAAGCCTAAGGGTACTAAGTGAAATTTTAAGAAACATAGAAAATAATTTCTAACACTACTGTCTCTAAGAAAGGGGGGCCATTTCTATGCAAAATGTAGGAATCAAAGAAGGAATTTAGGAATACATCAGGAAATGGCTTCCTTTTCTATTAATGGAAGTTCTACTGTTCTATTAATGGAAGTTCTACTGCTCTATTAATGGAAGCTCATCCATTGCATTATTTAAAATAGAGCAAATACTATCACCTTTCTCTAATCACCATGTCACATAGAAGAGATATGTGAATAAAAGAAGTTAAAGATGAATTCTTAGAATGTTTCACTTGTTCTTTCTTTCTCTCAAAGAGGATGCATTACAAAGAAAAGTAAGACACTGAAATTCTTCCTCCTTCCCTCCCACCTTCAATCCCTAAAAACGAAACTGCATTCCATTTGACAACCTCCCAGTGGCAGTAGACCTGTGACTCAGAGGTATTAATCCACCACTGCTACAAAATGCAGCTATATCTGATTATTGTGGAAACTGTAAAAATGACACTTGAGAAAACAATACCATCCCTGGAGATAATTAGTGAGCATAAATACATAAACTTGATGATTCCTGTATTTACCTATGTGAGGAAAAACTCTTAGAAATTCAACACTTTTTGCCCTAGCAACATAATGGTTATTCCAATCTTGACAAATGAATAAGTACCCTCTTGTTAAAAAAAATTTGGTATTAAATTTCACAGCTCTCCCACACACAACTAAGAATAGCACAGTTTCACTTAAAGAGAAAAAAAATACACATGTATTCAAAGACACTGGCACACAGTGCCACTTAAATAACAAAACTGAAGAGTGCTGTGGCAGGTGGGTTTAATCCTTAACTCTCTCAACCAGAGGCTCTTATAATTCTTCTTTCCTATTTTACGTAATATGCTTTCTATTACATGAAAGTGATTTCACAATTGAGACTCACATGTACATCCCCTGTGAGATGGCAAGCCAGAAACAGTGTATATTAAGGTGACTACTGAATACAGAATGTAGTATCCATTACACATGGATCTGTCTATTAAATGGAGTAATGACATTCCATTATATAAAATGTGTTGAGGGAGAAACTACAGGTGTCCACTAAACACACTTACCCATAATTTTTCTCCTATAGGTAACAATACTAGTTAGCTGCAGTACTGAAAACAGTGGGCTTTGCTGAGACACTTAAAGTAGAAGAGGGAAGCAGGTAACTGGTAATTAGACATTCAAGTAAGATGCTCAAGGTAGAAATCAACACTGGAGATATAATGTGGGAAGTTTTCAGCATACAGATGAAACATAAAGTCATAAGACTGAATGAGATTACCTAGAAAGTATAGATAGAGAAGAGGTCCAAGGATTGAGCCCTGGGAAACCCAACACTTAAGGGTTAAGAAGCAAGGCAGAGAAGGGCCACCCAGGGTGATAGGAGTGCCTGCCCCAGTGCTGGCAAGCAGGACAGAGAGCAGGCTGGGTCAACAATGCTGTGGAGCGCTGGAGTAAAATGAGAGTTGAGGATTAACTAGTGGATTATTTTCTTACCCCTCACGATATCTTACACACACACACAGTACACAAATTACTAATTACTTCTCCTCAAAGAAGGAAAAAGAGTGAAGACAAGTAGCAACATCATCAAAAAGTTTATCAAAACCACTGATGCTTCAAAGAATACTAAATTAGACATTTCAGGTGTCCTTCCAGACTTGAGCCCATGCTCAAAGTCAATGGGAAATATGAAATTTGATTATAAATATAAGTCTTCTATTCTTTAGGATCATGATATTGGAACAACAATATGATGCCAGGTGATATACTTCCTTTCAAGTGTTTCTCAAACTGTACCATGGAACAGGAGAAACTGGCAAGATTTTAATAGGACTTAAGATCAAAAAATTTTGAAAAGTCCTGCATACTGTGTCGTCCTCTTGAATATACATAATAGCAAATTGAAATTCTGAGAAGTCCTATAACCAAAGACCTATTTTACTGATACTTTGAAAAATTCATTCTTATTTTTTTGGCAGAACAGTTAAAAAATATTAAAGACACTAGTATCAATGAAGTGTTTTCCAGTTGTGTTCTGTTTAAATCCTACTTTATGCTTAATTATATAATAATCATAACAATTGCCTTTATTAAGCACTTTATATCAATCATTATGTTAACTATTCTACATTATCTCCATTAATCCACATGACAATAGGATGATTTAAAGATTAGGAAATTGAAACTCCAAAAGCTTAAGACACTTTCCCAAGGTTACAAACCTGTTAAGGCTTGATGTGATTCATAGACTTCCCCAAGACCCTGTTTTAATATTAGTGCAATCACAAATACTTTCTACCTTAATATATTTTTCGAAATAATTTTTCTTAATCCCCCAAAATTTTCCTTATAACTCAGTATTTTCTCCAAGTGTTGGTTCAAAGCCTATGTCAACCAATAATTTCCTACCTAGATCTCTCTTCTAAGACAATGGTAGAAGTTCCCCAGTGCCATCTTTTCTGACAAAATTTAGACACATATTCCACTTTCTTGCATATACAACTCATCATATATTCCACAGATGGAAAACTGCCAAAGCACTTTTTAAAACACTTCTAAATAAATGTAATATCGTCAATTCTCATACTAAGGGATCAACTGCAAAGTACTGATTTGCTGTACTTTACCACTACTAGGTCCTTACAAGTGTGGTTTTTGCAAGGTAAGTACCCATCAACTTGAAATAGAATTATAAAGTAAGCATGTACAAGATTAAATGCAAAAATCTGTTAGTTTCCTGAAGGTACATTTTCTTATCTTAAAAAAAAAAATCTATCTTTAGTTTTGTGAAAAGTCAAACATTTAAAGTACCTAGCACATAAATACTTATTTCCTTTCTGAGGTACATGAAAGTTCTCTGTAAAGCATAAGGTGATGTAAATTGTTACTTGTAAGTTATCATTATATCAATTCCTTGGCTGTGATTTAAATATATTAAATGTGCTATGTGTCTATGATACAACCCTCACTTAGTCAAAATGATGCACGCCAAACTAGCCATGCAACATGTTCAGAAGTCTCCATGTTACTTAAAAGTAAATCATTCTCCCCCATCTGTAAGACTTATTTCAAAATTTTAATTTTCAACCATAAAAAAAAATTAGTGCCCCTCCAAATAAGATTCTTCAAGTTTTATGTCATAAATCACTTTAGTCCTAAATATTGCCCGCTCCACATAAGCCTCTCTAATGTTTACTGGAACAATCCCAAGATGGAAAACACCAAATTTTTCACTATTTATTTATGCCAAAGGTTAACAGAGATAATATAATTTTAGATCATGGTTCTCAACCTCAGCAATATTTACATTTTGAAACTCGTAATTCTTTGTGGTGAGGGGATTGTCCTGTGCATTTTAGGATGTTAACCAGCATTCCTGGCCTCTAACCATTAAATACCAGTACTGCTTCCCCATTCAGTCAAGAAAAAAATCAGAAATGTCTCCAGACATTGCCAAATGTCCTCTGGGGAGAAGGGATTGGACAAAATTACCCATGGTTAAGAACCATTATTTTAGAGGGTGTAAGAATTTAACTAACTCCTCCAATCAGATAAAGCATACTCAAGGTTCCCAGGGGCCTAAAATTAGCTGAAAGCTTCATTTAATGACTACAGCCCAGAAAAAGATATTAAATGTATGAGTGAAGCAAAGAGCTAAGCAAGGACTACATACCTGAGAGTTACTGTAAAATGTACTATCAGATCAAAGGGCAAGACCTAGCTCAGTGCCTCAACCAGAACAGATACTCAGTAAATAGACATTAAATGATGAAAGAATTATAACTTAGTAGAGCTAGGAAGTCAACATTCTTGCTCCCTTGAAAAAACTCATTCAGACTCACTTGTTTCTCAGATAGAAAGTGGCAAGAATGGTGGCAAATGCCTGTAATCCCAGCTACTCAGGAGGCTGAGGCAGAAGGACTGCTTGAGCCCAGGAGTTTGAGGTTGCTGTGAGCTAGGCTGATGCCACAGCACTCTAGCCCGGACAACAGAGTGAGACTCTGTCTCAAAAAAAAAAACAAACTAGAAAGTGGCAAGAAATGATATATCAGATCTTCCTTTTCTCCAGCACAGTGATCCTGCAATATATTCCTAGAAAGTCTGACCAACTTAGATGTTCTTACTCCTCCAATTAGGCCTTATTTAAGCCATTACCTAATTGTTACACATTTTAGATCCCATTTTTCTTGCACTCCAGAATGGTTATATACATGCTGTAAGAGACATCTGTACGTGAAATACACGGTATCTGAATAATCTATATTGTACCACCACAAATAGTTTTAGCTTGAAAAAAGGATTCTATTTCTAATTCTTTGTTTCTCGTTCACAATTTAAAATATTGATAATTTACTGAGTTCAGTGAAAGGCTGAATAATGACTCCCTTCCCCCATGTCTACTTCCTAATCCCTGGAATTTGTGAATGTTACCTTATATGGCAAAAGGAACTCTGCAAATATGATTAAATTATTAGTAAAATCTTGAGATTGGGGGACATCCTGGATTATCCCCACAGGTCCTAAATGTAATCAATCACAAGTGTCCTTAAAAGAGAGACAAAAAGAGGGAGACTTGAGTATCATAGAAGAGAAGGGGATGTGACCACAGAGACTGGAGTGATGCGGCCAGGAGCCAAGGAATGCGGCTCCCTCTGGAGGTGAAAGGAGCAAGGGACGGATTTTCCCTGAGCTTCAAGAAGAAACCAACACTGCTGACGCACATTGATCTTAACCCCTTAAGACTCATTTTAGACATGACATCCAGAACCGCAGGAGAATAAATTTGTTATTTTAAAAGTCACTAAACTTGTAGTAATTTGTTACAGTGGCAACAAAAAACTAATGCAAGCACTGTAACAGCATTGCTTCATACATATGCAGCTTAATTTTATCACCAGTACAGCTCTATATTTAGCATAATCCCCATTTTGTAGCTGTGAGACTGAAGCTTAATGAGATTAAGCAATTTTGCAGAAGCTACTTTTCTTAGTTACAATTCAAACCCAAGTTTATCTGACCTGACTCATATTCACAGCATATGAGTATCATTTGAATAAAAAATGAAACACCTACTCCTTACTCTCCATTTTAATTCCCATCCACAGCCAACCCTGCCAACAGTACCATCTACGTCAGTGAAACTCATAGGTTACAGCTCAATTTTGTTACCAAATTTTCACACGAAACTACTTAATTCCAGTTAGTTTAGAAAAGTAGAATAAGGTAAAGAAACTTAAAAGAGAACATCTTTCCCATAGCAAATTACAAATATGGAAAGAAAAAAAAATACAAGTGTCATTAGAAAAAATGAATAAGAAATTTCTTCTTTATGGACACATTTTCCAAACATCTCAGGACTAATAAAACTAAATCCAACCTATCTCATGAATACAAATAAATATAGTTGTAGGAACTGACCAATTGTCCAAGGAAGATAAATCATGTTTGTTTTTAACTAAATATTTTTTGTTTCTGATAATTTGTATAAATTCACTTGTCTTTAGTCAACAGGATGCATTATATAAAATTTTCCATTTACACATACCACTCTTGATTTTACAAAGTGGGGTGGGGTACACATGCCCACCCCACTTTCTATTTAGCTTTCCATACAACATTTAGAATTTCAGATTACAGTATCCCCAATCACCCTGTTATGAACCACTGAGAAAGAATGGACATGTTTCAGATAACATAATTGGCTTTCAAATTCAGTTTAATATAACCCTGCCTGTCAGTTAACTTTCAGGTTCAATATAGGTTTCAGTTGGATGTCACTCAGGCTAGTTTACAATTATAGCCATCAATTTCAAGGTTACTATTTTATTTGTGATTACCTTTCAAAATCTCCCCAAGACTATTAAGTCTAATGAGGGTTTTTCTCCCATCTCTCACCCCTGTTCACCATATTTAGTACCAACCCAATTCTTCTAATAACTTCCCAGGAAACTTTTCTCAGCCATATCACTGTCATTATTCCTGCCTAGGATTTAAAATTTAATAATTTCTTCTTAAGTGCATACATCATCTAATCTCCAAGCTGTTCATCCTTCCACATGCTCTGCCATGATGAAGCCCCAAATTTCAGATCCAGAAAACGGAGGCCTAAGCTAAACAACTCCCTTTCCCAAAAACTCTTATCACTAAATCCCATCAATTCTAGCTCCTAGATATCTCAAATTCATCTCTTCTTTCTCAGATATAATTCATTTCCTGCCAGCCTCCAGTCTTGCTCTACACTTCCTCAAGAACCTTCCTAAAACAGAATCCTCTCAGAGCTCAGAGGTCTAGTATTACACGTTGTAATGAGCCTTCTGGGGGATTCTGATGCTAATGATTGAAAGCCACTGCCCTAGCAATATATCAAAGTTAAAAGTGCCTCTGAACTGAAATTATAGCTTCAATGAGTTCAGTTACTTCTCTGAAAAAGGAAGTTTAACTGAAACTTGAAGTGCAAGGCCTGGAAATACTGCCAATGATTTTCAAGTGTTGACTAAAAAAATGTCAATCTGCTTCACTGAGTTTAGCTCTGCTTAAGAAAGCACCCTAAAAATGCACTCAACTTGCCGCTATCACTACACACTAAGCTGCCTCTCAGCATGCCTTGGTCCAGGGATCTGAAGGACAGGGAAGGTCATTAGGTTTATTATTTAACACCTCATAAGCACTAACATCCTATGGGATCCAGAAGAGAATGACTAGACATTAAAAAAAACACATATCTTGAATCCACAGAACAAAATGTTTAAAGTAGCACAGAAAGAATTTCTTCCATAAAATTTCTGAAAAGTCAACCAATGCCGGCTTTAAAGGAATGCTATTCAGAAGGTTAAAATAAGTTACTTTCATCACATTCATTTTACAATTTCCTCATATTACCACGCATTCCTATTTTATGTCTCTAAAGAAGGGTAATTGGTAAGAAACCAGTCTAGAGGTATTTTTGTATTGCCTAATCTTTGTTTTCCCCAGTTAAGAAAATCTGAAGTAACTAACATTGAAATAACTCATCTGGATGTGATCATAATTGAGCATGAAAATAAGACCACCTTATTAGAAAATCCCACAGAGAAAATTTTAATACCAAAGTAGTTTCCATAAACATAGTGATGTGTAAACAGAATTGCAAGGCATCAGATTTAAAATAGGAAAACAGACCAACTTTTTAGAAATCGGTATAAAACATAAAAATATATTGTGGCTGGATAGAAAAATTAAATTGCCATTGGTAAACTTTCTTCTTTATATTCTAAAACATGAAATAATGTGACCATATCCTGGTCTGCTGATTAAAACAGGTAAGTTGCCTTTAAAATTTAAGTTTAGCCCTTATTTTATTCAAATTCCTAAATCTGAACAATACTAATAAAGCAAAATGTAAATAAAGTACCATTACTATAGACAGTCACTCACTGAAATGATGAGTTAATGCTAGGTAAAGTAAAACAGTACTCTCATCAGAGTCTTTTGCTGCTCTGGTTGAGCTAGCAGAGAGGTACAGTGTAAATAACCACACCAATACTCAGGATACGGGACTGAAGTCCAGACACCTATTTTAGCTCACTAGCTGATATTGCAAAAGCCATCTGACCTCTTCTGGGACACTTTCTCATCTGTGAAAGGATGGCAATGGATGAAAATATCTTATTAGTACCCTCCACGTCTGACATTCTCATTTTTATCTCTTACAAAGTAAATACACACATACTTAAAAGCATATGTTTCTCAAATTAATAATTCCCACTGAAATTTTTAAATTGATATGAAAATCAACATAGAGATGTACTAATCTCTGTAGAGATCCTTTCCCCCTCAGCTTTTCTGGTGAGTTCAAATAAAACAGTGAACACTCACATCAGCTGTATGACATGACTAAGCACTCTGGACTAATATAAATAGATGTTCCATGTGTTATCTCGATTATGATTGTGGGATACTGTGCTCCAGAGTTGTTGAGGGCTAACAACCTTTCAATACAGTATTTATTTTCTCTTAAATGTCAATTTCTTTAAGTTGAGAAATGGAAAATTCTTTTGAAACCAAAATCAAGGTCATTGGTAGCAGAAAATTAGTACATTATCAAAGTCGTTCATAAAAGCAATTGACGTAATATTTTAAAAAGCTTTCAAATGATGTAAGTGCAGCTTTCTTCTTAGAGTTCCAAGAGAACATTAAAAGGGATCAAACACCAGACTGTCAAATTGTTTACTTAGGAGTGGAGGAGGAGGAAGAGAACCATAAACAAGGTACCCGGGGGAAAGGGAAATGAATATATAGAATTTCAAAAGTTTATCTAAGTCCTTCCTGACTCTAATCCTCACCATTTTATGAACTAATTTCAAAAAGACTGGAGACCCTTAGACACAATGACTTACTACTAAGTTCTTAATAAGATGATGCCTGATTATAATTTTCTTTAATACAACTATTACTAAAAGTAAGAGGACAAATTATCCATTTATAAGTAAGTCTTTAAGGAAATAAAAACAATCATTCCTGATAATGGACCAGATTAACACAAGAATTGTTTTGTACACTTTACATTTGGAATGCAGAAATAAACATTTTTGCTTTCATCTTTTTCATTGTAAGAACACTATTGAATATTATCTACTTATATAAAATAAATCCAAATGTTCACAGTTGTTATCATAATAATCAAAATATCCAAGGATTATGGAGAGACCATTAGTTGCCTCTAAATCTGCAGCCTTCCATGCCTTAAGCTTTAGATTTGCATATAGTTCTTAGTTTACTCTAAATATCAAAGAACAAAAAAAGGAACTTTCTTCTTCCTATATAGGGTAAGAGTATTTCGAGGTCTTTCCTCCCCTACTACTGTAGGCTGAACAGATTGAGTGTACAGAGATGTCACTTGGCCACACCATTCTCTCCTGGCAAAGGGAGCCATTCCAGTGCCTTGGCCACTCCTGCTTCCTCCACATCTGCTGCTGTTTTCCTCCTAGGAGGGTTTCTCTCTCTTCTTTGTCCTCATAAGGACAGATCTTTTATTTTCCCTTCTGCTCTATCCCTCCAAGGATAAAATCATATTGCTTAGTTCATTTAAGAAATGCACCCTTACAACCCTCTCCTTGTTTTAAGACTCAGCCACTCTTTTACCCATAAAGTCATTTTTACCTGCATTATATTAAGTGAGAAATTACTGGGAATCAGAGACTAAGAATTTATACTGAGGGGCCGGGCGCAGTGGCTCATGCCTATAATCCTAACACTCTGGGAGGCCGAGGCGGGTGGATTGTTTGAGCTCAGGAGTTCGAGACCAGCCTGAGCAAAAGCAAGACCCCGTCTCTACTAAAAATAGAAAGAAATTATATGGACAAGTAAAAATATATATAGAAAAAATTAGCCGGGCATGCATGGTGGCACATGCCTGTAGTCCCAGCTACTCGGGAGGCTGAGGCAGAAGGACTGCTTGAGCCCAGGAGTTTGAGGTTGCTGTGAGCTAGGCTGACGCCACGGCACTCACTCTAGCCCAGGCAACAGAATGAGACTCTGTATCAAAAGAAAAAAAAAAAAAAAAGAATTTACACTGAGGTAAACATAATGAGATTAAAATTACTATGAGAAAAACTTACAAATTAATCCATATCTAAGAGGAAAAAAATCCAGAAAAAAAAAAAAAAAGCAAAACAACAACTCACATATTCCAGGCAAGTCTATGTGGACAAGAACCACCCCTAAATCTTCTTTGCACCCTCCACAGTGTTCGTGCTCTCACCCAATCATTGTTTCCCACCTGTTTTTAATTCAATCTAGCTCTGGATATACTGAGAATTATTAGTTTAAAATCTACCATAAAGGTTAAAAATGAAATAAACAGAAGAAAAAAACTAATGCAGGTTGTATATACCATGGGAGTTAGAGAACAGAGAATAGTCTAAAATTTTAGCCAGCAATAGTATCAGTAGTAACAAAATTACTAACATTAGTTGAATATTGGCTATTTGTCAGGCATCTAAGCTCTTTACTTATAATAACTCATTTAATCCTCACAATGGTCCCTATGCAGTGTTGTTTTTCATTTTATAAAGACCTGGAAGGCCAGGGAACTTGCCAGAGTCCACACAGTTGGCAGTGGCTGAACTGGGACTGGTAACCAGGCATCTGGCTTCCTCTGCTAGTAAGGGACGGCTCCACGGATGAGGCGAGATGGAGCCTGGCTGTCCAGGGGAGGCAAGAAAAGAGGAAGCTGGCCTTACTGGCCGACAAAGCTTGTATGGAAGCAGGATAAGCAACACGTAATCAGAAGGCAGAACTGCATAAAACTATCAGAGGAGTGTGCTCGGATCTGACACAGTGGGTGAGTGGGAGCCATGATGGGCTTATGAGTGAGAATACATGTTTCAAGGATACACACAAGATTTCAGAAGAATAGACTCAATACCAAATCTCTTTACAAAAATCAAGAGTCAAAATACCATAAGCACTTAACCATCTGATCAGAATGAGCTTCCTGGAATTCAAATCATGCAAAAGTCTTAAACAGAAAAGCTAAACCCTCACTCGTGGGTCAAGGTGAAATCTGAATGCAAAGACTCAATCGCTGACACTCAGTGGCCTGGCAGATTTGGGGCCGGGGGCAGAGGAGAGAGAAGGCCTCATGTGTATACACACAAATGCACCCCAACCTTCAGAAGGTAGAACGCTGCCTTTTTAAATTTTTTTCATTGAAAAATAAAAATTGCATATATTTATCTTGTACAGTGTGATGTTTTGAAATATTTATATATTGTAGAATGGTGAAATTAAGCTAATTAAGATACACATTACCTCAATGTGCTTCCTTTCTGACTGAAAACTTTAAAGCACATGAAAGCTTCAACTCAGCGAGTTTTCAGGGATAAAGTTTGCCAAAACTCTTTATGATATTATTAGAATACAACATTCATCCCAACAGCTAGTTTTATCGGTGTCTTTAAATCTACTCAATGTAGAGTTTTTATCTAAAAATAATGCTAAAAATATTATTATTATTACAGCCAAAGAACTTTCCTGACATCTCTCTTCCTCAACTAGGTTTATTTTTTTCATAATCTTTATCATCTCACATTATTTTTGGGAAGACAGTATCTTTGTAACATTAGGTTTGGCAAAGGTTTCTTAAGAATGACACAAAAAAGTATGGATCATAAAAGAAAAAATTAATAAAATAGTAATTATATCAAAATTAAAATCTATTCCTTACTAAAAGACACCTAAGAAACTTTGAAACAAAAAGGCAAGCAACAGACTGGGAAAAGATATTTGATAAACATATCTGACAAAGGATTTCTAACCAGAATATAGCAAGAACTTTTACAACTCAGTGAGATAAGGACAACTCAATTTTAAGAAGCTGGCAAAAGATTTGAAAAGACTCTTCAGAAAAGAATATATATGAACAGCCATAAAGTACATGAAAACATATAAATATCTCTAGTCATGAGGAAAATGTGAACTAAAACCACAGCACCACTACGCACTAAGTAGAATGACTAAATTCAGCAGACTGGTAGTATTTAATGTTGGGGAGAATGTGGGGCAACTGGTATTCTCATACATTACAGGTGGGAATGCAAAGTGGTACAGCCCCTCTTGAAAGCAGCATGGGGATTTCTTATAAAGCCAATCATACATTGACCATTTGACCCAGCAATCTCTTCCCTAAGTACTTAGCCAAGAAAAATGAAAACATGTTCACACAAAAACGTGTATATGAGTGTTTAGATAGCATTATTCATAATAGCCAAAACTTGGAAACATGAATGTCCATCAACTGGTGACTGAATGAACAAACTGTGGCATATCCACAGTGGGAAATACTACTCAGTAATAAAGAATCACATAACAGCATGAATTTCAAAAACAGTACGCAAACTGAAAGTGGTCAAACACAAAAGACTACATACAGTATGTTCCATTTATATGATAGTCTAGAAAAAGCAACTCTATAGTGACCGAAAACACTAGAGATCTGGTGAGGGGCTTGATTGTTAAGGGGCACAAGTAAACGTCTAGGGTTCTATAGCTTGATAATGGTGATGGTGACATAACTGAATTTAATCACCAACATTCAAACTATACACACACAGGAAAAAAAACGATGAATTTTGTTGCATGTAAATTATACTACAGTAAAGCTGGAAAAAAAATTAACACAAATGGTAAAGGTGGGTGAGAAGGGTCTGCTGGAGAAGAAAATAACATGGACAAAAGTATGGCTTGGTTTTGGAGTCAATGCTGGTCATTTTGCACCAGCAAGAAAGCACAGGCATGAAAAAAGTGCAATGCAAGTACTCATTTTAAAAAAGGAATGAAGGAATACTTCTCTTTCCACCCTCACTTCCTCAGAGCTAGACTTTGATTTCCTACAAATGATAATTACCTCTTCATAGATGACTTTCAAATCTACAAAGCCAGCCCTGATTTCTGCTTAAATATATTGACAACTCCTATATTTCTATTTGAATGTTCTGTCACGTCCAATGTGTCAAAACCTTAATTTCCATCTTGCCTCCAAGTCAGCTGCCTTTCCTATGTCTGCTAATGGTTGCACAGCTCAGAACCTGACTCTTCTTGCTCCTTCACTTTAATCAATTCTCCATTATCCTTACACCATACATCTCTGGCATTTGTTCGTTTATTAATACATGTTCACTGCTTTTGGCAGCTGGCATCCTTATCACAACACCCATCAACTGCAGCAATTTCCTTACCTCTCTCCCAGCCTCAGTACTAGTTTCTCATTCAATCTGTTTTACATACTACCTCATTACCCCATCTTTCTAAGTCTCTGACGTTAATATTTTAACCTCTGCTCAATAGCATTCAGTAATAATTCCACTATGTCTACCAGGATACTTGAGGCACCACTCAAGCTTGTCCCAACCTACTGTCATCCTGCCTCCAATCTGCCAAACTACACTAGTAAACTCACACCTTAAGCTTCCTCCACCAAAATGTAAGTCTCAAAAGCCGAGACCTTATTTAACTCGTCTTTGCTCATTGCTTTACCTCTGGAAGGCTCTGTGAAGTATTTCATTTGGACTCTGTGCCTCTGAATGTGTGTCAATTTACATGCAGTGGTCACCTGCTTCTCATTCAAATCCTGTCCAGCCTTTAGATACACACTCAAGCCTTACATCCCCAACACCTCCATTAAACTCTCACTCCAGCATGTGACCACTGCCATTTATTGCTTAAAGTCTTATTACTCAGAGTGTGTTCTTCATTAGCAAGACCTGGGAACTTGCCAAAAATACAGAATCCCTGCCCCAGACCTAATGAATCAGTCTGCATTCGAATAAGATCCCTAGTTGTTGTTTTATATGAAGTTTGTACATTGAAGTTTGAGAAGCACTTGTTTAAAGCATTCAGTAAAGTCTGAGTAGTTTCTCAACCACAGTTCCTAAAAATTACAAACTCCTCCATATTTCCAGAACTTTCTTCCTACCATGTCTGATAGACACATCAACATGTTAAGGAAAAAAAAAAAGGAATTTCTTCAATCAATCTTTGTACCTTGCACTTGGACAAGAGGCAGAATTTTATAACAGGAAGAACGCTCAGTTTGGAGTCATAATGAGGGTTTCCACTTGTACCATTTACTGAGCCTGTGACCTAGAGCAAGTCACAGAGCTTCTCAACCTGAGTTTCCATGCCTGTAAACTCAGGCAACCACTCTACCTTACAGAGTGGTTATACACAAGGTATTAAGTGAAACATTTAAATATTTTCTTTCCATTCTCCTCCACTTATTCTGTCAAAAACAGTATTTGTCCTTCCCTTATATATTTAATAGCCTTAAAACTCCAGTGTTTATTATCACATCTAACCCATCTACTTGTTATTCAAAAGAAAACTGTCCTTGTTTGTATTCTTCTGCTCTATTCATATCTTGGACCCTATTAGTTTTATGTGTCTTCGGTAATCTAAAACATCCCATTCACAAAATGAAAGCTTAATACATATTTCTTCCTACTAATGAATGGTAATCATTTAGAAACTTAGAATTAATTTCTAAAGGTTTGGTAAGAGAAGTGGTCATTCCATTGACTATAAATCCTAGTAAAGAAATGCTTGAAGTGCTTCTGTGCTTGAGTCATTTCTTGGACTTTGCTTTTCTGAGTCACTATCTGATCTCCCACTCCTTTTTTGCAACCAGAGAGGAGTTTCATCTTACTGGAATTAGACTGCGCTATTTATTGTTACACTGGATGCTCTGTGCTTACCACCTGTTATAACCCTCCAACGGCTACACTGATAGCAGGACTTTGGGCAATGTACTGAATTGTTCTTCTTTATCCAATGTTCTTCTTTAATCCAACAGAATAGATAACTTAACTAGAATTTATATTTTGGCTTACAGTTTGGACTTTAGGACTTCAAATTATTAATCCTTAAGTCTTTGTATAAAATTTAATATACAATGATCTAAACTGCAACAAAAAAATATCTCATGTTATATTTTCTTTTTTAAAGACCACTTATTCCTCACCCAGGATGTTTGGAGATGGGAGTCATAGTTTAGTTTGGTTTTAATAAGATTAAGTAAAATAGAACATCAAATACTGGTAAATAAATTATTCTAAGTAAAATGCATTTGCTAGTTCTATTTTTAAAGACATGTTCTGTGTCAATGCTATGAAGGTCAAAGTGTGATACTATGATCCTGGGCAATTTAGATTAGTAAAATTTTACAATCCTCAGCCTTTAACAGGAATATTCCATTATCCTAGCAAATACAATTGAAAATTCATAAATATCTCCATGAAAGTCATAAAATCTGCAAAGGCATTTATGTACATGTATCAAAATCCAAATACTTATTATTTTTCAACTAGCCAGTGTTAGAGGACCATACTTGCTCCATATTCCTTCTAAGGCACACATGGTCTCATTTAATATTCCTAAAATCAATGGTCTTAAAATCAATGATCTTAGATTTGATGACATATTATAACATATCCACTCGAAGTTACTTAGCTCACAAACTAGGAAAAAAATTTAAGGTATTTCCCATGTATCAAATGAGGCATTATCAATCATGTACACAAATCCATTTTGAGTAGAGCTGGTCCAGTGAAAAGCAACTCATGACAAATTTAGTCACAAAGCACTAGAAAGAATATCAGCCAATTTTTAAAGACCATTTAAGTCTGTTTAGGCAATACAGTGGAAGGAGCACAAGCACGTAGGAAAAGATACACCCTGAATTAAAAACCTAACATCATTACTTGCCCAAGGTCATAGAGCTAAGCAAGTTACTCTTTTCTGCCTCGTTTCCCTTCAGACTTCTGAAGCAGAAGAGAGATGCCTGGCTGGACTGTTACTCGTTTAGAAATAACTTATGTAAAACACCTGACAGTGCCCACTAGCTCTTGTTTGTCTATGCTTAATTGAATCACAGTGACAGGAATATGTCTGATATACTCTGGAGACTCTAATACACAGATTTCCTAACCTCACTGGTATTCATCACTCCAAATCCAGCATTCCCTTAGAATCATAAACTGTAAACCATTTCAATGCTACTTAAGACCCAAAAGCAAAAATTAAGACTTAATAATGCTTTTCTGTTTCTCCAATTTTGGTTTTAAGATCAAGGTAGGAAAGGAGTAGATCTTGTTTCTCTAATCTACCCACAAGATTCAGGTTCTGAATATAGTGGATATTAAATATTGAGTGGATGCTATTGACAAGGCACAAAAGGGCCACAGACGAAAGAAAGGACTCAATGTTAAGGCTATACATACCAAGCCTCACATACCACTCACCCAACCTCCCTCATCCCTGGCAGCCCATCAGCTTGGGTTGCTTCTTGCTTCCATGGAAGTCATCGTCTCCAGCCCTAGAGGCTCACGGCTCACATCATTAGATGCCAGAGTCCTTAATAAAGAGATTTTTCTGCCTCTTTCTTGTAAGTGGTATGGAAAAAATAATGAAAAATATGGGAAGAAAGGACACAGAGCTCTATTTCTTATTAATAATCATCTGGGACTCAGCATATTTTGGACATCTATATTTAAAACTATTACAATTCGTATTTCTCCTCCAAGACATGGACAAAGTCCCTTAGATGAAATAAATTCATCACCAAAATAAACATGGATCTGAGGACCCTCAGGAATCTGGTACCTCATTCTTTGGGGCCACAGAAATTTTCATATACGTTCTTATTTAACAAATGTGTGTCTGCTCTATTCTTGGGCATTTTACACAAATACACCTATATGAAAATTGAGCATGAGATAAACAATAACTACTTACTAGAGATTTTTCCTTCTCAGTATTAAGCCAAAAGAAGTCTAGTAACATGTCAGCCAAATTGTTGACCCAGATACCCTAATTCCTTTGAAGATTAGTTCCATCGCTCAGTAAATTAAGAATACAGAAAAGCAGCATTTCAAAAGAAATCTGGCAGCCATAAATATTATTATAATGTAATGAAATAGTGAGATGTAGTAATAACAGTGATATTTGATATTTATTTAGGGATTTCTCCCCCAAATCACTCAAAGCACTCAGAGCAAACCCTTGTTAAATTGGCACTGGTTAATGCAAACACCACTTAATTCAAAACAGGTACTTCTCCCAGCTGACCAGATCCCCACTTTTTCCTATTTTTAGTTTAGGAAAAATTGGTTTATCTGAAGTGTGTTAATTCAGAGTATATTTTAATCTACTTTTTGAATGAAATTTTATTGCATTATAAAAATAACTATAATTTACATTTAAGAATGTTAGTGTGAGTTCCTTAGATTTACATAGCAAGTATACAACGTTTCCTTAAAAAGGTTTTCCAGTAACACTTTTAGAACATGTTTTCTTAGGGTTTACTGGGCATATTTGGTCAGTGGTGTCTGTAGCAATAATACTAAGCTCTTCAAAAGATAAAGTGATGACACATAAGCCTGCCTCCCAGTTTAGTAGAGGCACTCGGAAAGACATATGTCTCTGAAAAACAAGAGGATAAATCAATCAGCAACCAATTCCACTCCAGACTGCTGCTCACCATGACAGAAATTTTAACAGGGCAACCCCTAAAACATAACTTCTCCATTAACCTAAACTCTTAAAAATTAACAAATAGCCAGTAAACAACTTTTATGCCTGTTCTATCTAACATTTGATAGAGTCCACTTTTTAAAGGAAAAATAAAGTTTTTTGTTAATGCATTTTGACATAACATTATACTTCTTAGTTTCTTGACTTTTTTCACTGTATACAAGTAACACTGGAACTAAATAATAAGCATGGCTTTTCATCTCAAAGACAGTACCTATAGCTATTTATAGTTTCTTAATGCCTAAGGTTAAAACCCACAAATATTTCAAATAATATAATCAAATAATATAATGCTACGCTATTAGCATAAGTAGCCCTTTGATGAATAAAACAAATGGGAGGTGCCCAAAAAGCAGATGAGTTTTCCCTAAGCGGAAAATATGGCTACAACATAAATTTGAGTTCAGTAAAGACATTACAAACACTTATTCCAAAAATAAAAATATTCATAAGTTCTATAAAACACCTTTCAGATAATAGCTTCTTATCTTATCTAAAGGATAACCTCTTTGTGACCAAAATGACATTTTTCACAGAAATGAAGGGGAAAAAATGAAGCAACAATGAAAAGAAACCAATAAACAATGTAAACCTTTAGATTTGTGTTTAGTTTGGATTTATGAATGTGCTTTTTAAATTTGCTCTTTTTAAAAATATGGAAATAAAACCTTTTAAAGAAACACTCAAATCAAAATATTTATGATATTTCAGAAAATGCAGAAAAAAATTTGGTCTCAAAAAAGTTAAAATTGTACTGGTCTCACATACACAGGGGCAAGAGTAAATAATTTAGCTGTCTGGTCTCCAGTTTTGCTATTCTAACAAAATAGATACATCATAACAAGTTGATTAAACATTAAGTGTCAGAAAAACACATCTGTTTTAATTTCTGCTCCCAATGGAGAGAAGGGGTAAGTTTTAAATGGCCTCAGTTCTCAAAAATAAAGAGCCCGTAATTTATAATCACAATTTATGTGCCAGATTTTTCCCCCCATGTTTTACTACAGGGACACAAATCTTCATAGGGTCAAACAAGGAAAGCCAAATTATGAAAATGATCACAATGATAACTCAGTACCATTTACTGAGCACTTACTATACACCAAGCATTATATGCTCTATATACCTAACTTTATTTACTCATTACAACATCTTTGTGAGGTAGCGGTATTACCCGAGTGATATTATTTGCTAAGTTCCCAGAGAAGAGCAATTATGTCTGTCTTATTTACTAATATATTACCAGGGTTTAGCATACAGCTTGACACAGCATAAACAATTAGTTTTCATAAAATTAAACTCACAGAGAGGCAAAACCATTACAGAGAGGAAAAGTAACCTGTCTAAGGTCTTTTAGCTACCAAGTGACATAGGATGGGATTAAACCCAAGCTGGAGGACACCAAAGACTCTACTCTTATTTAAGATGTTTCTGTTCATAACAACTGACGCATATCTACTGAATGTTTTTGTTCCATCCTGTGGGAAAGTGACAAACTCAGCCTGGAGTTTAGAAGAAACAGTTCAAATAAGCTGTTAAAAAATCTTCAAGTTTCTTTGTGTTCATATTCTTCAAATGGTTTTTAATTATATTAACGTCAATGTGACTTTGTGGGGGAGGAGAGGGCGGGGTTTAATGTTTAATGCTAGACAAAGGTAAGAGGTACCATGGCAGGTAACTTGACTTTGGAAGGAGTGAGGCTTACTGTAGACTTGCTGGTAAAGTTTCTTATTAAAGTAATACTAATGATCTGTAAGAAACTACCTCCACTATGAGTTCCTGCTTTTAAAAATGTCTATTTCTTTCTCTTGAGCTTCTACAAGATATTCCAACTATCTGTACTAATAAGGAAAACCCCCATCTATTACTTGGGGCATCAGCCACCTGAGACCCCCACCCCTCACGGAAGACCCGCATCAGCATAACACTAACCTATTACCTGGCACATCAACTAACCTATTACCTTAGCCACCTGAGACCCCACCCCTCAGACCACCTCAACTTAATAGAAGTGGGAAAAATCGGGTAGACAGGGCTCTGAATTTGGTGGCGAGACCCCTCTGAGCCCGCCGCCGAATAAACTTTGATTCTCGACTCTGGGTTTGCTGCTCAGTTTGTCCTCAGGACCATCCGCTGTAACACTTGCTGTAACAATACAACCAACATACTGTTCCACTCCAAAGTCTTAAATATACATTTTAGATTTGTTTCACAAGATAAAAAAATGATCGGTGGTCATGATATGAAGACATCAAAATATTTCTAGCACTTCATATAAATAAACATCCTTCAAATGTGTTAAACATGATTGTTTCATCGTTTGCACATCAGCATAAGGATTTATTAAAATTTCCACCAACTACTTTGAAAGGCACATGGTCCTAAAACTGTTCCAGAGTTCCAGTTTTAGTTTATTACTCACACACAGAGAGGAAACACACCCTCCTCTTAAACTATACACGTTTTAGATTATGTTGTAATATGCCCTGTAATTATTCTGGTATAGTAAGTAAAAGGCAATTGAAACCAAAAGTTCAGTGACTGCTTTGCCAGACCTGCTTTGCATCTGAATGATGAGAATAAAAAGAGGAAGACAAGGCAAAGAAAAAAGGTAGGTTTCTCCCTATCTTTTCAAAGCCTAGTTTTAAAATATCCAGGAAGTCTTTGTAATTAAAATCCAGTTTTCAAATAAACATTTCAACTACCTATGGTGTCAGGAACCAAGGCGATAAAAGAAATAAGATAAGCTCCCTGCCCTCAAATGGTTTCCAGTCTTGGGAAAAATTAGATGGAGAGGACACAAGTCCTTTGAAAGCTCAGATGAGATGTTACAACTCCAATTAGATGAGTGTCCTGATTAAAAAGTTGAAATGACCATGCCTCTGTGCATTTATCTTTATACAGTGTTTTCCAGCTGTGAATTTATGGCCACATCTCCCCAGTTATAATGTGAACCCCACTGAGGGCAGGTTTCCATCTTACCTATGTCTGTATAAGTACGTGCCACATAGAAGATGCTGAATCAATGCTTGTTATATGACAAACAAATGGCAACTTCTCTGAAACCAAAATTTCCTCTTACTGGATTAAGTGCCATTTTCTATTCTGTAGCTCCGGAAATAGAGTTAAGCATATATACCCCAACATTAACACAAAGGATCACTTAAATCGGGCCAGAATAGAACATGAAAGAGAAAAAAGTGCTTAACACTTCTAAGTACTAGTGAAGCTCACATTTTCAAAAGCAGCTAAGGGCACTACAGATATAATAGTGCATATAATTTTAAAAGTTGGATTAATGCAACATTGAAAGCCCTACAGACAATAATTTGAAAGGCAGAAAATCCCCTCAACAAAAATATCTGTCTCTTTGGTTTAAGGGTCTTGTTTTAAAACAAATGCTATCTAGTCAGGGGAAGCAAACTATTACCCTTCCATGAACTGACTCATGTCCACTGCTAATCAGATTGGCCACGGTGTCAGACTCTTAAGTAATGAATATAGGTCAAATTACTTTTGAAGAGAAAGACACCAGTCAGAAAAGTCCACAGCATGAAGTCACACCCAGCAGTCCAAGACACAAACAGGCCCTATGTGTCTTTTTTGGATTTGAGGGAGTAGATAGCTAAGGAGAAGGGTTGGCATCCAGAAACATGGGTATCTGAGAAATATACATTAAGAACTAGAAATGGAGATAAAACTTCAATTAGTCTATGGCTTGTCCCAGCATCAGACCTGCCTGATATCCAACACCTTCAACCGCAGCTAGGACTCTTAGGTATTACCATTAAAGAACATTTACAAACTTGGCCATACATTTTTGCTGCTGGCCTTAAACAGAGCCTCAGCAACTCAGAAAAATTAATGTTCCCACCTCCCAGTAAGTACCTAACACCAGAGAATGGCTGAAAGGGATAGGACATACTCATATGCATTGCAATAAACTTCCTTTTTGTTTTATACTCTTCTAATAAGTTAGTAGGAAGGGAACATTTTAAAATAGTAACATGAGTTGACAGGTGGAAGTCACCATGCTCAAGTTGCAGATCCAAGTTTGGAAATCATTAAGCTTGCTTTAAAAAAAAAAGATTAAGATGTTAAACTCATCTGAAAGACACATACTTGCATAAAAAAGATGTAAAATGAGGTTCAAATCAGAAAAAAAGCAGAAATTAAATAATTCAAAGTAGTTATATTTTCACTGACATAAATAAACTACACATATACACTTACACACCTCAAGCCCAATTTGGCAGACTGTTAAAACAGGATGCCATCTGGGAACCCCATTCCTAAGAAATGACTTTACAGTGCTGCAACAAAATCAAGCACCCTTTGAAGCTTTAGAGAACAGTTGCATCCTTAAAATATCATTTTGAGCCTCCTTTATTTTTCCGATATAAATACGTTAACACTAATTTTGCTTCCAACTACTGTTCCTTTGGCAACTAGCATGTGTAAAAATAATAAATTCTTGATTTCTCCACCTTCACTTTAATAGATTTAAGAAAACAAACTCGGTCAATATTAATGTTTATTTCAAGCTACTTTTATACCTAAAATAGTAATACTCTAAATAATAGAGTATATCTGTACTAGAAAATAATTTCTTTACATGACAAATAGTGCTCAAAAGCACTGCCATCCTGTAATTACACTATGAACAGAATGTATCCGAGGAAGTGCTAAAAACCGGATTGAAATGGTAAGGGGGTGGAAGGAAGAAACATGTTTACAATCTGTTCAGATTCTCAGCTTAGAAATTCTGATATATAGAGCAATGGTTTAAATAGAGGAGTTAGTTTCTGAGTCAAATTGCTGGACATGTAAAATTAAAACTTTTCATGTCAAACCCTACCTTCCTGCCAACTTCGAGTCCCCCAATACAGGACCTCTGGGCTACTCTGTCCAGTTGGTTTCTACTACAAGCAGTTGCCGTGCCTCTTTTCATGACTGATGCCACCACAAAGACCATGGCACTTGCTACAGGAGCGCTCCAGTGTTCGGTGGCATGTGGGGTGTGGTCACT
The DNA here is from genome assembly GCA_028533085.1 of Varecia variegata. Taxonomy (NCBI): domain Eukaryota; kingdom Metazoa; phylum Chordata; class Mammalia; order Primates; family Lemuridae; genus Varecia; species Varecia variegata. The sequence goes on along the minus strand of CM052445.1, from coordinate 38,526,471 downwards.
GTGCTTGTTCTCCTACACCCTTTTATGGAAGGCGTACAGACAGCAATGTGGGAGTCACACCACCTCTTCTCTGTGGATCGTGTGTCTTCAGTATGGATATTTAGTAAATGATTGATAATGATGCAGTTACTCATCTATTCATCAGTACAAAAGATGAATTTCATAGCATCAGATTGAGGTAGACCTCAATCTACCATTCATGAAGACTAAATTATAAATTATATTGTCTTTTGGGAAGAAAAAACATGGATCCTACCATCTGGGATAACAAAATTAAAAGTATTACCTGACTCTTGAATATATATAATCCCCAAATAAATGGAATAATTCAAACATACTTGGAAAAATTAGAACTACTGCTTCCTACGAAGTAAAATGATTCAGTTAGAAAATCAGATAACATAATATGTATAATTAGAGAAATATAAAGAGTACTCTAGGCCAGGCGTGGTGGCTTATGCCTGTAATCCTAGCACTCTGGCAGGCCGAGGTGGGAGGATCACTGAGGTCAGGAGTTGGAGACCAGCCTGAGCAAGAGTAAGACCCCCTCTCTACTAAAAATAGAAAAATTAGCCAAGTGTGCTGGTGTACACCTGTAGTACCCACTACTTGGGAGGCTGAGGCAGGAGAATTGCTAGAGCCCAGGGGTTTGAGGTTGCTGTGAGCTAGGCTGACACCACGGCACTCTAGCCTGGGAGACAGAGCGAGACTCTGTCACAAAAAAACAAAAATTTTGAAAATTTAAAAATTTTAAAAATTAAAAAAAAAACAACAAAAAAAGAGTACTCTAGCTCTGATTAGTGAAAAGTTATTGTGAATTAAATTGTAGATCTCACATTGCTAGAAAAAGGGAAAATAGTTAAGTCCTTGATTATTCGATAGCAACAGTTCTTTTAATTGCTTCTGCTCCTGCCACTCATTTTCAACATACACACACACACACACACACACACACACACACACGTGCGCGCGCGCGCACAAATTCTCCTCAGTTCCATATGCCAACTATGTATTTCTCACTGCAATCCACTAACAAAAAGCACCTCACACTCGCCAACACTGAGGCTATCAACTGCCCTTTCCTATTCACTCTCTGTCATGGTTAGATTGTACTTGTAACAAAGGCCAACGACAGGTCTATGCCCTATTAGATGCCATCTGAACAGCTGAGTTATGATAGAGCATTTAAAATAATCAGATAGTTTGCCACACTTTTGTTAAATTTAATGTATACCTATGTGCAAAATAATCTCAAAGTATTCACATATTACCACACTTTCAGACAAATTACAAGGAGCCTTTCCATTAGACAAACATGCTAACACTGAAATGTATGAATTATACGTCAGTAAATGAAAAGTTACATTTTAGCAGAATGTCAAAAGTGCCTGTCAGAATCCTTCATTTCCACATGACTATTTTGCTAGCAGAGAGAGAATTCTAAATCTAAGTCAGAACTTCTGAACCCAATACTATTAATATTTGGAGCAGGAAAATTCCTTGCTGTGGGGGCTGCATTAAAGGGTATTCAGCAGCACACCTGACCCATCAGATGCCTGTATCATCCCCGCCGCAGCTATGATAACCAAAAGTATCTCCAGACATGGCCAACTATCTGGGGGGCAAAACTGTCCTCAACTGAAAACCACTGATCTAACCTACACCAAGTCCTTTAATCTACAATGATGATAGGACAAGAATTTTGACCTATGGGAATCTCCACATTATATATTTAAAAAAGAAAAAAAGATCAAGAAGTGCATTTTTATGTAGTAATCAATAATTTGCTTTCCTTGAAACCTGCTTCTTTTAATAAAAATCCTATCTCAGGGCAAAAGAGCTTGGCCAACATTTTTAAAAGAAGTCATTTGCCAGCTCCCATGTCTCATCTGGGAGGCTCTAGCACTTACACTGCAGCAGACCCAGATTGCCCCCTTTGTTTTTTGGTCCAACAAGATAGAATTATCAGGGGAAATGTTCTTAAGCAAAGTCAACGTTCCTACTCAAGCATTCTCGCAGATACTACTTAGGCACACCTTGCTTTGACAGACTTGTGGTTTCCACTGAAACAAGTTGTTCTGCATACTTCTTACTACAGCTATAACTATGTGACCTCCCAGTTTCAGTCTGTCAGTAATTTAATTTCACTGAACGCTGAGCCCAGATGCTAATTTGTCTTAAACATTTTAGACCCGACAACTCATGAAACAGGCTCCAGGCAAGCTTTGTTCGTATCACTCTCGGAATTAGGAGCCAACAAACATGTTTCACCTAGTCCTTAGCCTACTCAAGTATAGGTTATGGAGTTTCAAAACAGTACGATTTTAAGGGGGAAACACATTTACTCTTAACAGACATCAACAACTTAAGAAAAAGAAGACTTTCAAGTCTAAAGTTTCTTTGCCCATCAGCTAGGTCTTATGAAAGAATATGTTGATAATAAAAACTAAAACAAATGCATCCAAATATTTATTTTTCATGAAAATTAAACACGACCTCACCTACTACGGAAGTAAACATTTCATTTTGTCTATGAAACTTAGGATCTCGAAACTACCTTTTAATTAATCAGAAATGCAGACAGAATCATCCCTACCATGCACAGCACATACATAACGTATTCGACAGAACTAAAAGCAG